>JAAIXI010000254.1:3378254-4578254 GCA_013403645.1 Heliconius nattereri
TATTAAATAAAATCCCAAATGATTAAAATTACGATATTTTAAGTGTATAACATCGGTATAGATAACCGAAGTGAGATAAATTAATAAGTAGTAGTAGGAATAAGCGAAAAATCATTGAAAATATCTAAAAATTTACAAAACCATCAAAGTCATCTGCCCGTTCGCGTCGGTCATACTATACCTACCACTCGTAGGCTAGGTCATTCCGGATCACTGACATCTCCTTAATTATTTATTAAATTATTATACAATAAACTATAATTTCCATCTAGATGAAATGCTAAAAGTGACTGTTATATTTATTTTCATAAGGATAAATATCAAATTATAGAAATCATCTATTTTTTGTTAATGTATACAAATCTATATCTATAGTATATATCAATGCGGATTTTTTAAACAATATTTAAGGATGCGTTAAGACAACTTATTTTGGATGAGGTTTTCTAACAAATAACTTTGCAAATCGTTGCTTAGCAACGGCGGTTGTTATAGACATGGCGGAATAAATTGCATGTCTAATTAATAGTTATTTTAATATATTGGTATATATCGAAAATATTACAAATATGATAAAAAAAAGTATTCTATGTTCATACCGAGACCCTCAAGTATCTCTATATGAGTATTTTATCCCAATTAAATTAGCGGTTTGGCCCTGATTGCGTAAAAGACAGGCAGACAGAGTTACTTTCGAATTTATAATATGGGTATGGATAAATATTGTATTATACGACACGTGGAGTTATTAATAACTATTTGTGGTTTCTATTCCTAACAAGTGTAATAAAATATTCAAGATGTTAAAAATATTACCTTTAATATAAATTGATATTTCCATAATATTCATAATTGTTTTCTTTTATTTATACTTTGCCACTCATATTGCAGGATAGACGAACAGAACCTAGGGTTAGGACGCTCCGATCTCTGCTTTCAGCAAGTAAATATTTTAGGTACTGCGTGTTGAGTGGCGTCAACGGAAGTCAACGCTGCCCTGCTGTCTACCAAAGCGGGATAATTCACGTCTCCGAGGGTTCAAGCCCACAACAATAAGAGGTATTCATTAAAAATAATTGTACAAACTATTAAAATTTCTATTTACGTCACCATTCTCGCGTAAAGGGAACCTAGTAAAAGCTACAAATAAATTCGTGAGTAGATTAGTTAGGTACAATTATAGAAAAGATGCTATTGCCAGCAATATATAATTGGATTTTGAAACAATTATAATTTTATTCGAAGCATATATAGTTATGTACATAATTAAATTTTAATATACGGAGATCAGCCATACTACATTCCAGCATTTGCCCTAACATCGTAACTTCTTGTAGAAGACAAGTGCCGCGCATTCTACCCGCGTTCTAGTCTAAAATAGCGCGACACAAATAAAATTGAAAATAAAACTAGTGGATAGCGTCAGTTATTTGGTCCCGACACCCGCCTATGCGTTACCAACAATCACATTTTTTTAAATATACATTTTGATGACGTTCTCAAAGAAAACAAGGATTTCTTTCGCCATTTGGATATTAAAAAATTTGCACAATTATTTAACACATAATTTTTTAATTATTTAAATTTAACACACCTTGTATTCATATTTAAGTTGTTGCTTGCTTTTAATATTCTAAAACTACGAATATTTTAGATGTTTATGTTATTCTGTAAATATAACATATAAATACACAACTCATCAGTATTAACTCCATTTCATTATTTTTAATAATGTAAAATTTTATTTCGATAACTATTACAATAAATTATTGTAAAATTTAGAAGAACACTATTGGGAATTTGATAATTATGTTGTTTTATAATATATTCAACAATTATAATAACATGTTTCAAATAATATAACAGCATCTTTGCTTCTAATATAACAAGCCAGATCTTTAACTTTCGTGAGAAATTTTCGACTGGATTAACTTATATCTAATATTATTTATTTTAATCCATTTATATTTAATATATAAGTTAAAAGGCTTGTCATCATAAAATTAATATAAAAATATTATTTAAATTGCAGAATTTTTATCTAAGCCGGATCGGTGTATATATATATGGAAGACATGCAAGAATAAATAATAAAGAACTAGAAAAGGTGTATCTTTTTTTATTTTTGTCTGTTTATCTTTGTGTTCGTTGACGCGAATCTAAGAAACAGCTAAACCGATTTTATTGCAGTTTTTACTATTGTATTATGGCAAGCTTCCCTTGACAGTTTTATTTCAATCGGTTTATAAATTAAAAAAGTAATACCATTTTAAAGAATGTTGCTCTACAAAATTGCTTATAACTGTTTTATTGAATTAGCTGAGGTTTTACTATTCAACATCGGTATAGATGTTGTTTTTAAAATAATATTTTAATTAGAAAACGAAAGTAATGCAAATTAGGAATTTAATAATTCTTTAGTTCAAGTGGGCGAAGCCGCGAACGGGTCACTAGTATTATAATAAGACACAATCACTTTAAACAAATTTATACAGAAATAAGACAAAATGGAATGTGCATAGCATTAAATGGAAGCCCAATAAGGCACACGAGAGTAAAGGCGCGGGTGCAGGATCAGCGGGAGCAATGTCCCTGTGGTTTCTATTTAGGTGCAGCCGGTCTGGCGCGACGCTGCCATAGGAGCACTCGAGCGCATCAAATAAAGCGCATCTTACGAATGTACAGTGAATCTTAAAAATTATATGCAATTATCCAAAGAAAAAACATATTCACTTCAGACTTCATTAGCTCGGTTTTATATTTACACGCAATTGTTACTTTTTGGTTGCAAACCACCAATTCTATGCGATACTTGAGTTTCGGAATAGAAAGTAGAATAATTAATTATACACTTGCTTCAAAAAGTGGTATAGGTTTAGTTGGATGATAAATAACGCGTCAAGCTATGGCCATGATCTTCACGATTAATTAAATTGGATATTAGGTATAAATATTGCCCTGTATGGCTTCCAGCTTAATAGATTACGATATATAGGGATTCCAATAAGTACGTACACAACTATTATTTGTCGTTACTTTAATTGAGTTTATTTGGATAATAATAGATCAATAATGATCTATATCAAAACGTATAGACATATTTATGGTTTTTAATATGCGTATGTTATACAATTTACATGTGGTAGGTCCACATCCTAGTCCTTTTTATCTACATGTATCTCTCGCAGAAGAGAAGAAAGAAGCATCGTCAATCTTATTATTGCAGACCTCCCCAAATATAGGACCATAGCTTTATATAAAAAATATAAAAAAATATATGCGATTAATCCGTTCAAAATAATTCAAATATTATGTTACAAGAAATTTGTTTTCAGCATGATTAGTCAGCAATTCCGTTAGAATTCCGTTAGCAATTCTTTCGCTCAGAAGGATATAAAATCGATTTCGCAATATAATCAGAAGTGCACTATTGCAATTTGAAGAAGCAATCTAGTATTTTTGTTATAGTTTTACTATCATTTTGCTATTTTATGCTGAGTAAGTTATTTTTGTCTTCTAATAAGATTAAATTTATAAATATAAATTTATTATATATAATAATTATTTATTATTTATAATAATAAATTAAACATTATTATACGTTATGATGTATAATAATAAATTTATATATAATTTCAGCATTGTCTTCAGTACTTTTATTAGAATGCAAATTAATAAGTACCTAGATTAAGTACCTATATGTAAATTTTAGAGACTGCCTTATGTTTCTACTTTACTTAAGTAGGTCGTAACTATGATCACACTAAACGGATATATTAAAAATATATTTTTTTATATTCATTTATGCTAAATTTAAATATATTACTATATTTCGCGTATGAACGTGGCCAATTTATGGAATAATCATCTATGGGCCTCTAAATATCAACAATAAACATAATTAAATATTTATCCAAAAGTTTGAGATTAATAGCAATCACCTAGGGCTAAATAATATTAATTTTATGTATAGCCATATTATATTACATTTTCATACATACAGTTCGCTTAAATATCACATATTATCTTCTCAATTCTGTATTTAGCCCAAGTTCAAAAAAGCATTAAATAAATATTTTCGTTGTTGCTAGTCGAGATATCTGGCCGTAGTAAGAAATTAATAGAAGCTCATGGTCAAGATCAATGCAGTTAGCGGGTGTGATAACGCATCAGCGTAAACTGTTTATAGATGTGTCGTATATATGATAGCATTCGAATGTTTACAATCAGGTTTTTATCTGATAACATATATAGTACAACATGTATGTATAAATGTACATATTTGTACATATCATTTAATTCATAAGAATATCATTTGCCGGTGGAACTTGTGTAATTGTGCGGGACAGACTATATCGAAAGGCTAATTCCCGTACCAATTGCATATCGTCTTAATAAATTTCAAGGATGTGGGGGTGGGGTCCTATTATTCATGCATTGAACCAATCTTAACAATAACGTGTGTAACTAAATATACCCACTTCAATTGAAGTTAGAAGGTATTCTAATAGAAATTGATTTAACGAACCATTTACATTCTTCGTTAAACTACTAATGATATAAGACAAATCTATTTTGACAAAACAGTTGTCTTTTTTTCACTATTTATATGTTACATTTTGTGGTGTAAAACAGCGAATTTTAATATAGATATACACCTAGATACTTAGATAATGATTGTATAATAAAAGTATTTTTAAGCCACTTTATCGAAATAAATGGCGTGTTTACGTTAACGAAAAGTAATCAATTTGAATAAACTTGTATTAATTGATTTTGTAATGGCGCATTCAAAAAGCTGACCAATAACTTTTATTTTATTAAGGTAAATAGATTTTTGTAAGGTTATTAACTGAAATTGCTAGATTATATGAATAAAAACCTCACAGTTTAAAACTTCGAAATTTGTTACTTTAATAATATTAAAATTTAAAAATAACTTCTTCTAACTTAATTTTGTAGAAAAAAATATAAAACTACCCTTCATTTATGGAATTAATTTATCTTAATTCGTTGACAATTATTATCAATAAAATAAGTTATAGTTCGTTTTTTTTATTTTCCCATATAAAAATAATTTGTTAATAATTTAACATAGGACTCACTTGACATTTTGAGGCCGGGTGTAGTCTCGTGCTTGACAGTTCAAGTCACCTTTAAAGTATCACGAACTACACGCGCTCTCCGCGCAGCACTAGCAAATGCACACAACGTGAGCGACGAGCGACCGAACGACCGCGAACCCCTCGCGGCTACACACGCACACTGCCACACGTACTATGTCACGTACACTGTACCAATGTGTGCACATACAGACGTATCTGTAAATATATTATTACAGAAATAGCACTACGAAACTAATAATATTAACTAAATTTCAATTATTTTTGTGTTACAATATTAACATTTTTAGATTTTAATATTTTGTAAATTATCATGTAATCTGGCAACTCCCTAATAACAGCTGTTCGTCGCGATCGATAGATGTCGGTGGATGTCTCTTTATTTTCGATGCCGTATATAGCATAACGGTATCCGTAGTATCGTTACGCTGTCCGATAGTTTCTTTCATGCTTATAGAATATACGTTTGAGAATTTTTACATCGATTCGGATTGACGGACAAATTCTGCGCATCGAAAATGAATATTTATAGCACTTGCATTTTTTCACAAACCTCTATAGTATATAATAATTATAGCGAACTGAAAATATAAGGTTTATTTGTAAGATGTCGTAGTCAGAAGACAGTGTTGTGTTTGTTTTCGGTGTTTCGGTGGTAACGATGGCCAACTCCCCGACGAGCATAGAGACGCAAATAGACAGCTTCTTGGAACAATTCAAGAGGAGTGCTTCGAAGGCTATGGAAGAAAGGATGGATTGGCCAGATGGCCCGCCTCCTGGCTCCATGGTGAAATCTCGAAGTAGCTGCTTTACCTTGGATTCTCCCTCCGTAGGTGAGTACCATATAGTCTTATTTTTAATAAAATATCGAAGATAAATTAGTAGAAATAATGCTATTATATTATATTGAAAGAAAGTAGCTATCTCCAATAAAAGCGCGTTTATATAAACATTTACGTGATAACAGTCTTACATTGTGATGAAATGAGTTTATAAAACGATTAAATAAGGATTCACTTATTTTGTGTCGTTAAGTATATATTCAATTATATTGCTACTGCTAATTTAGATATTTTTTACCATTTAATTATAATTTATAATGTAGTTTCACTGACTGACGTTTATCGTATTGATTATTTTATTCTAAAATTTAAATAATGTACGTTAAAAATATAGTTCAATTGAACTTCCTTTATTAATACATTATAAAATATGTAAATTCCGAATAATTCCGTTTATTATCATATACAAATATATATATGTATATATCGTAATATAAAGATATATTCGTGATATCTTAATTCTAAATCATATAATTCTTGCAGCACTATTCTTGTGACGTTTACCTGAGCACTTTTCATTCACCTATTTAAAACGTATTCTGCACTTTTTTAATGTACTGTAAAATAATACCTGACCTAAATTTTCAGAAATTTTCATTTTCATATTTTTTTAAATGATGCTAACATGTATGCAGGTTTTTTTTTTATTCTAGTCTACAAAGACAATCCACTGTTAAATGCTTGGTAATTAACGAGTATCTTTTTTACCGCTTAAACTACTAATTGATACTTATTCAAAATTATACATAAAATACATACATGGATATTATAGATTTGATCATAAAAATGATACAAAATTGGACTTTGTGTAACTTTGAAGTAAGGAAATATAGTTTCACAGAGTATGTAGTAGACTTTCATAAATTGTTATTTAATTGTTTACATTAGGTACTTTCGCGCGTGGTGTAAATATTTAGTCATCATGAAAAATGATGAGTCATTAAGCACCTACGCTTCCGAAATCCCAAGATTTATTATTGAATTGGATCGATACATTTTATAAAAAGTTAAAAATGAGAAGTTTGGTAGGTACTTATAATGTATTAAAGTTTTTACTTAGACCGTATACGAGTACGTTGAATATTACTTACATGTTTACTCATCACACGTTTCCACTTTTCGTGCCTTTTTCTTTTGTCTTGTTGAGAATAAAGAAAAAACGTCAAGGGCACTGTTACAGAAATCATCCCTAATGTACCTTAACGGCGAAATACGTGCGTTATAATTCTTACTGAAATGATTGTTTGCAATACTGTTTTACAATCGTTTGTGAACGCCCAAACGATTTATCCTGCGAACCTCAAGATATTTTTTAACACAGGCAAAATAAATAATTTCTATGCATTGAGAATTTTTGTAGTCATAGCCCATAGGTAAAACGTTAGTGACTAGATTTATATCGTGGCTCTACGTTAGTTTTAGTAGAGAAAACAAACGGGAATACAAACTATTTGATCTTGTTAAGGACTAATACATGTTATTAACAATTAACAATTTTTACTTATTCATGTAGATATTACTATTTCCGTTCAAATTATCATATCTGAACATGCTTTTATTAAGTCGAATTGTATCTATCTAGGTAACTATATAATAAAATCTCTGAATTTGAATTACACGCACTTGTAATTGTTGTATTACTTACTGGTTGGTTTAATGATGGAATTAGAAGATGGCTGATGAACCCTTGGACGGCCTATTAGTAACCATATCGAGTTTGCGCTCTTTGCATTCGACAGTAAATATAAACGTATTTTTAGTTTTTATTTATTCTATACTGCTATGACAATTACCACTACAAGACGCTTTAATTTAAACTTTTTTTTAATACATAACAACGTCATTAATGAAATGAAATATAATTATTATGTACGTGTGACATGCCCGTGTTCACTTCGATGAAAAACACAAAATCAATGTCAAAATTTGTTGGAGAATGCGAATTAATAATATTGAAATCAGTCAGTCAGAGCGCCAGTCGTGAATTCGTGACGCAGGGACACAAAGTATGACTGTAAAATCGACTGGTCTATTACTACTGGTCAATTTATATTTTCATTTCTTCGCTCTGGTATCAAGCCAAAAGCGCGGCGTTGTATTCTGCCACTCAACATTCAATGCCGTCAGTATTCGGCAGAAAGGGGGAACGCAGTGTCTTAACACTAGGTTCCCTCTGCCTACTCTGCTATGTGCGGGGTACAACGTGAAGCTTACTTATTAATTAGTTAATACTGACTATCAATTAAACTATTTTATATTACTCGACGTTTGTGACCATGGACTACTGTAAAGTATTCGAAACCTCAAGTTTCCTGTAAATTGTTCAAAATGTATATTACTAAATGATATAAATGTGTAATAATCGCTAAAATCAAAGATCTTATTAGTTAATACTGATTTCTTTTTATTTTTCATATTCATCATATTGCTTATGCATAAGGTTATTAATTTTTTTTAAATAACGTTATTAACGTTCTTGATTATGAGATAACGGCAGTGTCCACAAATGTCTGTCCCGTTATTCCCGGCAGTACTACATTTGATCGATATATTCTATGGAATAATGGCCGCAGTATCAGGAAACGTGTCGGATATCCCCCTGCGGTTATTATACGGCATGTATGCATATGAAAAATATCAGTGCCAAGCGAACGGATGGGAGTAGAGGGTTCCATTTTGTTCCACGCCAGTGCGGACCCTTCTTATTAAAAAAAATTATCAAGACTGTATACAATATTGAAAGCAAAAGCTTTTTTAATGCTAATAAAACTGTGTTATAAATGATAAATATATTTAAGTATGTATTATTCTAGTGATGTATCTGACGCGCCTATCTAGGTACAATGCAAGAGATTATTTATAATTTGATTACCGATTGACGCGTTTGTTTATTATAAATATTTGTTCAAGAGAGAGTGACGGTCTCTATCGTCCGTAACACACAGAGTTACTTTTCATATAGAGAATGCAATGAAGAATTTGTATAATATACAAATTCTAGTTTTATTTAAATTTCTTTTTATTAAATTTATTAATTTATTTATTTATATATATTTTTAAATTTATTTATTTTAGTTTATATTCTACAAATAAAGATACATTATACAGAGTTCGCAATTCAAAGATTAATAGTAATAAGCAAAATCGGTTGCATTTGCAATTAATCTAATCTAAGCTAACCTACAGCTTTTGTCCACAATAAATAAAGTAGGACCGTAGTAAACTTTTATACCATACAATATTATATAAGTTAACCAATTTTTATATAATTCAGCCTATTTTTACTTAATATACATACAGGTGTGATAGATTTACATTATGATCCTTATGATTTCTGATTTCAATATAACTTTAAAAATGTATTTTAGTCAAATAAATATTGTTATAAATGATGCGAGTATTTTGAAATTGGCGCGGCGTGAGCTGTGTAAGTGTGTAGGCTAGCAGCAAGAAGCGTCGATACGGAAACAGCGCCGCCAGCGCTGCGCAGTGGCCGCGCACTGTAACAGCGACATGTTCTACGGCGTCCTCAGATTTTATTCACGGAAAGTGTATCGCCATATTGCTTCCGTGAATTCGGTGAAATATTTGTGCATTTCTCTTCAATTATGACTATAATATCAAAATGAAGTGAAGTAAAACGATCCACGCTACGAGAATTTATAGAGGAAAACACTTGTGAGTGTCTCACTCGTGCAAATTACGTGAAAAAGGTGAGTTTGATTCTTTCTCAGCTATGACTATATGGCCCAATATTCCACGGGAGTTCGATCCGCTATGCGATAATGAAACTTAAAAAACGCGATTAAGGTTAATAATTGCACGGTTTTTGTTATGTTTATTTACATGAATTTGAAAAGTTATCGCGGTTTTCTTAAGAGAATCGTGGGGTTGGAGGTTCTTGAAACGAACGGGGCGGGCTCGCCGTGTCGCTCAATGTCCATTGTACACACACGTATGTAAGTAGGTACATGTGATTTGACGTGAATGTTCGCTTATAGTGTAGCAACGAGGAAGAGTTATGTCTTTTGAGAAAATGGAAGTGGTTAATCCTGCCGAGAAGGAGGCGAGCGAGGTTCTACACTCTTTACTATCCGTGGAACGTCGGAGCGTCGACAGCAAGGATACAATAATTGTGTCTATACCATCGGACCAAAACGGCGGCGGCGACTACGGCGAGAGTGCCCAGTGGCACACCCCAGTGATGGGCCAACATTCTGTGTTTGAGCTTGGTGGTGCCCAAAACATGCAACAGCACAATTATAATGGACATCAAGAGCAGGTAAATACTTAGACAAAAAATGCTATTAAATAATAACCAAATCTTTATGCTAAAACCACTGTCAAAATATTATTGTTTCTCATTGATTAAACAACATTACAGGTTCTTTGGCAAGGCCATACTATTCAGGTGGAAAATGGAGATGGTAATTTACAAGGAATGCCAGGAACTTACAGCATTGAATTTGAGGCTAATGTCGAAGGTACTGAAATGGAGGTTGATACAAAACCTAAAGTGGAAAAGAAAACTGGTACAAAGAAAAAGAAAAAAATGGCAGAATCAGATAGTGATGAAGAGGTTCTTGACAATAAACTAGAAGATAACCCAGCACAGGTGATTAATTATTAATTTCTATCAATTATTAGCTTTTTCTGCTCCATGATCTAATGGAAATAAAAATAAGTGAGAGTTGCGTATATCATAAAATACTTTATAAAGTACCTGCAATAACTCTGATGTGCCATTGTACATCAAACCAATTTACATGATGTTAGAGCAATATAACCTCTGTAAATCGAGGATCCAACACAAAATTATGATTATACCTACTTAAAATCCTAAGCATTTGTTCCTGAGATTATTATTAAACTAAACATGCCTTCAAGTTTATAGTATTAGCAAAGATATGATCTACTTATCTTAGAGATATATATATATTCTTACAATCAAATATCTAAAACTTTATGACATTACTTCTTATAATCATTTAATAATATTTTCAGGTTAAAGAGAGGCTAAAAAGAGGTTGCGATTGTAAAGACAATTGCTATCGAGGGCTTAATCCAGAGGCAGTATACCGCCATCGGCTGAACATAGCTGAACTGACTAAAAGTGAACATGATATGTACTTGATGGGAATCACTATGGCAAGTTTGGCAAATCCTGCTGAAACTTCTCGACACAAAGTTAGAAGGAGATTGAGGGCCTGTTATGTGTATCAAGGCAGAAAGGTTTGTTTAGAAGCATTTTTATATCTCGAAAATGTTACTCATTATCAACTTAAGAGGATCCGGCAACATGTAATGACACATGGTGTGGCCCCTCGTATACATGGCAATGTTGGTAAGAAACCATACAATACATTTACTCTAGATATTTATAAACATGCTACAAATTTCTTAAAAGAATATCTGAAACAACATGCAAGCTCTCCAAAAGATGTTCAGCCATCTGGGGAAAGCGGTAAAAAAGCAAGCAAAACAGTTATGATACAAGGTGATTCTAGGAAGCATTTGTTTGAGGCTTACAAAGAATATGGAGAAATTTTAGAGCCCGGAGTAAAATTGATGGGTTACTCTACATTTAGAGCCTTTATGAAAGATCAGTTTCCACATGTTAAGTTTGCAACTAAAAAGCAGGAAATACCTAAAGACATGGTGCCATTCCGCAGTGGCAAATGTATGTCATATGACAAAAATAAAGATCCTATTAGAATGCAGCAGGAGAAAGAAAAGGCAGAGGCCAAAAAGGCGGCTATTGAGGCAAAGAAGAAAGAAGACCATGAAAGAGAGCAACAGGCACAACAACAAGCTCAGCAACAGCAAGTACAACAACAACAGCAGCAGCAACAACAACAAGTGCAACAAGTACAAGTGCAGCAACACCAGCAGATGCAGAACCAGGGTCCTCATGTTGTAATACACCAGCAACAGCCACAACAACAACAACAAATGCAACAACAGATGTTGGTGCCTCAAGTGAGTCAGCACCAACAAGTGCTCACTCAGCAAGTTGGAGGTGTCCAACAGCAACATTGTGTGCAGCCACTCGGTGTGTCAGAGGATAATGGGCAACCGGTAGAGATGACACAGCAGGTAATACCACTGGCGGTGGTCCAACAGCCGCAGCAAGCTTACATTGTGACTCCTGTCTCACATTTCCAAACCAGAGTGCAAGGTGCCTGGTACAGACATTGACAACAAAGTCCTGTTGCCTCAGCAGAGGCCTCTTCTAAGCTTGAAGAACATAGAATGGGCTTTAACTTGTCTTCATAACACAAGATCTTGTTATGAAGGAATTATGCATGCTCATTGATTGATACAAATTGACTATGTTAATGGTATGCCACATGTAACTAAGGCAATAAGTTAGCAAAGATACTTAGATAACACCTTTTCAGTATTGGTTTGTAACTGATTTAGTATGATAGATAAGTTAATCTTCTTCACACAATTAGCGTTAGCTATGTAGTTTATTTTTTACGATAATTTAGACGAATGGGCAGTTAAAATTATTAGTATAATTTTATTATTTTAATTGATGGTTATATGTATATTTGATACAGTAAACATCAAGAGTGATTGATTCATTTAATATTGAAAGATAATCATCTCAGTTATGCGTAAAAACCAAGTGCTCTATTGATTGCGTCTAAGAATGTAGTATTAATACATACTTTTGGCGCTTACAACACATTGTGTATTTTAGTTTCTTTATACAGTTGCTCATCACAAAATTACATATATTTTACTTTAACAAAAGCAGTGCCTTCGTATTTCGATGTGGACTTGTAATTCGTTAATAGGTGTTTGATAGTTTCGACTAGATTTAGCTAGTATTTACAAGACTTTTGGAGTTCACGGCGCATACTATACAAACATGACTATATTTTGTATTTTAATACATATCAAATGTGTCATAGAAGCTGTTCATATGAAAGAAGGAATTAGTTATGAATAAATAGTTTCCTATGCAGTTTGAACTTATTTTAGGCATTAGTTTAGGTAGTGTGAAGTCCTAAATTTTACACATAAGGTAAACGATAAACAAATGAATAAAAACAAGGTGTCAACAAATGAATAGAACATACATAAAATTACTAAGAATTACATTTCTACTGACATTATTTTTAATATTTTTTAATTAAAGTTGAAGGACTTGTAAAAGCAATAATATTTAAATGTTTCTCCCTAATATTTACAGCAACAACAGTATAGAAAGTAACACTATTGCTTATCTAATAGAGCAATTCAGTAAATGTGAAATTATTTCCTGTTATAGTAATCCCATGTAGGAAAGAGAAACAGAATTATAATCTGTTTTTTTGTAGTACTTTTTATAATTTCGGAATTTTATGTTTATTCAATTATAAATATTTGTTGGCTCTTTTTTGACAATACTGGTAATTTTACGACTTGATTGTACATTAATTTTAACTTCATTTTTTAAACAAAATGTAAAAATTTATATTATAAAGATTTTATTACGTACATTTTACCATACTACAATCCTATTATGTAAAGAAAAATATTGAAGTCAATTGTATGTTTGTAACTTTCAAATGCAATTTTTTTAATGTATAAAGAGGTGAATTTTGAAAATAATAATATTTTTATTTTGATAAAAATTGGACAAGATAAATCTTGTTTTGATTTATCTTGTCCAATTTAATATTTATATGTCACACGCATTGACCGCCAAAGTTTATATACGAAAGGAAATAATGAATATGCTCTACTCTATAGTTCAGCCTTGCGAGTCTTAATTTAATATGCTAGGCATTTTACTTAGTGCCTAATTTAGTGTGAGTCTAGATTTCGAAACACCTCACATACAAAGTTATGAACCCAATTAGGCTTAAATAATAGTTTTACACAATATTGTTTTAATCCCACCCATAGAAATACAGGTAGGTTTTGCCTAAACATAGTTTACAATAATTTCGGGCATTTTTTTAACGAATTCGCTTCCGCATGTGCGTATCGTATTCGTACTAAAAAGTATATTATTTGGGACTATATAAAAATCTCAATGTATTTTATAAGTTAAGGTAAATATATTTTTTTAGAAATATAAGTGTGTATCCGTAATCGATAATATAATATAGACAGTACAGAATTGTGCCTAGAATGTATGCTTACCGTGTATTTTACAGTGCAATAAGCTGGGGGCCAATAAATGTTTGACAATTATTGAAATTAATTTTTTACAATGTACATTTTGATATTTTATGAATAGTAAGTAACGTTTTTACAAGTGAAAATAAATTTAATGAAGAAAATGAAATAAATTAACCGCGTGTTTGTTATAGACGCAAATATTTATTGGATTCCCAGCCATTTGTGATTGTCAGGTTCGAAGCAAGTTTTAGTGAAGTTATATTGATTTATTGAAATAAAAAAAAATATTTTTTACTAGCTACTGGTTTTGTTAAAAAATCTATTTTAATCACTTTAGAATACATTTTTTTAACAAAACTAAATGTAATGCATTTTAACTTTATTTTAAATATTTCTCGATTTCAATTTTAATTGTGCAGCTTTTATTGAGCAGCACTGTAATAAAAATAATTTTAAAATAAATTTTAATTTTATGTATTTATGATTTATATTGATCAATATTTAATTAAAATTTTAATTTGATTTGATGATTAAATATTTGCTTCGAATTGTAGTGGTTGATCTTAGCATGATGTTTGACATTTGTTCCAAAATTTTAAAAGTAGTAAGACATGATGTGATAGAAAATAAACTTTTTTACGCTACCAATGTTTTTTTTTTTGATTATCATAAAAATGTCATTTGTAAATAGAGCATACCGTGAAAAGATTATGTAATAAGGAACGTTGATAGGTTTAAACTCCCAAGCCGTCTGAGGTCTGAAATGGATAGCACCCACGCTTTCCTCTGATATAAGTATTAAAGGTGGAGATGCAACCGGAGATTGTCTGTCGGGGGTGTACGTTCGTCGCACTCGTGTCGTTCGATGCATTGGGCTTGGGCCACTGCGCTCGGTAATTCATTAAATTCTCTGCGTCAACCATTTGTAAACAAAACTCATTGTTTCGCCCCCGATCGGGCAGTTTGACGATGGCTACTTGCCTTCGTGGGCGCGCGCGGTGTCATCTTTTTATTTTCTCACCTTGATAATATAGCTGACGCTATGAAGTTTTGGAAATGCAGGACCAAACGCTCGCGTCGCGCTGTCGATAGTAAGTATTTTAATTTTAACATGGCTTGTACTATATGTAACAGTAATAAAATTGGAATTCTTATACTGTTTATGTTTAGAAACGATGCTTGCGTAAGTGGTTATTTAAAACATTATTGTTCAATTAACCTACTTTCAAGAAATCAAAACAACGAACTACATAGTTTTTCCTTTATTTAATAGAACATTAAAGCTGTAAAATTTGGCTGAATATCTTTTCCAGTACCTCAAAAATTAAAAGAAAAAAACACGGTTCCTTGGATTAAAATCTTAAATATCCATATTTCAACAACCCATGAGACCGCTTAGGGTTAACAGAAGGAGGTCAAGTCGTAAACTATTAATAAAGCTTAATGTGTCAATTGAGCTTACATAAAATAGCCTAGTTTTTATTTAATAAATGCTATGGGTATTCTCACATTGTCGGTAAATTCGTCAATAGCAATTAAGACAAAAATCAATCTACCTTGTCAGTTGTCAGATTAACATTGTCTTTTTCATTTGGTTTGATACACCTGTTTTAAAAATAATGAACAAAGCTGTATCAAATTTGCTTTAATTCCAAATTATTAATAGTAACTCAAGAATATTTTTAATTTAAATAACACGAGTAGGTACATATTGTTATTAATTTATACATAAAAATCTTTTGTATTAATAAATGACGACATCTTTATAATTTTTCCCTTTATATAAGTAATATAAAATATTGCTTGTAGTAATCAAAAGCAGCTAATTGCGTTTCATTCTATACAATTCTTATTTCTCTTTTATAATCCATTAAGTGTTTTACACATTATATAGATGATGAAACATTTTTATTACACTGAATATACAGAATTCTAGATTTTAATGCCGGGTCAAGTCTTTGTCCTGCAATATGAAGATTCATATACATTATTCTTTGGAGATAGCGTAGTATAAATTTCAGTTTGTGTTATATTCGTCGTTGTAAATTGTCCTTTGAAAAAAATGCACATTTTAAAAAGATATCTGGACATTTGCTTGAAAAAATAAATGAATACTAGAAATAAGGTTCTAGCTGGTTTTAACTTCATATGAATTAATATTTTACACATTTATTTCCAAATCCAAATCTCTAATATATTCCAAATCCTCAAAATATATGAGGACAATCTGTTAGCAACTCGCATAATTTTTTACTTATTTTGTAGAGACATCGCATTCTGAAGCACATTCATTTTATTCGATCATACAAATGAAATATAAATATAGTAATATATACATATAATAATATAAAGATAGAAAACATAATTATAATTTTGTGATATTTATTATGTATTGCTTTTTTATTTAATGTCAAACACAACTTTAAAAAAATCTATAGGCATACAAACAAGTACCTTACGACTAGGTTGGCACGTTTGCAAAATGTATTGCCTTTAGAGTTATCCTATTTCAACAAAAGTTTTAATAACTGAGTGTCGGTCGCCTTTAATCGTAATAGCCTTAAATGAGCTTCACTTAACAACGACAATAAGTTGAAATGACAATGTAAGCTGATGTACTTATTTTAATTAAAATTTACTTTACTTACTGCTTTAGTAATATTTGCAACAAGAAAGAAACTTATTATTTTGTTCAATGGTGAAATAAGATAATATTTTGTATATATAACGTTTTTCGCTTATGCGTCCCAGTGTTCTGAAACTTGCCACTGGCATGTATAACATACCTCTTTTTTCGGTATGGCATGGCATTGTCAGTATTTTTAAAACATAATTGAATGGAATAGTCCACAAAAAACGGAAATATTAAGTTGTTTATTAAAGTGTTAATTATACATAAAAGTACCGCCATGCAGACGTCTATAAAAATTAAAGCTTTCCTAAAAAAACGAAAGCCACCCTAAATTGTCTTTCGGTACCTCCAGGATAAAGACGGAGAATCCGACATTCCGTCTCCACTTTCCCATTATTTTAGAAATACAGAGTAAACCGCAAAAGATCGTGCAAAGTGGAGTAGGTTGAGTAGGAAGGCAGACCCTGGCAACAGCCGGGATTAATGCCAGGAGGAAGAAGAAGAGTAAATAACTTTAATCCTTACAAGTGAAGATGACCGACAATTTTTGGGCTAGACATTTCCCAATAGCGTCTATTCGACGACGTACAACTGTACGCCGATTATTATGATATAATTATTACTTCAATAATTCCTTAAATTATGGCTGTTTTTATAATTTATTACAGTTCTCATTTGGCGAAACGGAAATTTGCGAGGTCCAATTCGTTTCCGTAAATTACTTTGCCGCTGTCCCTGATTTTAAATTTAAGCCATTCACAAAATAAATAAAACGACTTTGTTCACGAGAGATGGAAAAATGTGTTGCCAAGTAGAAAAAAAAAATATTTTTAGTACTTCTATTTAAATTTACTAAATGATAAAAATTTAATTTCCTTTACAAATTATTATAAGTAGCATCTTGAAGAACCTTGATTGTAGTAGAACCTTGATTATCAAAAGATTTATTTTGTATAGGTTCAATCCAAGGCGTAGGCCAGCAATGAGGCAAGCAGCTGATTGCTATGCGAGCCATCGTCCGCCGGCTTTTGTTTGTCATCCGCATTGTCTTTGTCATGTCTTTCCTCAAGTTTCCACTTTTACTGAATAACATTTTATTTGGATGGTTGGGTCTTAAGTCAGTTAACAACTATCGTATAAACTACAACTGTTTTTGTTATACTTTGTATGGTGAAAGTATGCAAATAAAAGAAGCTAATGATCGTAATAAAAAATAAGTAATAAGTCGATATGGTAGACATTCTACATGTTAACACAAACCCACAAGTGGTCACACATTGACATTTTTTTCGAAAATTCACACTTCCATACATTTCATATTCGTTTAGTCACATGTCAATTAACGTTGCTAGATTTTATATCGGTGAAAATCGAGTTTTAAAAAAATGTAATGTATAAAAGCGGGACGATTTACGTAATAAGAATTTAAACAATAGGTATCAAATGTGGATAGTTTAATTTGTTAGATGAAAACAATGGGGTGGTTATGAGTAGTTGAATATAAATTATTTTGAATGGCGTAAGTAGCACTTAATAGTCGACCGACGATGATAGCTAACGTTATTATTGGTGAACGATGAAGTCATCGTAATTTGTATTTAATACATAATTTCATATCGTTTTATATGTTTTTAAAAAAATAAGTTATGAATTAAATACGAAACATGCATTTATAGCAACATGGTGTTCAACTTCCCAGCGTGATCATTTCTTTTTAGGTTGCAATATATAAAGCTTATTAGGTTTCAATATAAATATAGCAACAATATTACTTTTATATTTCTACACTGTACATGTAGAGGTACATAATGCATTTTTTTTGCTAATAATAATATCATTTGTGCAAAAAGAACAGTAAAATTGTAATTTATATTCGAACTTATTTTTTTATATTCGGGTCGATGTTTTAAGGGAGACAGAAAACAAGAGAACATTAAACCAAATTATTCCAAATATTAACAATTTAGTAACTCATCCAATCAGTGGCGCGGGAAGTCATATGTGTGAGCTATGTAGTGTGCCTGTCTGCGGTCCGCGAGATCTATAAATAGATACACATGCAGCTACAGTAAATATCAAATATTTGATCTATTGACATATAAATGAAACATTCTAATAAAAGACAATTGTCTGTCGTATTCGTATTTGAAATAATTATAATTTCACATTTAATGTTTGCTTTCTAACATGGAGCATCTAATATCATTACGTTTACCGGAACAAGGTATTAATAAAGACGTCAGCAAGGTTATGCATCAATAGTTATTTGAATCACTTATCAGATATCAGTGTTTTCTAAGTATTATATGTCATTTATAATATTATTTATGATGCTTTTCCTTTCCCATCCATTTGCCCTTTGCTACATACATATGTCATTACTCATAGTGAAAATATAACAACATAATAGTGTTATATTTTTTTGTTGGTAACATCACTAGGCACGCTTAGGAAGCCGAAACAAGCGTCTTTAGAATTTCTTTCTCAAATACCTAGAACATTTCTATTCATTCTGTTAAATAGGTGCGTATTTTACAAGCACTCTTAAATATGTATTTACGCAATCATACATAAACAGTTGATTGAACAGATGGTAGTTATAGGGGCATTAAGCTTATGAGCCATACCATGAAGCTCTTCGAGCGCATGATCGACCTCAGGCTCCGCCGAGAGTGTACTGTCTCTGAGTCTCAATATGGATTTCAGCCAGGATCGGGCACCATGGACGCCATTTTCGCCCTCAGAACTTTGATGGAGGCATACAGGGAAAAAAGGAGAGCTCTGCACGTGGCCTTTTTAGATCTGCAGAAGGCCTTTGACTGTGTGCCTCGTCAGTGTATCTGGTGGGCATTGCGATCCAAAGGGATCCCTGAGGCCTATATTGAGATTATCAGAGGCATGTACCACGATTCCGCTTCTATGGTTAGGACTGCTGTTGGCGACACTAGACCCTTCCCGATTACAGTGGGGGTTCACCAGGGCTCGGCTCTTAGTCCGTTCTTGTTCAATGTAGTGCTCGATACTGTCTCGGCTCACATCCAGGACCAGCCTCCATGGCTGATGATGTATGCCGACGACATAGCACTCATTGCCGAGAACCGACTGACGCTGGAGCGTAAAGTGAACCTCTGGAAGGGTACGCTTGAGAACGGCGGCCTTAAACTAAATGTGTCGAAGACAGAGTACATGGCCTGCGGGAACCGGGACTCGAGCACCATCCTTATAGGTCCTGAACCAGCCGTTAAGTCGGAGAAGTTCAGGTACCTTGGATCCGTTATGCACGAGTCTGGAGGCATCGACCACGATGTCCATGGCCGGATAAGCGCTGCCTGGGCCAAATGGCGGGAGGTCACTGGTGTGGTCTGCGACCGCAGAATACCGCCCAAGCTCAAGGGGCTGATATACAAGAGCATCGTCCGACCGGTTCTTTTATACGGCAGCGAATGTTGGCCAGCACTATCTCGGCACACTCAGGAGCTTCACGTCACGGAAATGAAGATGCTGAGGTGGATGTGCGGCGTAACGCGGTCTGACCGCATACGCAACACATTCATTCGAGGTAGTCTTGGGGTCCGTGACGTAGCGGATAAGCTCCAAGAGCGTCGCTTGAGATGGTTTGGCCACGTTACGCGCCGGCCTAAGAACTATGTCGGACGCAAGTGCCTTGCTATACTAGTTCCTGGGGCGCGACCTCCTGGACGCCCAAGGAAGCGCTGGTTGGATGTCGTGATGCAGGACATGAGAGCCAATGGTCTAACCACCGAGGACGTAAAAGATCGTGCAAAGTGGAGTAGGTTAAGTAGGAAGGCAGACCCTGGTAATAGCCGGGATTAATGCCAGGAAGAAGAAGAAGAAGAAGACATAAACAGTTGATCATTGTTGTAAAACTTGTGAAACTCATTAAACATTTTATAATGCACTAAAAGGAAAACGTTCCTACTACCTTAATTAGCTATTTAGCCAAACAAATTTGTAATTATAATACTTCTTTTATCTATTTATTAATGTAAACAAAGAAAAGGGAACGGAAGTGTCTTAATGGGAACGGAGTGTCTTATCACTAAGCCTACCCTGAAGTGTGCGGGATACAGCTTGACCCTAAAAAAGTAAACTAACTAAATTGATACTTACTTAAATAAATTTTGCTTCATTCTATTTAAATTAAAAGTTACATCTTGTAGTTACAAATATTATTTCAAGTAAAAGATGATGATGTAGAACTCATTTGTTGACATTATCATAAATCTTATCTGTTTGCCCATTTCGTCACGACTCACATGCAGATTACATCACTTGGGCCGCATTCAGCACTGTTGTAGAAGTAGTTCGTAGACCGGCGCGGCGGTAGGCATCCCGTGCGGAAGGACGCTGCCGCCACTCAGTCCGCGAGCCGTTGTCACCGACGTACCTATATTCGACGCGCGCCATTAACCCGGGTCAAAGCGCGAATTGAAATTCCATTTTTGAATTTTAATTTGGAATATTCAATATTTATTCTGTGTTTCGTTCAATGTTAGTGAGACTATACACGTGAGCACCAGCCAGTGATATGAAAATACGTTTTGAAGTGCCCAATAAATTGGAAATCATTTTTGGGAAAGATAGTAAGTTCTATGAAAATTTATTTTAATTTATTTGTGTTTTTATAATACGTTTGTTTGTTGCAAGTAGGTTTTGGCTATAAACGTTAAAAGTTTTTAATATTTGGGCAAAAATATTTAAGTACCTACCTCTAGTTGCATAAAAAGTTTTTTTATTATACCTTATACAAATTTCAGTGTAAGCAATATAAAATTATTTATAAAATTCTGCAGAATATCACTATGTTAACGTTAAGTAAAAAAATCGTAAATGAAAACAATCTTAAACTAACTGAGATTGTACTTTGTAAACTATAGTCTGGGCAATAACATAAACAAACAACTATGCCTATTATTAGCATCTTGGTGGGAGAGAAATAAAGCTTTGTCTTTCGCTTTTTGCCTTTGAGAGAAAAATTGTATATGAAGAACATAATGTAATGTGTTCGGTGTATGTGAAAAGTAAAAGAGAGCTATTTCCTTACTAGGTCGACTAAAATTATCTTTTTAAACATGTTATACAGTACAATTAAATTACAAAAAACTACAAGTACCTAAATTTGACAAACAATACGTCATATTTAAATAACTTCATTTCCATTCAGATATTTCGTATTACTTCCAAAAATTGTGACAGAAAAAATTGAGAAAGAACATTTAAGTAAATATATTCATATTTTATATTTCGTAGACTTGTAGATATTCAGGCAACACTCGCTCCTAGGCAAAAGATCACAATTGTTACGGTTCAAGTCCAGTCTAGTTTCGAAGAAAAATACCTACTAATCTCCTCAGTAAAAAACCGGGCGTAATAAATTGCAAACGACTTAATATTATATCATGAAATACCGCTAAGTTCAACCAATCAAAGTCTAGGTGAACGAATTCAAAACTATTTTGTTTAAAATATTCGACGTATAATATACTTAAACCATACACAATTTTTAAACAACATTTTAGTTGGTAAAAGTTCTATAATACTTTCATTTATATTCTATATTTTTACACAGATATTATGAAACCTCTTTGAAAGCCCTTAATATGAGGGGTTTTGAGGACCTTATATAGGTTACAGGACCTTTAAAATGCGGGTAAACTGGTTTGACCGCTTTATCTACAAAAGTTTCGGGATATTTTGCTCCTAAATATATATTGTTATTACTCTTTAAGTAATATTAAACATTTCGCATGAAGTGGTTCAAGTAGTTGCCATGCAAATGTTGCAAAACTTTTAATATAACTTTTTAGTTATCTTGCATGAATATATAATTAAGATACCCCACAAGGACTCAATTCTGTCAGGATAAATTTCTAAATTAATTTTTAAATTTTATAAGTCTCTAAAGTCGCGCTTCAACGGCCTTACCCTCAACATAAAAGATTTTAGGTTTCTTATGTTAGTTTTTTGTTAGAATTTGTATTGTTACAAACATAGGAACCAACTATACTTATTAAAAAACGATGTATATCTTAATTATCGTTAAATGTATAGATACTGTTATACAACTTAAACCAACTTATTTAATAATTATAAATTTGAAAAAATAAAAAAAAACGTTAACGTTTCTGAAAATGCGTTAAAAATAGTTTACATAACGAGTTTTTGATAAATAATAATGATACACGACATGTGCTCTTTAAATACGATGTTAAGTAGACCGAAGTAGACCAATAACAAAATGTAAAAAAAAATCCATAACTATGTTTATCTATGTTTCATTTATTCAGATCTGAATGAAATTTATAATAAAATTCTTAGTGTAGTATCTGTCTCTACGGCAGAACTTTGAGTTAATTATAGAAATGAATTAAGTATTTTTGACATACAAAAGACCCATCTATTGCCCTATTTATTTACTATGAAATTATTCATGGATTCAATACTGTGCCAAATGTTATATAAAAATTTTACATGTAATTTTAACTATACATAGAATATAATGAAAATCAGCTTCCAATCTAAGCTACAGCTTCCGTATTTTTGTATGTTTGGAAAGTATCCAAAAATATTTATAATCTGCATTTTCATGTCTTGTGAAAACGAAATGTAAAACGTGCTTTGTTGTAGGAAACAAAGAACCTGTCGCCTTGTATCAATGTACATATTATGTTTTTGACTGATAAGCTGCATCCTTAGCAGGGCTTCTTGTAATCTAAGCTAACGACAGCTCTGTTACTTTAAAGTATAGTAGTTGTATTAGAAACGTAAATCCTTTCTTTCCTTGTAGTATCTATTGTATAATAGCTACCTATAGCATAAAATTAATCTCATACTTAATTGGTAAAATCAGAATTAAAATAAATATTTTCTATATACGTTGCTTTTATTGTTCATCAAAGTTAAAATAAATGCTAAACGTGACTTATCTATAATACTGCCGATGTCGTTTCCCGCATAGCGTTAGTTAGCTTGCCATTGTGCCCTGCCTAGATACTAGGGTATGGTGTGCTCTGAATTGATAATAAATACTACCACTTTAGGAACTAGGACAACCTAATTTAGTTTATATTTTATATTTACTATAGGATTTTTGAATAATATCATTTAGATAGAAAAAAAAATAAAGAACTTGAATCTGTTGTTGAAAGAAATAAGTGTAAATCATACAATTATCTTTTTTTAAATGTAATTTTTCAAAAAAATCTTCACATAATTAACAATGGCCACATTTGAAACAATGCGAACAAATACAATACATGAAGAAATATCTCGTACCTACACCATGTGTATTTTATAATAAAATCAAAACAAATTAATGTAAGATATAAATTATATACGAGTATATGAACCTCAAGAATTCGGTGGAAAGTGGGTAATAAAGTGTCTCAACACTAGATTAGGACAGGTTCCTTATGCATTTCGCGGACGACTGTAGTCCTCGCGTCTCGCGGCCAGTGGCGGTCGAGGAGGAGCACCGTGAGGTTTTAGTGGGTATTCGGACGGCTAATCTGCCAGTCCGCGAGTCCTACATAACCCGCTTGAGTCCCCACTCGGGCCGGTATCCGTAACAGGATACCGGCCCGTTTTCGATTCCTCACGTTAAAAAAATCGATTCCTCACGTTAAAAAAAATAAAAAAGGTTCCTTATGCCTACCTTGCTATGTGTGGGATACACCTTGAAACAAAAAAAAACTTAAAACAAAATTTGAAATTTTATTACTGCAAGAAAAGCAATGCAAGCAAGCATAGCATGGATGTGAAAAGGTACATTTGTTGTCGACGTCTCCCAGATGAATAAGAAAAGAAACAAATAAATAATTTATTATTTCACCATAAGAATATAAGAGAAACATTTCATTTCCATATTAAATTCTACATGATTTAGCAAAATGTTAATTAATCATTTTAGAAAAATGTAGGTGAAAAAAAAAACTGGAGGCCATTGTAACGCGTTAGAATAGGGTGATCAACTACAAATCAGATTTAGCTGATGCTGATACCTTTACAACCACATATGAATATCGATGTAACATAAAATGTTGTATAAGTATCTCATTAATAAAATGTAGAGTTTTTCATTGTGTCATTTAGTTTGTACAAGTGTCAAGGCTACAAGAACAATGGTTCACCGTACAGTCGTTGGCTGTTTCAATAACAAAGCAGCATCATAAGTTGGCAAGGTCACTTAATATGTGTATTAACAGTTTGAATTGACTGCTTATCAGTTCTCATCTCATGAAACTTCAAGTACCTAGACAGCTCTGTTTTTATTGTGAGAATTCGAAGAGTAAACGTTGAAATGCTTGTATAGTGAAGATTGGGTCAGAAATATACCAGATATAAACAAACACAAAATGACCAGGTTGACAGGATTTTATGTTACCACTTCCAGGACATTTTGACACATTGAAAATTGGTGTGCACGGGTAGACTCATATTTATTATATCATTTAATATTTTATGCATTCTCTCATTCCATACCATCGTTCTTGGCATTTTTCCACCTTAGAAGTTAAGCTACTAAGTTCTTACCATCCGAGCTTCTATAACCCTTTAAGTATATTGTATAAAATCTTACTGAATGACGTAAAATATAGAATGTGAAAATAAATATCACCTTTAATGTTTATAATATTATCTGATACGCTGATGTGTTATACCTAAACATCGAATTGACTGGTTTGCGGAAAATCACGACGGCCTTTGAGGTTTTAATGTGGAAACGTGACAACGACGCGTGTATTATAATTTTCATAAAGAGGTGCTCGAAGCGTAAAAGCAAAGTATTTATGAAAATATTTTATAAATAATTAAGAATCATTTTTGCAAATTTGGGGCCGCCGTGGCGCAGGGTTTAATGGTGTGACTTTAAACGCAGTGACAGTTGTCGGTTCGATCCCCACTCATGGGAGTGAATCACTATTTATTATTCATTATTAATCATTATTATTATAGTAGGTACAAAGTTGCACTAGTATTGAATTGTAATGGACGTGAAAGTTAGTATTTCAAATTTGTGTAAAATGTATTTTTTTATCAATTTAACTCTTTATAAACTGAGCTAAAACGAAAAACTCTTTGGTGCTTCTTTAATTACTTTATGCATAACTTGGTAGGTATGTTTATTATTACAGTTGTTAGGTTACTTGAGTAATGCAAGCCAATAGTCAATGCTGTGAGTAGTATTAGTAGATAGTAAATAATACGGGAAGCCATAGTGGTAAATAGAATAGTATAATATACGTATATTTGTATATATGTGACTTTTAAAATAGTTAAAAACAATCTCAACTAGGCAGTGATTGAGTTGTCTAAATAATACAACTAGCTCATCGCTGTCTGTACATTGAATATAATAGAAACATTATTTTTTTAAATTTTTGTCGATTTGTCTGTGCTTTTCTTAACAGTAAGTAATCTCACAAACTGCTCTACTTAAATATCAGTCAGTCTATCACTGTAGGATTCCTTTTGCATTGTTTTTGTAAACTTTCCTTCACTTAAGTACTATAAGTAAGAAAATAATTCAGAAAATATATAATTTTGTTGGAACATCGCTGGTGTAATATCAATTTCTTCACCTATTTATTACAAAGAGATAGGAAGAATAAAGGAAAACTTTAATTAGTAGATCTCTCTGTAGAATAAAGATACAGTTTCTGAAACTCTTTCTGCAAGTATTATGACACATTTCATATCCCAAATTCCATTCCGTTATTATTGTTGAGTTCAAAGTGAATGTAGGTCACCTAGGCTTTTATGAGCTACCCGGGTCTTGTTTACTCGGACTCTATGATATTAACTTTTTGTTATTTCCTCGGCGCTACTTAAATTGAATTTGTAGTTAGATAGTTTTTCAATAAATGCATTTCTGTAAAATAATAATTATATTATAAGGTTTAAAAAGGTATCTAATAAAGACAATTGAATCTCTTGGTCTTATTGCAGCTTCACAATTTTTTTGCATAAAGCAGGGTGGGCATGGTAACCTATTGGTAAGACACTCCATTCCCCACTTTCTGTGCATTAATAATGGCGTTTATAGTGAAACGCTGTCGCTAAACTGTCTGACAGTTAGAAATATTTTAAAAAGATTCATATAAAATATTTTTTTATTCAAAAATTTTTGGCAGCTGTTAGCAAAAAACACCTGGTGACATTGTCCTCCACTTTGGCCTACAAAAGGCGAAATTCAATGATATGCCTTGTGCAAAATGGAAAACAGATAAGTCTTGTTCAACAAACCTTTTAGTGCGCGTTCCTTTACGTAATATTGGTACCCACAATATTAGGACTTGTATGATTGTACGCTTGGCTCGTACGACAATTATTTTAAAAGTAAATAAGTAAGAGAATCTCTATCTTTTTTTTGAAAAAAATATTTATATTTTTTTCAATACTTTAGCACTAGTTAATTGAGCTACAGATTTATAGATTAGGACGTGTTAAAATCCGTTTAGAAGTTAATAACTGTCGTTCCATTCTGTTTACAGCGGCATATCGCAGCGACCTCGTTTTCCGAACCAAATGATTTGGCTGTTTTCCTGATGAAACCAATACTTTGGAGGCTTTTGATAAATGCTTTCTTTCTGTTCTATCATTATTCAGTTCGATTAATTAAAAACATATATAAATAAATGTATCTTTACATATTTATCTTTTCGTCTTCGTGAAGTGTTGTAAGGAGAAGGACCCCAGTGTTACATACTTTCATGATGAATATAATATTCTCCATATTTTAGATATTTACTAAGTGTACTTTACGTTGGAAAGTGTCACTCCTTATATTGAAATATAGTCAGAATAAAAAAAAAATCGAACCCAAAACCGTTAACTAAATATTTATTATGCTGTCAATGTGCTGCGATATGTTAGTTTAACATAACATTGATATTGAATATACTTAAATAACAGAGCATAACGACCAAGACCTACAATTATTACGATTACTTGCATTAAACTGTAATGTGTAACGTAAGTACGTACTACCGTAAATTATACCTTCCATTATATAACATACCCAGTACTGACATAGTATATCTCTTACAAAGTGTAAGCAGAGTTTCCATTCACGCTTAGCATATTGTTTGATTCACTACAATAACCGATATCGAGGCCGTAAGTGGCGCAATGGCACAAGCGCGCCATTACAGTAAACGCGACAAATTGCTGGTTCGATTCCCACTTGGAATAAAATATTTGATATTTTCATTTGCTCATTGGGATGTAAGGACAGAACGTGGTTTCAAGGTCGCCACTTAACAAGCAATGCTTTCAGAATACGTCGAAAAGTGGGAAACTGAGAGTCTTAACATTAGGTTCCCCCTTTCCACCCTGCTACATGAAGCCGAAAAAAAACTTTATAACCTAACCTAAAACTACAAATATTTAGATATCTTAAAATATGTCAATAATGATATGTCGGAAGTAGTCCATTTGTGTTTATTCAACGAACAAACTTTTGTTCCATATTTACATATTGCAGACAACAAATATTAAAGTACGGTTCCGATAACAGAATCATTCCATATTGATTCCTAGTTATCTCATCGATCGGCATACCTCTGATAACGTTCTGAGAAATGCTTCAAATTTCAGAGCATCACTTGCAGTTGAGTGCGCGTAACGTGTTAATGTGTTTGCTATCGGATTCACAACTCTATTGCCTTGTAATAAGGTGTACTCGTTTGAGGTCGTAAGTCAAGGCGTCAGTGATGTCGGAACGCGACAACACTAGTTTGAGTGTGGCGGGCGGCGCCTGTTGCCGCGTGCGCAGCAAAATGCAGTGCTTCGGGTTCCATGGTAATCAGTTCTTGCCCTAACAATGTGTTAAAATAAATAAATAATACGTAGATTAGTTATAAACACTACTAGTTATAACCATTACGTTAACTGTATTTGCAATCTGTGATATTTTTTATTGTTTTGTTTTAAATAAGTCGACTATTAAATGAAGAAAGCGGTGACGATTAATCGATTTAGTTTTCTGTTTCATAGTTAATTACCATTATAAATAGTTGTTGTGGGAAACACAAATAATGAAGAGTTTACTGCATCGAAGTTAGTTACATCATCAGAAGATGCTCGTTGGTATTGTTTTGCTTGCCAGTAGGTAGATCTCTCGAAGCAGGCGGCGCGGGCGAACGCGATGTGTCGAATTAAATACCGTATTGCAATTTCACACATGAAGTTTAATATATTTTTTAAAAATCATACAATTGGCAAGTATTTCCACCATTTTGTTATATTTAATAGAGTGTATGTGAAGTGTAAATAAGTGGCAGTTGCAAGTTAAAAATTCTATAATGTATGTTCTTTCTGTGTAAGTAAAACAAATAAATATTTCCACGGCTTTATAAGTTTATACATACAAATGAATAATGGGGATTTGGTGGAACAATACCCGGGGACGCTCTCGGTGATTTTTCATGGTCGTTGGAGAGAAGTAATCCGACTTTAGCAAGAAAGTTGATGAAAAAAGACATTCCTAAGAAATATATTATTATGAACTTTAGGATAATATATATAATAGGATACTTTAAGGTTGATATGTGGATTATATAAAAAGATTAAATTTCTTTATTAAGAATTCCTCGTTACTATTTATGCTATCAGTTTTAAATAGCCCCATTGTTTAAAAAATTATACATACTGTCACTTCACAGTGACACAGGTAATATACATAAAAGACAAATGATTTTAATAACAATTTCTAAATGTTATTAATTTGAGAGCTCTTAAACTTTCGGTAGTAAAAGTCAGCTTTCCTAATAAATTGATTACAAATGATCATATTATATGCCGGTAGAGCTTTATTGCAAATTTAAATTTTATCTGCAGTAATTTGAATTTAAAGTTTTTCTTTTAATGACAATGTATATTTTATATAGGTCAGTCGTGGCGCTGGGGCAAAAAGTGTATTGCAAAATCGACTGGTTGTAGGTTCGATCCCCACTCGAGGAATCGGAATATTTATTTTAATTTATATTATCATTTCTTCGCTCTGGACTCTACGCAACGTGTGGCGTTGAGTTACGCCACCTTAACACGCAATGCCTCCAGAATTCGGTGGAAAGTGAGGAACGGAATGTTTTAACACGCTCTCTGTATATTTTAAAAACTGTTCCAGTTGATATCCAGTTTGTGAGTCTCGCTTTTGATCTAAGTCATGCTAGAATATATAACGAGTTTCTCGTGCTGTTCTTAAAACAAATGGTATTTTTAAAATTAATTACATTTTACCCATGAGTAAAAACAAGTTATACACTGTTCTAATCTGTTCTCTTCGGCAGTAACTCAACAGCCTTTTTCCATTGATTTAGAATGAAATTTAATAAAACATAACATTCATGTAACATAAATAAAATTGTAGCTGTAAATAATATTTGAGTTGATTTATAATTGATGTTTTTATTTTAATCTATTATCTATTATAATATATTTTTCTTATGTTGATGGCTCACATAGCTGTTGGAAGTAATTGGATGAAATGCAAACAGTGATATGACACTGTAATTTACCCAGGGCAATGAGCAGCGCGGAAATTGTTCAGCCGGAGATATTTATTGGGATAATTATACAAAATAGCAGTGTTCTTTTAACATGTTCTATCGTATTATCATCTCTGCACACTGCTTTGCACGTTCTCGCCGAAATCAGTTACTTCTAACTTTTGAATTATAAGCCTATGATTTTTTAATTAACGCTATGTGGCGTTGAAATCTTTAATTTTCTAATGTAGAGTTGTAATATATTTTTACTTATTACATATATTGGAAATATAAAAGTATTTGCATTTTACTATAAGTTCCAATATTATTAGGTTAAAAAAATCCCTCAATTGACAGAATAATTTATTTCTTCGCAAGTCAGCATTGCTTTTATATGAATGACAAATCATTTTTTATTAAAGAAATTTGAAAGATTCCAATTGCCGTAATATCTGTTATTTTTTTATTTTGACGCGCGGATGCATAACGTGATAACTTTTTAACGTAATAAGTTCACTCGACTTTAAACAATGGATTTACGTAGTCTTAATTAAAATTTGAATAAAAGAATTCTTGTTATTACAAGACAACAATATGTTTTTAATTAAATGTATAATTATTTAATGTATAAATGTGTAAATATAGTTGCATCTTTTGGACTTACATTTTTGAAACTACTTTTTGACCATTTGACCTGCAAGCGGGGGTGACGTGACCAGACCGGCTAAGTATTACCTATGCAATAACTGACCTAGCTTGTACTTTACGAGTAGGTAAACCTTTTTGGACAAAGGAAGAAGGTATTTTTCGTGGTATTATACGTGATTCATTAGATAGTTTTCCTATATTTATGTCATCAAACATTTAGCTAGAAACTTAAAAGTCAATAAGCTCTCGAATGTGAATGTGATTCGTTGTAACTACAGGATTGCTAGTAATTAATGTACATAGAATTTATTTATTATGTACCTACATGAATTAAATATTTTCTTAAAAATTTGCAAATTTAAACTCAAAGTTTTATGCCACTGTTATGCTATAAAAAATACTAAAAAATCATTTGTATGAAATAATATATTAGAAGAACTGTCATTGTATATTCGCTATAATACTTTTATTCTATTTGCCAATATTTATTACAACCAGTGCAGAAGTGGAAGACAACACTTATTATTGTAGCGGGATATGAAAATTAAATTAATTCATTCCTTCAAGCCAGACGCAGTCTAACCGCTTCGACGGCATCATCTATTTTGTGATAAGTATTGTAAAATGATATAATGATATCAAGTTCTCAAGATAAGTGAGATAATGTCTAAAAAAATAAAGTTATTGAATCTTTTTGTATACTATAGGTATACATGTAGAAAAAAAATCTAAAGAATTACAATATATAACGAGTAAATCTTTGATCCTCTGGAACTCAAGTACAAAAATGACGAATCAAATCAGCTTCGCGGTGTATCCCGCACACAGCAGGCAAAGGGAACCTAGTGTTATGACACCGTTCTCCACTTTCCACTGAATTGCATGTTGAGTGGCGAAACTCAACGCCGCACAAATATGACGATTTTTTCTATTAATTTGAACTTATCTGATTTTCTTATTTAACCTGAAGAGTTTTATAACGACGAACGATAAAAGGGCTGCTTCAAAACGAGAACACGGAAGTGACATCTCACCTGTCTTTTAATCTGAAACAGCTGAATGAAATGCATCCGGTTGATTGTGACGTGGTTCTATACTTTTTCCGTAGTCGCTAATGGAACTATGGCAACCTATAGCATGTAGGTAGGCATCTATTCATATACACCTGACAGGAAATTGAATGTTTTGTTCACTCCAGCTGATATATGCCAAGCTATCGGTTTTCTACACAATGCTTAAAATATACATCTATCTAGGGTATATAGTCGCTACATATATGATAAAATTAGTTTTTGTATAGCTAGCTACATATATTCGCGTATTTAATAAATCTTTTTTGTAGAACGACGGCCTGAAACTAAAAAGTAGAAAGATAAATAATCGTATAACATATTGCAGATTCACCTTTTGCGTTTATAAAATAATCGAAAAATTTACTTTAAGCGAATAGGATTAGTTATGAAAACTTAAACAAACTGTACTAAATCTTGTTTGTGACGTAGTCACATCGCGTGCTAGGTCGATATTAGATTAAATCAATGAACATAAAATACCTACAGTCAAAGAATAAGATATCCTGACGATAATATTGATATTAATAAGATTTCAGTAGGGTAGAAGTTACGTAATTCAATATTCAAATTCGTAAATCAAATTAATTGGATATTTTCTTATCTGTCAAAGCAACTGTGTGACTGCCAAAATTGTTAGATTTTTACTTAATTTGAAACTTATATTTTTCTATCAAGATATATCATCAGCCTTTTAAAGTCCACTGCTGGACATAGGCCTCCCCCATTGCTCGCCACTCCTTCCGGTCCTGCGCCCTTTGAATCCAGCGGGTTCCCGCTGTCTTCTTGGTCGTCGGTCCATCTGGTTGGAGATATGTAGATATAATTCCTTTATAAAATTAACATTAGAATTATATCAAAATATCTATCCATTAGGAATATCGCGGCTTGGAACAGCTAGCTGTGATATTAACATCCGTTTTTCAGATTTCATTTTATTAATTATTACTAATATCGGAAAATATAGGGAGTGTAAGGTTCTGTTGTTTATTCAAAAAATAATAATGAAAATTTAAATTATTAAATTGATTTTAATCTTGTAACACTGGATAATTTGGCAACACGAACAGAGTAGGGATCGGGCGGTGGGCAGATTGGCTCTGGGCAGTCTAGTTTGAGGAGTCATAGTGAACGGACATATTGAAGGGTAGTTGTGATATTAGTACTGAAATACAGAGTGTTTAAATTAAGCCGAGGAAGTTTTATTGGAGAGTTCCCTATCTACTACAGGAGTATAAACATAAAAAGCTTATTATCAAAATAAGGTTAAATTAATTACTTCCGTGTACCTAATCTCATTTATACATTCCAGAAGAAAGTAAAAGTCGTAAAGTTAATGATTCTTTATCACGAATAGCTCTAGTTCCAGTTTTACTAAATGTTTCCAATTATTTAGACAAGTTTTCAAGTCAGAAACAAATTCATTTCTTTATTGATTATTGCATAGTTAGACCGTCGTCTAACACAAGGGGGTGACTGAAACGCGACAGTTGTGGGTTCGATCCCGACTCCAGAAAGTGAAATATTTATCTACGTTTATATTTCCATTTCTTCGCTCTGGTGTCGATTTCTGCCACTCAACACGCAATGCCTCCAAAATTCGGCAGAAAGTGGGGAACGGAGTATCTTAACCCTAGGCTCCCTCTGCATACCATTCTGTGTGCGGCACACCTACAGCGTGAAACTGACATAGTTTCGGATAGTATCTGGTTTAAATTTACTTTAACTATTAAACTACGACATAGTAAAAAAATAATAATTTTGAAAACCGTTAGTCAATTGTAAGCTGTAAAGTTACAAATTGGTTTGTAAGAATTCAATAAAACTAAATAAAATAATGTTGAAACATTTTAATAAGCTATTATCTTACGATGTAGGTTTTAAAAACATATTGAAATTAAACATAAAAATTGGACGCTTTTTATAGAGTTTCAATTTCGTAAGGGTAATATTTTTTTATGGAATTTAATGAAAACTTTTAGCTTTACCGTGTAACTTACTCTTCGTTTAAAATACTCTATACACTGGATATTCTTTTCGAATTTATATAACGATTTGATACAATATGTAATGAAGTGTAGTTTTTTAAATTTATATCTGGAGTAGCATTAAATACAGAAACGGGCGACGAATCGTGAAGCTACGTTTTCCGAAGTTATGTTATCACGAAAAGAAAACAATCAAACCTAAGAAAAATCCTAAACTCAAATCTGAACATCCATCTGGAGCTAACTTCAAGGCCTCCACGACTTGCCTACCATATTGTATATTTCGAACTAAAACATAATAATTAGTCTATTATAAATTTTATTTTCCAGAAGCAGAGTGCGATGGATGCGGCAGCGACAGCGAGGAGGGTCGCAGCGTGGGCGAACTCCTGCTGCCGCAGTACGCGCTGGCCACGGGAGGACTAGCCAAAGACCACCGACCGCTTATCACCTTCCCCGATAATAATAACTTCCATGTGTTAACTGCTGCCGAATACCAACGACTCCTTCTCTACCTCACCTCTGTGCCCTCGTAAGTTAAATTTTAAATATGATATTTGCATTTTTTAAATACTATTAAACTGTAATCCGCGGGCGGGACTCTTACATGAGTAGGGTTTTCAAAAATATATTATCATATATTTATGCGATTAATTTGGTCTAAGTGTTGCGTATACAACTACGATTTTAGTAGTATTTTTAAATGATACATAAAATAATACACAAAAAAACTAATAACTACACTTATTTTATACCATTTTGGGTCAATTTACTCACTGTTAAATAAAAATCTTTTTACTACATATAAATAGAAAATAAATATAGATTACAGACGCGTGTATAGGATACCTACATCTTAATATTTAATACCAGTTGTATAGTAAAATTATAATTCTCACTCAAACCAGTTCCTTAAGTGTAATAAATGCTTATATTTTAAAAAAACGACTTCATTTAGCGGACCAGAACCAATGCTAATTATAGGAAAGGCTGAGATGGATCTCTCTATAAGTAGATTGTTATGTGTTGATAACACAGATTCTTCGCACTAAGCGATGGGAAACTGCGAAATACTTTTAAACACTGTAACTCACGCCATCGTGATACAGTCTAAAAAAAATGACTAAATGCATTTCTGGCTGCTTACACAGTGGCTACGGATTCGATTCCCATTCGGGGGAATGTTAATACCTATTTAATAAATATTTTTATTTATTTCAAGAAAGCTCGCCCAGAAAACAAAATGGAATATATTAACATTAGATACTCTCTTTGCTTACTAGTAACGTTAAATGGAAGAGACGCGTGAAAAAGAAAATGTAGGCAATCGTAATTACAGTAATTCGCTGTAGCAATGAACCAGACAGCATCGACCAATTTAAAAATACAATAAATATTTATTAAAATGATTTTTTCTTTTACAGTTTACTAGAAGCTGAAATGGGCTTCCATATTATAATAGATCGAAGAAAAGATAGATGGAACTCAGTGAAAACAGTGTTACTTCGAATATCGGTAAATATTTTAAATTAATACCAATTTAACTTTACATTGTTCGGTTCACGTACATTGCGCATACAAATGAATGATTTCAATTTATAATTAGAAGAAAGGTGATGACTTAATCAAGAACGTTTGTTTATTGGATCTTTGTTTTCATTTGTAAATGAGTACTTCTAAAGATTATTGCTATAAGTTAAACATGAAATAAAAATTAAGTAAGTTATTTCAAGTTATCTTAAAGTGAAACTTACAAGAAACTGCTACATTTCAGGAGTTCTTCCCGGGTATTATTCACGCAGTGTACGTGTTGAGACCAGCAAGTTTCCTCCAGAAAGCTTTATCAGAAGTGAGCAGCAAGTTGTTCAAAGAGGAGTTTCGATTTCGAGTGCTAGTCTGCTCTTGTGTCGATGAGCTGTACGAACACTTCGACAGATCACAGCTTACACCCGATCTTGGGGGTGAATTACAGTATTCGCATTCGGAATGGATACAACAGCGAATAGTAAGCAGTTTTATATGTATTTTTGAAATAAAAATGCCAAAATATTAAGATTGTTTGAAAATATTGATGATTATTAATGCCAAGTTCATTAAAAGCAAAGGGGACCTGAGAACCTAGTGTAAGGATCATTAAGACACTTCCGTTCCTTACTTTCCGCCGTATTCTTCATTCCGGGGCATTGCGTGTTGAAAGGCGGAACTCAACGCCGCGCTTCGCCTCTATCAGAGCAAAGAAATAAAAATATTAAATATTTCATTTCCTTGAACTCACAACCTATTGTGGTTACAGTCGCACGCAGCATTTTGTATGTGAATAAATAATACTACCTTATTCTTAATGGTATATTATTATGCATTTATTAAGTATTCTGTTAGTTCAGAGTTATCTAATTATAGTGAAGATTCTGATATTAAAATCTTTCCGCGACAATTATCTAAAGTACTTACCTAGACGACTCTAGACAATTATAAAGTATAATTTAATAAATTTAATAAATAAATACGTTATAAATAATAATATTTATAACGTAAGTAATGTTATAAATAACTATGATGTTAAACCCTTGCGCTCTGAACCACTTATGTGGATAAAATGGACATTTTCGAGACGAGCTGATCGCCGTACGAAAATCTGAGATTACTATTAAATGTCCCGACTATAAACAATTTATACCATAATATAATACATGAATAAATTTTATTTTATTCCAGGCACTAGAAAAATTTTCAGTATTGATGAAAGAGATCTCGGGTAAACTTGATGAATTTATGCACGAAATAGTGGACTGCGATATGGGAAATGATCCCACACAAACCAAAGAATTATTAGACTGTCAAGAATCTAGGTAAGAACTTAAGTATTATATCTTAAAAAAGGAATTACCTGCGTATGATTTGTACGACATTATAGTAAGACAGAGAGGTAGAGGTATAAAATCTCTCTATAAGTCTATAGTTTGCTCAAAATTCTCAGCCTGTCTCAAACTATCATCAATATTTAGTAGGCGGCACTTTCGAATTTGGTGTCAGTAGAAAGAAGTGCTCGGAGACTGGAGGCCAACATTAATATAGTGGAAATCTTAAAGGCTTTTTAACCTATGCCGGGTACTATGGATCATAAGACCCATACTGCTCTGATGAGGAACTCTCACTTTGCAACGATACTCTCACACGCCAGTCGCTATCTCTGTGAAATGTGTAGTAGTTTCTTCTTTGCTATTATATTACACTGTATTCATATACCTTTTTTTTCAGATATAAAGCTTTAAAAACTGAACTATCGTCAGCGACGACTCAAGGAGAGGAGCTACTGACACAAGTTCGCAAACCAAATCTTACTTATAATAGTATTAGCCACGTAGCTGCCGTGGAAAGGTTACTTGTACAACTAGAAGAGACTGAAAAACAATTTGATACTTTTTGGCAAAAACATTCCATGAAGTTAAATCATTGGCTCAAATTTCGAACATTTTTATTAAACTTTAAACAGATGCAGGTAATCAATTATACTTATTACTACACTTCTTACATGCATTAACTTAATCACGAATTTACTGGTTTAAATTGAAAACCTGGCCGCTTTTTTTTATGACGAAAATCAAATAGAGGAGTGCTTGGTGAACAAATTATTCTAGATTCATTTAAATCCTTCATAGGCCTAAAAACAAACGCTTCTGAAGCTGATCTGTTACCGACCAAATCTGCAATATCCATACATTTATCTTTATTTTCATTTTTCTCTTCAAAGTTAGGTACACGAAAATCTTTCCTCTTATTAGAATCAAGCTGAAATGATAACTTTTGTATGTGCCTCGATTTCTCTTCTAGACGCGCCGCAAGTTCTTCAGCTTGCTTTTTCTTCTTATTAAATTCAATTTGCAATGAACTTATTTTACGTTTACAAGTATCTAATTCAGCTTTTAATTTTTGTACATTAAGGTCGTTGACCTCTTCCAGACATTGTAATTTTTCTTTTGAATGGTTAGCCAAACCTTCTTGATATAAGGTTTCTTGTTCCACTTGATACGACCAGAAGGACATAGCTCTCATCGCAACATCCATAATTGCATCTGGTTTTAAGCCTGCTAACACTATTGACTTAAATGTCTCTGTCGGTCTAAGGTCAGCATGAATAACATCGAATTTGTCTCGCAGTTCACTCCCACACGCTGGACATGTCAACGAGTTTTCTGCATTCCTTTTAAATTCTCGTTGACCGTGTTCGACGCAAAAAGCGTGAGAACATGTTGTGACCCACGCATGACTTGTCAGTGACTTCCTGCACTTCCGATAATTGCACACGATATCTAATGTCATTGTGAATAATTGTATTTCATTTCAATATTTGGCTCACAAATTATTTTATTAACTTTAAGTTTCTACAACTGCTAATACTAACTTTATCTGAATTGTAAACAATTATGACAACTGTCAAATAAAATTATATTTTTAAATGGATGTAAACATCAATAGCATAAATCGACGAGTGGCCAGTTTCATATGTGCTATTTTTATTTATAATTTAAGCGAAACTAAAATTATTTATTTATGATAAATGTTATTGTAGTTAAAATAGATAATAGTTAAATACATTAAAAATATAATTTAATTATAGGCAACTTTAGACAGCCATCTAAAGACTGCGTGTGATATGACCGAAGTTGGGGAAACGGCAAATAGAGTTGATAGTCTTATACAAGAAGCTAATGACTTTGAAAAACTTTGCAACTGTGATCTCGATAGTGCCTCCACTGTTATAGAAGAAGGTATATAATAAAAGGATTACAATTTTTATATATTTTTCGAAGAAGATAGATTTAATTAATATTTTTGTCTATTACTTTGTAGGTGAGAAGTTAATGAAAGACCCGCTAAGTTCCGTGGACCATATAGAATCAAAATGCGAAGAGCTAAGACGAACGAGTACATTGCTGATGGACAAAATACAGAAACGAAGTTTGCTGTTAACCAAAGCTAGAGAATTAATGGACAGAATAGACAAAGTAAAATAATATTTTTATTATATTGATTTAGCTACAAATACTGTAAGTTTAGTGTTAAATTTCGAATCACCTTAAAATACATTAAAAAAAAATTGTAGCTATATAGAAATATTGAACCTATTATTTAGCTTCACGATGTGGCAGTGTAGTCTGAGGAAAGCTCAATTCAAAGCCAGCCAATTTTTTAAACATTTTGGTGTTAAATGGCGGAATTCAACGTCGTGTGTGTCCAGAGTGAAGAAATAAAAAGAACTCTTTACCCCCCCAGTGACTCTAACATTTAAATAGTATTTATTATTTTGTCATAGGCAAACGACTGGTGCACAACGGGTGTAGAAATCTTAGCTGGCGAGGGCGGGCTCATAGCCGTCGATAAATTATTAGAAGACGCTAAGAGCTTCGGTCTCACCGCCCCGGAACAATTCCGTGATATGTTATTACAATCCGCTACGCAAGAGACTAGAGCTTTAGTTACACAGGTAAGAATAACAAATAAATTAAATTAATAATAAATTAAAAAGAATAATTCATAATTTAACAATTTTAGAAATATCTAAAACTTATAAAATACTACTTTATTTATTTTTTATTTTGCCAAATGATCAGTTTAAACTTTCAATGATTAACTGTTTAAAAAAACAATATATGCAAATAAAAATAAACACAAAAAACTAATAAATTAAACAATTTTGCATTAGCATGACTTAACTAGGAGCTTAGTTGCTATATAAATTATTTTGACTTTGTATTTGAGCATTTTAACCCAAAATAGTGAACCCAACCTAAAATTCGGCCTTATCAATGACAATTGCATATATTCTAGTCTCTAAAATGCAAACTTAGTTACGTCAATCAGTCCTTTTAATAAGACTCATGCTAACTTTACATACATTTAAAGCAAAGGTGTATTCGTAAATCATATTTTAAAACACCTAGGTCTGTCAAAGAGTAGAAGACGTATGGCTAATGGTGTCCGTAAAGCGAGCGACTCTAGTGCGGGCCGCCGCTAAACCCGCGCGCCCCGTTCAGTCCGTCCCACCACATAGTGCTGCACCACAGCCTAATAATAATCAGGTAAGTTATTATTATAAATGCTTCATTTTGTATTTTTGTTTCCTTTAGCTACACGCGCGCGCATGTAGCTAAGTCGACAAAAAGAACTTAGTGTTAACATACTCCGATCCACACGCAAGCCCAAATTTTCGAGACTGTAAAAATCATTCCTTCAATTAGGATAATAAATTAAGGGAGTGGGTAAGTTATTATATAAGAATAGCGTCTAAATGTAGACGCTGTAGCTGTGAGTTCGATCCACATACACTCCTTAATGAAAAAAAAAACGAATAAAAATACACCTAGTATATCATTTTGTATTAAAATTCATTATTAATAGATTAAATAATTTAGATTATATTAAAACTTTTTAACCAAGTGATTTCAGAAGAAAAAAAATCATACCATACCGCCATAATTGTTATGCTTTCACATAATAAGAAATAATTACGAAGTAAAATATTATAGATAATTCAACAGTTACCCATATAAAGTCAACGAAGGTTAAGAAACGTTTAATTTGAGTATATTAAAAGGGAAGACTTTCCTTCAGGCGGATACCAAACACTTACTTATTATTCTGTTCACCTTCACTGTGCACACAACGCCCATACTAATATTGTTTCGGCCATTCGGCAATGTGAAAGTAATGGACGGTATGTCAAACCTTTATTATCTGGCAAGGCGGAAATGACATTGTCTATATTGTTTTATTTTGTTGATTTGTTTTCTTTTTCTGGTTTTCAGTCGTGGCTGTGGGTTCGATCCCCACTCGAAGAAATGAAATAGTTATTTATTTAAATTTATATTCTTATTTCTTCTGTGTGGTGTCCAAGTAAAGCACGGCGTAGAGTTCCGCCACTCAACACGGCTCCTGGCTCCAGAATTCGGCAGACAATGAGGAACGGGCAACGAATGAGCGCGATACAGCGTGAAGCTTACTATACATGCTTACTAGTTTATTTCGTAAATTTAAAATATTCATACATACGCATGTTACAAGGAGTACCTGCCACTATAAAATATACATTATTTAAGTAAGAAATAATACCTAAGATCTATTTAATGTAGGAAATAAACATTAATAACGACTGTGCAAAAATATGCAAAAACCAGTACTTGCGTAGAAAGTGCGAGAAAGCATGCGTGGAGGTCGCGCGAGGTATCATTACTGCGAAGGCTAAGTACATGTATTATGCATATCAATAATAATTACAGGTACATACATACAAGTGTACTCTATTCTAAGTATATTTATATTTACTATCAAATCAATCGGAAGCTAGAAAGTTTCGTAATAAATTAAGAAATTTTATACTACAAATTAATATGATTGTTTCATCTGGTTTAAAAATATTGTACATAGCAGGATTTTTGTTTTGATTTACCTTATTCTTATTTTATTTAATAATGTTTTAATTCCACGAGGCTAGTTGTGACGCAGTACACAAGCGTGTAGCTTTAAGCTGAATAGGTAGTGGGTTCGGTCCCCACTCGAGGAAATTACATATTTAATATTATCATTTCTTCGCTCTCATGTCCAGGCAAAACGGGGCGTTGAGCTCTGCTACTAAACACGCAACCTCTACAATTCGGCGAAAAGTAAGGAGCGGAGTGTATTAACACTAGGGTCCACTTGCCTACCCTGCTATATACACAATACAGAGTGAAGCTAAAAAAAATGTTTTTATTCAAAAAATCTTTGTTGTACTGATTGCCCATACATCGCGGAGTTAATTATGTCCTAGAGTCAAGACTCGTTTAAATTACCACCATTTATAATATATTATTAAAATTACGAATATTTAAACGATTTTATTTAAAAATTGATAACAATTATTAAGAAGTAAATAAGTATAAAATTATAGCTTCTTATCTTTGAAATATTATTTTCACGGACTGTAACTTCTATGGCAAAACGTATCATTAATGTCTTGTCTTGACGTGACTTCATCGTTAATGCCTAGGTGCTTTCTAATGATCACTTAGGGCTATCTCTTAATTTGTGACGTGAATTTTAACTATTATATTCTACTAATATCTAATTTATATATTACGATTTTTGTCATGGGAATTTCAATGTGTTTATAAACATATTTAAATTTACATTATTTCATTGGTAAAATAATTAAAGTAGGATTCCGATGTAAGTAATAGGTCTTTATTTACTGCTTTTTATTTGGTTTTCTTAGAAGACACATTTTTTAAGCCGGAAGTAGAGCAACAGCTGCAAATGAAAGGCAATAATGAGTCGTCAAGAACGAATACGAATTCTTTCGAGCCATTTCCTCGAACATGCAACTTGAATTTCCTGAAGAGAGCTGCTTAGAAGAAATAATATCCAGACAAACTTGTTTAGAGGCCTAACACCACATTCACTAGGTACCTACTTGTAAATCGTCTTATTACATGGTATTATTGCGTAAACCATGGGAGTATTTGTTTTTTTTTTCTTAAAGACCACATTTGTAGCATAGGAATAATTACTTAATTTTGATAATATTTTTTATATTCACCTGTTATAGAGTTTTTCCCTTTTTTTGTTTGTTAGCTGCACCGCGCACATAGCCAGTTAGGCAGCGGGAACATGGAAACCTAGTGTTAAGACACTCCGTTCCGCACTGTCTGGCGAACTGTTGAGGCATTGCGTATTGAGTGGGGGAACTCAACGCTTTGTCTCGTTACCAGAATGAGCAAATCAAAATTTTAATTCCTCCGAGTGGGAATCGAACCCATCGCGTTTACATTGACACGCTTGTGACTATGATTAATTTATATTTTAAAATAATGATTATCGTCGTGATAAATAAATACTATTACCAAACAAATCTTAAATTATATTGCCTGGAACATACCTGTAATCCGTTCATAATGTTATATGATAAAGCGACTTCCTTATCACGCACGCGTGACATTGATTATATTTTTATGGTGTACCAAGTGAAAGTGCTCATGGTATTGTGTAAACAATAATCATAGAGTATTTGCGCAATATCCGTGACGATACCAGCCTAACGTCATAAACGGATGCCCTCCAAAGTTTTGGGCTGCGCGTGAGTGGTTTAATTCGTATCATTTGATATCCTCACCAGAGTTCACTTGATGAACCGGCAAATTGACCCTGATTAACTGTTATTAATGTATGTACGTAATTTTTACTATTAACAATTCTAATTTAAATCTAACTATTATCTTTTTTTATCACGCTGTATCTTACACACAGCAACGTAATGTTAAGACACTCTGTTCTCCACTTTTAACTGAAATTTCCAAGGCATTACGTGGTGTGTGCCGCAAATCAACACTGGGCTTTTGCCTTGAATATTAATAAATAATAATTCATTTCCTCAAGTTGACATCGAATCAACAAACCGTCGCGTTATAGTCACACCTTTGAGCCCCTGCGCCACGACGGGCTCAGATTATTATAATTTATATAAATACTTACAAATATAAATAAAAACTAGCTTTTTATCCAACAATTAATGTCTTCCGCGACGATAGTAAATGCATAGTAATTAAAATAAATTGACAATAGGTAATAAAAATCATTAAACCGACATAACGTCCATTATGCAATACCTTTCAGCTGCACCCATTATACCGTTTGAGTGATTCTGTGAGCCCAATCGATGACAATTGAATGACTGCAAGCTCCAACTTCTCTCAAGAGGTCTCGACCCTCACCCCTGGTGGCGTGGATGTTAACATAACTAGATTATTAATTAAAAAATGTCGACAAGTTTCGTTTCATTCGTTTCATAAGGATCAATAGTTCATTATTTGGAAAGTTTGCGTAAATTTTTATGAAATATATTAAAATTATTTGATTGTAGGTCATTAACGTAATGTTACGAATATTTGAATAGATAAAACGCTAGAGAAGAATGAGCGTTACCTACATCTACTTTCTGTTTATTTTAGTAACAAGCTAGACTAATTTATTGTTGAGTGGCGGAACTCAACGTCGCGTTTTATCTCGACACCAGAGCGAAGAAATAAAATATTTTCAACATTAAATATTTCATTTCTTCGAGTGGGAATCGAACTCACAACCCTCTCGCGTTTATCACAGTCACGCTTCGCCTCCTGTGTCACGGCTGACCTCAATATTTTCCTCCTAAAAATTGCCAATCAAAATAAAATACCGTGGGGGAAGCCGTGTGCAAATGCTAGAATTCAATATCAGCATTGTTTCCTGTTCAAAGGAATGCGTACGCCAAGGCGAGGCAGTAAAGGGAACTTAAAAGCTTTTATAGACTACCTTTGCTTTAATGCTTAACTCTAGTTATTCATAATTTAAATTAAATATGCAAACTATTTAAAGAAATCAACGGACTAGTTATTTAACGTGCTGGGTGGCTAAATATAATACAACATTCTGTCTAAACTAATAAGGGAATAACGCAGGCGACGACCACCAGTCTAAATAACACTGCTAATGTTTACAAGTAATATTAATTTTGCTTATGGGGACAGTATATCAATAAATCTTAATTTGTGTTTTGCTTTCGTAAAATACTCTGCTCTCAACTCTGAACGGCATCTCAAGATCGATCTCAGAGTTGAGAGAGATTTATAAATATGAGCCTTAATATTTCACATAGGTAATATATTTACGAGTAGTTCATACAATTTCTGATATTCCCTTTAAAAGCTCTAATTAATTATGTATGTCTTTTCAATCTTGTTATTAGAATTTTTAATTGCGTTAATTAATTAGTAAATTTATTTGAAGAAAGCATAATAAAAATTTGCATAGTTATCATTAGATTAATTTAAATGCATATCTAAATATTTTATTTTAAAAATAGATACGTGTGAAAGTATTTAGTTAAGTATTTGATCAATTCGCTTGATATCAAAATGCAACGGAGCCATTAATATATATTTAATAGCCAAATTATAACATATATATAGATATCATTTACAACAAATTTCAATTGGTTTTGCTTGTTTGAAACATAGTACCTATATCCTATAAAAGGCAAAAGTAATTATTTTATTATTAATAGCTAACGTATAAACTTTCTAAAGTACCTATATAATAGATATTAAAAGATTCTCTTGACCTATGGTGCTAAACCAGTCGGTGATTTAAATGTTGGAGCTAGATTATCTATATAAAATTATTTATAATATTATGTAGTATATCTTCTATATCATTACTCAAATAGTCTCAACCTTTAAGAGTGCTCCGCAACATTCCATTTTCAAGGTATGCTCACCTTGAGAAGGCTGTTATCTGGAATCTGCTCTTTAATATATGCCGCAAAACCTATTATATCATACCTAGATTTTACCAAACAGTACGTATATTTACTGTTGATAAAATATTTTTTATGTTTACTGCAATATCGTATTTAAGATAAGATCTTTATTAAAATATGTTTTATTTTACATTTCACTTGTTATTCATATTCAAATTGAAGATTATTTATTCAGTATAAAAGTATGTTTGGTTATTAAATGTCAAGTTTCTACTACCATTTTAGAAAAAAAAACGTATAAGACTTGTTAATTAGAGAAAGAAAATTAGCGAAACAAAGATCAGATTATAATAAACCTACTTCTCTTGCACAACGGTCTTCAGAAAACTAAGCTATTAAATAGCTTTACTTTCTGAAGTCTAGCAATAGAAGATGTTACATATTTTCTATTTCGTTGAATTTCCATAATATTAAAAAAAACTATATACTAAACTACTACTCATAGTGGGGAACGGAGTGTCTTAACACTAGGTTCCCTCTGCTTACCCTGCTGTGTGCGGGATACAGCGTGAAGCTGATATGTATATTAAACTATATACATACTTATATACATCGTAAAACCAGATTATATTTTATTGCACTTAAACTTGAACTCGTTAAATACTTACTTTCATCTGATTTATTAACGGGATTTATTAATATGTAATTGAGTACGCCTTCGCAAGCAGACGTCGTGTATTTCTAACGGTACTTGAACATAATATAGAACAAAAAGCCATTACGATTGAAGTCATTAGACTATTTTTTATTGTAGGAGTAAACACATGAAGTAGTCATAACGCAAATGGGCGTCAGATTGTAAACACCGGGTTTTGTAGGTTCGACTCTCATTCGGAGAAATGTAAATTTTAACTATTTTTATTTTCCTGCAACACGCGACGACTTCCGTCTTCCTTCTTAAAAGACCAAAAAGTGGAGATCGCAGTGCCTTACACTAAAAACGGCCAATATTTTATACATTCCTTCATGTTTCAAGTTTAAATCTCATAAACTTCTGTTGTTTTAGATGGTCTCCCCGTATTGCCAATTAGGGACCTCATAATGACCAAACTCGTCATATATCTGAACCATCATATATATGTTTAAGCACGCGTGTCGGTTCGTGTAATGTTGTTCGCCCACATGTCCTATGATTATGCTAAAATGTTGTTGACCCTGGTTGATATACCGAAATGTTTACTTTTTAAACCTTTATTTTATTCTATTTATAATATTAAATAGTCTATTTTTATTCATGAAATTATTATTTCTATATTAATATTATATAATTTATAACAATATAACGACATTTAATACGAGTATAGCACAATTTTTTTTTAATTTTAAAAAGTTAAGATTGAAGTTAGGTATAACTATGATATCCCTGTACAATTCTCTTGATCACAATATGCAAGAAATACTAGTTATATCTTGAAATAAGCTAACATTCTAACCGCATTATTTGAATTATACATAGTTTTACACAATGTATAGAGTGTTCCAGTCTCCACAAGTATTACGAAATTAAACGATTTGCGAAATCGATAAAACAGTTTATTTAATGTCATTTGAATAAGTAAAACTAAATAGATTTTACGTGTCGAATTTATTAAACGAGATGAAATTCTGAATGACTTGTAAGTCAAATCATCATTAAAATTTAATTTTTATTCTCGGTCTTGAGCAAATTTTAATAAGACAGTCACAAATACATGCTCTTGCTTTAGTTATCTTCGTTGAACTTATTACAATTGATTTTTTTGTATTATCTGTTGTATACAAATATTTTTTCTGTCAAACACCTGTCATATCCCATCATTAAACTCAACTTCGACCAATTTTATTTCAAGTTCAATAACATTGAGAGTTTAAACTATGACTGTGCATTTATTCTTTTCATTTAAGAGAATTTGTTGAATCATAATGTATTGAGGATCAGACAAATCGTCAGGCTGGCGTGTGCTAGTGACCCAAAAGTCTTTTGTCTCTTTAATTGATGTTTGCTCACTATTATCGAGATTGCCACTCATTTCGGTAAACTTCTATATCAATTTAAGATAACAAGTAATCGTCTATAATAACAGATAGTTTTTTTTTTGTAACTTTCGATTAATATTGGTGTGTAGGAATACTATAAGTAGATAGGATACGGCTTAAAATATTTCTTATTAAGCGTTCCTATTATAATTGTTTTTTTTTCGTAATTAAACAGTATAACAGTAGTAATTGACAACTCACGGAAGTAGCACATTCTCATTACGGATATAAAACTTTTTTTATAATACGTTTTTTTAAATAGTCTACAAACAAATTGTACAACAATAACAAGTGAAGAATAATAATTAAATTTTAACTAATGTTTTTCTTGATTGACAACCTTAACGGGAAATAAAATATCAACTTTAAATTATATCTGAGTTGACGTGTTATTTATTATATTAACATCGATTTATATACGTGTTAGCTACCGGTAACTGACATGGTCTTCTGATGTAAGAACACTGTGTTGAGAAATTTTTCTATAATAAAAATACAGTACTTGATGACGTTCATTACCGCACGCGTCATTATTATCATTGAATAATATTAAATGATTAATAAATAAAAAAAAAGTGTACTTTTATAATTTACTAGCACATAGAATTATAACAATTTAAGTCTTATTTATATCGAAGTACACAATTAAGTTAATTTTCCAAAATCGATCTATATAGAGGAGGCTATAGACCAGGCCAGGCCTACCAAAATCACAGCACGTTCAACCATCGACCCAAAAAGCCCCTTAGGAGTCCGAGTACACGAGATTTGTGGTTAAATTAAATTGAATAGTTGAAGTCTCGAATCACGGAATTGTCCTACTCCGCCGAGATTTCACTGTTTTTATTTTAGAAATGAAAGTGTTGTGCCCGTTCGGACGTTAAACTCCGCTTTGATTATTTAGATATTATATATAATCTCGTTCTTGGATTGAACTGATTAGTTTAATTTGTAAATTAATTATTTTATTCTACATTTGTTTATTATATTGGCGAAAGCTATTGTTACAGCTTACGTAATTTATTGTGATTGGAAATATTTTAAATTATATTCTTTATTTCGCCATATTTATATTTAAGAAACATACTCTAATTTCCAATTCTTTCTCTTTTCTCTGTTATTTGTAACACTTGCAGCCTCGAATAACGACCGGCGTGTGATGCGTTATGAAAACAAAAACATCATGCACCATTTGATTGCAAATTACAGAAGAAAAACTGCTCTATATTTCTATGCACAGCTCCATCGGTACCAACCTGCTACCAGTTGATTCTGTAATACCGTTCTGATTACTATCTATTTTGAGACGACTAAGATAGATGACTGAAAAAAATTATATTAAGAAAAAGACGCGAGTCCTTAATCATTCTCAACGCAATTTGCGGTTAAACTTGGAAATTTCTATTCAAATGAAAATTTTTCTTGCGTAAAAACAGGTAGAGAAAATTTTAAATATACATTTTTGAATAATTAAGTTACATTTATACTTAAAATCCACTTTCTAATTAAATAAAAATTCTTTTGTGTGTGTTGCATTTAGTACTTTTATTAGACAATTATTTGCCAAGTTAACTTTCTGAAAGTCTTTCAATTTTACCCTAGACATCACTATGTTATGTTGACAACAGTAGAATCATATAAATAAATTGACTCAGTAGGTTAATTAATAACTTATAATTCATATTATAATCTATCTTAAGACTACTATGTAACAATTTCGTTGTATTTAAAGAATGGGTGTTTGCTTTGATTATTTGTTAACAAATCATTACGTCGCGTCGTACAAAATGAATGCCGCTTACTATGTTATCGTGAACAATAAGGCTTTACAGTCTCACACTTGGTTGCCTTTATTTACATTCGAAGTAACGAAAGCTTATAAAAAATCATAATTATATAATAAATTCTAAATTTGCATATATATAATTGAATTATAAAAGAAAAAAAGGTATTAATAACTGTTTAATATCTTTATCAACTTATTTGGAACGTATAAAGTTACAAACAAAGAAATTTCATAATTACGCCCCACAACGGTCGGTCATTAACAAGAGTAAACAGTCTCTTGTTTTTATTTGATGTAGTCCATTGAAACGTTCCGCTCGAAACGGAACAGAATTATTGTAAAGCGTTATTATATTTTCAGTTTGCATTTCTTGTTGAAAAATTTAGTGTTTTCATTTAAGTGTTTTGGTCGAGGGCTTCCTACTCGAGCACGTAGGTGAACGGCACGGTGTGCACAGCGAGCACTTCAGCAGTCTGTCCGATGAGCCGTAGCGCGGCGGTCTTGCCGCCACGGGTTCTATACTTCTTGCATCTTCTACCCTTAACTTCTTCAGTGATAAGTGCATGTGACTATTATAAAGTGCTATAGTGCTCTTTATCGTAGATTTTTCCAAAAATAATTTCTGTTGTATCGGTGAAGTGCAATTTAAAATTATTTCTACGCCAGTGATGTTTGATTGACTGTGTCGGAACTTAATGAGTGATCCTGATGAAGCGGGCGACGTGGGTGGACGTGGAAACCGGCAGCCGGCTCGGCTGCAACGGCGAGATTTTCTGGAGCGAATGTGCGGAATGCGACTGCGCTTATTGCAACCCTAACTACGTTTGCGTCTGCAGCGATAAGGTATTCTTATCAAATGCTTATAGGCTAATATAAGAAATAGATTTTTTTTGGTAATCTTTAACACGTATTTTTAAATCTTAACGTTATTATTTAAGTCAAATATTAAAATGATATGTGCTCTGATTATTTTTAAACTCAACGGTTATCATTTGGTTGTCCGCATTGTATACTTGTTGATAAGGCTTCAGTAAATATTTAAATATTCAGAGAAATCAAGTTTCATAAACCCTTCCCTAAAAAAATTGTCGGAATGTTTATGTTATTTGATTTGAACTTAATGCAAAGTAATGTTTCATGAAGCTTAGAAGATAATGTTTTATAATTACTGCTTCTCAGAGATGTCGTAACCGCAAAGAGATCTCTATTTACCTGTAGATTGTATATTTTTTATATCGTAATAAGCGTTCTTAGGCATAGTTGTTTGGGTTTATATATCTATCTATGTATAAAAAGTAAATTTGTAAAAACAACACATTTAACAGGCATTGCGCCTAGAATTCGGCGGAAAGGTAGGAACGGAAGTGTTTTATTGGGAACGGAATATCTTAACACTAAGTTCCGAGATAGACAGAAGTCTACCTATGTATGGGATATAGCGAAAAGCTAAAAAAAACAATATTCAAATAAGTACATACTTATGCAAAAATACTAATAAATTCGAAGTGTTTTTACCACATGCCTAATCTTATATATCTGAAGTTGTTGTGAAATATGTTGTTTAACCATATTTACTTATATGGTTAAAACGGGTTGGTATTCGATCCATTCGTCTACAAAAATAACGAAGCTCGATTGTCACTTCAAACTCCTACGTTAACATTTTGATTCAAAAATATTCATTTTCAATTTCAAACAATTAAGACAGAGTTTTTAAAGCTGGAAATTTGAATGAAGATAGGGTATAATTTTATCCGCAGGCTAAAAACTACTAATGAGGGCCTTTGAGATGATCCCTCAGTTGGTACCTATGGGTAGATATGCTTTACTTTTTACACTGTAAGTAAGACGCCTCTCAAACACGAACTCTGCTAGGGTTATTTGTAGTGTTTCAAAAGTGGTCTAGTGTTTTATTAGATCAAAACATTAAAGAACAATTATAATACTTCCTATATTTCTATAATAATTATATAGTAGGTAATACTATTGTGGTGCATATTGATTGAACACAATAGTTATAGATTCAAATTCCATGCATAGAAATATTTATAATTGTTTTCGTTTCCATAAATATAGAAATCCACTACCAGTTATTCGACGGCTCTTTCTATAATATAAATAAACGGAGAGTCAACAACAGAGTAACTAAAGTAATATCTCTTATCCACAGTTCCTTACAACTTACTTAACTTATGTTGCAATTAGCAGAAAATGTTTGAAAAGAAACAGACCTAACCGATTTTTTGTGCCCCAATTTTTTTTAAAAAGGCCAAGGAAATACAATATGTTGCTGACCCACCATTGTTGTAAAAATCTGCGATTTTATATTTGTTTTTAATTATAATGCAATTTCCTACTGTCCTCTTTCTTTTTAATATCCAAACTTTTACGACTGTGCTCGTAACTGTAATTATATATTGTGTTAAAATTGGGACACTAACATTTTAAGCACCTTTGAGATACCTAGAGTCAACCCTTTGAAATCTTCAGTATTGAATGGAAGCAGTCACAAAATGGCGTCTAGCCTCATCCGCCTATGTGGCACAATAGTGCTTATTCCACAATGAAAGTGAAACTTTATACGGGTTTTTTCTACCTAGCGCTTTGTCTAAAAGCACTCGACAAAGGAATTTCTACCCGCATCTTTACTGGGAAGCGCCAACTTATATTGTTTACAGATTAACGAGCTCGTATAACGGCTTCCGAAGACAATTCAATTTATTGATATAATCGAACAGTTAATTTTTTAGCTTGCTGTAGTTCTCGTGAAATGAATAAAACCGTTGGATTGTTATTCACGTCTACAGTTATAATTTAGCTAAGGCTAATATTATTTTTAAAAATTAAATATATAAGCATAAAAAATCTGCTTCACGTTGTATCCCGCCAACACCAGGGTAAGCAGAGGGAACGTAGTATTAAGACATTCCGTTCTCCACTTTTCGCGGACATTTTCGAGGCATTGTATTGTATAGTAGCGAAGTCAACGCCGGGCCTTTGCATTGGTGCCAGAAATGAAAATATTAATAAATAATAATTCATTCCCCCCGAGTGGGAATTGAAGCCACCACCGTCGCATTACAGTCACACTTGTGACCCCGCGCGGCGCGGCGGCTTCTAAAATAAATAATGCTATTTCAAAATGGCCTTAATTATCAACCCATATAATTTTAATGACCAAGATCCGTTACAAAATGCATATTTAAGAGATTTTTCTGAAACCACACAACTGCTTTTGTTTACGGTAAAACAACTTAAAACGCTTGTTGGAGGCGCTTATAAACTAACATCATTACCAATTTTATAATTATGAAGCGAAGTCATTTTAAATGATGGAAATAACATAAATTTAAAAACAATAACTTACAAAATAAGTACAATTATAATATAGCTTATAATAATATTAGAGTATTTATTTATTTATAGACGCGACTATAAGTATGTTCTTTTTAACATATATTTAGTTTCTTTAATTTTTATTTAACTTAAATTTTAATTCTTGTAACTATAATTTTAATTTATTTTCCGTTGATATCACACGTTCGGTCAAATCGTAACGTTTTCCGATTTCTAACAGCCATATTACCATATGTCGGCCGGCCTTTCACACCACTAGATTGGATAACTCACGCGAATTCGTTTGGCACTACAGATTTTTAGTTCATTCTACTTGGAATTTTATTTTGATCATCTCAGGTGTGATATCGACTGCATCTTCGCTTTAAATGTCTTGAACTAAGTATAAGTAATACACTATCCGATCGCAAACTATGATAAAATAATTGATATAAACATGGACAAATATCCCTTTCTTTTTTAGCTTCATTCTGTATATTCTTCTTATTCTTTCTTCCGCTGAATTCTGAAGGCAATTGTGAATGATGGAAGTCAACGCCGAGCTTTGCCCCGATACCTGAGCGAACAAATGAAAATATAAATTATTTTCATTAGAAGTTACTCACTTAATATATTTTTATTATTTAATTCTACACATTAAAGAGCAAAAATTTAACCTTTAACTAAAACAAGGAAATTTGTTTATTGGTGTAAAATGTTATAATAATATTATTTTAACACAGTACCTACTTAATTCATTAGTTTTCCTTGAACGTGCATCGAATGGACTCGTTTACGTTGTTATATAGAAAAGTGCTTAATTTTATTCTGTTGTTTTTGTCAATATTTAAAAGTGTATTTAATTTGATAGTGCTTAAAAATGCTAATACTAAGACTGTGTAGAGTACGTTGACATAAGTATTTAACTATAAAATTAAGTTTATTCAAATAATAAAATTAATTTTTGCATTTATTTCCATTGTAAGCGACAAAAATATATGTCAAAAGCTTATCGAAAACACGTTTCCGTTGCATTTCGTGTCATCATATTATATATCAGTTAATTTAGATCCCGCCAAAACATTTTCAATTATTTTACCGTCTGTTCTATATCATTTTTGTCGGTTCCATTAGCTCATTCTTTATCTATCTTTTCGTTTATCTATGTTTGCATTTGTTAAATAAATATTACAAAGGTGCAAGGTGCGTGACGTAGTGGTGTTATAAAATGAAATCAGCGTGTTACCTACTGCCGCGATCACAATTGTATTGACCTTCGCTTCGTTTCGTATTATTTGGACCGGAGTATGTGCCTCTGTGCGTAAAACTTTGGGTTGAAATATTCATTTAGTATACTTATAATAATTTCACATTGTTTTTTGTTATATAAATTAATTTATAACGTCGTTTAAAGATTGTCTAAAGACTTACTGTCACAGTAATATTCATTAATTTTTATATGCCTATAACGCAATATATAACTATAAGGACAAATATAATAAACTTTAAATATTAAATACATGTATAATTAAATTATAATAATTAATCGTCATCGATTCGTCGTCGTGGTGCAGCGAGTGTCTGTAAACGCGACGGTTGAGGATTTGATTCCTTCTCGGGGGAATGAATGATTTTCATTCATGCTCTAGTAACAAGACAGACGCTTTGTCTAGGTTTTTTGACACAGAACGGAGAAATTTTTAAATTTTCTCTGTGAATAGTAAAACTAAACAAAAGATTAATTAACAATAGACAACATAGTAATTTTCCGTCTAAAACACGTTAAAATCCTAATAACAGTCTGAGCGCGGCTACTATGTAAATAATAGGTGCTAAACGCTGTCCGTTTTGTATACCGCAATTAACACTACTAAATTCTCATTATTACTAGTATTATACGTCTTAAACAATGATCGTTTTGATAAATTTACATAGTATCTTTAAAAAGAAAAATATTTTAAAATTTTATATTAAAATCCTTATGTTATTGATGGTTTTACATACATATATGTTTTAAAATATCGGTTCCTTTTTCTGATAAGGGAACCCATTACCTTGCCGAATCGTGATTAATTTTGATTAATCTTCTCGTCATGTCCCCATTTTTTAGTTGTTATGCCCAGGTCATTGTCCCAGAGGCACTTAACAGGATTGCTCCTAGCTCCCGCTGCGGCTCAACTAGTTTCAAGTAGTTGCCCTAAGGGTTCTGGTTGCATCTACCGTTTTATATATAGGTTTAATTTATTTATTGTTTTGATATAAAACTATTGTTGATCTTTATGTACTAATACCTAAAAGTTATGTCATAATATTAAAGTATACTTATATACAATCGTTGAATTTGTGGGCTATAGCAATATGGATTATAAATGTTTATTAGGTGGTGCAGCTAAAAATAGCAGCAAAAATTCAGCTTACAAGATAATGATCTTTCGAAATAATTTATCCTTCGCGTTATCATGTTTGTAGAGAAAGCGATAAGAATAGTAGAAGAGAATATATATTTTGATACATTGAAAGAAACTTTTATTATAACGCATTATCTAATTAAATAAATTTGATATCGTTAGTAAATATGTGTATATATTTTTAAAAAAAGACTAAGATGTCGTTTGTACCTAATTTTATGGTGTCGGTTTTTCGTGACGACGCGACGTATAGTAAAAAAATTACTCATATTTGTTTCCCTAACTCGCTAAAAGAAGTACCTATAACTTCAAAAAATATTTATTTAAAATAATAATAGTTTATAGGGAGGTAAGGTAGTTTCTTTAATTACGTACATTTTATCACGTTCTTCCACAACCTATTAATTAAAGAAAGAAAGGTTAAATACCTAATTTGCTTCTACGTATCAACCTTTATGAAGGCAAGTGAAAGTTCCGTAAGACTAAAATCCGTGTGTGATGTGAATTACTAATGATTCTAATATTTATGTTATGTAAATAATATGGCGCTTAATGTGTCAACTTACAAAATGAATGGACATAGATACAATTTTGTCAGTTTCTATATTTTTGACAGGGGCACAAGCGTGCGACTGTAAACGGAATAGGTGTGGATCTATTTCCATCCGGGGGATTGAAATTTTTTATAGAACGAAAGTGTTCTAATGGGAAACGGAGTGTCTTAACACTAGGTTCCTTATGATTATCCAACTATTTGCAAGATACAGCATGAATTTAAAAAAAGGAATAACAAAATTGTCGGAATAAATTAAAGAACAGCGCCTATCGAGAACATAATATAAGTGCAGCGTTTTATATAGTAGGTATTGTATAGTAGTTTGCAACTTAACATATTTATGTATTAGTAATGTACAACCGATTTATTACATACCTACGCTATTAATATGATATTCTCATTCACAAAACATATAAATATAAGTTACTAAAATATATTTTAGTATGCATTATGCAGGCGGCTATTCAGAATTTCTTCTTGACAAACAAGGGTCCACATTTTCACTTCCATCGATCACGCTCATATCTAAACCCTCTTCCTGTACTTATTTATTCACGACGCAAGGTCAATATTGTAACTGTCGGGAACCTGATGAATCATAATAAACTTTATGTTAGGTGACTCATAGCAGATGATACTTATGCATTTACCCATGGAATTTATTCCAGAAAGTTATGCTCAGCTCATTAATAGGTTTCCATAAATTCTTACTAAATTTGTTGATCGATTGACTTTTACAAATAAAGCCTCAAAAGAAACCTTTTACTTGTATTATCTATATAAAAATATGGTTTTAAAAAAATATGTATTACTTATCTAAAAAAGCTCATGCAACAAGCCATAAATATTTCCATACCACTGAAAACTTCCATGTTTTTTTTCCCATTTCTAATAGTCTCTATATAAATTGCTGTAAATTCGATGGCTTCCCAAGGAAAACATTTTCCGTATACAGCACAATAGGTAACGGTGTCGCCTGCGTGGTGAACCGCATTACCACAAGCTTTTAGACCCATTGTTTACGTCATGTCAATCTGTGTGAAAGACACGCTCCAATGGACGCTGCTTTAGCGTTTAATGCAATAATAGCTATGAGTGTTTAAAGTAAAAATAAAAAAATAAATCAGCTTCATGATGTATCCCGCACACAGCAGGGTAGGCAGTGGGAACCTAGTGTTAAGAAACTCCGTTCCTCACCTTCTGCCTAATTCTGGAGGCAGCACTTGTCCTATTATGGAACTTTTTTTATGATATCGATTTCATAATTAGTAGATGAAAAATTAATGAGACCAAAATTTATTGAGACAAAGAATCTTCTTTGTTTCAATTTTATCTTATCTTCTTTGTCCTAAATACATCTGAATTTGGGAATATATCATGTTTATTTTGTTTTCACCTTTTAATTAAAGTTGCATTATATTCTAAACAAAAGTCAATGTCGTATATCGACTGACTTTTTTTGTCCTATTATATTTGACATTCCTTGAAGTTCAAAGTCGATTTGGACAAATTTTAAAAAACATGTCGCTTAAGAATTTCTACGTATTGTTTCGAGTTCTTGACGGTGAAAGTATTTTTGTTAGTTTCGAACTATATATGTTTGTTATGTTTTTATACATATAATGTTTTACGTTTCTACCTACTTTACAATTCAGAAGACAGCGCGATTCTGTTTCTTTATCTACGTACGCTTATAAATTTTTAAATAAAAAAATATATAAAAATAATGCTTTTTTAAAGATATTATTGTTATTACATTTTAGTGTAGGATATATGTATTTATAGCATCATATCTGTTAAATTAGCTATTATTACGTGATATTTCGCAAAACTAAATAATAAGACCGTGGGAGGCAAACACTCGATGTTATCAATCCACATAGAAATTGGATCTCACTGTAGCCACCATTCCGAGAACGTCATTCTTTGTATTACTGGTTGTATGGTCTTCTTACTCATCCTTCTTGGTTTACAGGATACAGGTATAATAAGAGTTTACTTTATAATATTGCCTCGTTAAAAGTATCTTATTTTCATTTATGCTTTTGTTAAATTTTAAAATAATAGAAAAACAATATAACGACAAATAAATTCTTACGTAAATACGCCGCTACCACATTTATCATATATTATACCGGTTAGAGAAAGTGTTTTAAAGACATCACGTATGACAGACAGGTCGTAGTTTTAGCTCTATCTTTATTTAATATCTCATCTGTCTTTGCAGACCTCACTACAATTAGGGCAATCTTCCTTAGAAAAAATAACAATTTCAAATATCTCTCTCACAATCGCCTCTATTGTCATTTCACAGTACACATACAATTTAGATTTTACTTAGTACAGTCTACATTTTAGTCTTCATAAATTTCTTTGTTCCCAATAACTCATAACTCATAGTTGCATCACAAAAGCATGTGACGCAACGACGTATGTATCTTAGAGGTGGCTCTTGCTTGGTAATTAGTTAACGTAATCTGTTTACTATTATAGTACTTAAACTTAAGAGCTCTATACGGCTGCCGGTGACGTACAGTTAACTCAAATGTTACCTTATCGTTGTATGCCTAACCTAATACCCATTGATTGCGTCCTCGGACTAATTGTTATGAATATTTGAGCGAGTTTCACATTTGGAGATTATGTCATTTATATTCATTCATCTATTTTTTGATGTATAGTTATTTCTAAATATTTTTTTTTACCTTCATACTGTAATGTTTAAAGTGAACTATCACGATTAGGTTTGGGTATAAGCTAATTCAATTTTCCAATTCGAAATAGACGATACGAATAATATATGAATATAAATAGATATACGAATTTATTTTGAAGGTCGTTCTAAGTTTCTACTTCTACTGTCCCACTTCTGGCATTCGCGAGCGACCGGTTATTCAGATAGGGGTTTCTCGGTGCGTTGCAAGTTTCGTCGCAAAACGGTACGGTCTCAGCGATCATCCAGGTCAACGCAATTAAATCTCGAGAAATTAAATATACTACTAAACTGAGATTCACTCTATTACGTATAAGCTTCTTGATTATAACTGCTAAATATTAGACGAATTGGCCATTTTGTAATTTTATAACTACAAAAATGTACAAATTACGTGAAATTTATGCAATAAATGTTAACTCATCTATGTATTAATTATATATTTTTGAAAATTCCGAATTTACTTTTGCATAATATTACATCTTCTATTTCAATTTATTCAGAATATTTTGTAATTTTATTAAGAAACAGATTAAATTTAAATTAATAATAAATAATTCGAGTCAATTATTAAAAAAATCTCAACACAACTTATATTAACTATGTTTATATACTTATAGCATATGACTTCTAATATTAATGGAAATAATGAACTTGAGAGGTTTATTTAATATAAAAAGTGATAGTTAATTTACGATAAAACAATGGCGTCTCTTGAGGCTGCTGAAGATCCAGAAGATGATGTGACTTTAAGACCACATATTGTACATAAAATAAATTCGCGCTACATATACAAACGACATGCGAGGATAATGAATTTTAACATAAAATGGGTGCAAGTCATGGAAGAACTGACATGGCGCTTGAAATCTGTGAGTAAGCTGTCCTAGCGGCTTTTGTGTTTGTGATAATACAACTTGTTGACTAACCTATTTTAATTATCTGTTATAAGTCAATTAATAATAAGTTAATCTGTATTAACTATTTTTAACATCCGTATGCTTGAAAGATTCTGTTACATTTTTATATCGCTTCATGTATAGATTATTGTATGTATTATTTCTTTAAAAATACTTCGAAATCTTCATTTCGTTAAATATTTTGCCACTTCTACACTATTGAATTTATTTGAACTTACTGTCTTTTAAATAGATAATACTAATCATTAGTAATGCTTAAAAATCCCTATCTATCTAAGTAATAGAGTTCGCAAACTTTATTTAGCATAGATAATTATGGACATTTGAATCAATTGCCACAGATACATGTGCGATTTTTTCAAAGTACCTAATACCTAATACCTTGATGCGGTCATATAAAAAAAAAAACAATTTATTGTCACTGTATACCAACCGCAACACTTGTACAAACGGAAACACGTACCTACGCTGGTTATATATAGTTTTTATCTCAAGTATAAAATTGATATACTCATCATCATTATTGATGATCCTCTTGGCGCAGTTGCATTTGGACTGAATGGTTCAAAACAGTCTGGGTTCAAATTGTTAGAAAGAATAGAAACTAATTTATATTATTCGCATTTATATTAATATACTTCTCAGATCAAAAGTAATATGTTTTTTAAGGCTGTGAGAAATTTAATAGGTGCATAGTAATTTATGTTGTAGCTAATGGAGCGTTAATCTTAAAGAGTTTGTTTTCTGAACTAGTAACAACCGCATTAGAGTTGTTTAGATTTTGAAAAATAAAGTAAAAGTCTTGTAACATCCTTTTATAGTTCTAAGAATAACATTTACACGTTTTAGACGTATGTATGTACTAAAATAATAAATTATTTAGGTATGCGGATGTATATATACTCCGTCTATTTTTTTTTGTTCTTTTCGACGTGGTCAATGATTTTAATATTAGGAAATATCAACGCTTCACATTTGAAATTAATATAAATAAATTGAATTTTTATTTCTTTAATAAATAATTGTGTCGTAGAGAAATATATTGCAAGTAATTCAATGATTGCTTCGATTACGCACTTCCACTTCTTAATAAATAAGCTCGAATAACAGATCTCAGTAGATTGGAACTGTGTCACCTTTAATGGTATCTCTACTCCACAAATATAAGTCTTGATGTCAACACAAAATGTACCTAAGTTTCAAATACGGTGTGAGGAAGGTAGGTTCTGCGAACACCTACCAAGACTTAGGAATTACAACATTTTAAGGGAAATATCTGGTTGCTTAAATCGTAATAGGATATATTTATTTGAATACTTTCAGAATTCCTTTTACTGTTGTAGATTATTTTTTATGTTTATACGTTATTTTCTTGAGCACAATAACAACTGGACTCATACTAAGTGTATGTAGAGCAAAAGTCTCTAAGTTAGATTTATCTATAAAAACACTACTCCAAATTTTGAGTTTCAAGTATGCATTGCAAACATCTTAAGTATATAATATAACATTTTTATGTAATATTAATATATCTCACTCAACATGCAATGCCTCGGGAATTCGGCGAAAAGTGAGGAACGGTAGTGTCTCAACACTAAGTCTCCAGGTACTCTGCCTGCCCCGCTATATGCAGGATATAGCGTGTCTTATATATCTGGTAAAAACTATCAAATGCTTCATTAACTAGATAGAATTGTCTTTAATAGTCATTGAGAAACTAAATATCTTTTAATACACATTATTGCGTGAGTTAAAACATTAGTATAGTTAATACGGAATATTTTAATAAATTGAAGACATTTTATTAATAATCAATATTGATTATTACATACCTTTCACATTCAATAAGCCTAGTAGCTTATCTAAGTGCTATATAGCGTCTATTAGAGTGTAGCGGTCCTTAACGGGAGCCTGTGCCGGTTGCGGAATCAGTTACACAACTGTTCTCCCGTTCATGCGACTCCCGGTTACAACAGAACTATGAGGTTCATAGATCGACCGAAGCAATTTTCTTGCTATTATGGTTTTTTCCCTATTATATTGACACTTATTAATAGTATTTAATTATTCTTTTTTACGCTGTATTCCGCACATAGAAGCGTAGGTAGGGAACATGGGAACCCATTATTAAAACACTCCGTTTTTATTTTACGTGTCGCCTTTACAATCACACGCTTGTGTCCCTGCGCCTCGACTGACCTCCAGGTTGCACCATGATGGTTTAATTTTATATCGTTTATGGGATTCGCTTGTATCATTTAATTATATTAATACTGATTTTCTATGGCCTTTCTAAAAATAATATAAAGAAATTATATTATTATTACAATTGACACCAACCTGTTGCAGATATAATATACAGACCTGAGTTATAAGTTATATATGTTAATAACATTTAAAAAAAAAAAAAAATAAAAAAAAAAAAAAAAAAAAAAAAAAAAAAAATAAAAGAAAAATGTCGGTAGGGGTCTCATCCAACCCCTCTAGTATAAGCTCTAGATATAAGTACAGTTTAAATTGTCCCAAAATTAAGTACGCCACATTAAAATAACTTTCATTGAATAAAAAAAGGCACGGGCAACTATGCGCCCGTGGATGTAGCTGTTAAAATAAAAAATAAAAAAAATATATACAGACCTGGACGCGATGATTCTGAAGGTTCATATCAACATGATGCACATACGTGTTTTCAAGTGTGCAGAGGATAAAGTGACTTGTCACTAGACGCTGTATTTTACAAAACCCGGCCAAGTGCTTGTCACTCGCGCCCACTAAGGGCGAGGGCTAACTTAAGATGGCCGGGTCATAATGTATGCAATGAAATATTTGGCAAATATAACTTTGTTAACCGTGCTCCAAGGTACTGTAGGTATTAATATTTTATGATATTAATTTTAGCTTTATACGTTCACATGATCTTGATATAAATTGTCTTGACAGACGTACAACAGGATCGTTTTTTTCTTTTGATGTATGGGACCCTAAAAATTAAACAAGATTGAATTGGGGCCACCCAGCCCTGCTAAAAAATAAAAATAGAATGAATTCTGTAAATCATTGAATATAATTAACTCCAATATAAGCTGTAATTTACTATTCTTTGTTTTCTCGAGAATATTTAATAACGAAATATGTTACAATATATTATATTGCTTCATAATTTACGAATTTACGATTGCGCGAGCGCAGCCGACGTGCGGCGATTGAGGGTACAATATGGTCAATCAGTTCAAGTGCGCAAGTCTGTTGGGGTCAGGGCTTAATGTCACGTTTGTAATATAGTCGTTATTTAAAAATCTATCTACCTATAATATAATATGAGAAATTTATTTTCTGTTCTCTCGTTCTATTACGAGCATAACGTCACGTCTTTCATTCAACCTACTATCAGTACGTAGCACGTGCTTTTTTCTTACAAATATCCGCGCCAAACGAGAGCCGCGCCAGATGTTTCAGAAGCAAAAAAAAACCAATCCTCTCAGATTTGAACCGCCGTTGGGTTGAATAGTATAGAAGTTAGTACAATATGAAGAGTTGGTGTGCTGTCCCCAGCGACTACGGAACTCTCGGCAGGTGTGCTCCACTAGTCACTACACGTGTAGTCACGCACACAAGTATCGATAAATACAACGTGCTCAGTCTATAACGCTGTATGCAGCACGTTCGCCCTTTGTAATAAAAGCAACGAAGACGGCTGAAACTGTGCTCTACTTTGTTAAATTAACTAGCGGACCTCCCTTACTTTGCTTGTGAATAACCTAATAAACTCATGTCATTATTTTAATGGCGTATGCAACGCTTGAATAGTTCTCTATTTTAATAATTCAATTTATTTATTTTGACTATATAATATAAATATTAAAATGGTAATAAAAACTAGGTAGGGTGAAGAGAATAATAAGTAGTTTATTTCTTATTTTATACGCCTTAAACATCAACAAAAAAAAATCTACTGCACGCTCAAGATAAAGTGGGATAGAGTCATACGTCAACATAAGTTTTATAATCATCTTGTGTAGAATTTTTGGAATATATAAAAACTTTTTCTAAATAATACACAAAGAGCATCCGTCAAGTCCGTTGCACATCTGTAAAGCGGAGGCAGCAAGTTTTTTTACAGACCCAACGTATTCCCGCGCCCCTTCACATCCCAGGCCATCAGTTCCTTATTCTTACTATCAAAGGCACACAGCATGTGCTCCGTTTACGTTAAATACACGAAAATTTAAATTAAAAGTTATGTTTTATTTAACAGTGTATAATCTGTGTGATATTTGTGCATTTTGAATATATATTTACGTTATGGAGACTATAAATGTTGTTTTAAAAACGGGTTACAAGATAGTAAAGGATTTTTCAGAGCCGAATAAAGTTGTAAGTAGCCATAGTACTTGTATTAACCTAGTAAATGGAATGGTTACGGAAATAATTATAAATGGCGTACGGAAATAAAAGTATTATTAGTTAAATATCATAGTTACAAATGAAGTGTCATACATATAAGACCTCAATTGTAATACTTATATACGTTAATCGCTTTATAATCTATATACCGTTTATTTACACGAAATTACATATCGTGCGTGAAAGTTACACAAAAACACAGAAACCCTAACGGTAAAATAACGGAAATTAAACTCATGAATTAATTGAAGCACCAATTTAACATGAAATGTTAAAGTTGAAGTGATTTCCTTAATTGAATGGTGTTAATTACAATATCACAATATAAACAAAATATATGTATTTTACTTTTTAGTTAATATTAAATATTTGCATGATTAATATATTTATTACACGACCGCGCATATTTACTAAAAAATACTGAAATAATAAAAATATATAGTTTAGCAGTTGCCCCCTGTACAAACTCTCTTTTATTGCCAAATCGGTCAATAACTTGTATATCCGCGCTATAAAATGTTTATCTGTCAAGAACGTCAAAATGTAATGAAAAATTAAATTATTTATAACAGTTACGTTTTTAACACATTTCTTTATGTTATAATCTTACAATTTTAAACCTACTTATAGAATATTAAAAATCCCAATGAAACCCCTTTCTTAGATACTAACTTACTTAACAAAACTTTGCTTCACAGATGGAAACGTCAGGAGGGTCAGAGAGCTCCGGTGGAGAAGACTCAGAGGCGCGACGGTCACGACGTGGCCACGTGTTGGCCGAGCTTTTGCAGACTGAGAGGGTTTATGTTCAAGAACTTGGCTCTATATTGACTGTAAGTACCTAATAACTACAACATGCATTTTATCAAGAGAGCAATTTATGAACTCAAATATATATTTTTACTCAAATATCTATTTTGTGGACTCAAATATATATTTTGTCAATCCATTAACTTCCTGTTAAATAAACTTGTTTATTATATTATAATGACCGAACCAATAGTCGATATTTGAATGTAAAATTTATTTAATTGCATGGTTAAATAGTTTGTCTATGTATTTCTATTGTATTCGTTTGACGCGACCATTTATTTATTTTATTATTATTTATACTTTGTTTTAAAACTATAATAGACGCGTTCCACTCCACTTAATAGCTCGTCGAACGATATCTCCCATAAGTTACGCGCTCTGAAAATCAAATATGCCAATACATCACAAGAATCGCATGGTTAACATATGTAACAACATATAGTGGGCAGTTACGGACCATCTGACATCTCACGAGGCACATACGTCTGATGCATTCGATACGCAGCACGCAAGCCAGTGCGCGAAGTCAGCCAGTGGAACATAATGCATTTTACACATTTGCCAATTGTCCGCCAGTGCAGATTCTACGTCGCGTGCTGCACCTCACACCGCTCTGCGACATGAAGCATGGGAAATATGACCTCTATAAGTCGTCAGCGAATATCAGCGTCGGTACATCCTATTCGTGGTATTATAGAAAGAACAATTCGACAGCCAAAAGCAAACGGTTGACGCGATCCGCTTCCGATTCCACCCTTTTCAGCGATTATAACAACCAAATAAGTCTGTTTGAAATTGAAAAACTAACAAAAAATAAACAGTGCAAGAAATCTGCAAGTGATATTGGTAAAAATAGTCGTGTTAAGTGCCGCCCGCGACATATCAAACCTGTTCATATGGAACCATTTACTGGAAATTTCTTTTACGGCAAAACACTGCCGGGTTATGAGGACATACGAAAATCGGAAGAGAAAATTGCTTACTTACCGGATTCAGATGTAATTACAGTTTCTGAAGATTATACAACTGAATCAGTGACGACGGTGCCGACTACTGTTGACCCACCAGAAATTGTTAAAAACCCTCTTTATGGTTGTCGTGATACTGATGTTCAAATTTTGACACCTGAATATTCCACGGAGACCACAATAACTAAAGATTCTCAGCTTCTTTCTAACAGTTGCACTGAACTTAGAAAAACAATGAACAGCTCTGATGATGATATTCTAGCTTGTTTACAAAAGGATTATAAAAAGATTATGAAGGAATGGAATAGTACTATTAAAGAACATTACTCTACAAATACTTACTCTCGAAAAAGTTCTTCAATGTGCAGGAAAAGTAATGCTGATAGTTTTGTACGAAGCTTACATTCTACTTTATCATGTAGAAAACGATCAAATTTCTCTAAATATTGTAACTATAAATCGTATAAGTATCCATATACAACTCAAAACTACTCGAGATACCAAAATTCATATCAAACGAAAATGCAAAGCTTTACTAAGAGACATTTAACACGCAACTTTACCTCCTCTTTGCAAAGCCTGAAAAGAATATTTCGTAAAGATACATTTACTCCAACTGAGAGTGAGTGTTTAGAAGCTATATACGAAGACTATGAAAAGCGTTTGCAACGTTGGTGTGACACGATCAGTCATTATTCGTCTGTGATAAATTCGGTATTTTACAAATAATTTAAAAAATAGAATAAGATTTAAAAAATAATAATTTGTTAGAAATTTATTAATGAATGTCTTCACAGGGTTATAAAGAAGAGATAGAAAAGCCCGAAAATCAGCACGTACTGCCCTCAGGCCTGGTCGGTCAATCTGATGTGCTCTTCGGCAACTTACACGAGCTTTTTACATTCCACCAAGAAGTGTTCCTCAAAGACTTGGAGAAATCAATTTCAGCCACTGAACTGGTTGCGCTTTGCTTCGTTGAAAAGGTATCCTTATACATATAAATGTTACAAAATACTTTTTTATAGTGTGCCTTATTATTATTATGAGGCTCTCTATTTCTATTTTATTCAGCTTTTCCGCATGTAGCAGGATAGACCAGTAATAAAACACTCTGTTTCTCAGTAAATCGATAATGGTTCTGACCACTCTACTCGGCTACAAAGTGAAATTTTCTAACAATTTATATTTATTTGCAGAGAGAAACCTTCTTCCGGCTTTACAGCTACTATTGCCAGAATATTCCGCGTTCAGAAAGGTTACGAGAGACTCTCGTAGATACGCACCTATTTCTACAAGCTTGTCAGCAGCGTTTAGGCCACAAGCTACCGCTCGCCGCATACCTTCTGAAACCTGTGCAAAGAATTACTAAATATCAACTACTTCTTAAGGTAAACATTAATAATATTTACCTATATATCTAGATCTGGCTACCGAAGACGAACGTTCGTAATAATTTTTGATCATTATCTATTTCGTAAGGTATTTTTATTACTCATGCTTAATAAGGTGGAGTAATAAATGGTACTCTCGTTGTACCCCATTTTTAGATGTACGAGTAAGTTTGCCATATAAAAACAGTTTTATATAGCTAAAACTAGACCTAAAAAAGTTGATTAAATATCTAACCTAAATCTAAACTAGTATAAGAGTATGCTTATGTTTGTATGAGTTTTTTATATCAGTCTGTAATTGTTTTCGCAGGATCTTCTACGTTACAGCGAGTGTGGCTCTATGAGTTCAGGTCTTCAGCGGGCATTGGACTGCATGTTAGTAGTACTCAAATGTGTCAACGATTCTATGCACCAAATCGCTATCACAGGAGTTCCTGTAAGTATATTAAAAATATTTGTGAACTAAAACGAAATTTAAACATTTTAATTTAATGTTTATAGTGTAAAAAATATAATATGAAAACAAAATTGGCACACCATTAACCTTGGTTAGCCATTAACATTGGTTAATGTAAAACCCGGATTTATATATATGTAGAGCAGATTTAATTTCTGAAAACGACATGACTAAAAGCGTGCTATCAATTTAATTTGAAACAACATTTATTTTTCATATTCTAAGTTAAAAGTCCACACAAACAAAGTCAATGGCATAGTTTATTTTATAATATTTAACTAACGGTATGTTATTATTTAAACAATGATTATATATAACTCAATACCATAATGTAAAACGAATACATAGGTACGTATAAAATAAAGAACAAAGGAGAACGGGCACACAGATAATTTAGTTATAATTCTAATTAACATATACAAAAGATAGCTATAATAGTTAATTTATGTTTGTTTTTTTTTCTTGTTTTGTGCTTAATTTATTTATGGTATAATAAAGTATTAAATAAATAAATAAGATTTAACTCCCATAAATGACATGACTAAAAGCGCACTATCAATTTACTTTGGAACAAATTTAATTTTGAAATTTTTCATATTCTAATTTTCAGTCCACACAAACGAAATGGGTCGATTATTCGTAAATTTTAGATATAATATGTAGTCCATTTTTTAGTAGTAACTTCCTTTCTTGTTTAATAATAATAATTAACAAATTATATATTACATAGAATGTGAGGCCGCGTCGTAATTCGTTAAATATTTTTCCGTATGCCGTAACGGATATCTGGTTGTACGCTGAATTACTCTAATGGCTGGAACGCAATGCGAACGTGGACGTGCCAAGTGTTTGATAAATTATTTTCATTTACAATTTGTCTGAGCGGTATTTGGATCAAGTTGTTAATTTGTATTAGCCGCTTGATATTACTTTGAATTATAGGACAATTTTAATAAATTATTTATATAAAAAATGGTATTTATATAAAAAAAATAATGACATTTACTGGTATACCTCAACTTTATACAACAAGGATACCAGAAACTAAGAACTGAATTTAACTTCAAGATCGATTTGTTTCTAATTGAAAAAAATCTTGTATTTGTAACGTTAATTGAATAAAAAAATTAGTAATACGAGCTTCTATTTACAATATCACAGGTGGATTTAAGCCAACAAGGCGAGTTGTTGCTACAAAGCTCATTCCTCGTGGTGTCGGAAAATAAACGTGACCTCCGTTTAAGGATACGGCCGAGGCGTCGGCATATCTTCTTATACGAGAAGGCAATGCTGTTCTGCAAATCTGCGGCGAAGAACAGCCATAATAAAGCTACCTACCATTTTAAACATGATCTCCAAGTAAGTTAGGATAGTTTAAATGTTATTAATTAAATGTTATGTTAATTTAGACAGTTCATTAAGTAATTTGAGTGTCGAGGCAAAGGGCGGCGTTAAGTCCCGCCACTTAACACGCAAAGGCTTCAGAATTCGTTGGAAAATGGGGTACGAAGTGTCATAGCACTGGGTTCCTTCTGCCTACCCGGGCTATATAAGAGATATAGATTATAGATTTTTTCAACGTACTTATTCTTAAAACCCTTTATTCCATAGATGTCACAAATAGGTCTCACAGAATCAGTGAAGGGCGACGCTCGTAAGTTCGAAGTTTGGCGGCAAGGGCGGTCCGAGGTGCACACCATATCGGCCCCCAGCGTGGACGTGAAGCGCGCGTGGGTCGAGCGCATCAAGCGGGTGCTGCTCGACCAGCTGAACGAGCTGAAAGGAGAACGCGTTAGGCAGTATGGTGCTCAGCATCATAGGTAAGGTGTATGTAGAAAATGTAGTTTTTTTCTAATATAGTATGGAAAGTAAGTACATGAATGAAATTCTAAATTACTAAAAAATATTGTAGAATTTCATTCATGTACTTACTAGATTATAAATGAAATCCTTAATGAATTTTATTTATTAACATTGGGAAGAATCTTCAATACCATTTCCTTTTTATTAAATTTACAATTATTCAAATATAATTAATATAACAATAATTCTTTACACACTTTCAGCTGACTTGAAATTAGAATAATACAAAATTTGAGTCAGAAAAACTAAATTTGCCGCATTTTGTTTAAAAGGCATGCTATTGTTAGTATATGCTTCGGTAATGTAGCATTAATATTTATGTAAAGATTTTGTATAATTTGGCTATTATATAATAACAACAAGTTTAAACGGGCGAAGTCGCAATTGGGTGCTAGATATATATATCTAACAATAACAATATGAAACTACAAAACAGGACACTCATACAAACAAGCTCGTGGGAGCTGGGCCCGGGCGCGGTGGGACGCGCGCGGGACCACGACGAGCCCTGCTGGTCCACCGACCCCTCTGATGAGGAGGAGGAGGACACTGAACATGCGCCGGTTAGTTACTAATACTGTTTATATATGTATGACCTTATATTTCTAAATTTACAATAATCCAAATCTTAAGTTTCTTTTATTTACGTTGTAGGTTTAAAAAAGGATATATTGATACTCTTGATTAATACAGTTTTATAGAATTTGGAATGTCGATATACATAAAAAGCTTGTTCGTTTCAGTACTCTTAATATTTACCTACTATGTATGGACTGTACTACAATAATAATGTTTTATTTTAATAGACTGTATATGATTTTATTCCAAATATTTCATTAAGCTGATTTTATAATTTCTTATGGTACAGTTTATATATTTACAAACGGTCTTAAAGTATTTATTATTAGGATTGAAATCATTCACGAAATATAAATAATATAGTAATAATTTTGTCAAAGCTATGTAAATCGTAAAAATATTGACACTTTTCGGAAAAGGGTTATGGGTTCTTGTGTTGTATGTACATTGTCTTTTCATATTTTTTTTCTAAATTAAGCAATTTTAATGATATTATGTTAAAATCCACTACATTTGTATATACTTATTCTGGTTATTAAAATCATGTTAAGTTTCAAGTGTGTTAACATGACAAAATTGGATAGAATAATTAAGAAAGATAATAAAGTTTATGTGTATTTTTTTGTTTCGCATTTAAAGTTAACACTAACAGTAAACGCCTTTAGTGGTGCTTAGTGGGCTTCTTTTAATATGGGTATTATAATAATTATGTTAATACAAACTAATTTTGGGTTTACAGTTGTGAGTGAAGTGAAACCCACTCTCTATGTAAGTTTAAATAAATTTATAAAGGAATGCGGTCAAATAGTCACCGGGTAGCGCATGATAAGGCTAGGCCGAACGCACCTAACGCTTTCCTGGGATATTATCCTTACAATAATACAATTTAAATGCAGTCAAAAAAATGCAGTATTTTTAGAGAATTCGTAGTATATTGTGAATTAGTTCTAGATTTATAGTCATACTATGAATTCCCTACATATGAAATATGTTAAAAAATTCAATACCCAATATAGTTCACGCCGTCACCGCATATTGATTTCGCAAGTCACCCATCATCGCTTGAGAGGAAACTGTAAATTAATAATAAACTCATATTGACTACCGCCATGACGTAGGCTTTAAGCACTTCACTTGCGTTTTAAGAAAGTCACAAGGTATCCTCTACAACCGCTTGGGACGCTACCGACGCCATTTTGTGATGCGTGTTGTCAAAATGGCCTCTAAAGTTGTGTTGTTCAACAGGTGACGGAGGCCGTGGGTCTCAACGGTACCATACACAGAATGGTACAGTTCTTTTCAGTATCGGGCTCCACGCAAGCCACCTCCACGTTTTACGTATCCCAGTCCTGATAGACGCTTCTACGGCTAGGCCGCTAGAAGCTTTGTAAATAAACGAAAGAGACTGATTTAATATCCAAAGTTTATTAGCCAAAGACAACGACGTAACGTGGATATATCAGTTTTTCGCTGAACATTAAACTATCGTGTAAGTCATGTTTTGTTTGTTATGTCACTCATTGTCGTGTGCTTTTCGATTTCGTTTCTATTGTGCGCTTCGCTTTGTTTACGTGTTATATTTTATGTAAGTCTATTCAGAATATATGTCTTATTTCTGTTTAATGTTATTCATAGACTATACTAGAACTGATATATTATTATACTTATATTACGGCCCACTTACTTCCTGGACACACGTTGTTTCATATATGTATCTTTTAGAATGTCTTGCGTAAAAACTACGATCTAGCTAAAATAAAATATTGTATCCAGCACTACTTGGCACGACTCCCACTCTTACTTCAAAATCTCACTTGGCTTTCGATCTGCTATACTCTACATTACAACCCTTCCCTTCTACTTATGTTACAAAATAATAACAATACCACAGATAAGTAGTCGTGTTAAATACTGTCTAACAGGATTAAAGACTAGATATCTATAATACATTATTTTTCTGTTAAATCTATGCAGAAAGAAATGACGTTGCAGATCAAACTTTGGTCAATTTACCAGAAATTTACAAATAAATTTCTGGTAAATTGAGTCTTGATACGGAGCTCATGTATTCTATTTTACATCTATATCGTTCTTACTCGGAATAATATTATATATAGTTTACAATTTATTTATTAAGTACAAAATATATGTAAATGTATATTTATTCATCGAATATGTAAAATTGTAAATCTATCGATAACTGTTATTTATACGTACCTATATGTACATTCTAACATGTATTACTTTTAAGCTTCGATCATTGTACACAATTTTAACGCTCATATGAAATTAATGAATAACATTATGCTACCATATAATCTTTAACATTAAAATTTGTTAATATTTATTGAAATTATAAGGTATATTGTATATTAAAAACGTTTTATACTCTAATTATAAATATATTATGTTTCCATGCAAGATGCATGGCTTTCGTGAATAAATTACTAACAAAATGTACTTAACATTTCATTTTGATCGTAACAACATACACAAAGATTCTCTCTATTATTTCTCTTTTTATCCAATAGCAAATTTCAATTAAAAAAAATAATAATACTTCAATTTAAAAAATTGTTACGGTCAAAACGTTGATATGTGAAAGCATCTAATCTGAATGGTTGCTCTACTAACTGAGATGTTGCATGCTGTGCGGCGATTACATTATGAATCGAGGCAAAGGTTTAATATGCAGTAACACGCATGAGGTTATTAACGTTTAAATTAATCTGTGTGGATATCTATTACCTATATAGCTTTCTGTTAGGGAATGACTGTGTGCATGTTTTGATGTTACAGGATATTTATAGGTTTTCTACGGATTTCAATAGTCGACTTAGTTTTTAATGTGTTTCATATTGTAGAATGTGAACGATACACTACATATAGGGATTTAAAATACTGGCATACAATAAATTGATATATGTATCTAATATATTTATGTTTTCTTTATTAATTTTAAAGTGTGTGACTTTTACTTAGATTTGGGTAGGATTACGTAATTTTTGTATAGTGTTTGGCAATCATGTATTTATTACGTAAACGTAAGAAAAAGACTCAACAATAAAGAATATGAGATATACGCAACATGATCAATTAAAGAGTGATTACTAATAAATTACTAAAACTGTAAAAAGTTAAATTTGAGAATATACATCAGCAAATATAAAGTAATTTTAAAAGTGAATCTATAACTGTTAAGGCGGTGGGGTGCGCGCTGGTGGCGCTGTCGGACTACACGGCGGTGGGCGCGAGCGAGGTATCGCTGCGGGAGGGGCAGCACGCCGACCTGCTTAAGGTCGGCTGTGCCGGCTGGTGGTACGTGCGCCTCGCAGGTGGGTACTGTTTGGCTTCATGTGTTACCAGAGTATGGAAATATTAAATAACTCATTCCCCCAACTTCTTTCCGCCACAATTCATTCCACGAATTTTGAACATGTTAATCTGAACTTAATTTTAAATTATGATTTTCAAACTTGTGCTTATATATATAAAATATATATATATATATAACCCTAAAGGGGTTAAAATTGGAGGGGACATAGGGGTTGAAAGTTTGTATGGAAAAAATTTAAATCGGCACCGATTTTAATTAAATTTTTAACTTAGACTCTTAAAAGTATTTAATTGAACTTATGTTTCATGGTTTTCTAGAATTCTCCCCCTAAGGGTGCAAATAAGCGATTGAAAGTTTGTATGGAAAAATCTTTAAATCGCCACTGATTTTTATAAAATTTGAAATTGACTCTTAAAAACAAATCATTAAACATGTGTTTCGTGGTTTATTATAATTTATCCCCTAAGGGTCGAAGGCGAAGCTGCGCGCGCCCACTAGTTATGTATATAGTACATCTATACAACATTTTCAAAATACACTTAAAACTTACCAATACTTACTTAATCTTAAAAATCTTTAATCTATGTTTATATTTAAGAAGTAAAATTATATATTCCAGGTGGGCAGGGTGAAGGCTGGGCGCCGGCGGCATATTTGGACCAACGGAAGACTTCGCGTTCGTCAAGTCGCTCGCACGACCGACTTCACGACCACTGAGCTCACACTCCAAAATTATAACAATTTAAACATACGTATTATATCACACATTTAAAATTAAAATTGCCTAAATTAAAATTTCTGTAATTGAAAATTTGAATGAGAATCGAAATGAGAATCGAAAGTTATATTAACAATCTGTCTTCTGTCCTGATTTCTTTCAAATTATATTTTTTTAAATTAGGTCATTTCAATTTTAAGGTTGCGATATAATTTACCATACATTTATTATAAGTTTATCAGGAATGCTATGGGGCTCTATAGCCATAACCGAAACTGTCGGATATCGAAAATAAATTATAAATTTTGAATAATTTCGAATATGGTCAGTCTGAGAGACTTTAATATCAAAGAATATCAAATTCTTTAAAAATAACTTTCTCAAAAATCTAATAGATATCTATAACCAAGATTATTCGAAAGTGTCGGTTAATCCGAAATAATGTTATATCCGTAACCGAAACCGAAATAGTATTCTTCATATCCGTATTCAGATCCGTAATGTTCCGTAACATTCCTGAATTTTGTATTGCAATAATCTTGAATACGTCTAGAAGACTAGTTAAGATTTCCCGTCGTTGTTTAACATCTAGTTCGTTTTAGTTGGTTGCCGTGTTAGTGTTGATTTTTGATGTGCTATAGATGCTTAATGTTCGGTTATTTTAACGGTTTATTGTGCTTATGAGCTCTTAGGTATTGTTTAATCGGTTGTGTTAATAATTTTGTTATTTAATATGATTTGTCAAAATCAAAATTGATTATTTGTTTAATTTTGATTAGAAATAGTTATGGAAAATGTTTTATCATTTTCTTTTTCGATAACGGAATAAACTTTAATTTAATAAAAAATATATAAAAATCGTCAATTTAGTAATTACAGTGGGATCTATTTTCTTTAACTATTTCTAAATAAATATTACATATTATCATGACATGTGTTGAATTAGTAAACTAAAAACTAGAAGTGAGCGTCGTCACCCCCTCGTTAAGGGGTCCTCTATAAATTACTACACACGAATTTGTGAGACTCCTACCTAGTTTGACGTCACATATTTTACAATTAAAATTTTACATCTAGAAATATGTTTGTATATTATATTTCGAAATATGATTTCCTGCGAAGTTGACTCTCCCGTCTAACATGTGAAGTAATTTATAGGTGACCCCTAAGGTCGAACAATAATAATATTGTTAACGTATGTAAATGTTGTTCTGAAAAGCTTTATTGTAAATTAGTGTTAGTTATAGATCGTTGTTACGATAATCCAAAGCTATATAGCGTAGGACGTTGTTGCGCAGCCGTGTCTGTATATCCCTTTGTAAATATTCTCTTTTTGTAATTTTTAATTATTTATTACGACGGTAGGGGTGTGCTTTCCTTAACAATATTTTATTAAAATCCATGACAATTTTACGTTTTTATTCATATGACTTACGGAGAAATGAATAGAAATCATGTTGATTTTATTATTAAGCACTTTCATTCGTTCGTACAGTGAGATCAGAGTTATGCTAACATATATTATTTTAAATTGGTGCTCGCCACTATTCGCTCCATTATTAATGTCTCATATCGCGGTGTCTACATTAATCGATATTAAGTGCGTAATCGATTATTTATATTAACAAATGGTAATCGTGTAACGAGTATAGTGAATGCTGGTGCGTGCGTGCGCTTTCGTATATTTAGTATTAAACACATACTAGTCGCGGTATTTTATAACCTTCGTATGTTATTGTCATTGTACTTTAACGTTATATAATAACTAAATATCATCTCATTGCATATCCTCATCGATTTGTTACAAATCATATTAATGTATGAATCATTTCGACTTCTTGTACCTGTTCGAATCCTCTCATTAAAATTATTTTTACACTCAATAAATTTGACTTGTGTAGTTGTGTAGGTACATAAGTCATTGGAGCTGACCACGAATTACACACATTTGTCCATTTTTGTGTTGTTTTATTTATTTTTCACCTAAACCATATCATAACCCATATGTACTAGCACATATTTTCATATTATTGAACTTAGAATTTACTAAATAAATTTAATTAAAGTAAATAAAATTAATTCATATGGCTTTTTATAATTTCTACATAAATATGAGCTATACTGTATTAGTTAAAATTATTAAATTCAGTACCTAAATAGTTGTTGAGTACATATGTGTAAAAAGATACAACATTATCAAGCCATCTCAATTCCTAAAAGTGCTAGCACATATTATGTCACTGACCTGCAATCTGATTAAAGCTTAAAAATATGTTATGATCATTCAATCATATTCTTATAAACAGTTATATGATATGAGACGACTTTTAAAACACTGCATGCAGTTTCATACTGAATATAGTCAGCTCTTGTCAGCAGTTATCAGCTCTTACAATTTAATTCAAAGTTGTCTCAAAGTAATAAATGCCTACCTTAGTTATTAAAAAATGTTTTATTATTATTTTTATCAATAGTCTATTTTTATTTTCCTTCCATTCTTAATCGTTTCACATTTTAAATATTTGAATCAATACTGTACCTACTTCAAAAAAATTTATTGAAATAAATAACGTAGGTTGTTATAATTAAAGTGCAAATATAATTATAAGCGGCTGTGAGTAAAGTAGTTATGATAGAATTATACTAATAAAGTAACAAATTTAAACAATCTTATAAAATATTTAAATCACTTTTCAGATAATATGACTTTTTAGTAGATACGCCAAATAGCATTGTGTACAATTTTTTTAGTCATTCCTTTTTAATATAGTGTAACCACAATGTACCTCTACAATGTAATGTAATTTTTATAATCTAGATTTGTACCATTAACCTTACGATATTTTAGAATTTAAAACATATACTTCATAGATTAACATATATATTAGGGATGTTATGAAGCTGACGTAAACAGCTGTCCGCCCCGTACTCGAATCCAATAATATCGACAATATCGTTCGACCATTTTTGATTCTAACTGGCCGGACAATGAAGTAAAAATAGGGTAAAAAAATGTAAAAAGAAAGAAATAGATAATTAGGTGGCCGAAATGATTAAATTATTAAAAAAATCCAAATTCGTAAAAAAATTAACATATTGACGTTGGAATTTTTTGCCTCATGTTATTCAGAAGTAAATAATTAATAATACAACTATAACTAACCAAAACTGATAATGAAAGATTCTTTTTATCGGAATCCAGATCCAAAATGATACATCTGTAACATCCCTAATGAATATATATATGCTTAGATTTATAACAGTTTATATATATATTGTTATATTGGTACTTGGCTACTTGGAGTCATTTTTCTTTTAGGAATGGTTATTATTTTTAATGTCACAATATTTTTTTTATAATAAAAAGTTATTACATCTGGACTATCAAGATATTAAATTAACATTTATTATCTTAATAGTTATCTTAATAAAAATTCTACAAATAGAATTTTTTAACAATTTTTTTATAGATGAAATTCTAACAATAAGTTTTGTACAAATAGCAGAATTTGGTGTATATAAGAGATATTAGTTTTTAATTTTTTTTCCATTAGATTCCTTCCTTATATTTCAATACTTATAAAAATAAAATTTTTTTAGAATCTAAAACAGTCACAAGTAAAATTGGATGCATATTGCCTTTTCTGAGCTTATTTCTAACAAATGTGTATAATGTGTAGTTGAATTATATAGTCATTCTATGTACTTATAGTTAAAATAAAATAATGTATTCAAATCCTTCTGTTTCATTTTAGTAGCTGTTTTATTTTTTTATTCTCTATAATATTTTTTATTGATGAAAGGAGTTAATAATAGAGAGAGATAATTAATATGATAAATAAAAACAAAAGTCCATGATTGTATGTTCCATATATTCATACAAGAAAATGGCCTTGAAAATAGACTTCACCAACCTCACAGCTATACCAAAAAATATAAAGACAGTAACCACATCACATAGAAAATTAATCTTTGTACAATAAACACTTTACAGAAAAATTACAAGGAAGATCTTCCTCTAGCAAACAGTCTATTCTTAAAAATATCATCAATATTACTGAACACTGTGTCAGCACACTTGGCTGCCTCGATTCTGTGGTGTAGGCCTTTCCTCATATAATAATCAATAAGAGGTTCAGTTTGTTGGTGATATATGACTAATCTCTTCTTGAGAGCTTCCACATTGTCATCTGACCTCCTAATTAAGGGTTCTCCAGTTATATCATCTACCATGTTTTTCTTGGGAGGGTTAAATTCTTCATGGTAACTGCGCCCACTGGAAGGATGGATAAGCCGTCCGGTAATTCTACGTACTAAGAAACTGTCTGCAATCTTGAATTCAATTACAGCATCAAGAGCTGATTTTCTCTTCTCTAACAATCCATCCAACTAAAAAAAATAATTAGAAAATAAATCATGTCCTTTTGAAATGATCACTATTTTTGTCTGTTATCACTATTTTTGTATAAAAATGTCAGTATTAAGAGTATAAAAAAAAAATTAATTTTACTATAAAGGTATATATGAGAATTTGCTAACAATTGTATTGCATGTGCATAGTAATATAGACATTATTTTAAATTGAAATAAAAAAATATTAACATCATAAAAGTCAATGTTGACAATGAATAAGGAAAACTTTAGTTCAGGTCTATTATAGTAGAATTATCAAATGAAGAGAAAAAATATGAAATCATAAACAGATTATATATATTACCTTCTCTGCCTGAACTGCAGTCCTAGGGAATCCATCTAATAAAAAGCCATTCTTACACTCTGGCTGATCTAAATTCTTATCAATCATATCCACTACCATTTCATCTGAAACAAGTTTGCCTTGGTCCATCACTTCCTTGAGACGTCGACCCAATTCCGAGCCGGACGCCACTTCAGCCCTGAGCATATCTCCAGTTGATAAGTGACATACACAATACTTCTCTTTAAGGCGTGGTGCCTGAATATATAACAAAAATAATTAAAATATTTATTATCCAATTGATTGATCGTGATAGTTACGTAATAAGAAATGAAGTAAATATTTAAAAAAGAAAGGTAAATAAATAATAGGTTTAATAATTATCGAAAACATGAAATAAAATAAACTCACTTGAGTCCCTTTTCCAGATCCTGGTGGCCCTAATAAAACTGCTCGTATACCGATCGGGTCATCAGAACGTACAGGCTTAACTTCAGGAGCTGATGGGGCCATTTTTCTAAAGTTGTAAAAACAAGTTAATCCTAAATTTATACTAAGCTCACTTAACTTCAAACACAATTGAAAAGGGTTCGACAAGGTCGTGTTTGCGCACTGTCAACAATTATCTTTAATCGAATGCAGTACTTACCAAATAAAAACTGATTAAAGCGGCAACAGGACTATATGCTATATGAACATGTGGAAAGGAAACTTGATTGATAACTGAAATCACTAGCGTCAAAATCCGATGACGTCGGTCCATAATGTCACCTACGCGACAAACAAATTAAATATTTTATATTAGATATATTATATAATGTAAATAAATAATGATTTTATATCTATATATATCTTTATTATTTCATTTGAAACTTTACAACATAAATTTATTATTATGTTAAGTAATATGAAAATGGTTTCTAGACTTTTAATTTCATTAATCATTTGTCAAATTGATGTTGCATATTTTTGACATTCATTTCAAATCCCCGTTATCGTTTGACTTTGAGTTTATAACCTATACAACAAAAATGTTTAATTTGCGTAAATAATTACATGTAGTAACTGTCTTTATTTTTGCTACTATTTGTTAACTAGTTGTTTTCATATTTACTATGACTACTGTTACCCCGTATGTATTTTATATACTTTATAGTAACTTATGGAATTGGTTAACAAGTAGGCGGCTAAATACAAAATATTTATTTCCAGTTATTGGAAACGGCTATGGCGTTGGATATCTTCACAAAGTCTTACAAAGGAAGAATTGGACCATGTTTTAGATAACAATGTTGTTAAAGCATTAAGTGAAGGCCTTTCTAGTTACAAAACTTCCAAATCTGAATTGTTTACACAATTACAGTCTAAGTATTCAGATCAAACTAAGCTGTTGAATATAGTTCAAACCTTACAAAACTATATCGTAAGATATATACTTTCAACAATTTAAGTTTTAGTGTGTTTAAGATCAATTGATGATTTAATAAGAAATAAAATTGCATGTAGATGTAGTCTTTGTTATATATTGTATCATCTTATGTGTTATTTTTTTTTAGGATATTGATTGTTTTCAAATATGGGATGTACTGAAACATTATTTATGTGACATATCATATGGCACACCAGCAAATGCTCTTAAAAACATTGCCTTTGTTGATACAAGGCCAGCCTTCCTCCTACCAAACACCTGGAATTTTTACTTTGCTGAAAGATTATTTCTTCTCAAACTTTTGCAATACATAGTTCAACACAGAAATGACAAAAATCATAAATATCACGAAAAATTTGTCAAAGTTATTGTTACAATTGGAATGGATAAATTGAAAAGTTCTCTTTTGAAACAATTAGAGAAGTTGCTATTATCTTCTCCTCCTCCAAGGAGAATTCAAAGTGAATTTGGAAATGATTCTGTTAGACAAGAATGGGCTGAAGCTAACTTAAGAGAACAACTAACAATACTTCAAATCTTAACATTAATAGCGTCAGAAGATACTTTAACAGAAACTGAGTTTATTAATTTATTTAAATTATTCAAAAAACATAACTTTAGCAAAAATCAAGGATATAATGATTTTTTGGAGGAAAGACATAGAGAAGCATGTGTCAAGATTATGTATATGGAGTTAGGCCTTTTTACAATCATTGTGGATAGAGAAAATATGTAAGTTTTTTAAAAGTTTTATTGTTAACAAACATATATTTTTTACACTCTGTTCCCTGTTGTGGCAGAACTCAATGATTATCAGAGAGAGGTGAGTAATTCATTTGTTTGAATGAAAATCAAACAATCAACTTGAGTAAAACTCAACTGAAATAAATCAACTGAAAGAAATCATTTTAAAATGTTTAATTTTTAGATATAATGAAATTAAACACAGGCTGTACTCAACTTTATAATAGTCTAAATTTTAAAATACCTGTAAATGTCAAAGTTATGGCTAAATTCCTCTTTAGGAGTAATTAATTATTTTCATTTCCTACACACCATGCATTGCACACAAATTTGTTCAGCAACTGGATGACAGAGTGACACTAGTTTGTCCCTGCCTATTCTCCTATAAGTAACATAATACTGAAAAAGGCATATATAATTTCCTCAAGATTTAAATTTCAACTGCTTAAAATAAACTTCTTAGTTATAATAATAGTACATACATATTTTATTTAAAAAATATAAAAGAATTATTTCAAACATGCATAACTTCCAGTAAAAATATTTCTACTTGGATTGACAAAACAAAAGAGGTGGTGGAATGTGAATTAACCAAACTAGAACTTGATGTTGAACAAAGTTTAATGCTTGTAACATGGATGATGTTGACACTACAGGTAAGTCAGATAAGATTTAGATAAGATACAATACAATTGACAAATCTTACCCTCCCTGAAGTAAGCTGTGGATGTACCATACATTTGATAATTTTCTTCTCCAGAAGTTAAAAAGCCTAACTTTATGTGCTTCCACAATTTGCTGACCATATCATTGATATAATTCCTTTTTTAAAGAAACATGACTCTAATGTTGCATTGTGTAACCATCTTTGACTTTAAACCCAATTTGATCCTCTTAAACACAGTTATGGAACCTTATTCCTACAAATTACTTATTTCCATTTCTCCTCTCTGGTAAGACAGACAAAGCATTGCATAGTTTGGACAGAAGGCTTAAAAAAGACTAAATTAAATATCACTTATTGTTGATTTAGCAGGACATGCAGTTGTTACATTTTCATTTTTGTTTACTTTTTCGCTGGGCAATTGTTATATTAACATGAGAAAGCTGTTGTGGTGAACTGAAGTTAAAATATAAGTTACTTATTTCGGTAATATCTTTCAGAGCCCATCTCATTCAAAGCAATTTGAAAACCAATATCAGCACTATGGAGCAACGGCTTTAAGGATGCGAGTATTTGTATTTATACAACAAATGTTGAACAGCTCTATATTTTCTGTAAGAAAAAAATATATAATTCGCTTTGACCATATGACTAATAGAAAAACATATATTTTTTCATATTTCAAAACCATCTAAATAACTCTTCAAGATTCTGTCAATTTTGTTATGCTATTATAATTATTAAAAGAAGAAGCTGCAGTTTCGATAGAGTCGGATTGGAAACGCGACGGTTTTGGTTTCGATTTCACCTTGGCAATTACTATTCAGTGTTATTTTTATTTCCTCTGATAATAAGATAAAGAGCGGCTTTGAATTCTGATGCTTAACACAGAACACGTCTTAACACTAGGAGCAATGAGTCATGGCCGCCTTGAGTTGGCTGTAAATGGCCGCGCCCATTATAGATCAGCTTCACGCTGTATCCCACACACAGCAGGGTAGGCAGAGGTAACCTAGTGTTAAGACACAACGTTCCCCACTCTTTATACTTTTCTTTGTACTGTATTATAGGATACAATGTGTGGCTCAAATATATGATAACAAATATACATATTTACAGGATGATTCAAAATGTTCTCTGTTAATACGAAAAAGAATATTCCGCTTACTTAATGACTTATGCGACAAATTCAACGGCGACGATACATTAAGCCATCAGCCAGGAATGATACAACTTTGTGCAGATTTACTCAAAACACCAGAAATCGCTGACCAATTTTGGAGTTTAAATCAAAAAAATACAGACTGTGGTGTAGTTTCTTTGTGGAATAGTGCTTTAGAATACTTTCCATACAATTTTAATGCTCTATCTATATTGTCAGCTTCATTGGCAGAAGCTGGGGCGGATAGTGTGAGAAATGTAAGTAAATATTAGTGTTTGTTTTTTCGCGATTTCATCTATAAAATGTAAAATTTAAAAGACCTGATTAAAAAACATAGTTTCTAAACTTTATTTGAGGTCTGCTTTGCTAACTTTATAGACACTAAGTTTAAACTTTTAAATTTGTGCACTAAGGCACATTTTTTTCATACAAATATAATAACAAATAATGTCACCTTATGAGAGATATCTGTGAAATGGTGTTGTTTGCAGATGATACATCTTTAGTTTTTAAGGTTAATAGACGGCAATTGTAAATTGACGATGTAAACAATGCTCTTTCTAGGATATTACACTGGTTTAGTGCCAATAACTTGCTTTTAAATCGTAGTAAAACTAAATGTATCAGGTTCTTTACTAAGAATGTGCAACAAGTAGAAACCAGGGTTTTGATGAACAATGAGGAACTTAAAGTAGTTAATGAAACTGTTTTCTTAGGTATAACATTAGATGCTAAGTTACAATGGGGTCCGCATATAGAAACTTTATCTGGTAGACTTAGTTCGGCAGCGTATGCTGTCCGTAAGATTCGTCAACTGACCGATGTTGACACCGCGCGTTTAGTATACTTCAGCTATTTTCATAGCATTATGTCTTACGGCCTATTACTTTGGGGCAGTGCCGCTGACATAGATACCATTTTTGTGCTCCAAAAACGGGCTGTCCGAGCAGTCTATAAAATGGGTCCACGGGAGTCACTAAGGAATAAATTCAAAGACTTTAACATCCTCACACTACACTCCCAATATATTTACGACAACTTAGTATATGTGCATAAAAATATTAATAAATTTAATAAAAACAGTGACCTCCATCAACATAATTTAAGAAATAAAAATAAGCTTGCTGTGCCCTTCTCTAGGCTCCATAAAGTGTCTCACTCATTCGTAGGTCAAAGTATACACTTTTATAACAAACTTCCAAACGACGTGGTTAATTTATCACTGAACAAATTTAAAAAAGTGGTTAAGCACAGGCTCTGCCAAAAAGCATATTACTCTGTTAAAATTATATTCGCGATAAAGATGTTTGGAAATGAGTTGCTCTATTTATAAGTTAAAAGGGTTAATTGTAATTTGTAACAAATATTGGCAGTTATAAACAGTGGCCATGAGTTTCTTTGCCTGGATCTTCTCATGAGCTCAACTATTTGAACGGGCTTCTTTTAAGTCAAAATTGCACATTTTTTTTGTTATTTTATTTTTCATTGTTTTTTACTTTTTTGACATGTCCAAGTAAATGTTAAGCATTTTTATGGAATAAAGATATTTTGACTTTGACTTTAATATTTTTTTTATCTTGTATACAAAATATAATACAATTGTTTTCTTTATACTCATATGCTTAAGGCCTAAATGCCTTACATTTAACTTTTCTGACCACTGCACATTATATAATAATTGGTACATCATTTTCTTTTATAAATCTGTATTTTTAAATCCAAGGGCACATACATGATAACAGAAATTTAAAAACTTAGTATATATAAACAAAGCAATGTCTCTATATTTTTAAGTTACATAATAAGTTCTGGTCTAATTTGATATGATGAGGTAAAATTTTATCGTAAAACAACATCTAAATAACTTCAATTGATTTTTCAGCTCTTAGGAGAACTAAAAAACTTGCCAGTTTATACAGAAATATATAATCCAAACTCAGTCCCAATTATGTCTTTACAAGCTGATGACGCGATTATAGGACGTGAGTACTACCCTCTGGGAGACACCTCTTATCGTATAGAAATGGGTTCAAAAGCAACAGTACTTGAAAGGAAGGAGGGTCCAATGATACATTTTCGAACACCATATTCATATTGGACCATATTTAATAATGAAATAGAGAAAGTTCTAGATCGAAAGCAAAGCTATTCAAATATTAATATAACGTTAGAACGTGTGTATGAAGGTACTAAAGTTTTAAAGGGTGTGTTAAAAGCGCTAGCTTTAAAAAAAGAAATACCCAAGACTTTGGTAGCGCCAAGTGAAGGTGTTTTTGATGTTTTGGTCCGCTTCATGAGGACTGATTCACCGCCGTTGCAGTTACTTGTGGAGTGCCTCAACGTGTGCACCATTTTAGTACCGATATTTCCAAAGGAGGTTCAATTAAGGTCAATAGTTTATTTTAAGCTATAATTGGAATGAGATATTTTATTACACTTTATATTTATATATGTATGTATATTGTCGCATTGATATTTGGACGTTAACTTATTTGTCCGTGAAGTTATAATAAATCAATGGTCATATAATTTTTCAGCTCATAATTTTCGGGCTGTTAACAACACTGATAAAAGCTGTGGATTTTTTAGGACTATATCTAACCAGACTTGGGAAGTCAAGTAATTTGAATATACGTTATCCCTTACCGAAGTAGTGATAAGTAATATAGTCACTATTTTTAACATTTTTATAATGTTATTCCACGCTTAAAAAGGAAAAATATGCGCGCTACGAAGCGCTAACGTGTTGGATTGTTCAAGCAAAATCAAAAACCTTTTATTCTGATTTAGACTCTCTCTCTCTCTGCCCATGTCCGAAATTATCCACCACTTTTATATCGGAGTTGGCAACGGTTACAATTACTCTTTTTATTTCGGATATCGATTAATCGTGATAATTATCAAGTGTCCAATAGTGCTGACATTTCTTCAGCGATGCATGCAGCTACACTCGTTCTTCAACACCCAGTGACCCTGAAAATAGCGTCCATTAAAAATCGTATTGGACCGCAGTTTACGCTGTCCATTACGATTTTCGTATATCGTATAATCACTATAGTATTTTACGGAGTTCCCTAACATCCCTGATTTATATTATTTCAGGCTAATAAACACAGGTCTGCTACCACGTATAATAAACCAGCAACTAACCCACGTAGAGTACGCGAGCGGTGTGTCTCTGGACTCGGCGGCAGTGGGCGCGTACCTCGTCACGGTAGAACAGACGCACGGCAGTTACGGGTTTTTAGGGGCCTATGTGGATTTGATTTGTGCTTTTTGTGAGGTAAGTTGAGTTTTTTGAGGTTAGGAATTATTGTATATTTGTTTTTAAACTTCTGTTTTATACTAACAAATTTTGATAATGTATGAACGAAACTTATATTCCAGTTCTTTTTAATTTCCATGATAATCTTAAACACAATAGTAAAATATTTGAATGTGCGTATCTATGGTGACATGTTTTGAGAAAAATACTAAATGTTTAAAAGAATGTCAAAAGAAAGAAGCCTTGTTAAATTATAATATGTAAATTTATAAATAAAATTCAAGTAAATTTACCTTCATAATAATACAGGGATATCTTTTTACAGGCCTCTGACGACGATCGCATTGTAACAGAAGTAATTCTTCCCGGCCTAGTTTTGATAGTACGTGAAGTTTTCCCTAACATTTGCGGCTGGAGGTATAAAAATGCAACAGAAAGAAGACAAATATTAAAAAGATGTGCCAAATTCTTAACGTTAATATTACAACAAACTAGTAGTAAACCATCAGCAATACTTTTAAAGAAAACATGCCTCTATAGCTTGACATATACCGAAAATGCTTTGGAGTTGCTGAAAATAATTTCTATTGGTAAGTGTAATTTGTTAATAAAAGAAACAAGTTTTTATTTATATGAATTTCAAATCTCCAAAAGCAAATAAAATTAGAAAGTCTAAAAAATCTAAAATTGCTACCTGTCTTTATTTGTGTGTGTTCTTAAAAAATATATTTTAAGAATATATAGCTGATTACAAATACTTGTATTTTAATTACCTATATTATATCACTCTAGAAGTACATGAATGCTCATATTTCTAATTTTGTTTAGATTGCTACCTCCTGTTTCATAAGTTGTTCCTAAGTTCATTTTAAGTTTAAAAAATTATCTTTTTACAGTTTTCGAAAAACTTGTGGACATATCTTAATATTTATAATTGTACCTTCCGTACCCCACTTTTCGCCAAATTATAACGGCGAATTCTGAGTGGCGGAACTCAAAGTCGCGCTTTGCCATGTTACCAGAATGAGGAAGTATACATAATAATAATGGAGAAGGGAAATGTTTTATTGTGAATGGAGTGTCCTAACACTAGGTTCCTCGATTCCCTCTGCGTACTCCGCTATGAGAGGACGCAGGAGACAGCGTAAATCTAAAAAAATAACATTTTTGTACCTATTTCTTTACAGGTAACAATCGTTTAGAATGTCTAATCCAAGAAGACTCCAACTGGATATCAGGGCCCATATATAAATATACATATACATTACAACGATGTCTCGCAATAGTAATGTTTACTTTACGACAAAAAGAGTTAATTTGTGACACTAATGACGTCACACCTCTAGAACATTTAATTTTTGCACAAAATAAACAGAAAGATGAGTTAAAAGTAGTGCCCAAAGTTACTAGCTATATAAACCACGCGTTTAATAAAAGCTTGTCGGTGCTAAGTTGTAGACTGTTGAAGAGATTTGCTGATGTAAGTATTTTAAAAATATTTTGTTTATTACATTGAAAATTTAAATGTATCTCACTGTGTGTGGTTTATAGGTTCATATGCCACTTGAAGGAACTGATATCATTAAAGTATGCAATGTTTTAATTTATAATATAGATTTTTTGGTTTCTTGTAGCTAAAGAGCAGAAGTTCTCATATCCTTATCATTGTTTAATACCCCTAAAATACATTTTTTACTTATATTAGTTAATTAAAGTTAGTAGGTATGTTTCATCACAAAAATAAATTTGGATATATTGGTTTACTCTAACTTTCAACATTTTCAGGGTTTCCAAATGTCACTGTTCGCGTCCCTGGACATGACTGGTTACCAAGTTCGTGTAATGTTTCTCGACCGATTGCGCGATGAGCACGAAACTATTGAATTAAAACTGTCGATATTAGAATTTGTAACAACCTGTATAGGAAAACAACCGGGCCTCACTGAAGCTTTCTTTATGATAAATCATGAGAAATCTAAGGAAAAGGAAAATGATAAAGAGAAAGATAAGATTGAGCCTGATGATAGTTTTGACGGTATTTTGGGTTATATGGCCGATTATCTTGGTACTGTTAAAGCAGTAAGTTTATTATTATCTGTGTTGTAAAATATATTTCGTTTGAACAACACCATAAAATAATTGTATTTTTCTTTATTTCGCTATGCATTTTATCTCTTTAACGCAATATAAACTTTGTTATAGGATGTTAAACTCTTGCACAGTCCATTGCTAGGTTGCATTATGGCACTGTTCCATGCATTATGGAAAAATAACATGCAGATTTTGGTCAAGAAACTGCGAGAACATCCAAAATTTTGGGAGCACATGACTAGCCCACTATTCAGTGAAATCCAGCCAGGGCTAAGAACTTACGGCCAAATATTTAATGTGCTTGGAATTGAGCTCTTCGTGTCAAGAGGAAAACTTGAACCTAACTTAAAAGAAATGCTAGATCAATTCTTTGATACAAACAAAAAGAACTTAGATACATGGATAGATTACATATTCTCTTTTAAAGGCAGAGATGAAGATGAAGAAATGGTAGATAAAGTTCCAGTGTGGCTTGGGTTGCTTACAACATGGAAAGACTTTACGACAATTTTCTGCAAATGTCTTCCAATAAGTCTGAATATCGCACACAAGGCTAAAATGGTGGCACCGTGTATGAGTGCATTGCTCAACGAATTAGACGACTTAAAAGACGAGAGGCTTATTGTCATTTTGGCTGAATTATACGTAATTATGTTGGCCAACTGGAAGGACGATTGCTTTGAAAATCGTAAAACAAGCGCAAAGCAGGTCGATAACTTGCTTACTAATACTGCTATTGTATACGAATGTCTACATCCGAGAGCAATACGTGCAATTCTTTCTATAGGTACCGTCGCCATTAGTAGCTTAGATTACGAAATAAAAGCACATAGCGTTACTGCACAAAGTATTATTCGATCTGTTACTAATATTAATAGCTTAGAATTAGAGAAGCTATTCGATGATGTACGAGACGATAAGAAAAATGGCATAAAACAGAGCGACCGTTCTGAAGAAATACCTCCAATAGTCCTATCTTTAGCAATGTTAGAACAATGCCTGGATTTATACGACGATATGTTCTCCGGACTCTCCCAATGGTTCCAATCGACGAAATTTATAAACAAATTGCTATGCTGTCTGCAAATCTGTTTGCAAAATCGCAGGCATTATCATACTTCACTTGCCGCATTAAGATGCTTAACGGCGTACTCGAGAGGTCCATTTTCTAAGGATTTGCTCATAAGCGATGTCGATCAGTTTCTATGGATGCAATTATTGCCGCCAAAATTTGAAAATTCAAATGAAAATAACAATGGCACATTCGTTTGGAAACCTCAAGAATGGTGGCGTGTATATGCTTATAGTTTAGATTTCATATCAATGATGTTAATGAAGCACGGTCAGTTCTTTGCGGGCGACGCCATTACTTTTGTGGGGGTACACTTAGAACATTTAATTGAAGCTGTTCTGTTGCCTCGGCAAGTGTATAATATAGATTCGTTAAATTTGTGTGCCTCCAGCTTAAATCTTATAGTACAGTTAGTTAAATTTGAAGATAGATGGCGAATGCAGAATATCAATTCCTTGATTGGTATTATGGTGAGTACCCAATAATAATGCCATATTGTAATTATTTTTTTAGATTCACACAATATTCTGAATATAGTAGGGTAAGCAGAGGCAACCTAGTGTTAAAAAAATTTGATTTCTCACTTTCCATCAAATTTCAAGACAATGTGAGTTGAGTTTGCTTTTTAATACTAACGTTTTAGTAGTAAAGCCTTATATAATTTTACTACAAACCAAATTTAATAATATAATTCTGTAAAAAAAAACCAAAATTAATAATATAATTCTGTTATATGAGATATACAGCGTAAAGGTAAAAATAATAATAATATATATAAAAAATCCGAAATAAAATAATACAAATTATACCCAACAGCGTAGCACGAGTGCGTGCCTCTACCAGTGCGTGATGCAGACGCTGCGCGCTCGCCGCTCGTCCGACCTCACGCCGCAGCCCGACGACCAGCCTGCCGCCACCGCAGCGCCCGCTCTACTACATAGGTATATCTCCTCCTCAAGAAATGCATTTGGCCTCTCGAGAGGAGGAGACTCAGAACAAAACCTCACGGTCTGAAGAACACAGTTTTTTTATTAGTTGAGAGTAATGACATTTTCATTTTACTTTCCGCTACTATGTCCGTTTTTTTTATAATCTTGAGAACTATGACTGTTAACGATTTCAATTTTTATATTTTGTGTTAAGTTCTCAAAAATACAATAAATATTTTTTTTTATTTTGTTGCAGAATCCTCGAGATACTTCACATGGCAACACTCTGCCTATTATCATTCAGTCCGGACCTCCTTTCCCTATTGGCTGACCCCGTGTTAGACGTAGAGCGCTGGCAGCCAATCGTTGAACTGCATTTTGGTGCTCCAAAAATTACTTATGAACAGTTTCCACAGCTCACATTTGGCAGTATTCTTTCGGCGATTTGTTTGTTGACCAAGTCTTTGAATCATGTAAGTATTCAATGAGAGTTAGCATATGACGCGACGGTTTTGGGCTCGAACACATTCAAGGACGATACGCTACGACAGTATATTAGAAATTATATCTTTGGCGAGTGAAAATCTGCTAAGTAAGTTTTTTGTCGTTGTCTACTTGTTCATTTCTTGTCACAAAAAACATAAACGACGTACGAATCGAGAATACAAATTAATTTTATGTAAATGCCTGGAACGTAAAGCGAAGAAACGAAACCTAAGTAATTTGTTTCTTTTCCAGGCCTACCACACAGAAGAATGCAGCGGCGCGCGTTCCCCCCGTGGCCGCCGGCGCGCTTGCTCGTGCAGCGCCAGCAGCCCGGGGGGCGCGGGTGGGGCGGGGGGCGGTACACGGGGGGCGGAGGGGCGCGCGGCCCGCAGCGAGTCTGCCGGCAGCATCTCTTCAGCCGCCAGCGCGCTGCCAGCTCCGAACGAGCGCCTGGTGGCCGGCGCGTTGGAGGCTACTGTCACCTTGCTAGCGTCTCAGGTCATTCTTTTGTTTTTTAGATTCATTGTGCCACAACGACTTACTTTTGCTTTTTGGCTCACTCTTTTATTTAGTACTTTTTAAAGTTGAGCTTGAAGTCGAACTAACTTGCTTGTCATGTCTGTAGCATAAGATAATTTGGTTTTAAAAGTAAAACATTATTTTTAGAACATAAATAATACTTAATTAACTTTTCTTGTAGGCTCTCCTTGCAGTCCGTGACCCTAATGTACCGGGCCGTCACAAACAGCTAGTACGACGTGAACTCGCCTCTGAACTAACAGTATTTCACGACTTTGTCCGTAAACGCATACTTTGCGCTGCTCACACACGCCCACATCTCATTCGAAATAAACTAGGAGCATGGCCACTTACTGCCAACGAAGAAGAGACCAGAAGAATAGAAGAAGCAAGACAAGAAAGAAATCCATGCATCATAGATGATAATCTAGGAAGAGACTTACCTCCGCCCCCACCCCCGAAAAGATCGACTCACGACTCCATGCGTGAATATATATTACGTAAACACTATTTAGACAAATGCGCACAAACACCTACAAAAGAACCCCCATCTCCCGTTTCCCATTCAACGCCCACTTCAGATAAAAAGAAAGATAGTTCTAGAAGCTCGAAACGAGTTTCATGGGCAGAAACCACAAGAAATAGCGATGAAATAGATAGTTCTTTACAAGAAATTGAATCTGTATACTCCAATTTAACAGATGTTCAAATAAACAATGATGAGGATTATTTCCATTTTATGTCTGTTGTATTTCTTTATATTTGTCAATCTGAATTATAACTTGTTTCTTAAAGAATAAAAAGTTTTTTTGCATTTAATTTTCTTTCTTTTATAATAAATATAGATGAAAAGAATGTTTTTTTATTGGTCTTTTATTTTTGCTTTAGTTTATTACAAATAAAAAGTGACCATATCTGTTCCTTGGAGCAAAAATAGGTATAATTAAATATTCAGCTATCATTATTCGGAGTATTATCCACACTTCACTTTGTCAAGTTATCAGAGCGAGGAAATTAAATATTTTAAAAAAATCATAACCTCGAGTGGGAAGCGAACCCACAATCTGTTACGTTTTCAGACGCACACTGTGCTCCTACTCCACGCCTGGCCTCAATAATATTATATTAAAGAATTATTCCCAATATTAAAGGTTTAATTCATTAAAAAAGGAGTATGGGTCAGTTATACAATACGGTATATCAAGTTTATTAATATTTGAAACATTTCCTTTGAACTAGTTCTCGAAATTAATCTACAGTAACAACATTAGGTATACATATAAAAAAGCTAAAGAAATTATAATATTTGTTTTTTATAATTCACTTTTTTTTATCTTTCACTATTTAATAATGTAAATTATTAAAAAGTGAAAGATAGAAAAAGTATTTATTATCTGAAGTGTACACTTTTGCAATGGCAACATTTTAACATGGCCGCATGTTGAACGAAACGATTTTCTTTACTGTTTGCCAAATAAAACAACGTTTACGTTGATTCTGAGCGGATTTATGTCGATCGTGAAGCCGGTACATTGAATAATTTGTGAGACAAATTTACGGTAAGAATAGTACGTGATACACGAAGCAGAAACGATACAAATGAGATGTTTGTTTGACGGTTGTTGGTGAATATTTTGTTTGTGATGTAGGCTGCGATCGCGACGATGATGCATCACCCGAACATGCATCATCAGCCGATGTCTGGACACCCCCCTCAACACATGCCGGCTCACCAGGGCATGCCCGCCCACCACCAAATGCCGCCGCATCAGATGCACAGGGAGAACAGGCACGTAACATTAACTAGGTAACGTCCGGCTTTTTATTATTTATTTGCTTCATTATCAAGTTTATAGTCGTTTATTTTGTAACTATCCATTAGAATCATTTTTAAGACATTTGTAGGTACTTTTAAATACATAGTTCAATTCTTATAGGTGATTTGCAAAAACATAACTGTCAATCATAATATAGAAACTAGAGCAAGCTAATTATACCTACTTATTGCTTTACATAGTATATTTGAATGAAAAATATTAATACTATTTACTCAAACTACACTTATGTATCAGTGAAATATACATCGCGCTGACAAATTCTATTTTGTTCTTAAACCCTATACATGCTGTTACACTTTTGTATTATATTTATTTAAATAAATAAAAATGGCCTTATTCTGATACAACATAAATAATAACTTAAAGTGTAATGGTTTATAGTTGATGAATGCTATGGAAAATAATTGATTATGCTATATTTTTATGATAATACAAAACACTAATATTTTCAAATAACAATTTTTCTCAAAAAGATCCATTTAATAACAAACATAAACATTGAATACATGTGCAATAGCATGACTTATTTTATTTTATATATTTTTTACTATACAATAATATGTTTACTTCAATAATTAATACATATCTATGTTATTAACTATACTTTGGACTAATATGGATTAAATGCTTATTAGTCTAACTCAAACAATGCATAATAAAAGAAATTGAATATTTAATAAAAATATGTACCATATTTACAATTAAATATTGAATTTGAAGTCAGGTAAGGACATTGATGTGCAGTGAGATGGCATCTTACTGGAAATAAAAGGCTGAAATATTTTTTATTTCCCCACTCTGAAAGAAAATTGCCACATATAAATCTATCATTCAATTATGGCTGCATATGTTTTTAATATGTAATAATTCAATGGATAGTGTAATAATAATATATATACCAAAAATGTTATCATTATACTAGGTTTCTCGGTTTTTACTAGGAATCCCTCCATGTAAAATGTTTTATGTGTGTAGTGTGTATCTCTTATTTCTTAGTGCTCCGCTGCACTCCCTAAGTAATTTTAAATAAGCATTATCGGTCAGCCACTCAGTAATTAAAACATAAGCCATGTTTTATTTTATTTCTTATATTATATTTTTTTTTCCCTTATCATCATATAAATTATCTTTTACAGATAATTAAACTTTTAGCCAATTGTATAAAATATTATAAATTGATATAACTTTTTATTTGCTTGCTAATTGAACACTAAATGTTAAGGGAACATAACCACAATACAATTGTGAAATTTGCATTTAAATCAGTTAAGCCATTTCTTACAATGTGCACATACAGATAAAAATGTTATATTTCTGTAAAATTTTTAAACATTTTTGTAATAATTGTATTGATATCATGCATTTATAGAAAATGAACTGTTACAGTTTTTATATGGAAAAATAAATTGGTCTTAATAAGTTCTTAAAACATATTTGGTGTGTCACCTATATAAATGAAATAATAAAACTACTTTGATAATTATTTCATAAATATTCCTCTAAATATTAATAATCAACAAAGACCTAAATAATATCATTTATTTAAGTGTTATTCCATACTTAGGAAAGAAAAATACTTTTTTGAAAACAAATAAAAATTAATGAAGAGGGGTTTGAACCTGCACCCTTGGAAACTGTTGAAGTTTTCTGATCATAATACTAATCCAACCATTCTCATCAAGCTATATTGAAATTCTTATGCACTTGTTACAACTTATTTATGTTCTTATTTATGTTTAGTATCTCTTAGTTAGGGAGATTTTTACAAATTTCTGCTAAATGGCAGTACTTGGCAAGAAAGAATATTATCATTATAAATTTTGTTAAAGAATAAATTTCCCTCTAGATATAGAAAGCATTTCTAATTTTAAAATTTAAAATATATAGATAGTATAAGCATATTTTATCATAGCAGACCAGTTGGCCAACATGACTTGTTTATATTCTTAAGAATATTTTTATGGGAACATTAGGTATAATTAGAAAAAAAAAATGGTATGGTAATGGTAAATGGTATTCGTAAAATTGAAAATAATAAAAAAATACATGCTTCGGTAGAGGGCACATCTGACTAAAAAGTTTTTTTTTGGGTTCAAGTTCAATATTTATATTAAAATATAGAGGCCAGCAGTGGCGCAGGGGCACAAGTATATGACTGTAAACGCGACTGGTTGTAGGCTCGAACCCCACTGGAGAAAATGAAATATTGAAAAAAAATATTTATATTTTCATTTTCGTCGTTCTGGTGTCGAGGCAAAACGCACGATGGGTTCCGCCACTCTTAAATTCGGCAGATAATGGGTAACGAAGTGTCTTAACCTAAGCATTCCCGTCTGTGTGCGGGATACAGCATGAAGTTGATTTTGATTTAATATATTAAATAATCAAGATATTTGAGGCATAGATACATAATGAGTAGCTGAAAATGCGATGGTCGTGGGCTCAATTGGAAATCAAATTCCAACTCATATTTCATTCTTCCGAGGGGAAATCGAACTCGTTTCACCCATTATTTTTATTAGGCAGGCATAAATGCCAAAAAAAAGGTTGAGTTTAATTTGTGAACATAAAAAAGTTCAGCAGCTATTGATTATACAATACTCGTCAATGTGGTTGCGGTCACTCATAAAGCAGTAAGAACTATTATTATTTTCACATATTTTTTGTATACATATTTGAATTTATGACTATTCTGTTACTTAACCACACATGGTGCATCTTATATTCTAAGTTCCGTTCAGTTAATATTAATAAAATTAATGTGAATTGCCAACATAATAAATGATATAGATACTTATTTATAACTTACTTATTTTAATTATGAGAGTCAAAATGTGTTGAATAGGTCCGTCTGGGGTCTATAAAATCGTTGATGGTACTCCGGGCATTCTTTTTCGTACATTTAGGGTAGATTTTATTGATATACTTCACATCTCTGTTCAAGTGCAATAATAATACCCGATTTCAGCTGATCGTCACTCAAACATTGACACTATTTAAGAGAAGTCTGTGTTTTACCCGTTCGGCTATAAAGAAATGTCCTTATTCATATGCAAATTTTGTGTAATTTGTTGATACGTCGAGGGTTCTTTGCGGCTCTCTTTGTTACTCGAACTGGTCGTGAATGGAACATATGACGGCACTTTTGATGCGAGGCTGCCTTGTAATGAATATAAGGACTTTCATAACCCATGCCGATATATCATGTCCTTTGAACGGCCAGCCAGTTGGAATAACAGTATGGCAACGGGCGGTTGACTGAACGACCCCTAGAAAGTCTTTCTCATTTCTCACGTGGCCTTGTAGGAATTGCAGTGCAGTGTTCGATATAATAATAATAAATTATTGAAATATTTCAATGTTATATTAGTGAAAATATAGTGATTTTGTGTATGTATTTATTTGTTATATATTTAAAAGTGTCGCAATAATTACCAACTCATACATTTTTTCTTTGGCAATTCTTACGTCAATATGTAAAATTATTTTAACGGTTCATAGATAATAAAGTCTTAATAAAGTTAAAGATAAACAATACAGTAAGCATAACTTATCCAGGGTGCCGCTGGGTCCCACACAGGCGGGCGGCGGCATGGGAGGGCACGGGCAGATGGGCACCATGGGCACCATGCCCGTCCACCATCCGCCCGCGCAGCGACCGCCTCATCCCATAAGGGCTATGCACCACCCGTCACAGCATCACTCTGTACCACCAGTGAGTTTTACTGTTAATTATTTTTTCCAGTAATCTTGTATTGAGATGAGATGATTAAAAAGTAATTAACATTTGTGACAAGAGAAGATGGATAGACAGAAAATAAGAAAGCTATAAAGTAAAAACCAATTAATGATACTGACCGACAATTCTTTTTTCGGTAGAAAGCTGTAATTATTTATTAATTGGCTTAGTTACGAATAGAGGTCGAATATATGTAAGTATTTGCTGGAAACTATGTTTTTTTAAAAGTATTAAATTTATCAAACTACAAGTTTTGTTATAAAGCACTATTCATAAAGTAAGATAGTCACTAGTAAAAGTTGTTTATTAATTTAAAGAATTTTCTTGAGAAATACAAAAATATTCAGTTTAAAATTAAGACAAATATGCAACTACTCATTCTAATAAAATAAAAAGATTACACCACATATCGGCCGTACTATTTTATTATTTAAATAAATAATAAAATAATAATGTGGTGGCCCCCTTCAACTTAGGCAACTTAGCCATGTACAGCTAAAACAAGGGCGGCTACCTGGCTACCCGGCTCTTCAACTGTACTGTATAGTTATAAATCTTGTTCCCACCAGCAACAAACGCGGCTACGCAGGCCGTACGCGGTGAGCGGCGGGTACGGTCCCGGCGTGATGCCGCCCCCGTACGCGCAGCCGCCGCCTCTACCGCCGCCTACCACGCAGCAGAGTCATAATGGTAAATGAGATTTTTGATGTGACTTGTTTTACATCATTTTGCTTAATTTTGATTCTTGTAATTTATTCTCTCTTTAAATGTTTTGTGAATGTGTTAAATTAGTTTTAATTGTTACTCGTGATTCAACGCTATATCTTAAATTCAAACGGAAAGCTATAAAACTTCTGTTTACATTGCTATGCAAAAAGTAAACATAAAAGGAAAAACTGTATTTAATTTTTTTTTTCGAAAATCAAAGGTGAAAGTAATTTGCAACAAAAAAAACTTTACCATAACCCACAATATTTCACAACCACATTTAACCTATGAACCACATCATAGTCACAATAAAATAATAAATACTCATACTTTCAAATGTCATTGATGTCAAAGCAGATGTTATACAATAGTCAGATATTTGCCCATTTTAAAAACACATCATTTTTATTTTCTTTTAAAGTTTGCAAATAATTGTCCAATTTCAGTAGTACCAGTAATCCCACCAGCAAACCCAGCACCAGCGGAGCCCAAAGAAGAGGTCGCCGCCACGAGCGTAATCGCGGCGTCGGCAGGGATCGCGGGGGGTGCGGCGGCGGGGGAGGAGGGCGACAGTGACGCGGCGGGCGAGGGCGAGGTGGGCCGTGCCGCCGCGCCGGCCAACAGTAAAGAGAAGACGCCTATGTGCCTGGTCAACGAACTGGCCAGGTACAATAAGGTCAGTAAGCAGAAAGACATTTGTGCTAGGACACTTTTTATATATTTTGGATGATTTTGAGACTAACTTTGACGAATTGAAAGTAGCTTAAAAACTCTCTCATTTTATACTTGTTAACCCAATTTTATAGTGAGTATATCGGTTAAACACTTATGTGCATTGATTAAAAATGTGAGCTATATTGTGTAATTTCAAAAGGAAGTTAGCTTTTCTATAGTCATCAAGTTCTGTATTAGGTCCATAGACCGAAATTTCCCATGGAGATTGCATAATGTAAATTAAAATTGTGCCAGGCTGCAGAATTGTATTTCATTTAAATATATAATATATAAAATATTACAGATTAAGCATCAATATCGCCTCACTTCAGAAACAGGACCTGCTCACAAGAAAGTATTCACAGTAACACTCCGACTGGGTGATACTGAGGAATATACTGCAGAGGTAATTACTACTTTAAGGCATATCTAATTACTTTTCTATTTGTTACTGCAAAACTCAAATAAGTTTATGAAATATCATTCAAGAAGTACTGTACTCTCTCGGGCGAATGAATTATTATTTATTAATATTTTTATTTATTTGCTCTAGTACCAAGGTAAAGCGCGGCGTTGAGTTTCGTCACTCAATACGCAATGACTCAAAAATCGGTAGAAAATGGAGAAGTGACTTAACACTAGGTTCTCTTTGCCTACCCTGCTATAGCAGGTTACAACGTGAAGCTGAAAAAAAAGTAATTTATAGTTGTATAAATTTTTGTTCAAAAATAGTAGTTTAATAGAAATGTATGGCTAGAGTGGTTGAATGGTTCCCGCCTGGTGCCAGCGCGAGTTCGAGTTCCAATAAGGTCAAGTTTCTGTAATAATCGAAATACATCGAAAATAAAATTGATAATCTCAAGTTTGTGCAGAGGAAGACACCTCACAAGTTTAATCTACAGAAATGTTAGACATCAAAACTTCTAAAACATTATGCCTAATTTTAACACTTACCCCGCTTACTTTTAGTTAAGAATTAAAATGAATATAAAATAAATATTGTCTGGCAGGGGTCATCCATAAAGCGCGCGCAGCACGCGGCGGCGCGTGCGGCGCTGGCGGGCACCCGCTTCCCGCAGCCTCCGCCGCGCGCGCCTCCCGCCCATGCACACCACGCGCACCACCACCGCCATGCTGGTACGTCACGACATAACTATATGTTTATATACACACTAGAAACGCCGTTAATGTGGTAAACCTTGGAAACCTAATATAACACAGTCTTCATCATGCACCACAAAATTTGCAGAGATGGATCGTCACAGTAAAACATTTGAATATTCTCTAGGGGTCTACGTGTTGGACCTGTGTCCCTACGCATGCCTTCCAAAAGACCGGGTTCTTTTAAACCCGTGAATCTTTAAAGAGAAAAATGAAATAATGATAAAAAATAAAACAGCCTTTTATTTCTTGCTAAAAAGTTAATTTACAAAAAAGAATATGTAGTTTTTTGTGCTTTTTTTGTTAATAGTTTGCAAGAACCCGTTTTCCGGTAAAGGACTCCTCCAATGCTTGCGAACGTTCCCTATTTTGAGCAATTTTAGCCCATGAGTGACCAGCCAACCTAACTATCTCGTCTTAACATTTCGGTAGCGGCCTAAAATATATAAATAACGTGACCTTATTAACCTAACATTCTATCCGAACAGGTGCAGTGATGCCAACCGTGGAGCTTAACGCGTTAGCCATGAAGCTCTGCCAGCCAGCCGTGTACACGTCGGTGCCGGCCGTACCCCGCCCGCGCCCGCGCCTGCCCTACCGCCTGCCTGCGCCCTTCGTGCCCCCCTACCCGCACGTGCCCCCGCACGGGACACACACCCCGCACACTCCCCACGCGCATGGTGCGCCCAGGATGGTTGAACCAGCTTCTTTGTTGTATAGGTAAGTTAAATACCTAAGTTTATATACATTTAATCTAATAATACATTTAAATCTGAATGTCAAAAAAATTAATTTTTAACAAAAACAAAAACCGACTTCTAACAACGAACTAAAAAGTGAAAAATAATTATACAAAGATTTTATAATTATGAAGTCGGTGTCAAGCTAATGCTACAACACCTTTACTACAATATCTAATTACTAAGTCTGTTTGTTTTACTTGGCACCGACTTCAAAATTATAAAATCTTTGTATAATTATTTTTCACTTTTTAGTTCGTTGTTAGAAGTCGGTTTTTGTTTTTGTTAAAAATTAATTTATTTTACGATTTTTAGTGATGGGTAGATCTTAAAATGATGCTTCTTAAACGAGTGGTGATGGTGGTGGTAGTGGTTGTCAACGAGTGGTTGTGGTTGTCCTAAGTAAAACTTTATTTAATTAGGTATTATTTTTGTGCAAAGTTACATTTTGGTATATTGACAAGAAAATACATAAAATGTATTCGGGCGAATGAAGAATCTCCCTTTTTTGAAGTTGGTTGAAAATGAGAACATCCTCTTTTTTGAGGTTGGTTGAAAAGAAATGCAACGATCAGTAATCTCACCTCTGACATCAATTTAAAAAGTTTTTGCTTGTAACTATTACAGTATAATCAATTTTTTACCAAAAAAAACAAACTTTCTAAATTTTCACCGGATCCCATAATCGGAAACTAACCAAACTTTCACTAAATTATCATTGATCAGCGTCACCTTTCAATCAAAAAAAAAATTATCAAAATCGGTTCACCCAGTCAAAAGTTATGAGGTAACAAACATAAAAAAAAAAAAATACAGTCGAATTGATAACCTCCTTCTTTTTGAAGTCGGTTAATAAGGAGGAATATCCATCTAAAGAAAGTTTAAATACTGAAATTGTTTTTTATGAAAGCTATTATGGTATTTCTTACTTTATTACAGGGTGAGAGTATGTGTAGGTGGTCGGTCGTGGGTGGGCGAGGGCGCCACCCCGCAGGGCGCGAGGCACGACGCGGCGGCGCGCGCGCTGCATGACCTGCGACCGCTCTCACACGGGGACACTGATAGTGGTATGTTATTCTAGAAAAGCTAGAGTTAAGACACTTTGTTCGTAACGCAATGCTCAATTTTTGTGATACTGCATGTTGAGTAGCAGAATTCAAAGCTGCGATTTGTCTTAAACGGAGAAGGGTAACGAATATTATTCCTCAAGTGTGAACTGAACCTATGGTTGTCGCAATAAATACTAATATATATATAAATACTAATACAACTAATACTCCATATAAATACTAATACTTACAAAAGGTGTAGACTTGAGCCCATAACTATTATATTAACTATTGCAGTTCTGATTCCACAGCATTATTTATGTGAAAAAGTAATCTTTCTCAATAATTATATAATGTAAAAACTAAGGTAAATAGTGCTATCTATATTTAATATTTTTAATACTGCGCAATAAGTATAAGAAATAAATCTGCCAAAAAAATGATATATTGAAGAAATATAAAGAATTCACAATATAATTTAGAGTACAATTATTTTTTGTATCGTCACTCTGTATGCCACAAACTGCAGGAGTAAAAAACGTTCTCGTTAAGACTTTTACCCATTTTTGCCGAATTCTGGGGGGGCACATTGCATATTGAGTTAAATAAAAATAATTTTTATTTTTTTTTAGTTTTTATTCATTATTAATTATTTTTTGTTATAGGTGACGGCTCAGATCTACTAAATTCAGAAGTAAAATCCCCGGTGTCATTGGTGCATGAGCTAGCATTGAAAAGAAATTTATCAGTTGCATTCACTGTGAAATCTGAGCGCGGTCCACCGCATATGAGGGTCAGTATATTTTTACTCTACCATTTTATCTTACTTTACTTTAATTTGAATTGGGTCAGTTTTTTTCAGTGTTGTATTTAATATAAAAATATAATTTAAAAAAGAAAATAGAATTTACTGGCACTTTCAATTTTGTGATTGTCATCAAGTAAATATTTATTAAGTATTTCTTTATCAAATCTAATCTTATATATATATATATATATATATATATATATATGATTTGATAAAGAATATACATATAGATAAAAAATATAGACATACACAGAGATACTATTAGGTTATATAAAAGAATTACAAAATAAAACTTTTTTTTTCATTTTAACAGGTGTTTATAACAGCCTGCACAGTGGGTGAAATGGAAACAGAAGGGGAAGGCAATGGTAAAAAAGTATCAAAACGGCGTGCGGCGGAACGGATGCTGGATGAAATGAGGCGACGGTGGCCTCCGGCCCTGCTGCGGGCGAGGCCTCCCGCTGACAGGCGGCGGCATGCACCGACTAAGAAGAAGCCTAGGAATCTTATTAAGGTAGGACTCATCGAGGCCGTCGTGGTCGATCCCCTTAAGGTGAAATGAATTATCTGAATTTAGCCATTTATAACATGTTAAGCCTATGTAAAAGTGGGGTGGCGTATTTGAACAGTGTTACCATCGCCGCCACCCGGATAACTGATTTAAATGCTCCTAATTTTAGTAAAACAAATAAAATTAGGAAAAAGAAATAATTTCCACTACGTGCATTATAGTGTTGCAATGCTAGGTTCTGTTTAAAATTAAATTAGAAAAGTATCATTTTTTAAAGCTTTGTTGACATTTGTACTATGAACTTTTGTTTTCACTTGACTGGATGTGTGATATTCTTACAATCGAAACTCACAAGTAAACACTTATGTATGTTTACAGGAAGGTGGTGCAACAGAAGGTGGGGGGACAACCACAACCACTACAACCACCACCAACGGCGCCGACAATCCTATATCCCGTTTGGCAGTAGCTCGACATGCAGCTCGAGCCCGCTCCCCGCAGTACAGAGTGTTAGAGGAACGAGGCGCAGCCAGGAGGCGGGAGTTCCTGGTGCAGTGTGATGCACCACCACACTGCGCTACCGGACTGGGTCCTAATAAGAAGACTGCCAAACGAAGGGCAGCTCATAGTGAGATGATTTTGTAATACTTAATAATCTTTACTTAGCTGTAAGAAAATATGCAGGGATACTTATTAATTTAATATAGGTGCCAGAGATAGATGTACTGCTAGGATGTGGGAGTTCTTGTGCAGTGTGATGCATAACCACACTTTAATACTGAACTAGGACCTACAATATGATTACTAAACGATAAGAATTGTAATAAGTTTGTTTTGTTTTTCTACACTGGGCTCGGTACACAGTTTTAGAATAAGGAATTTATCACAACTACTTACTGGATGAGTTGATTATTCATTTCTTAATTATACTTTCACATGTTTCATTTTACTGTGAGAATAAAATGTTTAATACATTACAGTTTATATGTTGTTATTAATTCACAATGGTAAATTCTTGTTAAGACATTTACTAAAATCTACATCTGAATATTTAAAAACCTATATGCACTGAATTTCATCTATAATTTATTTGTTGTGAGCTATGTTATTAGGATCTATAATAATACGTAACAATAATTCATTTCCAGATGTGCTTTTAGCAATGGAGATGAGTGCGAACGGTGGCGAGGCGCCCGCTGCGGGCGCGGGTAATACTGACGCTGTCCCCGCCGCTGATGCTAGCAAAGCTAACAATGGCGACGTTAAACGGAAGGTATTGAATGTGCTTTTTACTTTAGTATTTTTTTGTTATTCACACACTCAAGTATAAGACTACAATACATATTGTGGGTACGGGAGATTACCGTTCAGGCATGCTGCAGGGACCGCATGTTGTAATCGTTTTCATTAGGGCTCATTTTCATTGCTCGTCATGCGGCCTACAGACTTATAAAAGTAGGCTGGCACGGCTATATATATGTACACGGCCTGGGGGCATTCCCTGCACGTGGAATAACTAATGAAATTAATCTTGTCTCCTGACTTGTTATGTTATTTTTCTTGTTTAAATGCAAAGTAATGTGTGTTTTAAATTTTGTCACTTGTAATTTATTTATTGATTAACCCTTAAAAAACATATTTGCAAAAAATGCGAGAAACGCTACAACTTTTGTTTTACTAATACCAATAATTTTCATTTATAATAAGTAAATAAATGAAATAGAAATATTTTTAAATACATAAAACGTCTTCATTTTCAGGAAAATGAAGCGAACGGGGGCGGCGCCAACAGTGAAGTACGTCAGCCGGTTCCTGGCGTGCTCATGATGGACTACCACCAGCGGTCCGGACAACCAACACAACCTAATGGTAAACTACTATTTATTCCAAATAATTTTTTATCAAAAATTAAGAAATTTAAATAAATTTATTTTAATAAAAAGTTCAATCTGTATGAATTAAGCTGGCTGCAGTTAGAGAGTTGAATAAAGTATGAATTGTATTTATGAATAATATGAATTACAAATAATTCTAATTATATTTATGACTAATATATTTAATATTCAAATTAATGTGAAAAAAAAAATCTTTCCAGAAACAGGATATTTCGTTGCACGCAAGATAATCCTTCCACAATATCTTCTACTAGAGTAATTTAAAAGATTTTTTAATAATAAAATAAATAAAGTGGCTATGTTTAAAGGAGTAAGCGAGACGAGTGCGACGGCGGCAGCAGGCGCGACCTCGCCCGGCGCCAAGGACCAGCTCATGTACCTGTCGCAGCTCCTAGGCTTTACTGTACAGTTCTCCGATTTCCCCAAGGTAGTTCTTTTGTCTTGTTATTAAATATTATTGTATTATGACAACATACATGTTTGTTTAGTTGTATGTGTAACTTAAATACGTTAAATAATACGTATAATATTTTATAAAGATTAAATAAACTTATCTTAGTTATATTTTTATTGACAAGTAAATGTAAAATACATTTTTCTTTGATTCTTGGTGTGTTCTTTAATCTCAAATATTTCCCCAGCGCAACCACGGCGAGTACCTCTCGCTAGTGTCTCTGTCGACGGAGCCGCCCGTCATGTGCCACGGCGGCGGCGCCTCCACCGCGCACTCGCACGAGCAGTGCGCGCGCGCCGCCCTTCGCGCGCTCTCCGTCATGGGGCTGGATGCGCCCGCCACCGCCACCACTGCCGCCGGGTATTTAGTGTTACCTAACTCCGTTCCCATTAAAATACTTTCCTTAAACGGAAGTGTAGGAATTCATTTCCCACTTGAGGATTGCGGATTGAGTGGCTGAACTCCACGCCGCGCTTTTCCTCGTAACCAGAACAAGGAAATTAAAATATTAAATCTTTCACAACCTATAGCGTTTTCAGTCGCACGCTTATTACGCCCCTACGTCACGACTGACCTCAACGTAACTAACTTCATATAAAAGAATTCTCTTATTATATCAAAAAGTTACTAATATTCAGTTCAATTGTTGGGTAGGATGCCAAGCAGCCTCCCGGCCGGCGCCAAGCCGAACGTGATCACCAACGGCATCGAGTGAGGGCGCCGCAGCGACACGGGAATACCTCACGGCGCGAAATAAATAGTTCGGGAATCCTCGCATCAGGCAATATCGTTTATTTCGTTACTCCCCAGCCATGACGTATTCACTGCCGCCCTCCTCTCTCCGCCCTCCGCCCTCCTGATCTTGGGCCTCGCAACAAATTGTAGTCTCTTTATCTTTCTAAACTTTAACATAATTATATTACAAATACAAATATGTATATTTCTTTTTGTTCTGTTGTACTTTGCTTTTCCTATGTTGTCATTTTATCGAACTGGACGTGAAACTATAAAATGCATGTATTATAATATAGGCGATGTATTTATTGAAATATTATTATATTATTGTGTAATGGCAAAGTAAGTATACAAAAAACTTCGACGAGTCGAATCTGAATCATCACAAGTCAACGTAGATTTAAAATTAGGATAATAATATCGTTATGAAATGCAGCTATCTCGTTTTTATATAGCTATCGAATAGACACTGGTAACATATAATATGTAGAAACGAACGTGTCAAGGCTGTGAAGCCAAACCAAATGAGTTTGTCGGACGACGCCCGACAAGCACGTGCATCATGCGGCCATGGTGACTCTAGGTTTAGCTCTACAGTTATTTATGATAGTAATCGCTGCATTCTCCACTCCCCTTACCCCCCTACCACTCCCCCGTCCTTCCTCACGCACGTAGTTAAGCACCGGGAATGCCGCGATTAGGACAACTTGTGGCCTCGATTTTTAAATTCACCTTAGCACGTACGTCCCCATCCCTGACCCTACACTATGAAATGTGGAACCCTAGAGTAATCCCCTCACGAAGCTACTAGTTAGTGGTAGTGCTGCTGACCGACTATGTAAGGTTGCTTGTTAATTTTAGTCACTTGTATCATTATATAATCATTAGTTAACTAGAACTAATTAATACATCCTAAGTGTCACGATCGGAGGTCGCCGCCTCGCGGAACTGACGCCCGATCGGTTATGTGCGCGCCCAGTGTGTACGTACATTTCATTGTAGTGGGTCTAACGTACAAAGTATATCGAACTTTCATATTTGATTATTACGGTTTCGCTAACTGGTATTCTTGGGGTTTCTGTTATAAACAAAAAGATTTTAAATCGAGGCCAACGGTAGAATTTCTTCATGTTGAATGTTTGTTGCACAAGTAACAACGCATAAAGAAATTAATCTTATTACTCGATAGATACGCCACAGTGGCATTAAGAAGTGTTTTATTTATTTTGTTCTAAGTAACTAATATTTTATATTATTATATGTGAGTGGAGCAAGTCCCTACGGAAGTTCGTGCTGTTAGCATTGTGTAAGAATAAAGAAATAAAAACTTAAAAGTATTAAATTGTTGTTCTTATTTTTCGTCTTTTACATGATTTATTTTAATTATATATATATTTACGATTATAGCGTTGAATGTATAGTTATTAGGGGATAAACAAACAGTATATATTTAAAAATAAAAACAAAGTTTATTTAATAAAAAATAGTAGCAATGCAATAACAATATCACCGATCTCACGACAAGACCTGAGGTAATCAACTGACTGTGGTTTTTGTTTATGTTTGTATATTTACATAATACTAGAACAATCTTCATTTGATGCAATTAATACTATATCTGTTATGGCACTCCATCACTTCTCAAACTCGAGTCCCAGCGCCTGCGTCATGAAGCACAATATGTCTGTATGCTCGCCGATCTGAGAATAAGCAAATCAGTATAAATATTACTTATGTCGGTTGAAGGTATAAGAAAGGTAGGCATGGAAACTCTTGTACCATGATATGAAGGCATTTACGTTTCTCTATACATGTGAACGGAAATGTTTACAAATATACGTACATTTTCTTAGCGTATGCGCTCTTTTTACGGGAACAGCATATAGGGTAAAATATTTTAAACCCATACTTAAAGAAATTAATCAAAATACCTCAACAGTTTAGACGTAATTTTTTTTTTAATTTAATAAATATATTAGTCGACTAGAGCATGTACCCTTAATTAGTCACGTCACTGCTTAAAAGTATATAAGTGGTAGTTTCACTTACGATCTTGGCGGTGGGCTTCCCGCCGCCGTGTCCCGCCTTGGCGTCGACGCGCGCTAGCAGCGGGCGGCGCTGGGGCGCGGCGCGCGCGGCGTGCTGCAGCGCCGCTATGAACTTGAGCGAGTGCAGCGGCACCACGCGGTCGTCGTGGTCCGCCGTCAGCACCAGCGTGGCCGGGTACTCCGCGCGACCCGCTGAGGACAGCACGGTATAACTTATTATAAATTGATTACGAATAGCTTCTACCAGTTAAAGACTGTTGATAATAATTATCTGTTTCACTTTATGTCCCTGATCTGATTGATATTAATAAGCAGTTTGAAAAAAAGTTTAGGAAATTTAATTAATACTTTCTATTTATAATCTAAATAAAAATAATAATATTATTTATTATTAATAATTTACCAGAACAAAACATAAATGATACGGTTCTTATAATTTGCTACATATTTATATTTGCATGTTTGCACTTTTATTTAATTATTTTTTTCAACATTTTCTAAAATCGGGACCCGTACTCACCCGCTCTTATAATTATTCTTATTTCATAAAACAATCCGTACCATTATCAGGTGGCTGTATGTTGTGTAGCGGCGAGTACTTCAACAAGTACTCAAACTGCGTCTTGTTGTCGGAGCTGCCGTAGTCCGACACCCACGCGTGGCCGATCGTGAACTTCTGGAACCGTAACATGTCTAACACTCTGAAACATAAAAATAGAATCATTTACTATTTCACCCCTAACGGAAATGACTTAATGGAAACAATGGTTCCCAGGTCCCCTCTGCCTATCCTACTATGTGCAAAATACAACGTGAAGCTACTGTTATTACCCCTGATATAGTAGGATAGGCAAAGAGAACTTAGTATAAAGAAATTTTTCCATTCCATTTTCTGTCAGAATTTGGTGCTATTACATGATGCACGTGCAAATATAAATCTTAGATAACTTTTTTGACATAACATAATATGTGTACGGTTGGTTTCCTTAAAATAATAAAAAAAACAAGCAAACAATGTCACATGTAAAGTATTTCCTACACTTTGGTGTATAAAACAGTAGTAAATTTTTGTTAGCCTTTTAAATGTAGGTAAGCTCTATAATAAAATGCAAAAAAAAAAACAATATCTAGTACTAACCCGACCTGTACGATGGCGGCGCCGTACAGCGCGGGCCTCTGGTTAATGCAGGCGGCGACGAGAAGGCCGCCGTTGGAGCCGCCTTGCGCCGTCAGCAAGTCCGCGCGCGTGTAGCCTTCGTCCACCAGGTACTGCGCGGCGGCGTGGAAGTCGTCGAACACGTTCTGCTTGTTGAGAAGGCGGCCAGCGTTGTGCCAACGCTCTCCGTACTCTCCACCGCCGCGGATGTTGGGGATGGCCACGACGCCGCTGAAGTGCTGCATGAACACCAGCCGCGTCACGCTGAAGCTGGGCTGCACGTTGATGTTGAAGCCGCCGTAGCCGTAGATCAGCGCCGGATTGGAGCCGTCGCGTGGCAAATTCTAAAAAAATACAATAAGCTAAAATGCTAAAAAAATATATATTTGTGGAATTTTGGTAGATGAATTTAAAGAAATTTAGCCTATCATAGGTCATAATAAAATATAAAGCCGATGAGTCGTGGCCGCCCTGAAATTAGACTTTCTGTATTTTGCGCATCGCTCATTTAAGACGAAAATAATAAAAGTAAAAGTTATATATTGTAAATAAATATGTTATTTATTTATTTATCTTGTAATTTAAAGAATTTAGTTTATAGTATACATGATGTCATATTTTTAATTATATTTCTAATAGGAATCTTGAATTTTCTTATGCATTTATTTATTCTAATTTATTTTTATAATATGTACATAGATATATGTTGATTAATGCATATGCATATGAATATATGGATGCATATAATATGTTTTATATAAATTACCTTCTTAGAAACAATAAACATAGGAACTTTAGTGCCATCCTTGCTGGAGTAGAATATCTGTTTAGCCTCGTATTGTGATGCGTCGAAACCTTTCACTTCTACTTCTCTGAAAACCTGAAGAATCGGGCAAATGCTATTTTTAGTATATATTTAATTAACTACAATATCGTTTAAATATAGCTGTTTATAATTTTTCAACTTTTATTATCTAAGTTAGCATTAATACAAATGTTTTCCTAAATAAATTTTTTTAATGCTTAGAAAAGACAAACTATACACGCGGTAGTACTATATTAGATTTCCAATAATTTTATTTATTTTAAATATTCCCCCTGAGTTATTATAAAAGGGCTCCGTTAATTTCCTAAATTCACTTCTATTTAAGCAAATAATCAAATGTAAGAATATTTGTAATATCAAATTTGCACAGCCTTCTTCAAATAACTTCAGGGCAGTATTGCTATGGCTAAGATAATGCGCGAGGGACGACATTAGGAAGTAGAAGATTTCGATTTCAGAAGTACAATATCATTTGATATAAATAAATTTATAACAGTTTTTTAAGTCAAATTAATAGACGACGCAACGTAAGCAAATATCTGATACGTACACGTGATGGTTGTAGATTAAATTCTAAATGGGCAAAATATTTTTAATTTATTTTCATTTTCCAGTTAAGTAAAACTTCAACTCAAGTAGACATATAGTCTACTATAAATACTCTAAAATATAAAATAAAAACTCACAGTCGGCGTATAAGGCTTGCCGGTAGTAAAATCAACTCTATATATAATGCCGGGCGTGAGGAACGACATGAAGTGGTAGAAAATTTCCGTTTGCTCCTTCTTGCCGGAGAAGCCCACTATGGAGCCCACTGCGAGGTCAAACTCTTGTATCAGTTCACCCGCGTCCGTATGCACTTGTAGTACACTCTGAAATAAAGTTTTAATTTTAGTATAGAAATAGCAGTAAAAATTCTTAGATAATTTTGGTGTATGATATTTTTTTGTAATAAATGTGGATTAGTTCCTTGTAAATATATATTTTATACATTCTTAATGTAAATGTAGAAAAATTACTAAATTTTACATATTCCATAACACCAAGGTCTTATATATAAATTGATATGATTAATTTTATGAAATAACTAATTAAAAAGTATAAAAACTATTATAAGTTCAATACACTTTAAAAGGTTATTTATTTGTTTTACCTTAACATCTCTAACGTAGTGCACAACCAGCTTGTCGTTGTCTACAGGCGCCGCCCAGTCGAGGACATCACGGGAGTGCTCCTATATGTATTTTTGCCATTAAAATTAATAATTTCAAATGTTTAGAGATATAACGTGGTTTATTCGTTTATTATAAATAAAGTGAAACGTAATCGCCAAAAATAAGTGTAAGGAATAATTTTAAAAAGGAGGCGAAATCAAAAATAGGGAGATTATTAGGTTTTATTTTAGAGAAATTCATTAATTCACATAAATTTAATACAAATTAAAGGATCAGTAATTTTTCAAACATGTTCTTACCGGTATAAGTGTTTCCCAGTTCTCCTCCGCAGGTTTGTTTAAATCTATCTTGATAAGTTTGTAGTTGGGAGCGTTTTTGTTGGTCCTGAATATGCAGATTGACCCATTGTTTGTTACGTACTGAAATCAATATAAATATTATATTAAAATTTCGCTACACACTGTCCAATGACTGCTAATCTAATTTAGCTCTACGCTGTATTCCGTACAGGGCAGACAGTTCGTTCCCGCTGGCGCTGAATTCTCCATGCAATGCATATTGAGTGGCGGAGCTAAACGTCGCGCTTTGGCACGTTACCAAAGCGGGCAAATGTAAATATTAAGCATTCAATTTCTTCGAATGGGAATAGAACCAACAACCCGCTGTCCGCATTTACAGTCACCACGACTGGCCTCCAAATAGTATACAAGAAAATAAAAAAAACCAGTACTTACTTCATAATCAGCCTCAAATTCATGTACAATCTGTGTGAGATGCAGCTTGCCGGAGATCTCGGGCGTCTTGCTGAGGTCGGCGAAGAATAGCAGGTTGTCGCGGCAGTCCTTCACCGGCGTCACTATGAGGTAACGGCCGCAATCCGACACCTCGCCGGCACTGAGAACAACATATAATCTATAGTATGTAAAACTACAGATTGTTATGAATTTGTATGTCAAATTTTCTTTTACTTCTCGATATAAGCCCACGTTTTTTTTCGATAACGTAAGGAATCAAATTTTATAAAATTGTCATAGCTTCACGCTGTATCCCTAGCGGGGTAGTCAGTGAGAACGAAACGCCAAACGCTACGGTTTATTTTATTATTACGGTATTATTTAATTTAACAGTAATAATTAAATTAGTACAACAATATTTTTTTAATTAATACTTTTGCGATGGACTTTAATATAACCACTTGAGATCATAAATACTAAATAGAAATCACGTTAATCGTGGCGATATTAAAAGCGCAAAATTATAAATGAATGGAAAAAATATATATTAGGATGAGATTCTCAACATCCATAAAAAAATAGAACAAACAAGTATAAACTTTGTTACATGTAAACGTAACTTAGGCATATGACTAGCATGCATAAAATTTAATTAACATCGGTTTTATCTACTTTAAGTGCTTTGAAATAGATTATCATATAAATGTACCTATATAATAATTTTTATTAGCACTTAAGCAACTAATAAAATACAATAAAGAAATAATTAAATTTTCTATAATAAACGTACGAATAATTTATTAAGAATTAATAGTAAGTAGTACATTATACCATAAATAATGAATGTCGTTATATACATAAATATAACAAAAATATATCAAATAACACGAGATTGTAACAGAATAGTATATTAGGTACAAATGATGCAACAAAACCTGTATATTGGTTACAATGAAATTACGAGACTAGATCGTCTGATGAAATTACTTGATTGTATAACAAATATTGTAATTATTGCATTAAATATTAAAATAGAACATAATATACAGGAAAAATAAAGTAAATAATAAAATCTGTAGGTAAAAATAAGGTAAATCGAACTCTAAATTAAATAATTATGAATTTGTATGAAAATTGCGTGAATCAACGTACGCCCGTTTCTCTGGTCCCAGCATTCGTGTATTGGTTTCTCTGTAGAGGAACAGTAGAAAAAAAACTTCTCAAAATTCACAATTATCTATAAATATATTAAGATTTTTCATATTACCCTATTTATTTAATGTAAAGTTTAACTTACAATAGTTAAAAGTAATATTTGGATGCTACAATTCTAAACAATTGTGGACACCGTTTGCTGTAGTAGTCGCGAAATAAATCTCACCTAGCGCAATGTAAAATTTATTTTAATAATGATATTTAATAAAATACAATTGAGATTTCATCAATAAATAAACGAAAACAGTATCAAATTCCCATAAGGAAGGGATAAAAGATCCACCTACACATAATAAACCTATCTTTTACCTATTCGTTTCTCTTCCTTTTTTAGCTTATTGTTACATAATAATAATAAAAGCATTAAATGAAACCGGTCATTCCCTGGTCATCGTTGCCGGTATTTTGATGCGTGACCGCCGCCAGTCGTCGGGTCAACAAAATATACGCGATTATTCCGGTAAAATAGTTTCATTTAAAATGTGTAATAATCGAGAAATTCAAAGATCGTATTACATTAAAAATAAATTAAATAACTCACATTCTTAAACAAACAAACAATTGAGGGAACTAAAGCAATGGCGTCCACGGAAGCGCCTTATATCAATGGTAGTAAAGTATTTGGCTATAAACGCTATGGTCGTGAAATGAACTATTTTCATTTCCACGCTTTTGTAAGTCTAAGCGCAGCGTTAAGCTCCGCCACTCTACTCTCTGCCCTACTATATAATTTTAAGAGAAATTGTGTGACTCACATCCTCCACAATGGCTCTTCAGGGAATTCAACAACAATGACGTCATCAGATTGAGGCGTGTTGAGGCGATGGTAGCAGAGTTTCTGGTCGCGATTGACTTCTGTTTCAGAACCGTCCGTTTTGCCTGCTTGGTCTGGATAGCGCTGGAGAAGAATGACGCGTGAAAATGGGTATGTATACTTTTTTATTAATATATGTATGTAGTATTTTTCTGGGAAATGTGCGTATACGCACTAGGTTTCACGCCTAGTAAGTGTATGCAAAGTTTTTACACAGTTACTTTATATACATGAATTGATCACAAGTCTTATTTCTCAATCTTATGTCTTATTTCTTAGTACTGTCAAGGAGTTGTGGCCGCCTTAAAGTTAGCTGTTAGCTTCGCAGATTTGATTTTAAGATTTTTCTTACTTTTTATTATTTCCGACAGTATTAATTGTCGACAGTATTGCAATAATTTCTAATATTTAGATAAACAGAAATCATCTGTATAATACATACTGAATAAAACAGCCCTTTGTTATCCTTCGACCATGCCATTGACGCGAACTTGACCTTCTCTAACACCTCTGGATAATCTTTGCCTAAAATAATAGCCGTTTTTATAGCCACAAATTATGTAAAATAATTATAATAAAAAATCTTGATAAAAAAGCATTCATTTTAAATAAATTAATTGTTTTATTGAAATCTGATAACAATAATTTGTTATTTATTTTAAGCTTATCAGGGCGAAGAAATGAAAATATTAGTTAATAAATTCCTCCGAGTGGGAATCGAACTTAAAACGCCGTCATCATTTATGTTATTAGTTGCTATAAAAGTGACAAATTATTATTAGTCCTATCTATTTTCAGTGTATAAAATGAACACTCGATGCGTGTCGATGAACATATCTTAAGGTTTTATTCGAATAGTTAGATAATAAACGTTGAGTAACAAACAAACACACAAGTATTTATATAAATAGTACAAGCACAATGTTGAGCCGATTCAACAACTGTACAATTACCTTGCTTCGCCGACTTGATACACATTTGCTTCATTTAAACAGTAATTAGCCAATACAGTCAATTTAACCTATCAAGCTGTTACAACATGTTTGTTGATAGCAAATACACGAAAAACATAGAATGAATTGAAAAAAAAAGGAAAAAATAATAATTAAACATATGTATTAAACAAATCCCGCCGTAAGAACAAAAAAACAACCCTGCTTTTATAAATTTTATGTAAAATATTTTTTTATTAGCCTTAATTTTTAACACAGATATAACAACATATATAATAAATTTCCATAATAGCCTACAATTATTTGGAACGCTAACAAAAACTTGATTGATACGAAAAATTGCAGAGTTAAGAGCAATTAGAAGCAAAAAAATATACAGAATGGAAGATTTATGTGTGGTTCGGCGATGTTCATACAACTACAAGCTATCAAGATAAAATTGGCCATAATGATAACGTATAATCGTTTTTAGAAATAGCATATATTTTTTATTTATTAAGACAATCTCCTTCAATAATTTTAGTAATTATATTAGATGTATCCTTTCCTAAAAATTGTAATCATTTTGGTTTCGCCACTCAAAAATATATGAAAAGTAGAAACAGTGTCATAATACTATATCTAGTCTATCTACTCTACTTAAAGAACTGAATATATTTTTTAGAAGCAGAGACTTAAGAATAAGAAATTCCATTCTAATACTTCCTCTAGAATTCGAGAAGTTAAGCATTAATATATGGGGGAACATAAACACCGCGTTTACTTTCTAAGGCTAAGTAATGAAAGTAATTTAAATAAGTAGATTCGCGATTATCCGGACTACTGAGTATCTACTGTAAAATTCCTCCCCGATATCAATTTCAGAACCATCCCGTTAACTATTGACAGTTATATGCTACCATTTCGCTATGATGATCTTTAAAATAATAAAAGAACTTACCAGTAAGAACATCTTTCAAATGTATAGAAATCCAATCAGATCCACTGGCGGATAGTCCATACGCGAAGGTCAGGCCGTCCTCTGTGAACCTGTAGCCTGAGAGGGCGACTGTGCCGTCCTCTGAGAGGGTGTTGGGGTCGAGGAACACTGTGGGCTCTTTGTCCAGACCCTCTTGCATGTAGAGGACACTAAAAATATATTAAAATAGATTAATGTTAAAAATAAATGTTTTAGCTTCGTGTTGTATTCTGCATATATGTGGGAAGAAGGGTGTGCCTAGTAGTATAGTAAAACGCGACTGGTTGCGGGTTCAATTCCCAGTCTAAGAAATGAAATATTGAAATTTATGTATTCATTTCTTCGCTCGCTTCGTGTCGAGGCAAAGCACGGCGTTGAGTTCCGCCACTAAATGCGCAATATCTTAACACTAGGTTCCCTCTGCCTTCCCTGTTGTGTGCAGGATACAAGTGTGACACAAGTGTATTTTTTAGTATTCTGTTGGCTGCAATGATCTCTAGTCTACAGCGTCACCGAGCTTTATGTAAAACAATTGCACTTCATAATATAAAAATAAAATCTACGAATGAATATCAACATACTTCTGATTTTGTAGTCCAGTGTTTTTAAAAAAGAAATAACGATCGCCTCTTCTGAAGGGGCTTGAATATTTGGGGTAATTCCATAATTCTGTAAGGCGGTTATTGATATCAGTCTTCACTGGACAGGAGTCGAGGAATGGACGGGTAATTTTATTTTCAGCCTCTATAAAGGCTTTTGTTTCTTCTGAATCGGGATCTTCTAGCCATCGGTAAGGATCTGCTATCTGTCAGAGGAAATTAATTATATTAGTATTAATACATAATATTATTAATTTTTCGCATTATATTGAGGCACGGAAAACTTTTCTTGGTCGTTTAAGCATTACATTTACCATCTGAAAGTACTATTCACAATAATAATTGTTCTGTATAAAATTTGTTTTGCATTGTGAAGAAATATTAATTTTGAGCGATGACGGTATTTATGTCATTATTTATGCAAAAAGTAATTTAAATATACATATATTCAACGCAATAAAAATTATATAATGAGATATTGTAAGCATCGTCAAAGAGTAATCGGCTTGTATTGAATAGACCATCAACAGTCACCAAGAATAATATTTAATAGTATGTTGTATGTAAACAACAAGAACTAATAAAAAACGATCACGAGAATCCAAAAAAAAAAAACAAAAACATTTTTTTGCGAAAAACGTTAGGGGTCAGTGCACAGATAGTTGTTTTGTAAAAAAATATTATTAACTTGGCTTTTTTTTTTCTAAACAAGTACCGGTACAAGGCTAGAGAGAACCTGCGGTGATACGCCATACGAATACAAAGAGTTGGCAGAACTTCTACAGAATATTAATGATTTTTTGAATTGACTATTATGGTTTTGATTTATACACTTTGTTATTTACATTGTTTTATAAGCAACCGTGCGTTTCTTTACGACAAATAGATATAATAGTGGTATTGTTAACTTGTCAATAAAAAATCTAAAAGTATATCATGGTTATTGGAATAAGTTCACTGAACTTTTTATTAGTAGTTTTTTTTATTAGTATTTTTTACATTAACATATAACTGACAAAGTAGATTAAAGCAATAATTTTAAATGTCCGGACATCTACAGATTAGGATCTTTTAGAGAATGACGGTTGAAAGGATCACACTTGCTTAATAGCATCGTTCTTAATTGAACGTGATGGTGGTAGGTTCAAATTGCACTTGAGGTTTTCAATATAAGGAAAAGCATAACGAACTAAAGAATAGATAAAATAAGTGTATTCAACAGTTAATGTTAATTTAAGAGCAAACTAAATATTCAACCAATTTTTTTATGCTCAACAAATTATAAAAACACCGCTCTAAAATGTATATATGTAAAATTACTAACACATATAGTATGATACAGATAAGGTTCTTAAACATATTTAACATTCTGTAAAACGCAGTGAATGCAACCTATACGCAGAATGCGTGATATACGAACGTGACCAGACTAGCTTAATTAGAAGATTATTATTGACGGTTATTAATGACTAGAAATCCGCTAGTGCAGTACTAATTTGTATGTACGTACATATATTTGACATATAGTATGAATATCTTGCATCATCGCAATGCATTAAGGCGATTAAGTGATGTAGAGAAAATTATTATTTTTCATCAGGAATTATTCCGCTTTTATTGTGATATATGCTGTATCTTGCATATAGCAGGGTAGGGAGATGGAACCTAATCTTAAGACACTCCGTTCCTCACTTTCGGCCGAATTCTGGAGGCACTGTGTAACTCAACGCCGCGTTCTGCCTCGTCACCTGAGCGAAGAAATATTTCATTTCCTCGAGTGAAGATTGAACCCACAACCAGTAGTAATTACAGTAACATTTTATATTTATAGTAATAGTTATTTTATTACTATAAAATGTTACTATCGTTTAAAGTTCGAGTCAGTATCGATAAAGGAAGATACGCTAGCCATTTCCTTCAACCTTGTCAGCATTAATGTAAATTATTTTCCTATAACATACATATTTATATGCATTTGAACTGTCTAAGTAAATGGTACATGAAAAGGTCATGTTTTTAAAATATCAATAAATATTTCGAATTATATGAAAGAAAGAAATAATATTAATTAAATTAATATAATAAATCTATCGTAACGCAATATAGATTAGTTCATCAGCCACATAAACGCGCGATGGTTGCAGGTTTGATTTAAATCTTTCTCGACAGTAAAAACGTGAAAAACTGACTCGCACAACTATATTTTTATGTATAAATTATAATATTTTGATATAAATATATTTAATAATATAATCAAATATCAACAAATACCTTAGTTCCATGGTAATCATCGACCACAGTCTCGTCTCTCCTAGCTTCCGGATACTCGAAGGTCATATTCCAGGGGGTGAACACTGCAGCGCTTGACCACTGAAACAACGCAAAAATTGACAGCACAAGGTGAACGCGCATCGTGAACCTCGCACCCACTGCTACTGGGTGCCGACTAAACGCTTCGGTGTCTGCACTCGCCTTATATTTGGCGTTAGAAAAAAAAGCCCTTTTAAACCCGTTGTATAATTTGAAAATAATGAATAGAAGATATGAAACATTTAAGTCTTGAGTTATTAGTGACAGGTTTTTGCTTAGAAACTGTTTTGCCAGTCGTATTTCTTTTTCACAAAATGGGCTAATGTCGTAGGACACGTGTGGAAAAATATGTTTACTACTTTAGGATTTTTGTTATTTATAATCGCATAAGAGATAAATTATTATTATTATTTAATTACGATGTATCTACGTATAGATTAATAGCAAAATATGGGATTACGATAATATTGTCCTTAAAAAAATATTTCAGAGTTTAAAACAATAAAAAGGTATTTAACATTTTCCTTAAAAAATCGCTATAAAAGAAAATACCTGCTAAATCTATTTATTTAGATTATTATTTTTAGCAACAGCATTAGAGTGTTGAATATAAATATATTTGTCATATTCGTAGTGAGATTTTTTATCTATAGGGTTAGGTATATCATTTTTTATTTTTATTAAACGTCTAAATTATCTAGTCATTATTTAATGTAAGATAAGTAAGGTTTTTGTACTTACAAAGACCTTACTCATATCCTCCATATATGTATAGCATGGTAAACAGAGGGAATCTAGTGTTGAGGCACTATGTTCTCTACCTTTCGCCGAATTTTCGAGGCTTTAGGTGGTGTTATTCAACGCCACGTTTTGTCTAAGATAATTAAAATATATAAATAATAATTCACGACTGTCTCGTTTACAGCCTCACTCTGTGCCACTACGCTACGGGCCAAGATGGCTTCATTTTCGCAATTTTTTTTCAGCTATCACGCTGTTTCCCGCATGTAGTAGGATAGGCAGAGGGAAGTTAGTAGTATTAACATACCTAGTGGTAAGACACTGCGATCCCCAATTTCCGTCGAATTCTGAAGCCATTGCGTGTTGCGTGGTGGAACTCAACGCAACACTTTGCATCGACAGCAGAACGAAATAATTTTCATTGTTTCTTTAAGTTTTTAATTTATTCGAGTGTTAATCGAACCGACAACTGCAGTCGTCATACGCTTCGTCTCGCGTTTAGTTATACGCTTGGGCCACTGCGCCACGACTGGCCTCAATTTTTGAGAGAATTGATAAAACGATGATATGAAGTATGCATTTTCAAACAATTCCGTTCGTATCACGTATATACGACAATGTATATGAGAAATGACAAGATGTGATGTTTTTAAAAGATTAATGTTAGTCAGATTATTCTTGAACAATTTAAATTCTAACATATATGGCTGATTGAGAAGTACATAAAATTTGAATCTCACACAAAGAAATGATTTTTTCCGCCTATAATAATATTTAATATTTCCGCAAGTTAATGCCTCCGGAATTCAGCAAAACGTAGGTAATAGAACTTATTGGTATCTTAACAAGAGTTTCTTCACACTAGGTTCCCAGGTTCCCTCTGCTTACCCTACTATGTGCTGGTTACAGTGCGAAGGTGAAACAAAACAAAACAAAAAATTGTTTCTAAAAACACTGATCATCCAAACCATTTGACTAATTAAGCAGTATTCCAGCGTGGTACATTTCTAAACGGTAATTAAGTATAATTTTCATGATTAGCTCAGGAGTTAAATAGTTGATGCTTTATAAAAGTAAAAAATATAAATAAAACCAAAAGAATATTATAATAACATTAAATAAAAAAATGCTGTTAATACCTCCATGCAATTTATCTATTCAAACATTATGTCACCAATAGTACAAGTATGAGAACATTTCATTTCATTTGTATATATATATAATAAAGCTATTGCTTTATTTGTTATCCATACCTTTTTGAAATATCAAAAAGGTTTGGATAACAAATAAATAAATCATAACAAAGTTAGTTATAATATTGTTATAATTTGTCATATTATATACTTAATGGTCTGTGGTTTATTTAATAGTGATTAATGTGAAGATATTTTTTTTAATTAATAAATGTGCGTTAAGTATGTAAAAGACTTAGTGAAAATTCAATTCATTTGTGATCACAAAAGGTGTTAGTATATTTTTATAGTCTATTATTTATTTCTATTGAAGATTAACTTAACAAATATAAAGATATATAAAAATACAGTGTGTACCCTTATATATTTTTTTATTTGAAAGAGAAAGAAGCAATAAAATGCAACTGGTAGATGATATTATCTAATAAATAAATTACATGATAAAACATTGAATACAATGAAAACAATATTTATTTCATTTTGAAGTATATTGTGCAATTTAATATTTACTTAAAAGATAAGAATATAAATGAATTGTTGCCAATTATTTAATCGCTTTAAAATTACTTATAATTACTTTTTGGGGGTAGTTAACTTGTAACCAAAATGTATGTTCAAATTGAAATATAATAATGTAAAACCATTTCTATGCACAATTTAATGAACAATTACTCTGAACGTCAGTCATGAACTCAAACTGATAAGCAAAGTTAACGACAATTATTAACTAGTTATAATAACACACAATATGCACCTATTTAATTCTAATAAGAAATTGTATTTTGATATATATTCTTACCAATCTTTTTCTTGTAGATATAAATAGTGGAGTATTATTTAAAGTTGTGTATAGTTTTCTGTCGTTTACTTTAAATATTGCAAAATTCGCGGAAAATATGCGATGATAAGCTAAAAAGCGACGCACCGCCATGCAATTTGACATTTCTAGTATTGTTGCTAGCTTAAAAAAAACACCTGTCAAAATAAGAAAATAAGCGAATATTATGGTTTCACAAAATTTGTGATATTTTAATGAACACTTACAATAAGTCTATTAGCAGACACGCAGGTGAAATAAGATAAAAACTACCACAATGTTTTGTGCTGCGAAGTATATATAAATATAAGATTATCGATTAACGCTTTCATACGATATGATAACCGACAATCAGTGGAGTATTTACTAAAAGATAAGTCTATTATTTAAAAATATGTTGTTGTGCAATTTACTAAAATTAAATTTGTGTGTAAAAGTGAACAATAGAACAATGTACAGAGTCCGTAATTCACAAAACGATAATTTTTTTTCACCATAAATATAAATATTTTATCGAAGTCTTTAGAAGGTAATAAAAACAAAGTAAATTAAATATTTTGTTTATTACGATGAATGGTCATAATGTCTACCCTCGCAACGTAACCCGCCGTCCGCTGTAAGGCACTAGTCGAAAACGGACGCGTCGGATAATAAATAAATACTAATTAACTATTAAATAATAATCACACCTACAAAAATATAGCTCTATGCTTTATTTACTCCCAAGAAAAGAAGACAAATGATGTTGTTATATATTTTAAATATGGAAAGATTCTCTGTATTTACATATCATTTTATTAACCAGCTGTACCAATTACACAGTACAGCAGCTGGTCTTTAAATAATGTTGGTTTGATAGTATCTGATGTTTAGAAATACAATAACATTTGTCCTAAATTCTTGATAACTCACACTAATACTGAAATTAATATCAACAAGTAAAGCAAAGATTTGGCATTACTAAATTCCATAAATTTCACATTAGCATGTGTATTTCTTTAAGTATTAACATAAAATACCTCTATAGTTAAATAAAAAATAAAATGTCCACGTGTCAAGTATAATCTTAAATTAATAAGTGATGCAATAGATTCTTTTAGAAATGAAATATTTTCCAAATTTTCATTTAAGTACATTTAAATTATATATAATATTTTTTTTATATAAAACATAAAACTATATTCTATAATTACATGAAAGTGTACAGCAAGATTGTTTACATAATTGTTATAAGATGCTATTATTAATTTTAAATTTGATATTTATTGTAAAATATTACTAATAATAATAAAAAATGTGGACACACTTTTAAATATCTCTATAAATTTGAACCCAATACAGATATGTAACATATTACATCATGATATTTACAATGTACATCCATTCTACAAATTATTAGGGTTTTGGTTCTTTTAGTCATACATTCATATTACTATAATATTAAGTAAGAAAATACTACCAGTATTGTCCTAATACAGAAAGTCCTAATTTATCATAAGAATACATTGTTCAATATTAAGAAACATTAGGAATTTATACAATGGCAAGGCGAAATATCTAATTATTTTTTTTATTTTTACACTTTACTTGGGATCGCACATAGCAGTGTCGGCAGAGACAATCAATCTAATGCTTTACACCAGAATTCGAGATACTGAGTGTTGAGTGGAACTCAACGTCGCACCAGAAGCGAGGAAATGGAAACCGATAATTCACTGAGCGGGAATCGTCAACGACCATTAGATTTGCAGTCAGATGTCCTATTGCGCCATGATGTTATGTACATCTATTACTCTATATTTTGACTATATTAAAAGTGATTTTGAAAAAACACAAATAACCTGATTGAATATGTAAGTTATACTTTAGGAAATCTTTAACAGTGAAAGTTCTGCTAATATTACAAAATGCTAATACTTTGATTGAGACTACTTGAGATTTGAAGATCATGTGCATTTTCCGTAATTTTATTCATTACAATATTTTGAAAAGAAAAAAAAACTGTTCATTAGTAAGAAAATCGGGTAAAAAAAGTGTTGCCATGATAAGACTATAGAAAATGCACAGTATATGCACATGTATGTGACTATGTGTATTTATTTTAGACCAAATTATGTATACCTAGAGAATTGATATAGTTTATGTTACAAGAATGACAATTACATTTCAAATTTTATACACTTAGTGATACTTACAATATTTTTAAGCTTTTAAATGGTATTTTCAAAACTAGAAGTTTAAGAAAGTTAATATTCTCCAAAGCATATAAAAATGAAATATAACAAAACCCTACGGTAAATTTTTAACAGGTTGTTTAGCAGGTTTTCATTCAATTCCAAAGTCAAGATCAATAGGTTAAGTAAATATTGTTTAGGTTAAGTAAATATAGTAATGTGTCGGTATTATAATACTGATTAATTAATTAATTTTTTGTTTGGGTTAAATACAAATGTGTTAATCAAAAAATATGAATATTTAGAAAACATTGCCTACTTAAATTTAAATTATCATAGAGATTGGTCATTCAATGCTCTTAAATATAGGTGAAATGTTTACAGTATATAAAAAAGTAAGTAAAATAAAAGTGTACAGAACATTTTGTCCAAAAAAAATATTACAGGGCGGAATTATAGGAACAGAATTTCATAAGACTTTAAGGATTGATTAGTGACGTCACAAATGTTGACGCTAAAATCATTAAAAATAAGCAAAATGCCGTCGTTCTACATTTTCATCATTATTATACTACATTACTTTACATTTAGAAAAACATTTACACACCATAAATTTTAAGACATCGGCCATTTTAATAAAATAAAAAGCTTAGCAAGTTTTCTACCTACTGAGACCGTGTATTCGGCATCTATTCTTACATTCGTGCAATCTAATAATAATATCAACATGTATACATATATTAAAAGTGAATCTGTTTATCTATTTTTCAAATAATTAAGTAAATGTGGTGTTTGGCACCCATAGTCTAGTTATAACCCTGAAAAATCTAACATCTATTTATCATACGTCAGCATACTATAGAAATAAAATTATTTTGAAATAAATTTGAATTGAAGAAATTATAAGATTATAAATTATATTTAATTCAGTCAATATTTAAATGTCTAGAATTGTAAAAATAAAGTATTGGAATAATAAAGTATTGAAATAATCAATACTATACACAATTTTCAAATAAAGCTTCAAATAAAATAGACTAATTCTACACGTCTTCTTTTCGACGTCCAAGTCTTATTACTTAAATTAAACACACTACAAATTGTATTTCATAAAGCTACATTGTCATAAAATATGAAAATAAATATATGAAATATTATAAGTGACCATTTCTAAAGTATGAAAGCACAGTGCCATCATTACAATATTATTTAAATGTGCGAGCGAGACGACACGATAGAGTTGTAAAAAGAAGCTGCCCTGCTCGCTCTTATTTTAGCTGCCGCATTATCTGTCGTGTGCGAACGAGATGGGACGATTATGTAAGGAGATGCAATTTTGCTCACATTCGTCCCAGATGTGGTACTGTATAGGTGCAAGGGAGACGGCACAATATTCAAAGGAGTACCCGTCCGTATGAGCGAGAGTGAGACAAACAGCGAGCAGCTGCCCCGTGCGCACTTGGCACTAACGCCGTTCTATTTATGTGTGCGAGTCAGACGGCACTAAAACTTTTAAGAGAAGCTATCCTGCTCGCACTCGTCCCAGCTGTCGCACTCGTACTGGTCGCAGTCGTAGTCGATGTCACAGGCGGCGTGGCCGGTCGCGTCCGAGCTTATATCGGTCAACGCATCCGATACGGGCTTGGAGGATATGTCTAATATCTGTGGGTATAATAATAGAACAGGTTTGTTATATTGCAATTGTAATTGCCCACTTGCAATTTATAAATATCAACCTATTCAGAATTAAGCAATGAGAACGTAAAAAATATATATCTTTGCTAAATCTAATTTATACCCGTTACTAGTTTTTTCTAAGGGCTTCACCCATTCATACGGAAACAACAAAGAGGTTTGTATGACATACTCTAGTGACCAAAGACATTCTGATCGCAATGATTACCGTTATATTGAAACTATAAACGTGATGTAATATGAGCTATAGCTTTTCTCGATAATAGACAATCCAACAAAAATATAAAAAATGTTTTCAATTCGAACCAGTACTTTCTGATATAGGCATTTATTAAAAACTCTTCAGCTATCCATATAATTTAGATGCCTACATGTGCATAACATTATATTAATCAACATAATACCATTTATTAAAACCAAAATCAATAGATACAAATTCTAAACTTACATCAGCCGACGATCTTAGACTATAATTATCAGAGTGTCCGTCCCTATCGCGGTCGCGGTCTCTATCGCCGGACACCGCGTGCATTGCTACCGAGCTGCGTTTAACATCGTCTCGAGCGTTCTTGTCCGACCGTTGTATTACTTCTGAGGGGTTGGAACGTTCTGGAAATAATATTATATATATATATATATATGAATGTATGATTTTGAAATATCCAAATATAAACGACAATTAAGAAAAAAAAATATTTATATGATTTTAAAGCCTCAAAGCAAAATTCACATCAAACATCTCTTACATATTTATGTTTAATCTAAGAATTTAAAACTTTCAAGCGTTAAAATCTGTCTGTAAGCATTTGTGTATGTTAAATGTAAGTTAAAATAAATTTCATTTTAAATTATTATTTTAATACCTTTGGCATGAGGGTCCGCAAGAGAAACGGGCGATCCACTCCTAGGAGAGCCCAGACTACCGCTGAAGTACATTTCCGGATTTGCTTCATGTCGATCTACAATAGTAAACATTATTAATATAATAAAAAAGTGATATAATATATATATTTCGTGAATTAAATTTAGTTTAAAACATATGTAAACAATTGTTAATAATAATAAACTCTTAAAAAACTTTACGTATACTATTCTAAAATTTCTAATGAACAAATTTTAATATTTCCGCCAAAAACACAATTAAGCTTCAAAGAAATATTGATGCCAGATTAAAATAAATTATAAAAATAAAATCTGTGTTCAAATTAAAAAGAATATAATAATTCAAATATTATAATTAAATATTTGAATTATTATATTCTTTTTAATTTTGTACCGCAATCAACAATATCTTGAAACACGTAGTTAGTCAGCGAGACGGGCTGTCGTATCCACGGGTGCGTCATTAGTTGCGCTACGGTACAACGTTGTGTCGGCTCCTTGCATAGCATCCACCGTAGTAGCTGCTCAAGATCTTTAAAAAAATTTTTTATAGAATTATACTTAAGTAATATCTTTTAAATAATACTTAAATAAGTATTATTTACAGCTCGCTTTATCCCTTATTTAGCAGAACAGGTCGCGTTTACAATCAGACGCCGCTGTGGCACTCGCTGATGTGCCACGAAGGACGACACAGAGTACGGTCGACGAGTCGTATCCGCCCAGGAGTTAGCTGCCCAGATTTGGTCTTAAGTTTTTTCTTTAAATCAAAAACAACTTTCACGCTGTATCCAATAAACAGAGTAGACAGGTGAAAATGAAGGAATAAGACATCCCGTTACCTATTTTCCACCAAATTCTAGAGGCATTGCAAGTAGATCTCCTTTGCCTCAACACCAGATTAAAGAAATGAACATACAAATTTAAATAAATATTTCAAGTACTTCCTCAAGTGGAGATCGAACCCACAACCAGTAGCGTTTACACACACTTGTGCCCCAGCACTACGCCTGGTTTCATTTCACTTTTTTTACTTCTTTATTTTCTACCAGAGTGTACAATGAGCAAAAGTTCAGAAAACCCAACTTCACCAAGGACACGACTGTATGTCGATAGATCAAATTGAAAAGGTAAAAAATAAATCAAATAACAATACTAACCATCGGAAACAATCTGTGGGAAAGTAAGAGGCCCCTGTATAGTATCTTCAATGTCGGAGAAAGGATTTACAAAGAATGTTAGTACGTAGAGCGTAATGCCCATCGACCACATTTCCAGCTCTGGACCTGCATATCTGAAAATTGTTTTCTTATGATCTATGCTTATGCTCTTATGGTAAATTATTATTTCAATGTTTTGCAATTATTAAAAACTGTTTAACATATATATGTTATCTAAATCTTAATTATATCTATATTACAAAAATGAAACAGATTTGATGATAACAAAATTGTAACAAATGTGGAATGAACCAATGGAATATATGAGAAAATCTATTATTGTAGGCATTCATCAATGCAATAGAACCGAAAATAATGACGTACACGCACACATTTGTGGACGTTTAATTCAGAATGGCTTAACTAATTTAAATGTAGTTCTAAGTATTAAATTTCGGCAAAATTCGATTAACATTTAGCGTTTGTTTCAATGGTTTCTTAAATAAAAAAAGTAATATGAATTCGAAGGGTTTAGTTCAATAAATTTGTTACATAATTTTTATTAAATTGCCTAAAACTTTAGTTTTGAGTCAATAAAGTGATAATCACAAACTAACATAATATATTAATAATGTTATATTTTAGTAAGATAACTCACTTGTTCCCAGCCAGAACCTCTGGACTACAGTATTCAGTGGTACCATAAAATGTAGAGAAAAGAGTGTCTTTACTCATGAAAGTGGCTGAACCAAAATCGATGAGCTTCACATGAAATTTGTTGTCTATAATGATATTCTCATCTTTTATGTCACGGTGTAGAATGTTGAGGGAGTGTAGGTATTCCACTGCTTGACCTATCTGTAATACAAAACTATTTTTAAATATATGGTACTTTTATTTTTCAAGTTTTAGTGCAATACGACGAAATAAAATTATTGTAATTTTGTCTGTATAAGTTTTAATGTTCATATTTATATTCATAATTTCCCTCTTAACCTAACTGATACATTTTTTTTGTATAAAAAATACTTTTTAAATTATCATTTTTTTTTCGAGCATGTGGATAATGCTGTTAGCCTTATTGGCTTTTACAGCGACACCGGTTGGGTAGGGAAGAGGGTACTCTGTCCCTGAAGAAATGCAAGCACTAAGTGGCTGCCTGTGAGGATGTCGACGACTGTAAGGGCGCCCCCTGCGGGACTCGAACCTCGGCTTGCGGCCGTCGAGCGGACTGGGATTTCACCTATGCTAAGCAAACCAGCCGCGACATGAAGTCGCGACTGGGGACAAATTAGACTACTCTAAGGGAGCTAACGGTCCCTAACCGCTGGGCCCGACCGCGCCGAGGCGCGACCGAGCCGTTGAATAAGCTGGACTTCGTCGTCGATTCCGTCGACGACGGTGTTTGTGTCGTGTGTGAGTAGTGTGTTTCCTACCTACATACGGGGCATTCGCTATAGTAATGGCGTCATCGGGGTCTAAAAGGACGCTGCGCGGGCGTCTACGTCTAGGGAGCGCGCTAGGGATGTAATCACACGCATTTACGATGAGGGGATTCGCGTGCGAGCCTGCGCGCTCAAAGTAGCGCTTCGCTAAGCGTTTGCAGTGCTCGTGAATCGATTCCAGTTCAAAGTCTCTATGTAGGTCGACGTTACGCACGAACCAGGGACAACCTGATGCGATACGTAAGAATTTATTTTGTACCTTTTGCATGGGATCTAGCTTAGTGTGCGCGAACGCTACACAAGCATAAGAGAGGACGGGTCTTATACAAGTTTTGTATAGTGTCAGCTTATTTCTAAGTGACATTTTACTACGCTTGTTAATGAGATAGTATAATCTATTAAGAATGAATTTAGCTTTATTGCAAGCTTTCGTGACGTGGGGCTTGAAGGAAAGTCTAGAGTCTAATGTGACACCTAGATATTTGACCTCTTTTTCCCAGGGAATGGCTTTATCTAATAGATAGATGGTAGAGATTTGCTCTGAACGAGCGCGAGGGAAGAGTATCGCTTTACTCTTTTCTGGATTAACCTCGATTCTCCATTGGCGGAACCACACACCAAGTGCGCGGGCCGCTTTCTGAAGTCGATCGGCTATTATGCGTGTGTTACGCGAAGAAGTGTATAGGGCGGTATCATCGGCGTACATAGCCAAGTGTACATCCCTGGTACGAGGTATGTCTCTTGTGTACAGCGCGTATAACATAGGAGAGAGGGTTGAACCCTGGGGGACGCCTGCGCGAAGGAGGCGAGGAGAGGAGAGAGTTACTTCTACTTTATAGCGGAAGTATCTATTAGACAGAAAATCCCGCAGGATGCGCACGAGACAGTCTGGCAAGCCAGAGCGCCGCAGCTTGAAAATCAAGCCGTTATGCCAGACTTTGTCAAAGGCTTTCGCTACATCGAGAAAAATGGCGGCAGTGTGTCTGCGGTAGGAAATTTAAATTATCATAAAAGATATTTGCATACACCTATTTAGCAGGGTCAGCAAAGCTTGGAGCAGATTCAGAAACCTAGAGTTAAGTTTTTCTTCCTACAATACTTTCTTAGTATGAATTCAAGTAAGGCACTGTAACTAACCTAACTACCACTTGTCAACCAAACAGACGAAATAACAAACAATTATTTCCACCGAGTGCTCTCACTGGCAAACCACATCCATCTCGCTTACACTCAGACGCACTGTGTCTTTAATATTAATTAAATTAATATATACCTGTCTAAAAATGTAACTGAGTAGAGGTTCATCGAGTCGCGGCCGCCGCTCTATGAACTCAAAGAGGTCCATACCAGCACCATGTTTTTCCATTACCATTTGGAAATACTTCTCGTTCTCAAATACATCGATGACACTTACCTGGAAATTTAATTTCAAAATAATGTTCCATTACGATGTCGCAAAATAAAAAAGTTTGTATGGAATTTTTTTTAAATCGGCACCGATTTTTATAAAATTTTAAATTCAGACTCTTAAAAGTATTTAATTAAACACATGTTTCATAGTTTTCTAAAATTCTACCCCTAAGGTTGCAAATGGGGGGTTGAAAGTTTGTATAATTTTTTTTTTAAATCGGCACCAATTTTTATAAAAGTTGAAATTTAGACTCTTCAAAGTATTTAATTGAACACATATTTTATGGTTTTCTAGAATTCGTCCCCTAAGGTTGCAAATAAGGGGTTGAAAGTTTGTATGGAAAAACCTTTAAATCGCCACCGATTTTTATAAAATTTGAAATTTAGACTCTGAATAATATGTCATTGAATACATGTTTCGTCGTTTATTAGAATTCACCTCTATATAGGCAAGCGAAGCTGCGCGCGTCCTCTAGTATTATAATAAAATAAATGAAATTTAAGTTTCCCAAAAACTCGTAATATTAAGATGATCTAAAGTCTAAGTTCATCTTAAAAGAACGACTGTTTTAACTTAGGATAATTATTTTAACACGTACTGAGGCGTGTCGATTTAGGAGTACTCTTTATTGTATTTTTATTCAGTGGTATAATTTTAATAAACTTACAATATTAGGGTGGTCCAAAGTCATAAGCAAGCTGAGTTCTAGCGGCACGCGTCGTCCGTCAGGCGCGTCGCTCCAGAACAACGCGCCCACCTTCTCTTTTACTATGAACTTGGCGACACAGAGGAGTCTGTCGGACCGACGATACGCCATTTTAACGCAACCATACGCGCCTTTACCTGGAATGTATTAAAAAAATATGTACTAAAAAAAAACCGCTTCACTCTGTATCCTGCACACAGCAGGGTAGGCAGAGGGAACATAGTGTTAAGTCACTCCGTTTCCCACTTTCCGCCAAATTCTGGAGGCATTGTGTGTTGAGTGGTGGAACTCAAGGCCTCTTGCCTCGATACCAGAGCAGAAGAAACAGAACTATAAATTTAAGTAAATATTTCGTTTCCTCGCGTGGGGATCGAACCCACCACCCTTCGCTTTTACAGTCACACTTTGTGCCCCTGCGCCACGACTAGTCTCAATGTTACGTACTTGATTTGCCTATTGTAAATGAATATAACTAAAAAAAATGCCTAAAAAGGATTCAAACTCTGTGTGGGTTCACCGCGTACACCGCGTTCATCGCGTACACTATACCTATTTGCTTCAGCGTGACGTAATTCTTGTTATATTCTCCAGCCACCTGTTCTTCTCCACATTGGCTCACCAACGACATTGATTGTGGTCTACTACTTGCTGACTTATTGCCCTATAAAAATAAAAAGGGGCGTTTATACAGGATTTCCCTTATGGACGGATAATTATGAAACACCTCATATCTTCTAGTCTAGGTCTACCACCCATTAAGCGCTCTAAATAAAAAAAAAGTCAAATATTTTTTTAATGAATTATATCAAATGGTTATTCAATTAGTAGATATAAAGGAAATATGTTATTTGAAAAGTTTGTAGAATGTTTCAGATTAAATATTTTTATGGTACTAATTAACATGTTGAGTTGTGATACAAATTTAGGATTTCACAGTTTTATTTAAAATTATTTTAATTTTTTATAAACCTACAAGTTAAGCATTTCGGTTTTTATAATTCATTTTTAATCATCTCATTCACTAAGGTAGGGAGATTGCATTGAGAATCTACATATAATATCATCATATTTTCTACTTTCTACTTTTAACAGATATCGCGACTATTCTAACCAAAGTACTAATAGACAAAATAGCTAAAATTTTTGCCTTAATAAAATGGCTTATTTACAAATTACAATAAATATTTTCTCCCATGGAAAAAAGTAAAGCAACATCTTACCATAACAAGAGAATTATCAGCAGTCGAAGCAAGGCTGGAGGCAAGAGTAGTATGTTTAGTTAATGCGGGTTCTCCTCGCACGCTGAGCCACACGCAACGGACGGACCGTCCTCGTGCTAGCTGCATACTTGATACTGTGTATACTACATCTGGAAGTGAACAATATAGATACTTTATTTGTTTTTTATACCTTCACTCTGTATCCCACATAAAGTAGGATAGGCAGGGGGAACCTAGTGTTAAGACATTCCGTTCTCCGCGAATCGCCCAATTTTCCATTCACTGGCGAAACTCAACACCGTGCCTCTTTTCTTAACAATGCTAGAAAATGAAATTAATGAATACCTCGACAGGTAGACGCTTTGCCGTTGTGCAACGACTGCCTGCCGCATATAGCATATATAGTATGCAGAGAGAATCTATAGTTAAGACACTCAATTTTCCAATCGCCTGTTGAGAAAATTGCATTTTAAATTTCTAAACCCAACGCTGCGGTTTATATTATGAGATAGAGAAAATATTTTAAGAACTATTTTCTTATGCACTGAAGAAAAGCAAGTCAACATTTTGGTTAAAGTAAACTATATATGGTGATATTGTGGGTTAACTGTCTAAAAGATATATTCATTTCAGAGGAGAAAAGGTATCGAAACTACCATCGCAGGATGACACTTCCACCGCGTCACGAAAGCCCATATTGTTATTGATTATTTAACAATATAAATTTAATACAATAAATATATACACAAACAACTTACTGAGTTCAGTGCCGTCCTTGTGTAACACAACGCCACTATATGTCCCATCTTTATATGAGACTCCAGTGTCATCGTCACGCCGTTGCGGCGTTGACGTCGCTATGTGCGTGCGGATTAAGCGTTTAGTTATGCACGGGGTTTCTGGGTCATCTGGAATTATGTCAAGTAATTTATTAATACTTTAATAAATTACTTAAAAATTAATAATTAATGTAAATTGTTTTCTTAACTAAAAAGAAAAATAATAATGTGATATGTGTTGATTTACAAAGATTTTACAAAGATTCGTAGAAAAAAAGATATTACCATCAAACTTTTTCCTTGGAGCAGATTCAGTCTGTGTTTCCAAATCATTATCATTACTCAAGCTGTCTATACTTTCATCATTGCCATTGTGTTTGGGCAAGTCTTCTATCTCACACCCAGGCGGCGGCATTTCATTGATTGGCGTTAAAAAGTCCGCACTTGTTTCATTTGAATCACAAAAATCTATGGAAATACTGCTTCTATCTTCCTTATTCGGGACATTTACTTTCATAGACTTATATTTGCTTGAATCAAATGATAGTCTTAGGGATGGATCATTCATTCTAACTCTTGACGAACTTCCTGTAGGGGTGACTTCTTGAGAATGCTGTGACGTATAATATATGGAATCCGATTTCTCAGTTAATTTCGAAGGTGTTAACTTCATATTACTTTGTTCCGACCGTAGCATATTCTCTGAGCGTGATTTCGAAATACTGCTTGGACATATTTCATCATCTATTGATATGCCAGATATGGCTGAAGTAACATCTGGTAAAGCTGATACATCATTTCGCTGTTCTGTAGTGCTGATGCTGGAAACCATATCCTGGGTTGGGGTGGGTGTATGGGTCACCATACTATAAGATTTATCTAAACATAGAGCACTAGAAGATTTTTCTCTAGTAGTGGATAGTAGTGATGGCTGCACGTTTAGCGATGTGCAAGCCGATTTTTGACTACCGTTAAAGGCTCCACATGAATCTTCGTCGGTATCTGAAGCTGGAAGATATAAAAATACAATAACAGCACGGAAAGAGAGAATCAAGATACTTCTCCACTAAAACTCAACACTAACTCAAAGACAAGAGTCTTTCTAAAGTGGGGAAATGAAATCATAATAATTTCCCAAATTAGGATATATTTACTTGGCTTTACCCAAAGAGATAATGAGACTAACCTCTCTCTCATTATATCTTTGGGTAAAGCCAAGTAAATATATATAAACGTTATATTCATTATTAGGCATTTTCTTATAATAAAACATGCTAATGTGAGTTAAATCTTAATTTACATCCCTAAGCAATACTAATATACCAAACAATTACCAGAATCTTCATCCTCATTATTAACAGACAGTGTCATATTCCTACGATTATCCATTTTGACCATATCCGATTCCCTACAGAAGTTCTGTATAACATCCTCTATGTGGTGGCCTATTACTTCAGAGTGGGGTTTACCAAATGTTAACATTGCAAAGTGTTGGTTGCAGGCTGTTATTATACCACCCTCGTCAACTACTAGGAGACCACTTACATTGTATGTTACCTGAAAGGGATTAATATTATAATAGTAATCATAAATATTAATATTTTTATAAGCTTCAAGTCTTAAGGTGCCTTCTAATTTAATACTTTTAGTCCAATAGGCATAATGACAGTAACTAAAAATCACATAAATAAAACCCTATTAATAGATTGTAAAATACAGATTTATTTTATTCTTAAGTTTAGTAATATACTTCTTAATAATAAAGGGAATAACATATATTTTTAATATTTTATATAAATATTAATCCGATGAAAATAAAAAAAATCGGCCAAAACAAAAAACGAATAGCTCACCCTGACGTTAACAGTAAAAACAGGTTTCTCCTTAGTTGTCTTCACTGAGGACCACGTGGTTGACTCCACACTATTGGATTTTGATATCCAAAGGCATAATGGAAAAGAACCACCATCTAATGTTCTTCCTAAAAAACAAATAATTTTTTGGTGTCTATATGAGAAAATATGTAAAAATTTACAAATTTTTTGAGATAGATCAAACTTAAGTTAGGAATTTTCCTATGTGTTATTTTATGTTTACAAATTTATGTAAACGTAAAATAACACAATTAATTTTAATTTAGTTTAAATAACTTTTGTTATTTAAAAGGGCACATAGCACATTGAATAAAATATGAATGTAATAGGCATCTCAGGATCGATCTCAGAGTGCAGAGCGTATATATAAAAGAATAATTTCCACCCTCTATAATGAGACAAAGCAAAGCAATGAGTTCTGCCACACACAATGCTTCAAGAATTTGACTGAAAGTAGTGAAGTGTGTTAATGGGAAACTAACTTACCAGTAGCCTTCTGCTTAGCAACATTCTTCGGTATCGTTGCATCGTAGGCCGGTATTTGTATCGACGGTATAAGTGAAGCTACGGGCAGACCGATTAATTTCTCCGAGCTCTCCGCTTGAAATAAAATAGCGGCGTCGTCACCTTCACAGGATAGTATTGTACCAGAGTCAGCTTCGATTGTTAACTGTAATATCTATTTGCGTTAGACTATGTGTATGTTTGAAATAAGTCATCGGTTGAGTAGAAAAGTGACGACATAAAATAATCTCAAATTTTATTGGGTAACATATAACATAAAAAGAAAGGGTAAAATTAAGCACAACAATCAAGCAATCATTTTTGCAATTTGCGTGTGAAGAGGCGAAAACCCAAAGCAACACCTTGTCTTGTAACCATGGTGAGAAAATAATAATAAATAAATCCTCCCACTGGGAAGTGAACCCACAACCATCCTCGTTTTCAGATTCATTTATATTTTACTTGCTTATTAGGTCATTTTACAAATGTGCAATGTTTCATTAACTAAAACTCAACACAAATATTGAATTTTTTAAATAAATAATATCTTACCACAACATTTTTACATATAACTGGTTCAGCGACCACCAAGCATGGACCATCATTATCCAATTGTCTTATCCAAAGAGACACTTGCACCGTTCCACCATCTTTTGTCAAGAGTTCTACTACCTGGAATTATGAGAAAAGAACAAAAAAAACCAAATTAAATTATTCAATTAATTTCCAATGTCTTATTATATGTTTTAATACTAAATAATAATTAAATAATAATAGGCATAGCAAAAATAATAATAATTTATCAATCATCATTTTTAATTTTAATTTAGTGTTTTATTAATTTCCTCATTTTATATTATCAATTGTATTTTTATTTTATGTGACATTGTGTGCCAGGAAATGTAAAACATTGATGCTTATTTTCTCCCAAGCCATGTATATTTTTCAATGAGCAGAATTTAATTCTATACTTATAAAATTTTACCAGTAATATTCTAAGTCGTGACAAATCACATATAACATAAATATTTTATATATAACAATAAATGTATATGGAAATTATCCTAAAAGACACGATTTCCTTGTGGGGAACATGAGATTGTGGGAACAGTACGGGATGGCATCTGAATGTAAGCATATTGGCAATAAATTTAATCCCCATCATGAAGAATAAAATTATTTTTATTTTTTTATTCTGTCAAGACAATACATCCAGGCATTGAGTTCCACATTTCAACATGCCAAGTCTTCAAGTGAACAGAGAAAGTAGACACTAGGCTCTTCAGCATCAAACTAAAAAAAAAACAAAATAACATAATAAACAAACCTTTCCACTTAAAAGTATAATAGTGCCATCTTCAGAAATATCAGCATCCTCAGCTTCATGTAGACTAAATGTTTTACTGCTCCTCTTCCTCAAGAGGTCAGATATGCGCATGTCACATAGTTCAGTCGATGAATATCCCAAGAGTGAGCATGCTTTATTATTTACTATAAGAATCTGTAAACATAAATTAGAAATGGATATTTATTTTTCTTTGTGCATTTTTTATTATTTTTTATGTCTCTTTCATTTTAATTTATTAATACTTAAATTAATTTCAATTATTTATTAGTTTTAAAAACATGCTAAACTGATCTCTTCCAAACTATGTACTAAAGGACTGAAATTACTGAATGCCAATTTTCAAAGTATTTCCAGAACTTATAACATTTTAGATGTAGTTATTTAAATGATCACCTTAGAAGTATTAGGTTCAATTGTAAATACAGCTTTGCTAGGGTTGATAGACTGTTGCAGACGATCAGTCTGCGACTGAGCTGGGGATGAGACTTCACCAGCTGCCAGTGATGTATTGAAGCGCAATCCATTTGGCCCATCAACTAGAAATATTTAAAATCATCTCTTAGTTTCGCGAATTATATTTATATATTTTAAATTTGTAATTAAATAATTATGTATTTTCATATATCATGTAGTTTTAAATGCTAAATGTTAAAAGATTTTTATAATATTTTATGAAAAGTATTTCAAGCAAATTTTTCTTCTCCAAACTTTGTAGAATATGGAAGAATAAAATTTCTTAGTAGAAATTAGAAGAATATTGTAATATAAATTTGTGTATGTTAATAATAATACTGTAGAATAAACATTGATAAACTAGTGTTAAAACACAGATTTGCACATTGACAGTAGAACAGAATGTCACCTTGTCTTACTTGTGTTAAACTAACAACCATAGTATTCACAGTGAGATGCTATCATATAAAATATCAATTATTTTGCTGTGTGATTAATTATAAACATACTTTTATTATGAAATACTTGTCAAAATTGTTATGAGAGATTTGTGATGAGTTTCTTACCTCTCACTAAGTCCACAGAAGGTTTCACCTTGGTAGGTGTTTCAAGGTCCATTTTAATAGGTCTCAGTCTCCGAATCAAACATGGGAAACTTTGGTTACCCTCAAAGGAACAATTGCTCCAAACATTGTTGAATTTTTGCTGTACCTTGACTGTCCTAATAATGTAGTCCAATAAACACTTTTTAGTAAATACAGGTAAAAAAATACTAACAATTAATAATAAGATGTATTTTTTTACTATTTGTGTAAAGAAAAGGTTTTAGTTAAATAGCATATAATAAAAGGTTTCAACAAAATAATGTTCATAAAATATACCTGCACTTGTTATTGATATCAATATGTGTTTCAGGAGTAAGTAATTTCTTTTGGTTATCATTTGTTAATCTGGCAAAAGCAAGTTTTTGATGCTGAAAGTATAATCAAGCTTGAATATAAAGAAGACTCATAGGCTACCCTATTTAATTAAACAATATTTTATACGTACAGGTTTTGGCGTCAAATTCAGATGTTCTGGAGAATATATATCTAAAAATTTACCCAATCTAGGTTTTATAGGAGTAAAATCCGAATTTTCTGTAGTAGCGACACTGTAAGAAACACAGTAAGCCTTATAACTAGAAATTACGTTACACTAGTAAAATATACGTCAAGGAAAATAGGAGCTTTATGATTTATTTACATCTAACAGAGTTATTTTTAAAAGAAAATCAATAACTTACAGCGCGCAAGTTCAAAATGTGGAAACGCGTTAAGATAGTTTAATTTTGTTTTACTTACCGATTGAAGTTTAGTAGTTTTGCAGTTTCCATTTCTTAATAGTAATCTTTAGAATTACTTAATTAAAATTATTTTTACTCTTTCTTTATTGTTCAATTCGTCGTTGGGCAAAAATTTCAATTTTTAAACAAAAGATGCAAACCGAAACAGCTGTCAAACGTTTTGTTTTTACACAGTTCATAGTTGTTTCAAAAAAATTAATATTATATTTCAATTAGATAATTAATAAAAATACAAATAATATTTTAATTCAAAATAAAAATGGCTTAATTATTTAATATGTTTACTTTTTGCTATGTTGAAAATATTTAGATTGTTAATATAAAATAAATATCTAACAATTTTTAAAGATTTGGTACAGTCCAAGAGGTCTATGTTGAGCTTTATATTTGTGTTCATATATATATATATATAGTTTTGCTTATTAATAGTCTACACCCCTTGTACTAATAGCAGCGTCACCTGGCAGTAAAAAAAAAGAAAATAATTGTTGATACAATACTGTTCTTAATGTTACAATGGAAAAAATAATGTTTACTCTAACGGCACATCTAACGGAAGTGTTAATTATAAGGCAATGTCTAATTTTTTTTTGTGTTGGAATTTATTTATTACTTATTTATTATAATCACTAGCACAAATACAAACATCAGCTTAAGCTTCGGAAACTGTATTATATTCAAAGCATGATATAATGATTAAGTAGTTTGTAATTATTGTCCTATATAATTTCAATTTTTCACCTGAATTGACTGAGACCTTCATATTAGGCGTATATTTTAGGAATTTTATATTTATTATGTCATATTTTATACGCGCCTGATAATTTTTAGATGCAATCATTTTTATTAAGAATAATTTTAATCTTAATTCAAATGGTTTCCTAGTTAAGTTTTAATTATGCAGTTCTCTTTTATAATGTGTAATCTATATTAATAAATGTAGTAGTAATATATAATGAAGATGTTGTAGTAGTAATGTAATATGGAGTTTTTTTTACTTTTTACATAAACTTGACGTTTTAGCTTACCAGGACAATTCGCTTATAAAATCTCATACAAATCATCCATTTCAAATCTGACTTTTAAGTTCTTGCGGTTCTATTTTTAATAGTTTTATTATAAAAATATTTAAGGACTTTCATTACGAAGTTTTGATCCTTTAATGTAAATTTTATTTGCTCTCCATGGGCAAAATTGCCGCAATGAATTGTCCAATTAAATCTTTTATAAATTAAGACGGTTTCGCAACTGACAGTTGTTCTTTCTTCTGATCGAGATTATTCCATAGATCACGAAGTATAATGCACTACCTACTCGTGTGTTACAAGTATGTTCCGGTTATTGTGTACTTTCAAATCTCAAGGTCCTTCCATAGTCCTTTCGATTTACCCCACCTAGCAATAAGTGGACCTAATTACAAGATTATAACTTCTGTACAAAATTGAACCGATTTATTAAAAAAACAAGGTCTAGTTTTGATTCAAGTTAATACATAACATATAGATACAAATAGTATTGTTAATCTATATCCTACATAATATAATTAATTGGTGCAATTAATGACGGAGGTAGACGGACGTTAATTTCGTTTGTAAGGCGGTACTGGTCACGGATATAGGATTTTATAAAGTAGGTCGTTACAGGAACTACCTATAAGTGTAAGATTGTTAAGTTGTACCATAATAATATTTCAATATATGTATCTACTAGAATAAGCTATGCAATATGTCTATGTTTTTATATACTTACTCAGCAAAAAAATATCAAAAAGGATCTGTAAATTACATTAAGTATTATGTTTATTTCAATGAAACACTTGTTAGATTAGACTCTAGCTACAATACTTGTAGATAAAATCATGAGGGAACAAAGACCTGTGATATTTTTTACACATAATGTATTAAAGAATTTGACCTTTTTATTGTACGTACGTAAGAACATTCATGCATCCTTTTCATGTGAAAAACGCTTAAAAACAAGACAATACTATGCTGAGTGAATTGTTCTAACAGACCGTAAAGCTATTGTGAGGTGACTACCATTCAAGGATATTCGTTTGAACGGTACCTTACGTTCTTATTTAGTTTGCAAAATACTTCTTACATTTTTTGCTTTAAGTCTTTAAGTGGTATATTAACATTAATATTTTCATCATACGATAAAATTAGATAGTATCTATTTATTGAGTATTTAAATATAATTCGTAATTACAAAATAAATGATATTTAAATAGGTACTCAATAAATAGATACTTTACTTTTGTATAGTAGCAAGATTTCGTTGAAAAAATCTACTGCACTTGTGTCAAGGTAAAAGGTCAAAGCGCGGCGTTGTGTTCCGCCACTCAACACGCAATGCCTCTAGAATTTCGCGGAAAACGGTAAGCCGAGTCTTTTAATGTTAACACTAAGTTTTCTGCCTTCCGTACTGCATACGGGACACAGGTGAAGCTGAAAACTGAACTTTCTGCTTTATCTTAATTTTTTTATTTTGTCTATTGGACGTTTTTGAATAATCGACTATATTTTTTAAGATGTTAAAACTATTATCATTTTATTTCGAAAAAAAATAATTTAAGATTTATTGCAATGGACCGAGTCAGTTGGTCCTACAGTGAGCGGTGGCGTAACCTTTGGCTTGACATTACATTCACTCAAACTAATATGATTTATGCATATAGTGTAAAATTATTTCCCCAACAACGACTCTTGCCAGTGACTACAGTTAGCAAATCAAAAAAATGGAAATTAGCAAAAATACATCGACCTTGGAATATTTCATCGAGAAATGAGGTAGAATTTATTTTATTAATTGCACTAGCAATACAGTATTTTTAATTAAAAGATAAGTATTTATTCTGCTTTTGCGTAAATTACAATTAAGAAATATTTTTATTTTTTAAATGCTGAACTTAAGATAGTTTCCTCCATATCATAAATTGGCCCAGGGTTCCATTTTCAAGTTCCATTTTAAAAGTAAAAAAATACATAATATTTTGATAGGGATATTTGAAAACATGAATAATTTCAAATATGATAATAAAATCTAATATCTGTCTAGGTGTACTATTAAGCTAAGTCGTGAGTAGTTATAAACAAAAGATAATTGCTAAAGAGTTCGTGGTAATATACCTACGTCCCTTTCTTGCCATATAAATGTTAATATAAAAAAACTTTAAAATAAAAATATTTTAATACAACACAATGTTATCCTAGCATTATCGAAAACTTTTTTTGACATTAACTTTAGCACACAGAAATGTCAATAAGTGTTAATTAAATACTAAAATACATAATTTAGTTCTCTCGAGACAGCTAATTATTGCCATAAAAATGATTATTGTTTATTATATTAATTATATTGTTATTTATGACTCTTTGTCTTATTAGTAAAATTGCGTACCTATCTATACAGCCTTAGGTTTATTTATCGTCGTCATCTAAATAACTTATCAAAATTCAAGGGAAGCCACTGAGCATCTAATATTAATAATTTAATATACCAATTTCAAGACATTACTAGCCCAGTAACACGAAAATAGTTGTAAAATAATTTCACTTTCTCGAGTGGTAATCGAACCCATAGTCATTACGTATTATCACTACACTTTAATGGCATCTACTGTTATTGAGTTTCTTATTATTTAATTTTCGGTCTATTTATTTTGTAGCCTTTTGTTTTTGCGCCTTTATACTTAGAATGTCAATTGATGGCTGAGAAAGGCATTAAAAGTAAACTTGTCTTGCATAACGTGTAATTTGAATAGCGATAATTATAGTACAATTTTAGTTCAGAAGACTATGTAATCAAGCCATTGTTCAGATAGCGCCTTTCTTAAGCCTAAAACGTATAGTTCTACTTAGTTAGTAGAAGTGGTTAGTGGAGTACATCACTACAAATGAGTACCATTATTTTTTTATGAACTTCAAGCAGTAACCAGCAACGCAGCAGTAGAAATTTAATTCCCTTGAGTAGGCATCGAACACACAAACAGTCGTGTTTACAATCACACTGTGTCTCTGCGCCACGACTGACCTCACTACCAATTAATAAGACTACTTATTAAAAAAGTAACATCTCAAATATATTTTTTACATTTATAGTAGGTAGTTAGAATGTTGAAAAAGATGATGCAGATTTTTATGTATGTCTGGATGATGTCTATAGGCTCTTATATAGCCCCCCTGTGATGGCACAGCAATCGGACGATGGAACCCTTAAATGTGTTTAATATCCAGCAATGGTAGAAAGTAGAGGAAAAAAATTAATTATATTTTATTTGAAATGATCAAATCAATATGCATGCCCTTTCCAAAGCTTACAGAGTTTGGGGTAGCAAACTATATGTACCTTAATTTATTACCAGTTTAAAGTTTTTATTTAAGCTCAACAAGCAATGCCTCCAAAATTCGGCGAAAAGTGGTGAAAGGAGTGTCTTAACACTACGTTTTCGCTGCCTACGTGCTGTGTGCAGGATACAGCGTGAAGCTGTTTTTTAGTTATGGTTTTTAATATACCTGGAAGGTAATAAATAGTGCCTGAAATAAAAGATCGATAATAAAAGAAAAGTATAACACGGCCAAATTGAAAACATTGCCTAGAAGAAAAATTAAAACTAAATAATATACTAGATATATAAACTATGTAATCAGGAAGACTTCTCAAAACGGAAGCGTAGCGTGACGTGGTTTTGATAAGTTACCGTGAAAGTGGACGTGCGTCTATTGGTGGTCATCATTAACTAAGATGATTAATTATTATACTATAATATATGAGTTTTGCTCTTTTTTTATATGAAGGCTTGTGAGGAAGTGCGTTGTTTTATTTTATTTCATTAAAGTACTTTATTACTAATGAAATAACCTTCTTCTTAAGGTGGTTTGTATGTATGTATAAATAAATAAACATAAGTCTTTAAATCTCAACACCAGAGCGAATAAATTAAAAATCAATCCATCAGCTTCACGCTGTATCCCGCACACGGCAGATTAGGCAGAAGGGAACATATTCTTAAGACACTCCTTTCCCCACTTTCTGCCTAATTCTGGAGGCATTGTGTATTGAGTGGTGGAATTCAATGCCGCGCTAGAATGGAAAATATTAAATATTTCATTTCCACGAGTGGGGATCGAACTCACAACCGGTTACGTTTACAGTCAACGATTTCACTATGTAGGTACTTTACTATTTTTAAAGAGTTTTCCTTCTATTTAAAAATACAAATCTCTGGGTAATTAATAGAAATGCGCTGCACGTATCTGCGTGCGTAACGTACTCGTAAATAGGGTCAAGTAGAAACCTACAATTAAAACTCTGCACACTGTTTGCCATTGCTTATACGGAGAGTACTTTGTAACATTATCTGGTATAATCAGATGAATTTAAAAATTATATAAGAATAAAAATGAGGTTCTTAAATTTAATTTTTGTTTCTTTTGTTTTCTAAATTTGATATGATTCTTTGTTATTTCTTACTTACTTATCACTTGGCATAGAGTCTATATATATGAGCTTAGACAATTTATATTATCGTAGATTTTGAGTTTAAACAGTAATATTTTTTGTAATAATTGTACATTTTCCAGCAAATCAGATCTATAGGTGCTGGTGCTGGTGCTGGTGCTACTATATAAGTTATAGTATACTAGTGGGCGCGCGCAGCGTCGCCTGCTTATTTGGACCCTTAGGGGTGAATTCTAATAAACCATGAAACATGTGTTCAATGAAATATTTTTAAGAGTCTCAATTTCAAATTTTATAAAAATCGGTGCCGATTAATATTTTTTTCCATACAAACTTTCAACCCTTATTTCACCCCTTTAGAATTAGAATTTTTCAAAATCCTTTCTTAGTGGATGTCCAGATTACGAAAGTAAACATCTGTCTAAATTCACGTTTTTATCATCAGCGGCTACGGCTTTGCGTGCGTCTTACCTCAGTCAGTGAGGACAAGTCCTTTTATATGTATAGATAATGTGTACAAATACTGATAGCAGATCTATTTAATTAATCTTTTTTGGAAGTCTTTTCACCACGACAATATATAGCAATTTGCTATAAATATTAAAAATGGACAACATATAACAATTAATATCAAATTTCAATTTGCATAAATCTCACACTGAGTTCATAATGATCGTGAACTGTGGACAATGTGTAAGCGATAAATTACTTCTTAATTTAATTATTACAGTAACCTTAGCTGTGAGGCCGGGGGATTTGAACCTAACCTAACCTTGCTCCGTATGCACGAGAGCATTGTCATTGAAAAACTTTTTGTATTGTCACTTCAATTGAAATGTGTTGTTTTTATAAATATTATTCAACATTTATTTGTATTTTTATTTATTTTGTACGATTTTTATTTTTTTCGTTACATTTATTTTAATCAGCATGATCATATTAAACAAATATATTAGCAAAATATAGAATATATTTGTAGAAAAAAATGAATCCAACACCAGAATTCGTGTAGAACATTCAGTTGCACTATTCAACACTTATAAATAATACAATGTAACTATGAAAAGAATTAATATTACCAATTTTTTATTAATGACACGTTAGAAATCAATTGCATTTTACAAATCCATTTCTTTTGTTTCATTCAATAAATCAAAGGTAATGATGTTTTATAATTTCACAACTAGATCTAGCCTTATATCTATAGATAGATAGTCAGAGATCGTTGACACGGCGTGTTCAATCGATATTGTTCACCGAACATAACGAACGTGCTCGTGATGGATATGACATTGGCTGCTTTGTCTTTACTTGCCCCGGATTCGGGTGATTTTCAGTTCAAGTACATATTACTATAAGCGTTCCGTTTAAGGCTTTTTATAGCCGTGTTTGAAGGTTAGGCAAAAGTTGTTCATGCTGGCTTAAATAAATCCATTTTATTTAAAGTTTTTATTAGCTATCTGTAACTATATTATAAATTCTAAAATAACTCTGTCTGTCTGTCTGTCTATCTTTTACGCAATCAGGGCCAAACCGCTAATTTAATTGTGATAAAATACTCATATAGAGATACTTGAGGGTCTCGGGATGAACATAGGATACTTTTTTTTCACATATTTGTAGTAATAGATTAATATATTAAAATACTTATTAATTTGACATGCAATTTATTCCGCCATGTTAATAACAACCATCGCTATTTTTTTATTAATTCTATTGAAAACCGAAAATAATTTCATAAATATTCGTATAGTCCACGCGGGCGTAGCCGCGTCCGGGTCCACTAGTGTTAAATAAATGATGATTATAGAAACTAGTGTTAAGTCTAACTTTCAGTACGGAGTCCAAGGTAGAATATTTTTTTTTTTTTGAAAATATCATATTATATTCAAATGAGAAAGTACTTTGAAACCGCTGTAAGTGTATGTAGCATTTACGGCAATTAAACATGTGTTTCTACGTCTATTGGTGGTACCTCGTAAAAAAGATGAATTGATTTTGATTAATCTCTTTTTATTTGAAAGTTATCTTCATTGAGAGCTGTTAATTATGATGCAATTCCAAATTGGATACTTCCGCAGTATTATTTTAATTTAGTTACAATTTACATAACGAACTAACATAGATATTCAGTGAATGCGCGTGCGCATGAAACAGTATGTGACCTTTATTCTTATTCAGATTACATTGAACTTGCAGTGTCATCTTTATTGCGAAATATTTATCTTCTCAAAGGTCAAATGTGAATTTGTATTATGAGAATTAGATATGAGGTGACAAGATGATCGAAATTGGGGGGGTGTGAATGGGGTGTCGCAATCAACCTTCTGTTCAATGAGGGTTGTGAAATATAGTTGGATAATTTAGTTAGCGTGTGTTACCTGTTGTTATGTATTTACTGTAATATACTTTTCACGGGGTCGATAATTGACCTAGCGTTCTGTTCTCGGGTCATCTGCACAATGTCACGCTTGTTTTTACCTTCAATTTATTATTGTTATCTATAACCAAAATATATAACGTATTTTTTTAGAAAGTGTTTTTTTTTAATATTTATATAGAAAACGGAACTAGATTTATTTATTTCTTGTCATCATCAGCGAAACTTATCATAGGTACTTAATATTTTTTTGGCTTCTATTTTAATTCTTTTTTATTACAAAAGAACCGTTCTTCATAACGACAGGAAGCTTTAGTTTATGCAGCAATTTAATTCAAATTATATTTAAAATTTAACCTCATTTAGTTAAGTTTTTACGAATGTGGAAATTATAGCCTGTTTTGCGCCAAACGCTTCATCCGTCCTGGCTTTTGATAGGTGTGGCCCCGGTTCAAATTGTTTATTGTAAATTATATTTCATTTGAGGCCAGTAGTGACGCAGTAGCACAGGTGATTGTAAACGTGACAGGTTGAGGGTTCGATTTCCATTCGAATATGTTTCAGAATTCGGAGGAAAGTGAGAAGTGACTTAGCATTTAGCACCCAGGTTCTTTCGGCCTTGCTATGTGCGATATATTTCCCACTCTGGTAAGAGATAGCACGTAATAATAAAAGAAATTGTTATTAATATCATTATTTACACTTCTCTGAGTTGTATCTTCCGAATGACTTCCAGTTTCTTATTGAAATAGTTCTTTTACATGTCCGGAGGCTCGTATTTTAATATAATCAAGCATAATTTAAATAAAAATCCACGCATATTTCCATGAAATATCAGTTCCGTTTCCTTATAACAACTGGTACTCGTATCACAATTTTGATATAGTTTACTTGTAAGAACACTTCTTGTTTCCCGATAGCAACTTTTTTCTTAAGATGTTTTTTTTTTTCGAAATCCTCTGCTTTCTATTCTCCGCTTTGAAATCTTTCGTTTATTAACAAGCACTTTGCATCTACAAATTCAAATTCAAATGCAAAATATTCAAATAAACTTATTATAAGCACTTTTGAATCGTCGAATGAACATATGAACAAAAAGCTAACACCGGTTCGGAAGGCAGTTCTGCTGAGAAGAGCCGGCAAGAAACTCAACAGTTGCTCTTTTCAAAATCAATGGTACAATCTATTTCATTAGTTGGCAGCTATCCTGCATTACATTCAATAGACATTAATTCCATACATGTTTGTCCTCTAAATTTTACATTAGTTAAATAATTATTGTTTCTGTAATATTCAGCAATGTCATACTGTTTTTAAATGATAATAAATCGATGTTAACATAACTATAACTGTCATGTATAATTTAATATTGAAATAAATATTCTACGCACAATTATAAATAATATTCTAGAAACATTTATAAAAGCATAGAATACATTCAGGCTTTGGAATGTAAAAAATATAAGCAAATACGCTTTAGGCCATTTGAGTGTTATATGACTTCCTTAATATTTCATTTGTTCGTTTTATAATAGGTACACTTAAACTGGTCTGTACTAGTGACTGGTGGACCTTGATCTAATATCAAATACATAATATTTCAGACAAATAGAAATCTTACTTTGTTTATTATTATTTTGCAATATAAATAAGTGTTAAGTAGGCAGTTAAGTAAGTAATTTGCTAACATTTTAGAAGTTTTAATTTGTTATATGTTTATATATATTCTTCTATATATGATCTATATGAAATTAAATAAATATTTTGATGAAATTGAGTATCGGCATCCAGGAATGAACATGGATTATTTTATTGAAATCTGTTAGGTATGTATATTATTTGCTTACGTGACAAAATATGGGAAATATAAATAAATTAAAAGTCACTGAAACATTTAAAATAATTGCCCTCGTTGGATAAAAATTGCTTAAATATTTTTGAGACAGTAAATATATTTTAAATTATAATTGGGTTTTTATTTACGATATTTAATATTATTGCAATTGCTATAAGTCTTAATTATACGTACCTTCACCAATTACATGTAATTAAAGTTAAATATTTAGTACAATAAAAATATTTTCTAGTTTTAAATATGTAATAATGATTTAAAGTGGATGTTAGTCCAGTTTTATATTCAAGGTATTCAAGATTCTTATAGCTAGCATTTAATGTACTGTAAAAATGATTATTACAGAACTATTATCCTTATATAATACTTGCCACCCTACTTGTTTTAAGTTGTTGCTATAAGGCCAGAAATAATCGTGATATATCTATAACTTCCAAGATTGTCGGATATTGAGACATAGACATTCTGTCTTAAGTAACTTCTCAACTTGCAATTTTTGTAGGTAATTATTTTTTTATTATTAAAAATGTAATAATATTTTCTCTAGTTTTTATTAGCGCATCCTCTCTTCGACAGCGGAACTGGATGGTAGTAAAAACAAATACTCTTGAATATATATTTTTTTATTTTACATATCGGTATTCAGTAAAATTTATAAAGGCAAATTGGCTTTTATCTCGCTGGAATCGAATTAACAACTATAGCGTGTACACGCTCTTCACAACTGTGCTACGGTGGTGTCGAAATAATATTTGAAATATATTAAAATCAATTTTATATTACTACGGATCTAAGCACTTGTTGTTCTTGGTCTAAAGGCTAGCACATAAATAGGATACGAAACATTTCCTATTATTTAGTTAACTGTTATATAATTAACACAAAAGATTTAATTATTACACAAAGATAAAGTAATTCATACGGTTAGCTAACATCCTAAATAGTAACTAGAACAGTCGAGAACATTGTATATAAGATGTAGTAACGTTAAAATATTACAGCTACTTTCCATAGGTTCCGCTCTATTCTATTATATGTAATATATAATCTATACTAATATAATAAAGCGGAAGAGTTTGTTTGTTTGAACGCTAAGATCTCTGGATCTACTGGTCCGATTTACTGTGTTTTTGTTTTGTATGAAAACTGCATTCTTCAGGAGTCCTATAGGCTATATAACATTACATTACACATATGTACTAATAAATTAAAATACTTTCTAATTTGACATGCAGTTTATTCTGCCATGTTAATAACAACCGTCGTTGCTAAGCAACGGTTTGCAAAATTTGTTTGATGTTTTAAGAAAACGTCACCCAAAATGAACCTACATTTTGATATTCATCCTTATAAAAATAAATGTAATAGTCACTTTTAGCATTTTATCTAGATTGAAATGATAGTTTACCGTATAACATTCTAATAAATAATTAAGGAGATGTCACTGATTCGAAATGACCTAGCCTTCGGGCGTAATATGAGTATGACCGACTCGAACGGGCAGATGACGTTGACGGTTTTATAAATTTTCATACATTTTCGAACTATTGTTAATTTGTATGTAATTATTTGCTGCTTATAATTTATTTAAACTACACTTTGGTTCTCTTCTTATTTTATTCGATATTGCTCGCAAAAATTAACCTAGATTATATATATATCTAGATTTAATATAGAAAAATGTTTAGTTATTTCATAGAGCCGATATCTATGTCTATACGCACGCACGGAAAACTTTAGGTACGTTTTCTAATATTAAGAATATCCTTTAGTTACTTTTACTTCTTTTGTTGATTCATTTCAATAACTCAGATATTTTTACTAATAATATGTCTCTACTTATTATTCTTTTTGATTATTTAGGCTTATATTTTCTTACTAATTTTATTGAAAACTGAAAATAATTTCATAAATATATTAAATAAATATTCTTATAGTTCAAGCAGGCGTGGCCGCGTCCGGGTGCACTAGTACATATTTATAAATCTTAAATAAGGCCGTTATGGCCCAGGGGCACAAGGTTGTGTCTGTAAAGCGACGGTTGTGAGTTCGTTCCCCACTCGAGGAAATGAATTATTATTATTCTTTTTTCATCCCCCACCAAGGCAAAACCTGGAATGAGTTCCGCCTCTCAATAAATATATTTCTCAATACAATGTCACGATTAATTTAGAGAATGGAGTGTCTTAGCACTAGGTTCACTCTGCTACCTACCCTGCAGGTAGCGGGATACAGCGTGAAGCTGATTTAATTTGATATGATTTTAATGTTATATGATAATAATTAGGCGCGGACAGTAATTTGGACTATTTCAATCATCGTCATCGTCAATACTTGATCCAGTTTGCGTTAACAATATTATGTACCAATGCTTAAATGCCAAGGCGTCTAACATTCCGGAGCTTAAAGGCAAAATTGGACTTATCTTATGTCCACTATAAGGCGACCTTTGCCTAAAGTGGGTGGAGTGCACAGAGTAATAATTATTTTAATAGATTCGCCACTTCCTCATTTTTTTTCACACTACATAAAATTATTGCTTACACTTTATTTGGTATTTTAATAGACAATTATCATTCGATTTATTAATGTTTCTTCTAAATACTTCTTTTAAATGCCATTACCGGTCTTTAAAAACTGCTGCCGTTTGTTTTTATTGTAATAAAACGTATACCTTAAAAGATAGAAGTAAAAAACTGATTTTTACTTACAGATCCTTTTAAATTATTTAATATACATATATCTACTAAGCAAAAAAATATCTCTATTACCTTTAACTAAAAAAGAACTAAACAATTGATATACTAGTCTTTACTATTTCTTTGTATTCGTTTCAAAATATAGATCTTACATTTAAGAACAAAATCTTTAGTCTGGCATACTAAACGTGATTTACAGAAAAGTATTTGTGCAATATCTAACAATGCCTGGAAGGTCTTACGTAAGTAGTTTTAATAAAATACCTAGGTATTATAATAATAATAGCCAATGGTCATAAACAACATTACTTAGAACCCGCCTAGTTCCCACAGTCACATTGAAATTAGTTCGTTTATAAAGGTCACCGGCTAGGTATAAAGCCTTTAAGGTCGATTTCATTTGTAATGTGTTCTGATTATAACTAATTGATATTGATAGATCTTTGATGCAAAATTATAAAGAACAGCTGGCAGTTCTAAATAAAAGTAAATATTAAAATATCCAATATACAAAAAACAGAATAAAATGTTTTTTGATAGGGCTCTCATACAACAAATCTGTTTCCCTTTGTTCTTTTTTTCAATGATACAAAACTTCCCGAAAAACTCAAAGTTTCATACTAATTCAATATTTTTTAATATATCAATCATAAATGCATTTATTCCATTTATTCCATATTTGTATTATATTTTATGTATAATAATTAAATTGAGCGATAGTAGCCAAGTTTTTTTAACTTCACGCCGTATGCGCACTTAGCAAGCTGAGGGAACCTGGGAACCTAATTTTAAGACACTTCCGTTCCACGTTTCTTCGAATTCTAGAGGCATTACGTATTGCAAGTTGTCGCCGTAAGTAATATTTTTTTAAACTTACGTTAATGTTTGTTCGATTAGAAATTCACTTCATTAATTCTCAATTAAGATTCTTCTCATGTTACTAAAACTTAGTTAAAGTCAGTATCATGTACTGATGCAATATCTAGTTTCATTCTTTTACTTACTTGCTTTTACCGAATCAGAATAATAAAATGCTTAAACAGCAATGAAATCGTTGAAGTCTACTTCAACGATTTATGCCAGTTAAATATAGATAAAGACAATTATGTAGATAATGGAAAGTGCAGCGTTGAGTTACGCCACTCAACACGCCAGTTGGAGCGTAGACGGAGGACGGCCTGTAATTTTTTCGCGTGAAATTAATAAATAAATATGAAAGTTAAGCTTAACCTTAACTTAAAAAATATTTTCTTAAAAGCTATGGCTACAATTTTCAAATCAAAAAAATAAAAATATTAACGAAAGCAAAAATATTTTCTATGCTGTATCTATTCTACAATCAAATGTCAGGTTTGACCGATTGATTTAGTACAAGGTTTTGTTATTACATTTATGGCGGTATACTTGTGTGGCGAGTTTTGTGACACCTAATTTTATAGGCTGTGGTAACCATTTGGTGAAATGATTTTATAATTGTATTTTTATTACTTGAAACTATACGGTCAGTCAGAAGCTACGTGAATCTATTAAAATTCCTCTCCACTTATAATATTTGGAATTTGATATATTTGATTGTTTATTGCTATTTTAACAACTAAATGTAGCTGGATTCGAACCTGCCCATCTTGGAATCTATCTTGGAGTCTGTTTTTAAGATAGGTAAAGATTAAAACACCCAGTGGATACATGATGATAAAAAATAAACATTAATAAAATATGAAATATCCTTTTATATTACTATTGAAAATCTGTACAAAAACGCATTTGCATAATCGATTTAATTAATTACTTACTGCATCTGATGATCAATCTCTATGAATAGATTTTTCTATCATAATGTCAGCTTTACAGAAACATGATTTATGTATAATATTATATATAGTTTATATGTTATTTGATTAAAATAGCTCTATTAACAATTGTGAGTGTTGAATATGAAAAGCCAAATGTATATATTATTTGTGATTTCCAATTATCATATTATAATAGTATAATTACAAAGAAATAAACGCATTAACCACAGGCTTAAGTACGGTTGGGAAATGAAAGAGTCTTAATGGGAATGGAGTGTCTTAACACTAGGTTCCCTGGTTCTCTTTGTGTATCCTTATATGTGGGATACAGCGTAAAGCCAAAAAAAGGGAAAAAAGCTACCTTAATCTTCTAAACCACATCTTCTAAATATCTTTTACCGTATTACGGCTATTTAATTGTTAGATAAAATCTAGTTTAGAAAAAGTAGGCAGTAAACCAATATTACAAATATGAAAACTTTGTATTACTTAAATATCTGTCATAAATCTGCATGATTTAACAAAAAAAATGCCTTTAGTACGAGTTGCTTTCATTTTGTAAGTAAAATTCTGAAATATCTGAGAATGCCTATCTAAAGTTGTTAATAAGTAGACCGTAAACATTTCTGCAAGTAAACCAATGTTGTTTTCTTTTAACTGACTAATAGCAATTATGTAAAAAATTATACAAACTTTAATTTATTTTCGTATTACCTAATTTATTTTCTATTGTAATTGCTTCACGGTGTATCCCGCACAAAGCAAGATAATCAGAGGGAACTTGATAATCTAGTGTTAAAACACTCCGTCCCCTATAAGATTTAAGACACTTCCGTTCCCCAATTTCCGCCGAATTCTCGGCTCAAAGCTGAGCTTTACGTCTTTACCACAAACGAAAGAAATGAAACTAACAAATATTTCATTCTTCAGTGTTCCTGATGCCTTTGCGCCAAGATCGCTTCACATGATAGGTAACGCAGTGGCTTGTTTGACGGATTAGTCAGACTAACTTTTAAAAGAATGAATCTTATTAACTAAATTTCAATTGTAATTTTCTCTGAAGAGTACTTCAGACTAAATTTGGAATGGAGTTCAAAGTATAAAAAGTCTGTTAGCCATGTCAAAAGGTCTAATTTAATGTACAAACATTTGAAAATATATCACACATACAGCTTCATTCAAAATCTATAATTCACTATTAACAACTAACAAACACTATTAATAAGAACTGTGTGGATTCAGCCTTATTTGTTTCGTATTAGAGGTCAATGTTGTGTCAAAAGTCATTATCCGAATGGCGAAACCAGTTGTATAGAGTGGGACGCGTCGGGCGCATCATGTTTATATCTCGTCACCACACTGGAGTCTGAATATCGCTTAAGATATGATTAATGCTTCATAGACTTCTTGTGATAAGTCGTAACATTAGGTTCCCTCTGCCTTCCCTGCTGTGTGCGCGATAGAATGTGAAGCTGATTTCATTTAATAATATTTTAATATTAAATTAAATTTAATAATTTAATGCTCCGAGTGGGAATCGCACCCACAAAAGTCGCGTTCGAGTCACACCCTTGTCCCCTCCGCCATGAAGGATTAATTTAACAACCGACAAGTCGTTTGTACTCACAAAAAAATAAACTACTACTGTCAATCATAAACGCGTAAAGTAATAATCAAATAATTACTATCCTTATAAAATTGATTATAATGTCCATTTCAATGTCATAAGACACATAAATCTATGTAGGTACTAACTCTTTAAATTATTTTCCGTAATTAGCAATAAACAATTGAATCAACAAACTAGTTATATTAAATTGTTTTTCAATTTCCTGTCGCGAATGTCTTTTTTATGGCACGATCCATTTAGGTAAAGTAATGTTAGTGATACCTAGTTACCATGTGTTGTTAATGTAGGTCTAATTGTTTGATTCATTTGTTTTTATGTGTTATGGCCTTATTATTATTAATAATTATTATGTTAATAGTTAAAGTATTTAGAATGTTAATTTGAGTCTAACTTCGTAAAATATCTTTGTACAGTTTTTTTTTATTGCAACAAAGTGGCAAACGTTCAGGAGGATGATAATGGGTAAGTGACTTTTGACCTGTGGAAATCTACCCCACCAGAGGAGCAGTAAGATGCCTGTGGGATGCGTTGTGTTATCGGGTTTGAGGTATGTACTGTGTGCTTCATTTTTCCGTTATGCTCTATTTGTCTAGAATCTAGACAAATCTAGAATCTAGACAAGTCTAGACTCTAGATAGTTTACCGTTTGTCTCTTGTCCATCACAACTCCTGCCACGGGTCAGGGTTCGTGATGATAAAAAGAGATTACTAAACCCAAATTAAAAATATTTGGTAGAATACCAACTGAGAATCAACGTGTCTCCATATGTTTAAGGAATCTAAGATGTCTGTGAGTTTTAGATCGTCAACACAAACAAAAACAAAAAAATGCGAGATATTTCTAATTTTGTATCAAATTGTACTATGCAGATCGACTTAGGCAAGAGCGGTAACATGAAAAAAATATTTGTAGCTTAATGATGTTTTTCTCCTTTAAATCCTTATTTACGCCATAACTTAATCCAAATGTTTATGTCATACCAATCGAATGATACAATTTAATGAAACCATTAAAATAGATGTAAATGTCAAGGAAATGTGCTAATGACATAATTATACGAAATAATTAACGTTTATATAAAAATACTACAAGTCCTAAGTAGCCTATGACTAAGTACATACTTTATGAAGGTTACTACGTTTTTGACGCCCATTTGTTAGAGTTAATGAGGAATTAAGTAAGAAATAATGTAGATCAGTGTGTTTTATATGAGAAATAATCATTTAATTGCCCAGCTTCTATTGCCCTTTAAAATATTGAATGTTATTTTTTTATTAAGATAATTACTGCTTCCTTATTAGGTGGTTAATAATTTTATTAAGGCATTCGTAACTAATGAAACGCAGTATATAACACCATCGTGTATATGAAAGGCGGATTACGGATGTTTAAAATTATAGTGATATCCATCCATCCATCCATCAGCCTTTCAACGTCCACTGCTGAACATAGGCCTCCCCTAATTCTCGCCACTCCGTCCGGTCCTGCGCCTATAGTAATATACAGACTGCAAATTATTGTATTTTTAATTCCTAAATAAATATGATAGTGCTCAAATGTTATATTGTGTTATATTTATTCAAAAATAAAATTACCAAGAGAAGAAAGAGAGAAGTTGCGAAAGATAACAAAGCCTTACACTGCTTTTGCTTTAAGTTATAACAACATTTCAAATTGTAGAACGACAGCAAATTAATAAATACAAACTTTCAAAGAATAAACTAAGTATGATTTCAGTATTTAAAATTTCACAAAATGTATGTTAAATTGAAATATTATTATGTCTGTATATACATCTATACAAATATACCTAGTAGGTGTCTTAGATTTAACCCAAGCAGTTGCTAAAAGGAAATAAACGACAATTAAACAAAAAAAAGACATAAAAGGTATAAATAATTTTGCTTTATAGGAAGTAAATGATAATTAATTATTGATATATGTATATACATATATACATGCATTTTGTATTGAAGGTCAAAACGTGTTTCCGGTTTTTAATTCTACAATAACGTAACGTGGAAAAATTCCTGGCAATATTAAAGTTACGGAAAATGTAGCAAATCTCTCTATCTAATCTTAATATAGGCACGATGTATGGGAACGAAAAGGGTGATCCGAGAAGAAGGTAGCGTTATGTTCCTTCGACAATCCAAAATGACTGCCAAAAGTTTATTTATCAACTTCACGCTGTATTCTGCAGGGTAGGCAGGCAAGGCAAGGGAACAGGGTATGCAGAGGGAACCTAGTGTTAAGGCACTCTGTTGCCCAGTTTTCGCCAAGTAATTATTACAAAAGCATATTTCAATAAGGACTATTTAGATTATAGTTTATTTCATTTTGACAATTGTATGTACATTCCCCTATATAATAAAGTGAGGCGTTGGGCAAGTTTCGTAGACTATTTTTATATTGGTTGTTTTAAATTTAAGTTCAAACAATATTTCCTAAAATAAATTGTCTATAAATGAAAGAGACGCGTGGAAGAAAAAAATAATTCATAAATTAATTCGTATTATTATTCTGCAACTATTTCGTAATAATTGCCTTTCAAATTGCAAGTTTAGTGCTAAGAATGTGTTAATGGGTAAATTAATTATTACATTTATGATTTATGATATTTGCTTGAATCATTATTTCGAAAATAGATTTTAGTTACGATTTTGAATTAAATTTCAAGTTTTCACAGCTTCTATAACAAAAGAAGACATTTATCTATAAGAAAGAATGAAAATATTATTAAGTTAGCTATTTGTTAAAGATGACATTGCTAGTGGCGGATTTACCAGCAGGCTGCACGAGTCCGACTCGCACTTGACCAGTTTTTACGTAACTTCAATATTTCAATTCTATAAATGAAAAACTGAAGTACTATTTTTATGTCAACATAATTTCTACACTGCTGTAAAACTAGGTAGGTAGGCTTATTATTATAAAAATGAATCTAAATAAGATATTGATTGCATACTAATTACTCAAGGCTAGGCGGTTAAAAAATATTTAACAATCACTATATCCATGTCGGGTTTCACTTTCACTGCGGTTTTCGTAATAAACAAAATATTTGTAACGAATGCTATTGAAATCAAATGCAATACAATGAAAGCTTACAACCAACTGTTTAGAATAGAAAGGCTTGAGCAATTATCTTGTATATTCTTGCTGTTTATTTAAATAAGCACTTGTTAGTTTTAGCTTCTTGTTCTATTTATAAGATACAATGAAAAAATTATGATGTACTAACGGCCCCCACGCGGCTTCGCCCACTTACATTATATGAACATTTGTTTAAGAGTATTTAAAATATTAATTATTTTAGTATGGTCATCTATACTGCAATGTTCTTTTGGTAATTTATTGGTATTTATAAAGTGTTTAATAACGTCTTTTAAAATATGTCTAGATCAATCGAAATTTCCAGAAGCCCAAACAACTTTTTTTAAGTTACAAATTTGTATAAGTTAAAAAGGTTGGTTCAAACAAAATTTATTTGTTATACATATAAGTTTTTATTGACACTATCCAGAATAAGCTTTATAAAATATGTACATAAGTTTTATAAATGACTTCATCTCTAAAGTCAATTCCTGTGATGTATTTGCCTTAACTAACAAATCATACGTTACACTACGGCTTAGAATCAAGTAATTCGCTACGGTTCCTTCATAAAAGCTTTATTTGCGAACAGCGACTATTAAATGGCAGATATGAAGTCTTATAACATAAAGTATAAAAACCAGCTTTACTGTCTAAAAAATAAGTATCAAAATTTCGTAACAATAGCATAAGTTCCATTAAGGGTACGGAAATTCAAAAGTTCACTTCTCAGTAAGGTATATGTAATTGTCATAATCTAATATAGTAATTTAAGTAAAATTGCAATTTTTGCAAGAATTAGCTTATTTTGTTGCAGAAACTAGGATAAATTACATTATGATTAACTATGGATATAATGGACTATAGTTTTTCTAGCTCCAAGGCTCGCCTTACAAGGTCCTGTGGTTTGGGAGCTCGGCAGCCGTCTCGGTCTCATTTGCTTTGTTAGACGGTAATTTACACCTAAATTGGTGTAATTGCGTTGAGCGAAAATGGAAGGCAAATGGCTTTGTGTTTTGCATGCCATTTTAGATAAAAATAATTATAAGACAAAATTAGCGGTGTATGTACTCGTATTTATGTAAATAATGTATTTTAATTAGCTTAGCCAAAGGGAGAGTAAATAATAGAAATTAATTTAATATTATATATGGTAGTTAATACGATTGTATTACAGCTATGGTGTAATACCACCTACAGCATGACCCGTTGTTAATATATAACCTATTTATCGCCGTAGTTTCTTAGTACTATTTATGTACATAAGAAAATAACAACTTATTAGAAAGTGGAAAATTTCCTTTTATTTCCCGCAGGCAACATTGTTTAGAAGTTGGTATAACATTTATAGATATTACACGAAGGCTTGTCTACTCAACAGTGGCAAATATAAATTTTATCATCCGGCAAACAGCATATGGAGGTATATTATACGTTTGCATTAATAAAAATTATTCTTTCATTCGATTTATTTAGAGTTAAGTAGAGAGAACATAGTGTCAAAACATTCCGTTCCCCATTTTTCGCTGAATTATGGAGGCGTGATTGGTGGAACTCAATGTCGCGTTTTGCCTCCGCACCAGAGCGAAGAAATGAAAATAATATGTCATTTCCTTGAGTGGGAATCAAACCCATAATTTGTGTTTACAGTTACACGCTTGTGCTAATGCGATACGACTGGCATGTCTGGCCTTATGGTCAAATTATTTAAAATAGTAAAGTTTTTTCAATTTTTTATAGTTCCTATAGTATGTACTTACAAAAAATTGCTTAATTTTATACGATATATAAGAATTTCAATACGGATGTGAATGCGTGACGGAAATTATTTCAATCTGTAAACTAATAAATCAGTTGAGGAAAATTAAACTCTATCGTGCAGTGTAATTGAGATTATTGTAATTAATATTAGTATGTATTGCTTTATATCAGGTGATAGTTGAAAGGGTTCTACGATGACGCAAAGGCCGTTGGCAAGGTCGCGTCGCGCTCGTCACGTGGGTAGAGAGTGTGACTTTGCATATTATAATACTAGTAGATATCTCGGTTTTACGTGTAATGATTTTTGGGTTATAATTTTTATATTGTTTTTGGAGAATAGAGAATTAGTTGTAATTTTAAAATTATGGAATCGAACCCACACCCGTCGCGTTACAGTCACACTCTTGTGCCGCTGCGTCACGATGTCCACGACGCACTCTATCGTTTTACGTTATATAGTATACATTTACAATACTAGCGGACGCAGGCAGCTTCGCTTGCTTATTTAGGGGTGAATTATAATAAACCATGAAACACATGTTTAATAATATATTTTTATGAGTCTCAATTTCAAATTTTATAAAAATCGGTGACGGTTTATAAAAAAATCCATACAAACTTTCAACCCCTATTTCACCCCTTTAAAGTTAACATTTTTTAAAATGCCTTCTTAGTGGATGTCCACATTACGAAAGTAAACATCTGTTCAAGTTTCACGTTTCTACGCTCAGCGGTTACGGCTGTGCGTGCGTCTCACCTCAGTCAGTGAGGACAAGTCCTTTTATATATATAGATTATATCGAAAACATGATTTCACATAAATTTACAGATTTAACAAACTAAGCGTCTGATATGTAATGAAAAATAGCAATTGCAGTGCCGAGCTCTTATATCCAACTAAGACACGAACTCCTAAACACGTAAAACGATCCGAGGAAATTAGATCTAAAGATTTAGCTTGCGAGTGTGATCTAGTGTAGCCTATTTAAGATAAAATCTCACATCACGAGCGAGTTGTTCGTGTTATGTCGTAAATTCTGTTAGGCACTCGCGTTTCCGCGTTCCGAACCGTGGCCTGGGGAGCGAGTATCGTTGTCCCGAGCTGTTTCGACATACGAGTACCTTGCAGTGTTTACACCATGCGTGACGGATACGGAATATTAAACAAAAAATTAATTTAAATATTTTTTATTTTAGATATACCTATTTTGTTTTTTTATTTTTAGCTTAATAAGCTACTTGTTATATGTGTTTTATTAATAGTGTAATTCATGTCACATTTTTTCAGGCTTTTCTTTTATAGTTTCTATTTAAAATATAAACGGAAAAATTAATACATTTTGAAATAATTGAAGTACAATAATTTATAACTACTGCACGTGACCATAGGGATTAGATTAAGCCATACATAATTGTTATACATATACGTTCATAATTTAAATAATTATCTCTAAAAGCACTCACGAAACAGGCGCTAATATTAAATTAAGCCATTAGAGTTAACCAATTTACTGGAGTTAAATTATCGCTGCCATAAGAGTGTGTTGTACCAACTACATATATTAATAATGTAATTTTAATAGAAGTAGATACTTTATGTTTTTAAGGTTTCAAAAAATATTTTAGAAAAACTCAAAGATAACGATATTCTGTTATATAACATCAACAAACAGACATTTAATTTTAATTTATTAAAAAAATATTTATTTTAAATAAAAAAATAAAGAAATAAAAGTGGAGAGAGCTTGGGGGCTTAATAAATTGCACCATGGTCTAACCGATGTAGTAGCGGAAGAGATTCGATAAAATGCATTTGTTCCAGAACAACCTCTTGCAGTTGCAGCCATGCGAGGCTTCTGTGCTGCAAGTGAGTATATCTTAAATCTAAATATAAGCCGCGTGCTTTTTAGATATGTTCGTAGGTATATTTAAATAAATAAAAAGTTATATATACATCTATAGCTTTTAGATTATATTTCATTTTATATAAATGTATAAAAATTATCAAAATGAAAGCACAGTAATATTTTCATTGCAATATTTAGTTAAGAAAATTATTTATTAAACGGTAATATTTCTTTTTTCCCTTATCTGGTTTCTTATGAAGTGTATTTTCAAAGTAAAAACATAATAAACCAGAATATAAAGCTGAAAATGAACCTAATGAAATTTGAGTAAATTCTCAGGAATAGTTAAATATTTTCATAATTATGAAGCTCTAAACTAAAAAGCTCTGTGAATGAGTTATTTTATTGCAATCTGGACAAAACGATAATTAAAATTATTATAAATAAAATAGCACTGTCTAAAGTGAAAGGATAGATTTTTTCACAATTATAGTGAGCGAAGCGAGTTGGGGTAGGCAGGCGAAGAGTTAGCGAATGATAAATAACCCTTGCATTAAATATTAACTTATAAATTAATGAAAGCGAAAAAAAATCAATAGCCATTTTAGAAAAATATAATGAAATAAAACACACGGCATTGAAATAAAATGACTCTAGTCTTTGTTTACATGCAGTATTAATCTCAAGCTTATCTCGACTGACCTTCTGTCGTTTCCCACAGTAACACTAATTAATACTGTAGGCTCTATTGATGACAATGCGTTATTTGTAACTGACGGCTGTATATAGATACGATTTACAAGTAAATTAAGTTCGTTATTTATATTATATTTACAACTCGCGTGCTTTAAGCCTGTTTGATTCTTTGTGGATAGGATTTTGATAAAATATATAAAAATAATTGAATATGAAACGCCTCTATCTATATCGCTGTCGGCATACAGTAGAGAACGGAGGAGTTCTATCTATTTTCCGTCTTAATACTCGTAGAATTACATTTTTTTTGTATTATTTATATTGACTATTGTGGCACATCTTATAATATAATATATAAAAATACTACCAATTAATTCCAAATATAATAAAGAAAAAAAATACCAAGCCAGACTGGGTTTTCTCTAGAATCTATTTCTTTATATATATAACTTCCCGTTAAGGTACAATTTTTAAAAATAACTCGCTGCACTCGCTTCGCTACTATAATAATAATAATAAAAAAGAATAAAAATGTTATAATTTTACCACTTATGTATGAGGTATACTCACTCAGGTTCCTCACGGTCTATATCCTTGACTTAACAATGCTTTATAAAATTATAAAAGAATAGAATGATTGAAAGCAATCAAATTAGACTATGTTTAATCCAATGGCATGAGAGATATAATTATTCATATTACACAAATGTATTTTGAATTTATAGCAATAAATAAGCTATTTATTATTGGACAGAAATTAATAGTTCAAAATAATTGATTTTCTTTGTTAGCGTGCAGATGTAAGACAGATCTGCGCTTTATTCGAAAGAATCGATTGAATTTATTAGCATCGTAGAACTCGATACAACACCTTGTCGATGTAAAGGAAAAATACAAGCGTCATGCATTCCGGAGAAGGTGCTAGACTTATTTTTATGCTGGTAATTTCTATTCGTTTCTTACCTTATATTTTGTCCTACACATAGCAGGGTAGGCTGAGGGAACCTGGGAACCCAATGATAAGACACTTCCATTTTCCATTTTACGCAAAATTCTGACGGCATTTCGTGTTGAGTGGCGGAACTCAACTCCACACCACGCCTCATTACCAGAACGAGGAAATGGAAATATCAAATATGGTAATTGAATCTACAACCTGCTGCCATCAATAAAGCACTTTGTCTACCAAAGCGTTCACAATTACACCATTTAATTATTATTTTATGCATAGTTTAAAAATAGTATAATATGATATATATTTAAATGTAGATGTTACAAATAAATAGAAATACCATAAAGCCATCCACGTGAAAACAACGTAGCAATTGCGGCATTTTGAAAAATTTTTGCACTTGCAGTAATTACATAACAATACTGAAATATTTCTACAATAATATAAAATACATTCATAAATTACGACAGCCACTTTACTCACTTTTAGTGTTTTAATACATTTTCATCATATTACAGACGTAAAACAAAGCATATTACAAAAGTCCAAAGCACATACTTATGTGTAACGCGAATTGTATTATAAATGATTTATAAACGGCCGCTTTAGTTTTTGATATATCAAATAATAAATCTATCACAAGAGTTTCATCCTTATATCAACGCTATACCATATATATTTCTGCATCGAAACGATTTTAAACGGAAACGCTTGTGGCGATGGGTGTATAAATTAAAATAAAATACCACTTTTGTTTGATCTCTTAAGCTGATACTTAATCTTCGTCCCAAAGGTTCCTAGATAGTGGTCCAGAGCCTAGACGAGATGGGGCCGGCCGATAGTAAATTGCTTAATTATTATTTCAACAATAGCTCTCGCTAATGTGTTACAAGCTTGTAATTTGACCCTGTGTTCTTTGCGATTGTTGTATTTGGCAAGTCCAGAAGGCTAGTTGTACGTAATAAGGAATTTTAATTACAATTAGGAATTTTAATCATTACATGCTATAAAACAAAGTACACTATAATAAGATATTGTTCGAGATTTGTTTTATACTAATCTTGTATCTAATAAATGTAGGAGTTTACGATGTTCTTAACTTAAAATAATATTAATAAATAAGGTCGTTTTAAGTTTTATGCCTTTTTAAACGCATTTCTAAAAGTAAAAGGAAATTTATATTTTAAGTGCTTATTATATATATTATAAATACATTTCAGTAATATATTCGTATATGTTAATTAAGTATATATTATTTTGTATTGTATTTAGTGTTAGGATTGTACTGTATATATAAAATAATAAACATTGATCTTAACCTTAAAAAAGTTGCCATAGAATAAAATCATTAATATATTAACATTTGCAGCATCAAGTGCCGCCACTCAACACGCAATATCTTCAGAATCCGGTGGAAAGTGGGGAGTGAGGAATAGAGTGTTTAAACACTAGGTTCTCAGGTTCCCTCTGTCTAACCTGCCATGTGCGGTAAGTAGTATAAAAGAAATGTTTTAAAATACATTTTTGTCTGAACAACAGAATGACGTTTCATAAGATCACTCAAATTTGTAATCAATAAAAGTAAATTATTACCTCATACGTTTGTTTTGCAATATGTGATGGTCTGACGGAGTTAACTTCGAAATCTGAATTTTCAACCTATCAATATTGGTGTTATGAAAGAGATAAAAATAATTATAGGATTAGCTTGTAATTAGTGTACAAGATTGTACATTTTTTGTAGAAATATGATAATGGATAGGAGCCATATGTGAAGTATCTGAGAGTAAGAGGAATAGGTGGTGGAAACCCACTACTACTTTAAAGCAGCAAAGCGTTTACTTTGCTGCTTTAAAGTTTTTTGTTTCGTGAAATCATGGGGCGTGGGATACAAACGTGTAAGGCGACGGTTGTGATTTCGTTTGCCACTTGGAATTAATTATTATTTATTTATACTTTCATTTGATCGATCTAGTACCAAGGCACAAGCGCAGCGCTGAGTTCCACCACTCAACACGTAAAACTTCAAAAATTCAGTGGAAAGTGGGGAACGGAGTGCCTAAAATTAGTTTCCCTCTGCCTTTCCCTGCTATATGTGTGATACAGCGGGAAATGGAAAAGGAAAATAAAAAAATAATAACACTATGTTATAATAATATTATATAACAATAAACAAACAGAATAGCGATCATTATCACAAGTGGGTTGATTATCGAATAATGTGTCAGTAACGCGGCTAGTCGGTCGCTACCTTCGCAAAATCGAAAGTGTTACGAGCAGTTCGAGTCTTATGTAATGTTGCATCGATGCAGTACTCTTATCAGTTATCGGTTAGCAATAATCATCATATTTTTTGTATATTATTTTATTATTATAAGGTAATTTATTCTTAAGTAATATTCATTTACAAATTATTGCATACAATATTATTGGAAATCTTTTTTGATATAATTATATCCGATATATAATATCTTTTTACTCCATATAATATTTTATGCCCACATTAACATATAAAAAACCTTATATATTGGAAACCAAATCATTTATATTCCAAATTCATTGCTTCTTATGTTGTTTCAAGTCACATCTTGGCAAAGCACAGCGTTTAGTTCCACTTCTCAATAAGCAATGCCTGCAATAAGTTAATTATAATGTAAGTAAATAATAAATCAACTTATGTAGATACAAAATAATTAATAATAACTGTCGGGATTTTCCTATCTTCTTGTACATTCCAAGTCGGAAAAGAGAGGGGATTACCGAAGAGAAGTACAATAGTCTTGTGATATATTTAAACCAATATCATTTGTAACGTAGAAACGCACTTAAAAAGCGATTTGTCTCTTATTAAAAATGAAAATATTTTCTTTTACGAAATTTGAATCCAGCTGTCGTTATTAAACGTTTCTACTGAAACAACAATAAGGAAAACAATATTCCCATATACAACTCAACGGTTTTAATTTTATTAGCACCTGATTGATATATAAAATGTAAATAACATTTATGAAAATGTCATCACGATATCTCGAAATTATTGTTATGGAATGATAATAATCTTATACCCTTATATGCCTTTATACATTTTTTCTGGAGTTTGGTTACAAGGTCCTCATACAAAAATTTACGATTTCCATGTAATCCAAGGTTTATTTTATGAAGGGGTTTACATGCAACAAGTTATATTGTTAATAACCGAAATGATAAATAGCTTGAGGACGGTTAATATAATAATTTTCATCGCCAACGCAATCCTTACTAATATTGAGCAATTTTATTTGATGGTATTATGTTATACTGATTGCATGTTAATTAATAGGTATGAATTAATAATGATTTTAATACATATGTATGTACATATATTTATTTAATCTTTACTTAAAATTAATAATATATAACTTTGTATATACAACGTATCTATCCATTCGTTAATTTTACTTATGACTTTAAATATTAGGTGTATAAATAACTTTAACAAACGAATACTTTGAACGCATTTAACATGATGTGCTTCTGTTCATTTGTAGAAGATAATTATTAATTGTATTTTGTCATTTTATATATTGTCATTGTAGCGCAGTGGAATAAATAATGTCTAATTATAAAGGCATTGGTTGTGGGTTCCCTCACTCGTAGGAATGAATTACGTTTCTCTAATCAAAAAGAAAAACGAAGTGCAACGTTGAGATCTTTCTCCCACGACCTACCCATTGCATAATAGGTAGAATTGTGTGAAAAGCAGAAATTAGAGTGTCTTGTAATAACTTCTAGCTAATAAGAAGCTCTGCTATATACGAAGTTAAATGAAAAATATTAATAAAAAATAATCACCTATCAATTATCTTTATGTTCACTAAGAACGATTTCGTAGTTATATTGTGTACGTGTAACACGATCTCATAGATGCGAGTTACTAGACTGTAGAGCAAAAGACTTCAACGAGATACTAGAGCTTCATTTACAATATAAACTATTAAATTAAAATACTTCTATTATATTATTAAATTGTTAGATTTTATTTAACTAAGCAATTCATTCATAGGTATGTAATAAGCACTATTCTAAAAAAAAGTTCTTAAATTTACATGAAATATAAAATCACATTTTATAAACAAAAATATTTTAGATCTCAATTAAGTTTTGAAATTAAGCTATTGATAGCTATTAAGTGTCATTATAGTACTCGTTAAAGTATATGATTTTAGTACTTTTATTGCTATAAATATAAAGAAAGAGCTCTATTATTTCTACGAAGTCATATTATGAAAGGCAGAGTTTACAATTTTATCTATCATAATTTTCTGTAGATAAGATTGAAAATCAAAGACCGTAAAGTCATAGTAATAGTTAAATATACAGCTTAATCCAATATTCTATAATTATTTTACAATTTCAATATACGCAAAAAAACATATTATACGTATATAACATAAAGAAAACCTATTATACACGACAGACATTTCGCAACCAACGAAACCTCGAACTATACTTTTGTTATACTTATCTGTAAATACGTTCACGAGCGTCATTGGCTTTATGACGTTAGTACAAAGTAAGAACTGTAGAGTCTGAATTCTCCCTACATCCCTGACATTTGGAGCCCTAGCCCCCCTAGCCCCCACTACGTGCTCGCTCGTGGCCAGCTATCGGAATCACTAGCGCGCTGTATCTCCGCGCGTCGAGTCGCGGTATGCGTCGGTGGTGAAGTGTAGTGCAGTGTCGTGTCAGTGAATTAAGATGAAGTCCCTCAACGCGACCGCGCTATTCGCACTAGCTGTTATTGCAGGTAATATTCATGTTAATTATTATTTAAATATTATTCGCATATTTTTTACGTCTTATATATTTTTTTATTTATTTTGCTTTTTTTTAATAAATGAAAATATAAAAAAATCTTAAGTATATTTTATTTATAATCTAAATAAGCTTTAAAGTTATCATACGCTCTACTATATGAAGTTTCCTGCTTTCTGTTCACTGATATCAATGCAGGTGGAATTTTTGCGGCGCGTTTGAATTTGTCACTAAAAAAAATGATGTAGGGAAGTTATGTTTTTTTGTTCTATTGTCGAAGTTAATTGTCGACTAATAATTTATGGTAATTATTTATTAATCAATTCAATTCAGCTATTAAAAAAATTTCAAAATTGTTTGTGTATTTTTACATTCAATATTGTTTTTTTGTCGCATGTATATGATAATTAAAATTATAAAATTCCTATAAATTATTATTTGTTGTATTAGAAAATACTTAATTTAAAAATATGAAAATAAATAATGAATAAATTTGAAATATTAAATAAATAAAATTTGTAAATAAAAATAAAAAACAAAATTTTAGATATCTTAGAACTAAGCAAAAAAAAGTTGAAAAGTTCAAAGTCACATTAATATAATATAATGAAACGGAACTTTCTTTCAACTCTTGCGTCACTCGCGCTTGCAGTTAAAATATTCTTGCTTTTGAATATTTGAGTTAATGAATAATAAATACAAAAAATACATTACCGTTTATCTAGCTTTTTATTTAAGTTATATAATTCTTTTATTATATGACCTAGACTTTTATATATAAAATAGTATAAATGTCTGTGTGTATCATTTAAAAATTAAGCAATACTATCCTTGAATTTATTCAAGATTTTCCTTTTGCTAATTTTACCGTGAATTACAACTAAGGTATAATAATATCCGTTAACGGGTCAACTTATTGGGATTTTGTGTTCCTAGAATATTTATGTAAACGAATCCAAAGTGTATGTCAAATATTTGATATGTTAAGCACGTGTTGTTATTTCATATGTATACACAATTTTACCAAGTTCAACTAAAAATATAATTAAAAATAAATAAATTTACATTTTAATTACGTGATACATTATTGTTTTATATTAGAAGGTTTACGTAATCTCTTTTGTAAATTACAATGTACAGTTTTATAGCATTGAATTTATTCAGAGCACATACAATTCCAATCGAGCTTACTTTCATTTTCGATGTATTCGCAACTATTATACTATTATATGCTTTTACAATAAAATTGTCTACGTAAAAGGCATTTAGCTTTTGCATATTTCTTATTTTTCATTAGCATCTGTATATGGTGTAGATGAAAAAAAAACTGTATTCAAATTTTAATATATACAACGATACTTAATATTATTTGATTTTAATATATTTTGTTAATTTTTATAAGCAGCTGATTAGCAAAACTATTGAGAAATATTTAATTGTACTGTTGCAAGCGTTCAGTAATTGTAATCAGCGTTACGTAACATGCGCGTGCGCCGCTACCGCGCCTATAAATTGTGCGTAGCGCTAAATGTATGGATCTATATCTATTTTTTGATTAATAGATTTATCTTTAATATTTCTTTAACAACAGTATTAATAACAATACTGTAAAAAAATATAAGATTTTTTTACTATTTTAATATAACCATTCGGCCGTCGTAGCGTACTGGCACAACACCTTTTTATCGGTAAAATTAACTAATTTCATTTTCGTCGTTTGTCTTCCCAATATTAAGTCTTCCTCAAGAGATATGACTGGAAAAAAAAAACAATCTGAGATGCTTTTTTTAAGTGAATTCTTTAATTAATTTTATTGATGCTTAAAAATTCGTAAAGCGTGAATCACGTTGGATATATTCAAATGTAGAGGTCATTGGTTTCATCTTCGCGCTCAAGTTTACATTTACGAATATACATATGTATAATTTTACATATAATATGAAAGTGGTATAAGGTTCTGTATATATATATATATATATATATATACTATCTTTTTGTAGTTTTAAAAAATAATATTTATTAAACCTACCTATTAGAGGACAGTCGTAACGAATCGGTACAAGCGTTTGCCTGTAAATGCGAGAGGTTTTGGGTTCGATTTCCACTCGAGGAAATAAAATATTTAATAGTTTCAATTTGTCGCTCTGGTGTCGAGAGAAACTGCGGCGCTGAGTTCCGCATTGCATTTCAACTCTCGCATTGCAATTTCGTAAAAAAAATATTATTTTGGGTAATAAAATACGTATCAAAAGGAAATGATAATATTAAAATAATAAATTGAATTCGATTCTACAATCATCACGTTAAGTCTAATGTAGTATATAACCACTGTATCTCGGCGGAACAGCTTCAGATTACCTAAGAATAAAATATTTGCTGTCAAACGCTTGTTTGCCTACTTTTGTATTCTATTCCATATAACATTCTGCAACACTTCATGCTTGTATATCCGAGTACAATTGATACGCGTGTTTTTCGGAAACCACAAAGCCTCGCTTGCTCCACACCTGAATTATTTACGCTTCGGTATTGTTATGTAAACAATTTTCGAATTCAGTTCGTATAAAAAGTGAGAATAGAGTGCGTGGTAGAGGTTAGTGCAGGTTTGATCGAAGTCAATAGCTATTACTATCTTTAGTTTTAATTTGATTACTATGTTAAAGGTGAAAGGGTAACGTTTTCTTATTACAAGATAAAATTAGACTATACATCTATTATATGTATAATATATATATATATGTATATAAGTATAACTATACATCTATGTATGTATAAAAACTATTGATTTTTTCATCACTTTTGTTCAGTTACTTTTACGCGTACCTGGGGATTTTCAAACGAAAATATTTAAGCATCGTTTATTTTATATTAGCGATTAATTTTATATAATATTCCCTAGAGCTTTCCTCGATCTCAATCGATATGAATAAGTAATTCACATAAAAAAATTATTCAATGCGAACTCGAAGCCCATGAGAAAAATAAACGAAATAAACTCTTTAAATTTATAACACTACAAAGCTATGTTTTTTTTTTCAGAATTTTTCTAGGCTAATGGCAAAGGTCAAGTGGCCATACAGTGAATATTTCACGTATATTATACCTTTATTATTAACTAATTTAAATATAAAAACACAAATGCGTGTCAGTTTAAACGATTGTACAGAACCACAATAGACAATGTCGGCCAAGGCTTCTTCGTTTCACAAATAGCATTAGTAATTCCGATCGCGTCCGTTTCTAGCGAGTCTAGACTAGGAATAAGACAACTGGGTTTTCGTGACGAAACCAATCGTGGAGTGCACCACCACGAGAAAAACTTCGATCCCAATTTGATAGACGATTATGAAATTTCCGCTGAAAGAACGTCTTGCGATTATTCAAATTTGTTCACTTGTTATATTTTTTATATACGAGTATTTAATTTAACGCATTGCTAGAAGGCTATTTAAGTAAAGTCATAATTATTTATTGTTAAGAAACATCGATTGTGGAATGACAATTGCTTTTACGTGACTATAAATGTTATTTTTAAATAAGCTGCTGTTTTTGAGTGAATCGTTTGGAGATTGATTATTTTTTGCGCCTTGAACTCTCTTAGATTGCTGAATATTGTAAGATATAAAATTGTATATATTTCAGAAATTTTAATAAATTATTTTAAACGCAAAAAATGGTCATTTTTAATAATAAATACAAAAAAAATGTTATTAGTAATAAAATATTATGAGGTTATTTAATCCATGTTAAACTAATTGGGACATTAATATTTGTTAGATTGCTCGTTAATGCAAATAAGAACGGCAAGGCATTGACATATTTAAAGATATTAAATATTTAATAATAAATAGGGAATAAATATAGTTTATACAATAGTTTTTATACTAATAATATTTTTAATAAACGCTAAACTTTTTAATATAATTAATTATATTATGTAAAAAAACACGCACAAGCTAAATAAATATTAATTAACTCGACGTTTGTTTTAAATGTACAAATTTTAGCAAAAAATGTTTATTATTTAACGGGACTTTACTTCAAATATTTATTTCATTTTATATTTCTATTTTTTCATTTAAGATCAGCGGCTCAGCATTTACTAAACTAGACGTATCTATGTTGTAGTAATTATTGCACATTTATAATATATACGATATGTCTAATTTTTCTTATATAATAGGTCAAAGTTTACACACTTGTTCAAATCTGCATATTAGCTAATTTCCTTCACAAGGTTAATAATAATGTGGGCGAGTCTGTTATTTCGAGTATTGATCAAAATTTATGGTCTTCTAGCTTTGGGACTCTTTTCGACATTATTATGAAAGGATTTCTTAATACCGTGACTTATGAGCAATCGATTTGAAAAGACATGGTTTATTCAAATTAGACTCCATTTTTCCTTATGGAGGTTGTTTGGGGAATTTGCGTTATCTCTAAACAGATAACGATGAGGTTTGCATATAATATTGAAAGATCGACGGTATTACCTTATTTATTATTTAAAAAGGGTTGAAGTAAATTAAAATTAAAATTATTATTGTATAGGGCCAGTTGTGTGCGCAGGGGACAAGTGTGTGATTGTAAACGTCACTCGAAGAAATGAAATATTTATTTAAGCTTATATTTTAATTTCTTCGCTCTTGATAAAAAGCAAAGACTTCGACGGAACCAGACTTCAACGGAAAATGGGGAACGGAGTGTCTTAATACTAGGTACGGCCTACCTCCGTCCATCCTACCCTGCTCTGTGCATAGGATATAATAGCATATAATATATTGAAATATTCGACGTTATTAACTTATTTATTACACGGTTCAAGTAAATTTGAATTTTATAATTACTATATGCGGTATCACGATTATAAATCAAAGTGAAGATTATACACGAAAGTCAATTTCTCATTCGCTGTTGAAACAGTCTGTTAAAATCCAATATAACATAGACGGCAATGTTAGGCATTTTGTTTACCCAACGCTTAACAGAACGTGGCCAATTTAAATGGTGATGCACTAATTATTACACCGATGTTAAAGTATTACGTTAGAATAAATATTAGCTAGAGAGAGGAGATCGGACAATGAAGGTGAGGGTTAATGCGTGTTAAGAAAGGGAAAGGCAATACGTGTTAGCTTACATTTGTATAGGCATATCCCAGGTACTGCTCCGAACTCACCATAAGTTCCAAACTTAACGGTGATTTTTTGGAATGATAAAATTTATAAATAATCAACTTCCCGCTAACAGCTGGGTAAGCAGAGGGAACCTAGTGCTAAGACACACCGTGCCCCAGCGCCGCGATTGGTCTCAAATGGCCTAAAATGTTTTAATATTTGTTTTTCTTTAAGTAACTTTCACGGTCGTCGCATGTTTGACTTTCTTTAGACATTGTAAGCAAGGTTCGCTCATTAAGCATCGGCGTTATGTCACGAGGCAATTAATCTGGTCATGGCTGTTATAGCTGGCTTTTACTTCACATACGAAATTGGAGGTTATTGTTTTTAAGCGTACCTTTCTTTTGAACATTCTGTAGGATTTTGTTTACATTATATTTGAATAATTATACTAATTATTGTGCTGTCACGGCAATGGAAAGCGTGAGTATATTTGTAGATCCAATGAATGTGGATTCGATTCCAATTCGGATTAAAAGTTTACATTTTAAATAAATTTCCTCGGTCAGACAATTGCGGGGGTTACGTAAAAAATAAATAAGTCATCTATTTAGAGTAATAATCATAAAACGATTACCTACAACGTATTAAATAAAAAGGAAAGCGTATTAGAATGAAATATAACTAGTAAATTATGGAAAAAAGAAGTGTTTCCCTCTCAAGAAAACGTTTTTTACGGATAAAATCGACGTGAAATATCTCTAACACTTCCAGTTTGCTGGCAAGTGAAAACGGTCGGCACACACTCACATGCACATTGCACACACATGCAGGTAGGGTGTACACTCATGTGCAATTACTGTATGTGCGTGAGCTCTCGTTTGTGCATCGCGAGACAGGTTGATAAGTGTACGATACAATTTCTTTGTTATACGAATGTGACTGCTTATATGATATACTTATATATTTCTAATGAACATAACTGCTTACAGTTTTTACAACTATTGTGTACGAGCTAAAAAAAATAAATAGTAACTGTGAATGCAATGGTTATAGGTTCGATCCTCGCTCGTATCAATGAACTGGCGAGACAACACGCGCTGTTGATATCTGCAGAAGTTTACCGAGTCATTGGGCGGAATGTAGAGAGCTTAGGTTCTCTATGACTTTTTTGTTTACAGCATAAATTTAGTATAGCTAAAGATGATGACGCTTCTAAATTTAATTTCAAAAATATCTACGTACACGTAGTACTAATATAAATTACACTTCAAGATAATAATTTCTCAAAATAAATATTTGTAACTTTTTTATAATAACTTAATTCTATATTACCATTATGTATTGCATAACAAAAATTGAACGTTATGTTTACGGTAACTCGAATTTCTATCGAATTTCGACTTTCTTTTCTGTATTCAAATTAGGTAATAACATACTAGTGCAAGTAACCGCGAAACTATGAATCGGCACAATATTGAAAGGTTTGGAAATTAAACTACGATTGCGCCAAATAATACGAATAAATATAATGAATAGAACGACATTTTCTGTAATTTACTTTTATATATTTACAATATAAATATGAATATACTTATCACCACTAGTGCGGCGACAATTTTAATTGAAAGCGGATATTGTTAAAACCTGATGTTAACCTAAAACTTCAATTTTTTTTTAATATTAGTAGACTACTACTAATAAAATTATTTAGTTTTAATTATGTTGAAATTGTTCCCAATATACTCGAGACCGTTAATCGCTTATGGTTTCTAAAGGCATGTAGCATTTAAAGAATTTTATAATAGTAATATTCCATAAGGAATGTATAAGACTTTTCGTTCCGCATTTTCATAATAATTTCTTAATTTTCAACATATTCGCTGCGGGAAAATGAAAATAATTCATTCTACCCGTCACGAATCAGATGCTTACATTCATCAAATATTATATTAAAATTTTTAAATTGAAAATAAATATATTTACTTGTGTGTTTCACACGTATTACGAACGAACAAATACAATAAATTAGTTAAAATCTTGTAATAATCAGATGACAGCGGTTGCATAATCTTAGTGCGAAAGTACATTTCTCCGACTCATACGAAATGCTGGCGAAACGCGATTTCTCGCTGACTTCGCATATAATAACAAACTTGTTAAATGTTTGGGTACTGGCCAGTGTTTATATATCGATCACTTAGGTGCGAATACATTAGTAAATTTATTATTAAATATTGTTTACTTCTATATAAATAATTGTAGTGCAAAAAAGTTTACTTTTCTATACCAATTTTATGACAATATCAAATTAATATGACAAATATGAAAAATCTGGGGAACAGAAATATCTTAATGAAAATAGAGTGACTTACACTAGGTTCCCAGGTTCCCTGTGCCTACCCTACTATATGCGGGATACAATGTGAATCTAAAAAAATATAATATGATTTATTCTTTCCACTACTATAATATATGCAAGACTACGAGACCTGTTTTGAACATATTTAGGGCGGAATCAAATTTCCGGTACAATTATGTCAACCTTGCAAGAACCTTCCGGCCTTATACGTCTAGTGTAGGATTAGGCAACGATAGAAGATAACCTCTAAACAAAAAGTAAAGGCTTTCAACGAATTCTTATAAAACTCGTTCGTTTACTATATCAAGTTTACAAACTAATTTAAATATTATTTATTTGTGTTTTCGAAATTATTATTATAATAAAGATCCGGTTTTCTTAAAAATATGAGTAAGAAGTAAAATAACGGTAGTTAATTATTTTGTATCAATGTACTTGATTGGTTTCTTATTTGCTTTTTGTTTTTTTTTGTATATTGTGTAGTATTTCTATTTAAATAAAATGTTTTTAATTTTCCTCAAAACAATAATGAAAGTTAAATTTTATTAAAATGTAATATATATTAGTTCAATAAAGTTGTTAAAAATAATATATTTGGAGAGATCGATATATTGAATTTGTTTATAAATTCTTACCATCAGAATTCAGGGCAAAGCTTTCTTTTAATCGATGCCGATCAAATCACAAAATTTTAACCTATACTTTTAGTATTTTTAAGCATCTTACAATTTGTGGATTAGCTGAAAAATATAGTGGCATATCACTCCGTTTTATATCATCTGAATATTAGGCCTATAATTACAACCAGAACCGTACAAACATCTTCAAATACCAAAACGGCGGCGGTATTAGTACTTACTTAATATATATATATGTATAACGTGTAAAGTTTCTTAAGAATCTACAGTCAGTATATTATTTTATTACAACTTTACTACCAGCCTAGTTTCAAACACTGTTACATATTCACGTAATACTAAGTCATTAAAGAAAATAATACGCTATTATTGTTCTATGTAATGTCTAATAAATTAAATAGTTACGTGATCTTAGAGTCATTTAGTGTCTAACTTTATATAATATATATTTTTATAAAAAAAAATAGTGCGGTAAGTACGGTCAACGAGTTGTGGACACTCTGGAGTGAGGTTTTCTGCATTATTCACTTCAAAATTTAAGAAAAAACAACTCAGGGCTGCCACAACTCATCGGGCGTACTATGCATTTATCTGAAATTGAAGCACATTGAACATATGTATGTACACATGTGTATTGCATAAAAACAAGTCTACAGAAAGTGAGTAATCAATTAGATGTTGCCATACTGACTCTTTTGTTTTGCGATCTCACGATCTTCACAACTCTCAACGAGGATTTGCGAATTGGCTGTTAATTTTAGTATAGTTGGTCTATTGATTGAAATAAATTGTAACAAATTTTGTTGAATTTTCATTAGATATTTCGAAAATTGAAATATAATAATGAAATACACAAGTATTTAAAATATATTATAAGCAAATTGATATTTTACTCTCGTATATGAAGTAGTTTAGTTTATTATACACATAATTTACCCACAATGTTTGTTTAATGGAGTTCCCACGACACTGTGGTTGGTAGCTGCGGTTTTGAAATGATTGGTTTAAAAGCAAAGTAAAGTAAAATTTCAAATATGAAAGACGATAATAGATTTTTGCATTCACTTTTATTTGTTGCAGTGCAAAAAAGTTTTTTTATTCATAAAAATAATATAGTTTTATATAAAAAATATAAATATTCATTTATGAATCTCATAAATGTAAAATATAATTTGTTATAATAAGTATTATTTGTAGTTGTATTTTTCATTATATACGACGATAATTAGTATACATAGAATGAGGTTAAAAAATATTATTATTACGTTAAAACGATGCTTTGTTTATCAAATTCCATAACAGTAGAAAATAGATCATTTCGAACATACAACGGGGTTTATTATTTAATTTTTTTATGGTTCATTGTCTAATACTTGCTTTTTGTCTCGTTTTAGGTAATACACAATGCATCAGGAAGGCGGTACTGTCGGATATACGAGGTTCCCACACATAAAGGTTTATTTAGTAGGTTCATTCTAGTAAGCGTTTGTTTTGAAACTTCTTCAATGTGCCAAGAGATTTTCCCAAGCAAAGGTTAATAGTTAAATTCATTTCGCGATTACTTCGTTCGGCGACGTTATTAAGTTGTTACGTAAGCACATTATCGTATATGTGATGGGAAATGTGTGAATTTTTCGTGTATGCATATACACATATGCGAAATGTTCGCGATGATTATAAAATTATTTGTTTTTTTTTGCATATTTAATAAGAACTTTGGTTTTAGTTCCACGTTTTATATCGTATATAGTAGAGCAACGAGAACTTTGTGTTCTCCGCCTTTTTACGGAATTAGAAGCATTGAGTGTTGAGTGGCAAAACTTGACGTTCCTTCGAACTTGACTCGACTTCCACTTTGTAATAGAGAAGCAGAGAATTATTTTTTTTATGTGGGCATTGAAACTATAATCATCGCTCTTGTATTTAGAAAAAATGAGAACATTTAATTTTAAGATTTTAAAAATACATAAATACTAAAAATATTTAATTAATACAAAATGAAAAACAATGTTATCACAACAAATGTTTTTTACAAAATGAAGAGCGGGAAAATGTTTCGCGAAGCAAAGGGTAAAATTCTCTCTTCATACAAAAAAAAAAGTAAAAAAAAGTGATCGTATAAATAAAAATATTTATTGCTATTTGCTCATTCAAATTTCTCAAAAGGAATTCCAAATTGCCAATTCAAAGTAAGTCCTAACATTAACGATTTATATACAAAAACGATATTAATGTGGTATAACGGTAATATAGAGTCAGTGTCCTTTGACGTATCGTATCCTCGCTTGATATTTTTTCTTCATTGATTTATTATATGTAGGTTTACGAAATGGCCGATTCTCTAAATTTATACTAAATTTAAATAAGGATATCTTATTTAATTTATTGATTCTAAGATTACTTAGAAGGTGAAGATTAATAGAAATAAAACGGTAAAATAACAATTTATTGTTTCTTCTATTATTATAAAAATATATATTGTTTGTTTAAATAATATAGATAAAGATGACTTTAATTAAATTTGTTTTGTTTGTTCGAGTACTTCAATTTAAACATGAAATTTTATTCAACGCAAATCCAAGGCATTTTAAAGAAATCTATATAAGGATAAACATGAAGTTTTTATTATAATAACATTATCATATAATCAATAATTGTGTTTGTGAGTATTTCTGCCAGTATAGAGGCTATTGATTATCCAGGGGCCAAGGTTGTGCAAGCGCTAACTTATGTGATATCATCAACGAACACTGTTTGTTGTCATTTCGTACTGTTTACAAGCAAAAATATATTTTATTTTAAATTAAATAAATAAATACTTAGATCAATAGAGCCCCAATGTATATGCACTTATGTGTCTTTCTCAAACGGAGACAATACAGCTTTTTAAAATATATTTCCTCGAATGCGATTTAAGCATATAACCTTTAGTAGCAATGCAAAAACATTTAAAAAATAATCAACACATTATTAAAAATTACACTTAAAAATATTGTTATAAAATATATAACTTTAAAATAAAATCAATCAATTATTTAAATTTTAAACAGAGACAAAACAATTATTTTCATACAATGTTAAAATTTATCAAGAGTTTATTGCTGACCTTACCTGTTTAAATTTATAATTCACAAATCGTAGTTGTTGCCACTGGTATGTTTGGCAGTTTTAGTAGTTTTAGCACATGTGTGTCATGTGTTACTGAGAATATATCATCTATATATATAAAATCGAAAGGTCACTCACTCATCACGAAAGCATAGGAGTTATTTGTAGGACGTAGGTGCTCGCTAAGACGGGAATTTGCAATATTCGACTTCTAAGGGGTTGTTTTTGGGGTTGAAAGTTTGTATGAAACTTCGTAAGTCTCAAATTTTGCATGGACGTCACTTATCGGACGTAGGTACTCATGGAGACAGAAATTAATAATAACGTAGTTCACGCAGGCGAAGCCGCAGGCGGGCCGCTAGTTATTNCATGATTTTTTTTTTCAACGCATATCCAAGATATTTTAAAGAAATCTATATAAGGATAAACATGATTTTTTTATTATAATAACATTATCATATAATCAATAATTGTGTTTGTGAGTATTTCTGCCAGTATAGAGTCAGGGCTATTGATTATCCAGGGGCCAAGGTTGTGCAAGCGCTAATTTATGTGATATCATCAACGAACACTGCTTGTTGTCATTTCGTACTGTTTACAAGCAAAAATATATTTTATTTGAAATTAAATTAATAAATACTTAGATCAATAGAGCCCCAATGTATGCATCGTAGGAAATATAGTTTTTTAAGATATATTTCCTCGAATGCGATTTAAGCATATAACCTTTAGTAGTAATGCAAAACCATTTGACTAAAAGTTACACTTAAAAATATTGTTATAAAATATAACTTTAAAATAAAATCAATCAATTATTTAAATTTTAAACAAAGACAAAACAATTATTTTCATACAATGCTAAAATTTATAAAGAGTTTATTGCTGACCTTACCTGTTTAAATTTATAATTCACAAATCGTAGTTGTTTCCACTGGTATGTTTGGCAGTTTTAGTAGTTTTAACACATGTGTGTCATGTGTTACTGAGAATATATCATCTATATATATAAAATCGAAGGGTCACTCACTCATCACGAAAGCATAGGAGTTATTTATAGGACGTAGGTGCTCGCTAAGACGGTAATTTGCAATATTCTACTTCTAAGGGGTTGTTTTTGGGGTTGAAAATTTGTATGAAACTTCGTAAGTCTCAAATTTTGCATGGACGTCACTTATCGGACGTAGGTACTCATGGAGACAGAAATTAATAATAACGTAGTTCACGCAGGCGAAGCCGCAGGCGGGCCGCTAGTTATTTATATTCGTGTTTAATTAAAATGCTATTTAGTATTAGTTACAAAATACAATATTAATCACGATTCTCTTAGTAGGAAATATTAAGGAATATTCAAATTTCAAGTAAATATTAGACTTTTTTAAGGCTAAGGCTATTATATATTTATACCTACAGATTACGCATATGGAGATTTCACAATTTAAATTTAAGAACTATAACTGTATGAACTTACTACTCTATAAGAACTAAAAATAATGTTTATTTTTATGTTTATGGCCCTAAACGTAATAAATATTATTTTTATTATGTCATTTAGATCTAACTTATATAACACGATAAGACCTTGTAGGTTATAAAAAAAGATGGCACTTAGCAATTGTGAAATTCACGGGACAAGTTCAACCTCAAGTAACACTTGTGCTAAGTGATAATGTTAGAGCAATTTATATACAATATGTTCATAATATATTTATTCGATAAATAGGTGCTAAATACTAATAAAAGTAAATAAATAACTTTAATAAAAAATACATATGAAATTTAGTGTTATATACTGTAATTAGCAGGTAATTTCTATTGTCTTTTACAGTAATAAACAACTTTTTAAGGAAACTGAACAATATAAAATAAATTAATGTTATTAATTATTGAAATAAATAATTAAATATATTGTGATCATTGAGAAATAATTGTAAATTTAAAAACACTTTTCAAATAAAAAAAATCTTTGTTTAATTAATTTACAAAATCTTCAATACTAATATGTAGATTAAACTTCAAATATTTGTTCTATAACACTATATAATCAGTATATCTAATTAGAATAAATGACTAGCCAAATAAGCACATCTTGGTCTTAACTTGACTTTTGATTCATTAAATACAAACACGGTGAACAAATGGTTGTACGAAAATCAAAACATGGATATCAAAGCTTTTTCTATAGTTCACATATAGATATATAATATTCAGCGTAAGTCTATATATAATACTGTTATTTAATTAAGTATATATTTAGTATTTACGAAGATGGCCCTATAGCTCATGTCAAATGAGGCGATAATGAGTAAGACCTTCGCAGTACCTCCAAGGCGTCTATAGAATGTGCATTCTAACCTTAAATGTTATTTGTTTATCATGATTTCTAAGGATTAATAAAGGTACGGTTTTTAAGGTATCATTTTGTAAATTCAGGTCAATTTTGCTTTATATGATAGAACACATGTAGTCTTCAAGAACACTATCAAGAACTGATTATTCGAAAGTTATCGACTTTATTCTTCGGAACTGGAAATAGTAATTGCTGCAAGCTCTTAAAACGGGGGAATAAAATTGCCAATATATTATATTTTAGTAAAACTTAATGCATCCTGCAACTGTATAATGTTAATTACTAAATTAAGAATAATTAAATTATTGTTATTATATGAAAATTAAACGTAAGATAATTCAAGCATTTGAGGATCTAATCCATCAAGCTAATATTTAAATCTACTTTCCTCTACCTCTAGACGACGACAATGACGCTATGAGACTGCATCTGACTCTAAACGTAATGGCACAACTATTGTCTTGATTTGTATTTGGGAAAATAAATTATTTCCAATTTCCTCAAAATAAATGAAAGTTATTTCAAGTATACAACGCCTAAACAAATCTGAAGTCTTCAAAAATATCATAATATCTGCAATATAAAATATTGTGTAATTTTGGCAAGAGTCGTTAATTATACACTTAAACTATTCGTGGCAGATTCGTTGGTACATTAAAATGTCATGAGCTCAACACCGTTAAATAGTATGCTAATTGAGATTGTTTATTATTTCATAACATGTAATTATAAAAATTAAAGATGAGAATCTTAAATTTTGACTATATTTTTGGTCTAATCTTATATAACAGACAATGAATTCAGAACTCGAAAAAATACATTTCATTCATAAAAGTTAGCTTATAAAAATATATTTGTGTAGAGTAAATATATTTGTGTAGTTGTGTAAAGTCGGGATATTGTTAATGTTCCAGAACATATAATAGAATACCAAAAAATTAATATTAATGATTATTTACGACTAAAATATGTTTTTATAAGATACTTAGTAGAGTCAGCATTTTATGTATATCATTGTAATATTCAGACGTTTACTTATTAATAGTATCGGAGAGTTGTATAAAACTTATTTAAAAAAATTTTTAATTTATATGTGTAGGTAGGTATTTTGAATATAGTTTCATATTGCACCTCTCGTAGGCAGAGGGAACCTAGTGTTAAGACACTTCAATACTCAATTCTCGCTCATTTTTAAAACAAAGCGAATTGAGTGAAAAGGGTGCGCGTTGACTTCCGTCACTCAATGAAAATAATTCATTGCTAAAAATTAGAATCGAACCCAGAGTCCTCGTATTACAGTCATGTGCGCCACGACGGAAGGTACTTTTGCCATAGATACTTTGAAGCTTTTATATAAATAAGTAGGCACATGAGAAATTTACGAAGAAGTGTATTACTTAAAAATTTTTTTTTGCAAAATCAAATAGCTATTAAAATTATTATATTCCTTTAGAAATCTTTAATGAAGATCAATTAACATTTTGATTATATAAAAGAAACAAAAGTATACTTAACTTATATAATTTCGATTCTCGTTTACATTACTACGTTGAAAAAAAAAACTTGATTAAGCAAACAAGTATTGGCATGTATATAATTTTCTTTACAATTAAAGTAATGATCTTCAATATTACCTAACCAATATTATGTAAAAATAAAATAAAATTTCCGCCATTTTGAATGAAGAAATACGGAAATTACGGAAAATATCTCATTGTTTTCCTTCCGACAGCCATTGGTAAAACAGATTGTGCTATAATTATTATCTCTTCCTTACCGCGGGAAATAAGCTACAATGCATGAGAGTTAAGTTATGCTTCAAACTTAATAGGTCCTTTGTTTTATTGTAAGAATTAAGGGTGTGTGCTGAAATCTTGTTTTTTTTTACATTCATACAAACTAATTTATATGTAAATCGCAAAAAAATACTTAGCAAATGCAAATAAAAGGTTAATAAAAAATATACAATAAATTGTAAAAAAATATACGTGTATAATTTAAATAAAATGTCACGAAATCACATTATTACGATAAGGGTAATAATAATACGATAAGTTATACACGCATAAAAATTGCCTATAATTTAGAAAGTAAATCTTCTTATAAAAATTAAGTGTTTTTAGTTGAAAGTTAAAAATATACTAAATAAAATGAATTCACTAGTTATTCTTTGTATTGATTTCTACGTTTATTGTTTTTGATTTTTCAGCAATGTTCATTCTAAAAATAAAATTTTACTTTCCATATATATAAGTATGATGTCACCTACATACTAACTGAGCTAAGGGTTAAATTAGGACGCAGGTAGAGACCCATGCTAAGGTTATTTACCCCATCCCTTTTAAATCACGTCAGTTCTAAATAAGGAACCCAAATAAAATTGAATAATAAAATGTACTCAGGTTCATTTAGAATTTTAATACAAATAAATAAATCACTAAAGCTAATAAGATTCTGGAGATTAGTAATCAGCACGAGTTGTACTTAAAAATATAATTGGTGTTTATGTGGGGGAAAAAAGTGTTAATAATAAAACAATCATATTTATATTTTAAATACTGTTATGATTTTTCTTATATTAACATAGCAAGCATAGCATATATAAAAAGAATTAATTTATAATAAATAATAATATAAACTTATTTCACTTCTTCAAAAATTTCAAAACGAAATTGATATATATACTACCTAGAAGAAAAAAAGATATAAAGGAATGCTATTATAATCATAATTTGTTTTAAAATATAACTATACATAGAATTTTTTGTCTATACATATATCACTGATAGCTAAACTCAGTACATTCACTCAGTATTGCGTGTTTGAAAAGCATGCAATATACACGCACCGCTCATAGCTTCCGTAAATATCGCACACCTGCACTATAAATTAGCTAAAGAATTATTATAGATACTTTGTATAATTAGAAATATAAAAGATATGATCTTGTATTAAGAATGAATTATTATTTATTTTATTTATCAATAATTTCTAAAAGTCCATATACTCTTAATTATGACCCAATTAATTGTATTTAAAATGGAAATTTTTGTATGAAGAGATATTACAATAATTATATTGTACTCGTTTTAAAATATTTCAGTTTTCTACTGACAATAGTAGTAATGTCAGATATCCATCATTAAAAAGTTCGGAAGCATTCCACATTCTTATTTAATAGGCGTCTATAGCGGAGACACGCACGTATATATACTCGTACATTAACATAGATATTCAATCATTAGGTGGTTAAATTATTGCTGGTTTCAAATAGTTTTTATATTAATAGCACACATATATGCATACTACGACCAAATTATTTATTTATATTACTAAAGTAATAAATAACACGAGGTATGTATGTTTTTACCATCTGTCCAAAAGAGAGAGGGGAAAAAATTAAATAAAAAAAAATGGTTGTCGTAGAACAGCATCTAACGGTAAACTCGAGGGTTGGTTACATTTCCACTCGGGAGACTCATTTTCATTTCTTCGCTCTAGTTAGAAGACAAAGTGACGGGCTTAATTCCGCAACTCAACACTTAATGTTCCAAAAATTTTTCGGTGAGTGGGGAACGGAGTGTCTCAACATAAAGTTCCCTCTGGGTAAAAATAGGAAAAATCCCAAAGGTTTGACTTGGATTAACTTATTTATTTAACCAAAGCCGCGTATTAAAATATGAATTTCTATTTTAAACGAGATCTTAACATAATTATATATAGATTTTCTTTGTAAAGAAATGGAATTTCAATCCGTCTATCACGACAGTTTCTTACATATATTCTTCACGCTAACATGTATTGTAAATAACTTGGCCTTGAGTTGTCTAACAACTGATCTGTGTATATCACGTTGTTAATACAAAATGACAGTTCAGAATATGTATTCATATTTAATCAACTATAACTTTAATGGAATGTATAAAACCTTTTATTTGATTTAGCGATCCATTAAAAGGGTTCTGTTGAAACGAAACCAAAAAAAATATTGAAATTGATTTCTATACCTTGGATCGAGAATCGAGATAATATTCGTGTTATAAAAATATTAAATTTTTATATCTTCACGCTTACATTATCTACTACGGAATAGGTAGAGAAATCTTAATGAGAAGTCATGTTGCGCATTGCATGCCCATGTACCATTAGTGCAAGGCTGTTTTTTAAGTGCCCAAACGGAAAATTGAAGCTTATTTAAATATAGAAATGTGGGATTTGAATCCATAACTATCAAGTTTGGCCAAGTACGACCTGATTGCATTAGAACGACGGTATTCCTCTTCAGCTCCATTTAAATGAAAAGGAGAATTTATCATGTCTTTATATTCTTATATAAGCAGAATATCTTTAAGATATTTATTACATAAATGTAATTGAGATTTATAGTACAGGTAATCTCGTCTACTTTCTATGAAAGAACATGAACGATAACGTTGTGTGATGATTGTTAAACATATAAAATAATCTTCGACTAGAATTAAGAAATAACATGGATAGTAAAAAAATAATAAATCGTATGGCCCAATCATTTGAATAGTTTTGTAAAAAATAACGCCAATCAATTTTGTATTCGCAACCTCTTAGGCTAAATTTAGCAGAATTTCGTAAACAAATATAAGTATTTTTAAAATGTGGATTTCCAGTTTGACGAACTCGCTTCTGACCCGCTATGTATGTTTTATTCGGAATAAATGAGAGCCATCGAAAGTGGCTTCGGTCCATTACTTTCCATTTTGAATGGGACCTTGGATATAATGTGATATTTTAAGTTTTAGTGTATTTTTGCCCTCGTAAAAGGGTTTTTCGAAACGCTATTAAATAAGTTACGTGCTTTGATCGCATTTAAACAGGTGTCAGTGTTAAAATTATGCGTTTTGCAAAATTGAATTTCTCAAGTTAAATATTGATAGCTTTTATTAATTCGACGGGATATTTGACAAAAACATAGATCAATTTGTTAGCATAGTTGGACAGATTCTAAGAGAAGCGGGTTCAAATCAATTTTATGTTCAAAGTAACAAGTGAATGTAAATGTTTTTGTATTAGCTTGTAAATATCTAAATCAATATCGTATAATTGGCTCATTTGCTTACTAGATGGAATCTGTAATCATTTTTGTCCTAAATTCAATATTTTTTGCTTAATCTTTTCTGCGGGAACTTGAGATAAAGCGTGACAACAGAGCGTGAAAGTAAAAATATTACATTCTCTTGATTGGCGATCAAACCCACAAAAACTGCGTATAACAAATTAAACTCTTAACCAATGTACAAAAACAGCAAAAATATTTTTTTTATAGTTAATGACCAAATTTGAAAATAATAATTTTATAAGCATTTATATTTTGATTTTATTTAAATATGTATAATATTAAAATATATTGAATAAGCGGACATGGCAATGAGGATACGGGCGAGGCTAGCAAATTAATCTAGCAATTTCTATATGCATAATAGAGTTTCCTTCCAACCCACAGTTGAATTATGTGCGGTAATAATGTGCAGTAGTTATAGCGTACTCTGACGGCATTGATTTGTATAGTGGTACTGCCTATTACAGTTATGCTATAAACTTACAATGCTGTCTTCGGTATGTTATTTATTTTTACTTTGGTGGTAAAGAAAATATAAAATAGCTTTTTTTTTTGGATTTTTGTTTGTTACTTCAGTTAATTTTTTTTTTTATAATGTCTCCCGATTGTAGCAGGGAACTCTAACGCCGCGCGAAACGAACTCACAACTTGTCCCGTTTACAATTACATGCTTGTGCCTTAAAAAATCCTTTATTTTAATGTTAAAAAGCTCAGGGCACAAGAGTGTGACTGTAACTCGATGGTTGGTAGATCGATCCCCACTCGAGGGAACGAAATATTTACTTAAATTTATATTTCTGTTTTTTCGCTCTGATATCGAGGCAAAAGTGCGGCGTTGAAATCCACCATCCAACACGTAATGCCTTCAGAATTCGACGGCAAGTAAGAAACGGAGTGCCTTAACACTATGTTCCCTCTGCCTACCCTACTGAGTGCGGGATACAGCGTGAAGCTGATTTTAGAAAATCTTGAAACGCAATTTGTCCCAATTTGCACACTTGTTCCGAGATTCCGATAACTTGAAAGGTTTCGATGACAATATAAAATTTTCTTAGCATTGATCTGCTCCTGTCAGCATGACGAGAATAAGGAGAAAATTCTTTAATATGTATTTTGCCTTTTTAAAACATTTCATGATTTAATTGAATATATTATTTAAGATAGATATTAAAGCCATATCTTATTTTAAAGTATGTATGTAATTAGATAATACATACCTTACACGTATCCATTGTTATAAGTCCAAAAGCTTCACATCCGCTCATGTAATAATCAAATGAGAACTTGATTAATTAAAGTATTAATTTCTCGTTCTTCCCGCCAGAGGCTATTGTTTTCGGCCATCTTGAAATGGCTTGACAGATGTGTCATGCTAGTGAAAAGAGATTATATAAGACAATTATTTTGGCAGCTTAAGACGATTTCGTTATTTTGCATTCGACTTGTTTCTGGTATATAAGTAATAGACGCTAATGGCAATTTAAATGTCTTTTTATTTGTAGTATTTATATAGCAAGATATATGTATATATTTATATGTATATTACTTAATATAATATTTTCTTAATAGGAAGAACATAATTATTATGCACGCAGAATTCAATTAAGTATTAAGTAAACAATGTTTAAAATTAAATAATAACGGAATTCACTCTATATAATTAAAAGTGGAATTATAATTACTGATGCGAACTGCTTTTTAGGGCCGCTATCTATATTATGAATTAAAGTTAGCCAACAAGTTACGCTGAGGCTGCACGAATGTTGCGAAAGCACACATATATACATTGCTGTTGATAGTTCTTATATATCTACTACACATAATTAAAATGTAAGTTTCACTGTTTGTTCATGAAAGATATTTGAGAAAATCCATTAATGGGAGCAAAAATAGAGTTTTTATTTGTTGTAGCACGCTTATCTCAAATCAGCTTTTGTCAATTTAATTGTAATTTTTACTATTATATTTTGGTAAACTTCCCCTAATATTTGGGACTTATTTTATTGCATTTAGTTAAAAAGCTGAAAAGGTATTCCCACGCAGACAAAGTCGCAGGCATCTAGATAACTGTAAGCTCAATTATTAGTTAAATTTATGCTTCAAAAAGTCAAATTTAGCCGTGACCCTTATTTTTGATATATACATACATTAATAAATCTAAATATAAAACGCAGAAAAGAATTATCCATTTGCACATATGACAAGAATTCGTTCGTCTAAATGTCATTGCCAACGAAAACATTTTTTTGCGAAATAAGATATAGAACATCTTTATCTTTTCAATAAATTTTATATAATGCAAATATTTTAAATATTTTATTAATAAATTAGCATGAAATTAAACGTTCACTAACATCAATATACGATGATGCCAAAATATTAATTATATTCTTATTTAATGTATATGCATTATTATTCACATTGTATAGAATTAACAAAATATATTTCTTGATAAAAAAATCTTCTATCGAATATATAAAATATTAAATAAATAATTTTAAATAAATAATAAAATTAATAATTAAAATTAATAATTTAATAAAATAAAATAAATAATAATAATATTAAATAAATAATTTTCAACAATACTTTTATATTTCTATCGACATTCAACTAGCACTTCCTTGTTTGACTTCCATTGACCATTGAATTACAACACAGTAATTATTTTCTAATATCACAATAGAACTGTAACTGTACTAAATCGCTTTCGCGTTACGCAATTTCTACTAAAGTAATATAAACAAGAGTGTCATTATTGACTCAGGTAGCCGCAATTATATAGAAAAAACTTTTCAATCTCGATAATGGAAAACAACTGGGTTAATAGAAAAAATATATATTGATAATTGTATGTTAGATTTCAATATTAAGAATCTATGCCACTATAGCGCAATGGGAGAGCCGCTTTATCTTAATAATTAATATTAATATTAGGAGGGTGATTGCAGGTTTGGCTCTCTCTTGAAACTTGAACTTGAAACTTGAACTTTTTTCATTTTTCTCTTTGGATTAGTTTCTCCAACCAAATAGAGGTGGAAAACGGAGAACTAAGTGTCTTAAAGGTGGGCTATTCGGCAAAAAAGCGGGAAGCTTCCATTGAAGCTTGTTATTATTATTGAAGTATTATATAAAAATGTTTATATATAGTATATATTATATAATGATCCTAACGAAATGCGACATTACAAGAATAAAATACAAATTAAGTAATTCAACACTCAAGTATGTTAAGAATAAATTAAGTATTCGTATGAGTATATACATTGACTTTTTAACGCAATTTAATCTTATAATGAATAGCAATACATATCAAATAAAATAAACTTGATAGGCTGTAAACATTGATACGAAATTAAACCAGGCCAAAATAATATTTAAATGATTAATAATAATATGAAGTCCTCGTGGCGCAGTGGCACAAGGGTGTGACTGTAACGCGACGGTTGCGGGTTCAATCCTCACTCGAGGAAGTGAATTGGGCAGAAAGTGGGGAACGGATTTACACAAGATTCCCTCTGCCTATCCTGCTGTGTGCGGGATACAGCGTGAAACTGATTATTAATAATAATAATAATTGTTTAACGAAATCGATGGCAAGCTGTACTTGCCGAATTAAAAGTAGTCCATTCATTACATAAGTATCTCACTTACAGTTGTTACATCTTAATCGGTAACGCGATCGAATCGGCGTCGATCGTTTTAATACTTTTTTGTTTGTTAAACTTTTAGTTCACAATCAAAATACAAAATGTTTGCTTTTTATAGTAATGGTTTTTGTAAGGAAAATGAGTGGCTCAGAATGAAATCAATGATTAAAAAAAGATAATTGTGTAAATTTTAATTTAAAAAAAGTTACGTTAACAAATAGTAAATTGCAGTATTAAGCTTGATTTGTATAGTATATGACACGCTACAAGTGTATATATATTTTAATTTTTTGTAAAAAATTGATAGTATAGGTACGTTATTTTTTATTATTAAATATATAATAAACAGATATACAAGAGGCGTTGTGGAGCAGTGGCACATCATATGACTGATTTCTGTTCAGAGGAAATAATTATTAAATATTTTAATTTTGTCGCTCTAGTAATAAGAGAATGCAAAGCGTAGAGTTGAGCCACTTAAGACGCAATATCGCGAATATTCGATTTCCGTTCCCTATACATTCCCTGATAAATGAGGGATACAGCGTGAACCTGAAATATATATATCTCTAAATTAGGCATTATATGCTATTTTTATTTTGTTATACGAAATTGCACCATTTATTTCGAGATACTTACACTAATATATAACTAATTTTTAAACATAATATTTAATTTAAAAAAGCCTCAATACTTTTTTATGTAGTTTCAATTTATAAAACCAGCGCTCTTGACCTCGACAAAAAGTGAAACTTGCTCGCAATGTTCCAGATAAAAACTTACTGCAACACTTTTACTAGATATGGTATTGACATTTTGTTAATGAATATTTTTGTTTTTGTTTCAGGTAACACTTCGTTGAAATATGTCAGGGAAGAATGCAAAACTACTAAAAACATCAGAGAGACAAACACAGAAACTGTTTTTTTTTTCAGTATTTCTAATTTTTGCAGTCTGAACTATTTTCTTAATATCACGCATAGTAGGTACAAAGGACTTTGTATAGAACACTGAATTCTCAAACAGTAAGCGGATTTAAAATAAAAAAATAGATATAAGAACAGTTAATACTTTTATTTACCTTGTATGGGAATTGAACTAGCAAACTTTGAGTCAGAAACATATCGAAATAGTGCCATGTTACGTGCAACGAAAATGTCTAGAATTCCTTATTGAATACTTGACAATGATCGAGATAATAAATAATTCTTATAAAATATTCATATATTTAGCGCTACATAATGTACTAATGTGTCCATATAAACTATGGAAAGAAATATAAACAGTTAAGTACTCCTTAAAGACATACATATATTGAACATATACATATATTTTTTTACTTAAAAATTTCGAATAATGAGAGTGTAATTATTAGTTCTTTAGGTTAAATTTTGTAATATTTCATTAGTAGCAGGAATAATAATAGTTACGAAAAAAGAAAAAATATAAAACACATTAACAAATAGTACGATATGTTCATGGTACATTTCGGAAGTACATAAATGATCGTGGTAGGTGTGGGTTCAAATCTTTGATTATATAAAGTCAACGTTATAGTTCCGGATTTATACAACATTCAAAACATACGCCATATGTTTATAAAATATAAAAATAATAAAACTATTACAAAAGTAGAAAGACGAAAATTTAACGTTCGTTCCACAAAGGGTCAACTGGTGGATGGCTTGTCAGTCCAGGAAGGGCCTCGCGAGAGTGAGGATCAGTAGAAATTATATTTTAATATATGTCATTACCTATAACGACATGCACCTAATTTTATTGTTTTATAAATATACTTAATGTTCTTGCGTCAACAGGTCATTAGTGTGACACTTTAATATTCTAAAACAAGTAATTTACTTTAATATGACTTCGGTAAATTAGTTTCATTCGTTTCGAAATGCAATAAACAGCTAATTGATACTAATATATGAGTAAATAAAGATTAAAGTTTTACCGAGGTCACTGTGAGAAGCTTGACCTTTTGATTAGGTGATCTGTGCTGTTATTATTATTTAAACTTAAAATTTAACCGTAATTATATATATTATTAAATGATTTTGAAGCAATTTTTTTTTAAGTCAATATACCTAGGTAGGATTTAAAATTAATTTTATTATTGTATATATCTTAAAGCACAAGGTACAACACAATTTTTTTAAAAAATAAAATTTAATATATTATAGTACAAAATAAGCTTAATGTGGATCCTGGATAAAATCAACTTTTGTATTATTAAGTTAAGCGAAGCAGAGTGTCCTTCAAAAAGATGCTACAAATACATATATTTTCTAAACTAAAACGGAAAAAATTAAACGTTTTCGACGAACTATCAATTTTTACGTAAATAACTTAAGCAGTATTAACGGCGGTCTCATAATAAATCTTCTACAACCACATTACGCGGTTCTCACATTTTTTAAATATTCACAAAAGATCCCACAATTAGACCACTAACTGCGCTTAACCTACATTTTATTGCCGCCTAATTTATTATTATTGTACCTGTCATTAATTATTTCTGAATTAATGTAATGAACTTGTTATTTATGTTTCTAATGCAATTGACTTTGGAACAAGTTATACACTCTTGCTCCAGTTTGTACTACGACGTACTTTGAAATACTAGTTCTGCTTTGAAAAGAACTTTTGCTTCTTGTTAACTGTGGCCGATGACTTAGTGGTCAGTCGTGGTGTAGAGGCACAAGCGTATGACTGTAAACGTGATAGGTTATGTGTTCGATTCCCACCCGAAGAAATTAAATTTTAATGTCTGTTATACTTGCAGGATAGAACGTGAAGCTCAAAAAATGCTTAGAGTAATTAAAAAACAATATTTTTTGCAAAGAAGTAAATAATGGTATTAAATACATTTTTAAAAGAAAAATATATTTTTTTCAGAAAGATCGTTAAGCCGTATAATTTAAAGTCGTGGATACATTTTCTAGTCTGTTTAAGGTTTTGAAATAGAATTTTGAAATGAAAAATATACATTGGGTTGTAAAGTTTAATATAATTATATAATTTAGTTAAGATTATCTTTTAATTTACCATTTAAAACGTAGATAGCCTATCAAAATTATTCAGTTTAAATTTTGATTAAATATTAGGTTTTGTTTCAGTAATAGTATAATTAGCCTTCAATAACAGAATGGAATAATAAATTAATCTTTCTTTTTTGTGACGTCTAGATATTTCAAAAGACCAACGACATTATCGCTAAGAATGATCTTTTATGAAATGTCATAAGCGATCAAATCAGACCTACAGGTTGTCTGTTTTTTGTTAGAGTTAAACTAGCGATATTAATAAATATATAAAATAATAGACTTGATGAATGACGTATGACATATTATAATTAATTTTAAAAATTAATTAAACTAAATATAAGTTGGCAAATATTTAATGTACATAGCCTTTGTTCGGATTGTTCTTATTAAGTATGCTGATGTGAATGACTAATAAATAATGTGCAAATTATAACGAGGAATATTATAATCTATAGAGTCAATGAACGAATGAATATTAATATATTCTTTTTCATCTTCACGCTGTATTCCGCATTATTAGCACACTGTATTAGCAGGGCTGTAGATGATTACTCTTAAGAGGCAGATGGCCGAGGATGATTACTGTTAAGACCCTCCGCTCCCCACTTTTGCGCCAAAACCTGGAGCTTAGCCTGGACCCTAGAGCGAAGAAATGAAAATATTATTTTTTTAATTTCCTCGAGTGGGAATCGAACTCACAACCTGTCGCACTTATAGTCACACGCTTGTGCTCCTGCGCCACTATCCTAACCTGGCTATAAAAATAAAATCATATATATTCGATTATTTGTAGAAAGAATAATTAAACTAGTTTTGTAATTTACTCTTATACTTAATAACTATAAGAGAAGAATGAAGGAATAGTTAAAATAAAACAATTACACATTGCCATTTTATACTAATACCTCTACATTTGGTAATACACAAAGATAAGTATCCTTTAAATATTGCCTCAGTTTCGGCGCAGTCCTAGGCCTTAGGCAATGATATCGGATAAGCCTTCTTATGTAACTCAAAACTGGAGCGATTGCAGCTACACTTGTCGTGGCTACTTGAGTAAGGTACATACGATGTAGGTGGATATTTGAGACCGTCACTTCGACCCAGTTAGGTCTTGCTGTAATTAAAATTTTCCATTTAATATTGATTTCAAAAAAAAAAAAATTTTATTAGTATATTGGTATAATGATTTATTTATGTGATTTAAAGTTTTTGTATAATTAATAATCTTGTTACAACTATTTCTTAATTTGGTAGACTTTTTGCGATACGCATTTATAGGCAGAGCAACTAAGCTGATCTATGGACATATTATTCTTGATGGATGGCAGAACTCAATTTTCAACTTTAAAATGTTTATATATAATATAATGCTTATGCTTATATAATATAAGCTTAATATACCTAAATATGATACGAATCAAAGCTCAGCAGTTACGGACACTGACAATGAAGACTTAAGCAATGTGACTGTTAGACCACGGGCCCGCAAGCGCCAACATGACGATGAGGTATCCGCCCTTACGCTAGAAATGAGAAAATCTTTTGAAATCTTGAAGAATCAACAGAACACTATTCAACAAAGTATTAAAGATATTCAGAGTCAAAATAGCGATATCATAAAATCTATGGATTTTATTTCTAAGCAATATGAAGATATGAAAGACAGATTAATAAAACTGGAATCTGAAAAATTATCACACTTATCTTACATACAATCCTTAGAAATGAAAGTTGAAAACCTCGAAAGATCGCAAACACAGACTTGTATTGAAATCAGGAACCTTCCTGTTCAAAACAAGGAATCTAAAAACGATCTGCTGTCTGTTGTGAAAAATATTGGAGCTATCACCAACATTCATATTGAAGAGAGTCATCTAAAGGATATTTTCCGGCTCAGCAAGAAAAACGGAGCTAGTAAGCCAATAATTGCGGACTTTTCCTCAATTTTAATTAAAGACAAAATATTGGCCGCTGTGAAAGCGTATAACCGCAACACAAACAAATTAAATACATTACATCTTAAACTAGAAGGCGAACCTCAGCCTGTTTACATAAGCGAGTGCCTGACTGATAAAGCAAGAAAAATATTTTATTCTGCCCGCGAATTTAGTAAGAAACACGGATACAAGTTTTGTTGGACTGCCCATGGCAAAGTCTTTCTCCGCAAGTCTGAAGGTGCCCAATGTCATCGAATCGACAATGATAAAGACCTGGATCATCTTCTTTCTTCGCCCTCACATAAGCTATGACTATATAACCAGCAAATCTTGTTTTGTTTTTTGTTTTGCATGGTCTTTTATGTTCCACACTACGTTCATAGTTTANCACACACACACACACACACACACTCACACACATTAAACACGTGGTAATAATATAGAATCTAATTGTTTTTCTTTTCTTCTTTTTCATAATTAATTTAACACTTTTGTTATATCGCTTTATTTTTGCTTATGTCGACATAATAATATGTACCTAATTGATGAGTATTCTCACTTTTGTCATCGAAATAGTGTCTTAGGGGCAAAGATGCTGGCAGCTGTGACACAGTTCACACTAGTACGGCTGCCATCGCTCACCTCTACTAAATTGTTGTCTTGTTTTTTCCATATTCTAACGAAATTAGAGTGTATATGTAACATTTAATTACTGAATAAAGCATTTATTTATTTATTATTTATTATTTATTTATAATGTTTATATAATTTTTGTGTTTTAAAAATAATCAATAATCATCTATCTCTACGAATTTATAAATTTATAATTATCGCCTTTAATAGTTACCTTCAGTAAGAGACGCCAACTGGCGCCTAGTGGTGGTCACCAAGTTGCTTAGTATGAAATTGTACAAATTATACGCAAATATTCATTTATCTAACAGTCTCTAGATACAGATATATATATATATGTACATAATATAAACACTGAAATTACATCTTAACAATTGGCTTGACATAAATGGCGTAAATTTTTTCGATGAATAATATAATGTTTTCGTAATATTTGTTATAATAAATAACAATTTAAAATCAGTAAATTATGCCCATAGATTATAAATCTGTTTTTAGAATTAGGAAATGATTGATGTGACCGAATTCATTAAGATCAATATATTAATGATGTTGTTTATTTTTTTTTATTATATTATCTGTCAATAATAAATTCGTTGAAGCGTATTTAAAACAATAAAATAAAAATATATGCATAATAGTGACATTGTGATCAGTGATTTAGAACGGAGGTTAACTTATTTGGATAGACAATTTATTGGTTTAGATATTTTTTATTATATTTATTCCAAGTATTTTAAGATAGACAAAAAGGTATGCGGCTGTATAATTGCTTGTTTTTTAAATTAACAGATTATATAAAAAGATAAAGCAAATAATGGCAACATCCTGATTGAGTGATTAACTGAAATCGATTAAGGTTTAATTTTTATTAATAAAACAAGGATTCTGCCAACATGACAATAATAAAATTGATATATAAATTATTACTCTTTTATGTTTGTAAATTATTCTTTCATGTTTGATGCCAATCGTGGTGCAGTGGTACAAAGTGAGTTGAGTTCCGTCACTGAACACGCCTCCAGAATTCAGCGGAAAGTGGAGAACGGAGTGTCTTAACTCTGAAATTTGAAATTTTTAAGAAATTTATAAAACCCGTAATAATATATAACTATTGTATAAACTTAACTGAATTAACTTTTTTTAACGTTGCACATACGCATGACGTAAAGATTTCTCTCATTTTCTATTTCATTCCGACCGTTCTTCCGCAACGTTGATACTCGCCTCTTGTATTTAATAATAGCTGTGTATAATCTTAATAATACACAGAGATATCAGTTCAGTGAAAAGCCATAAGTATTAAACAGAAATATTTAATTTTTCTTTAAAAAATTAAGTTATTGAGGTTTTATTTGTAGAAAGAGTATTTTATTATATACTTATGTGGTATGTGGAGTTTTTACTACGGAAAGCATTCGAATATAATCATATCCTATAATTACTTCTTAATTCTTACAAAAGGAAATATTGATATCGTTTCTTTAAGTTTTTTTATAGAATTACCAATTTTAATATTGAATTAGTACAAATGTTATCGAATTAAATATTACATAAATATAAATTAATACAACAAAACAACAAAAATAACAACAACAAAACAACACAAAGATAACATTTCTTTTCTTTAATTCGTAAGAGTAGCACATCTAGAAGCAGTAAGTGTGTTAAATCCAAGATTAGCTCGAGCGAATCGATCCGCTTTCCGCATCCCCCTAGAATGCATTTTCACTGTCGTATTTCAACACCACTCTTCCGTGGTCTGCTGTAACGGATATGTTTCCGTAATTAAATGTTATTATTTAATTATTTTATATATATATATATATATATATATATATATATATATATATATATATATATATCATAGCTGGCACATAAAAATATTAAGAAATAATAGACTGATGCTATCTGAGAAAGAAAAAAAATTATTATCATTTTTAGCTTCGCACTGTATCCCGCATATAGTAGTATAGGCGGAGACACCTTCCGCTCAGTTTTCGAGAGAAATTAAAATAATTCCCCGCTCATAATGGAAATTGTAATTAATAGATTTTTTTTAACTTTTCGGATTAACTTGTCAATGCTGGTTGGACTTGCTGCATACAATAGTCATGGGCTCACTTCCAATCAGGATTTTGACGTTTAATGACGTTTATTACTAAATACGCATACTTCGTGTTAACATATAAAAATGAAAATTAATTTACATGCCATTATTCATACTTTTTTTAAATATCATATTATATATCGTGATAACTGTGGATTTACAATACTCTATTGAACTTCCTGTTAGGCTTCCAAGTTAGCGCGCCGGCATGGCATTTGAATGTATATAGGTGCCATATTGTCATATTGTATGTCTCTTTACCGATAAGAATGTCCATATATGGGAAATAACGACTAGAACATGCCGGCTATTACATATTTGAAATAGATAAATTTAAGAAATACGTTTAATATAGTATTAAAAGATAGAATGTATACAATTGGTATATAAACCAATATTAACTGCACTATTATAGCGCAGTTGATGCGTATAAAAAAGGTAGTTGTGGATTTAATTCCATCTGTGAGAAATGTACAAGCCCTTTCCCTGTGTCCCTTTATATGCGTCAACTGCGGCAGTATACTTTTTTATAGTTTTTTACGCTGTCTTCCATATATAGCTGAGGCACAGAGGGAATCTGTGGACATAGTGTTAAGATACTCCGTTCCCATTAATATACCTCTGTTCCCCACTCTCTGCCGTGTGCTTTAGGCATTGTGTGTTGAGGGGAGACTCAACGCCGTGCTTTGCTGATTTACCAAAGCGGGAATCGAACCCACCACCCGTCATGTTTTCAGTCGCACCCTTGGGCCCTTGCACTACGACGCTGTATACTTGATTTTGAATGAATCCGTTTTTTTTTAAACAAACTGAAACGTAACAACGTTAAATAAAAATAGTAAATTAAAAATCCTTTAGTATATAAGTGAAGACATAGGTAATATTAATATTTTATATTTTAATCTCATAATTACGCGTATTTAGGTGTTTATATGTTAACGTGAGAACGAAAAATTTATGTCAAACTCATAAATAATTTACCACTTTAAAGCATATAAGAAGTTGTGATAAAAATGTCTTTTTGCTCTACACTATAAAAACTCTTATGGTATTTAAGAACTTAATGGACAAAACCTATATTTGGATGACGCAGATAACGTTCATAATTGACATTTAAATTTAAGACACTGCCTCACAAATTTTCGATATATTGAGGGTTTCGCTCTTTGTCCTCCTACTAGACCGAGGCAAATGAAAATAATTCAGTACTCCGACTGTAAATTCAACCCATTACAGTAATTTTTACAGCCAGACGATGTGCAAAAGAATACTCATTATGCTTTATGCTGAGAACTTAAATAGATTATTCTCATAGGCATACTATAATAATAATAATAATAATAAGCCTTTTATTTCACATATCACTTTTTTTTTTTTTACAAATATTGTTAGTTAGATATTAGTAGTAAAAAGTAAATAATTAATAAGTAAATAGTAAAATAGTAAAAAGTAAAATAATAAATCTTAGTAGTAAGTAAATTAGTTTGTTAGTTAATAATATTAATGTTAGATCTTGTTTTGGTGATATGGATCCCATTTTCTTGAGTATAGGCCTCCTCCATTTCGCTCCACAACTTTCTGTTTTTCCCTAGAGTCATCCAATTTTTTCCAGCAATTTTTGCTATACCGTCAGCCCACCGGCTAATTGGTCTACCAACATATCTTTTCCCAACTGGGCCCTTCCATCGTGTTGTTTGAATTGTCCATCTATTATCAATGTAACGTGATATGTGCCCAGCCCACCGCCATTTTAATATTAGGGCTTGGGTGAATGCATCCAATATATTAGTTTTTTGTCTTATCTTATGATTGTTAACTTTTTGTGTTTTTCTGACTTTCAATATATTTCTCTCCATTTTTCGTTGCGTTACGTTAATTTTTTGTTTTATTGTGTTTGTATAATTCCAGGTTTGACATCCATATAAAAGAGCGGGTGAGATGCAAGTGTCCATGATAGTTTTTTTCATTTTCATACTAAATTTACCTTTTAAAAAATCTTTAAGTGTCCAAAACTTTTTCCAAGCTAATTTAATTCTTCTTTCTATTTCTTCTTCATTACTTGTTTTTCTAAACGATATTTGTTTCCCTAAGTAAATATAGTTATCTACATATTCTATGTCAATTCCTTCTATTGTAATATCTCTCTTAAAGCTGTTTGTCATTATTTTCGTTTTACAAGGGTTCATTTCCAAACCAACTTTGTGACTTTCTTGATTTAGAGTGTTTATCATTGTTTCTAATTCATTAGGTTGTTCAGATAATAAAACAATGTCATCGGCAAACCTAAGGTGGCTCATATACTTTCCGTCTAAATAGATTCCCCCTTGTCCCCAGGTTATTCTTCTAAATACATATTCTAAAACCGAAATAAAAAGCTTTGGCGATAGAGGATCGCCCTGTCTCACCCCTCTTTGAATTTCTATCTGATTTCCCCTGTTTTCTAATTTCACTTTACTTGTGCTGTCTCTATATATGTTTTTTATTATATTTATATATGTTTTACAAACGTTGGACATTTCTAGTGCCTTCCAAATTGAACTGTGGCTAATGCTGTCAAACGCCTTAGTATAGTCAATAAAAGCTATGTATAGGCTTCTATTAAACTCTCTGTACTTTTCTANATCCTTTTTTATTTTTTTTACCACTTCGTCCAGCAGTTCTGATTGCGAGTATTCTTTTTCTTCAAGGCCATAAAAAATTATGTTATTGGATTTTTTATTTTTTTCTAAATTATTAATTTTTATTTTCAACTCATTATTTTCTAATTTCAGATTTTCTAATTCTTGTTTTATAGGTTGCAATTTTCCATCTATTTGTGAGATAATGTCTTTTGTTTGAATCGACATTTCTACTTTTATCTTTTCGAAAAATTCTTCAATGTTACTCATTTTGTTTAGTTGGTATTAATAACGTATTTATTCGACTTTGTAAAACGAAACGTAATTTGCTTCGACGTTATGTTTCTGTATTCGTATTATATTATGATGTTGGCACCAAACTGTCACTATTGTAAAAGAAGTTGAGACTTTGACAGATAACCTTATTTATTCGAAAAATAGATTATTTTTTGCGTATATGCAACTAATTTTATAAAATTATTACGTCACGATCAAATTTGTGTCACTATTAACAGTTTGTATACGTTTTTACGTTAATTAGCTGATTAATCACACCAATTTTGAATTTAAAAGTCAGGACACAAATATCACTTGTTGTTACGAGCACAACCGGAACCGGACATAGGCATACTATAAAATTCTATTATTATTTTAATTAATTAAAGCTAAAACAATACAAAAGAATTTGTAATCAATTGTTAACGATATTGTTTAAAACTTTTTATACGGAAGCCTTACTTATGCCCATAAATAAACGACATGGATCCCACAGATTATTATGTTTTAAACAGCTCAAACACACGTATCAGTAATAAAAACACAGATAGATTATTAAATATTGATTTAAATTACAGGAAAAAATGCTGCCATCTATATAAGTAATATGAATTCCGGTAATTTATAAAATGACCATAGTCGCAGTGAACGCTTAATGGTTGTAGGTAACTAGACTTTGGTGAATTGCTCACGTAACGTTTCCGTAGAGAACGTATTTTAACACCGATACAAGGTCAGCTGTCAAAATTGTAAGCGACAATCAAATATCGTATATTTTTTGTTTGATAAATATTATTCTTATAAATATGTAAATTTATTTATTCTGTAATATGTGAATAAAGATATAAGATTATTAAGACTGAGTTTTAGACATATAGCAGCTCTATTTTTTAGTTTCACGCTGTATTTGCACAAGGATAGGCAATGAGAATCTAGAGCTAATTTTCTATTACTTAATAGGATACTTTTTATTAAAAGGAAAATATATTTTCAAAAAATCCTTTGCCTATAATATAATAAGTTTAAGCGAGGGAAGCCGCGTTTAAGTTTCTCCTAAAATATATAACAGTTAATAAATAATATATTGATAAATTTTAGCTTTCACTTTTCATAGGAAATAGGGCGAATATCATAGGCTTGTTACAACGTGTGTATGTTTGTTTGTCTATACACTGAAGCATCGCTAGCATCTGTGTAATGCGGATGACTATCGTTAAAGATGCAAGGTCGCCAAAAGACCGGCTCCGTAAGCGGAATGTGTACATTCCACTGAGTGAACTAGAATATTGATTTATGTTCAAATGTTTCTTCTATGAGTTGCTGTCTTTGTTTTTAATTTATGACATATAACCTTATGAGTTTGAATTTAATAGAAAAATGTTAATAATATTGTGCCACAGTGATAAAGAGAAGAAGAAAGAGAATGAAAGAGAAAGAAAGTTTTATATTTTTTGTAGTAAATATTGTTTCAACTTTACGGTTTATTCTGAAGTAGTGGACCCGAACGCGGCTATGCCCGCTAGAACTATACGAATATTTATTGAATATATTTATGCAATTATTTTCAATTTTCAATAGCGTATGCGTTTTATGCGTTAAGCAAGCTCATTTTAGGTGACGTTTTCTAACAAACTTTGCAAATCGTTGCTTAGCAACGACGGTTGTTATTAACATGGCGGAATAAATTGCGTGTCAAATTATTAAGTATTTTAATATATTGGTATATGTCGAAAATATTACAAATACGAGAAAAAAAAGTATCCTATGTTCATCCCGAGACCCTCAAGTATCTTTATGATAAAATACTCATTATTTTATCACAATTAAATTAGCGGTTTGGCCCTGATTGCGTAAAAGACAGACAGACAGACAGAGTTACTTTCGAATTTATAATATAGGTATGGATATATAAGAATGGACACTGAGAGCTTAATGTAGGATATTTTGTTCTTGGCGTGCCACCCGAGTTTAAGACATTACGTGTTGAGTACCGGAGCTCAACGACTTTGTTTTGCAACTTCCACCAGCAGCCAGCCGGATGGTGTTTAAAGGAGAATAGAGATTAATATTTTTGTATTACGTTGCTAGCTCTTAGACAATAACCAAAATAATTATACCTCCATTACTCTAGTAAGAACTATAAAATGTTTCAAAATTTAAATTATGATTAATGCACGATCACGAGCGTGTGCTAAATGTTTAATTGATAAGGTTACGGTCAATAAGGGTCATGTCACGGGTGTCATATGTAGTGTCAATTGCATTTGTTGCATGTGTTAGGTCAATTTGACATAATTAAGTATACGAGCATATGTCAACAAACCTAAGTATGTTTGTTTCTACTAAAAGTAAATTAAAAATTAAATTAAATCAACTTTCTTCAGAACCTCGTGTTAGGACATTCCGTTCCCCACTTACCGTAAACATTTCCTTTTCGTTGAGTGGGGATTGAACCTACAACTAGTCGCGTTTACAATTACAGTCTTACTGAAATTAAATATGCTAAAACTAATTAAACGATATAGTAAAATATGGAATTGTTAGTCCGTCCGTTACTGATTTACTGTGATACCACCAAACAAAGCCAATGATGCCAAAATTATTTCGATAGCATACCAAAGGCGTTAAACTACATTTTGTATCAGACTATATAATTGGGATATATAAGGTTATATTTAGGTCCTATAAGGTCTATACAGATTATTATTAATATATTTGTAATATATGAAAAAAACTTTTTTTTAAAATTTTATATGTTTGTTTGTGCCCAACGATGTGTGACTATAGAGTTGTGTGTACAGACCCTTAATAATAAGCAGCAGTGCTAACATTACGTAGCAAGACCGTCTGATGCAAGTCCATGCTTGCGGAATACGTGAATACGGCCTACTTTGTCAAATGTCATATAATTATATGTCAGCATATTAATGACACTTTTTTGTTTCAGGTACGATCGCTAAAAGGGTATTTATCTGTACTGATAAATTGACCGCTGTCTGTAATAAGTAATTTGTAACGATAAAAAACTTTTAACAGTGAGTAATATTAAGGTTTTATTGTCGTTTTTAGATTTGGCTTTTATTTGAGTTATTGTTGACGCAATTTTAAGGTGGGTTATATTTGATTTAGAGCGACATTTAAAATATAGAGTTTTTACATGTATAACGTTGCATTTCACGGCTCTATATTTTTTTAATTCTTTAGCTTCACGTTTTATCGCACATGTAGCAGGCTATGCAGATCTAACTTAGTGTTAAGTCACTCCATTTGCTTTTAGACTATCAGACAGGAAAGCCATAGAGTTTGTAGGAAATCGTTGTCTTGCTTCGTCGCGATAGCCTTTGAAATCAAAATACGTGTATAAAGTTTTATTAAAATAAGATTTTATTTAAAATTGTTTAAAAAAACATTGATTCGTTTAAAGTAACGAAAAGAAAAACCATTTACATATTTTATATAAACTTCATTACTAGCCAGGCTTAAGTAAATGTAACCTTATAACTTACCAATAATTTCGACCTTTATGAAAATCTCTATACTTTATGCTATTTATTACTTATAAAGTTCATTGATACATTTCTGGTGTCTACACGGAAATACATACATAGATATGTTTGTTCGTACAAGTACATATTGTATAGCCTATGACCTTCACTTGTTAAGGTCAAAAACAAGTTTTGAGACAACCTTTCACCAAAGTCACTTTGTTTTGCAATTGATTTGTTCATTATATTGTTTTAATATAATTTGATATTTAATTTGACGGTTTTTTAAGTATTTCGATATTTTCTACGGTATCACAAATATTAAATGTAACTTAATATCGATTATGTTGTTTGTTTGCTTGAATTTCCTCATTAACTCAAATTCTACCCTCGTAGCATTGAAGCGTAGCACTTTTGTAGAGCCACGGCTTCTATTTACTAATATAGAGTCTTTACTTAAGATTAATTCAATAAAATGAAATAAAAAATGTATTAATAAATAAATTTATAATATTTCTGGTGTAGAAAACATATTTGACTAGCGGCTACAGTTATCCGTGATAGGTTAAGCGTTTAGGGCGTAAGATATTGTCTATATTATTTAGTACTTGGTTTTTCATAATTTAACCTTTATATTTACATTTCGAAATGGACTGAGTTATTTTCCGTTGCGTTTCTCTTATTCAATATAACTATTAGATGTCAAATTAAGATAGTAATTTTTATGGTAGTGTCACATCGTATAATCAGCGTAGCCCTAATGTTTTAATTTTAACAACAATAGAGCTTAAAATATTGGAAATAAAAAGTTTTTAATTTAAATGAATCAATAAGTAACAATTATTAATAGTCCATGTCTGTACTGTAATATTATTTTATTAAAGTGTTTTAGAATAAATTAATGAAAGTTTTTACTGCAATATTAATATAAATTAGTTTAAATTTATTAGCGTCGTAATATGAAAAATTAACAAAAAAGTGGATCACTTTTTTGCAATACACTACGACGTTAATACGTGGTATCTGAACCAGTTTAGCACAGTGTTTCCGGGTGGCAACCCTTACAAGGCGTGTTCGAAGGCCAGCCATTCACTTGCCCACTTGCAGTTAATTATTATAGTTCTAGATTGAGAAAACTGATCCATATTTACTTGAATGTTATAGTAGAATATTGAACTGAAATATGAAGTATTTTTTATATTAGGGGGTTTGTGGTTCAGAGAAGTTTTTTTTTATGTTTCGATATTCAATACGTAAAACAATATAAGAAAACACTACACTTTATCTTAATCGATAGTGATGGATTTATAATGTGAATCGGCTTAGATTAAAATGATATTGAAACAATATTTAAAAAACTATCCTGATATATACGAATATGTAGCGATAATTTTATACGTTAAATTAAATATATTATCTTTGTTTTAGATAAAATTAGAATATAAATCGTTCCTGTTTAACTAATCAACATACAAAGGCCAGAACAAAAATGGAAAAAAAATAAAATTGTTATACCTTTTTTATCAACACATTTCGTGGGCAGCTGAGAACATCTAAAGAGGCTTAGATGGATTTAAGCCATAATTTTAAACCAATACAAAAAACTTCTGTTTAGCAGAATAAAACGGCACGGTAATCCTCCGATTCTAACTATAAATGCAGTATTTTATGTAACAATCATTACTTTCAGTCACAAACCGTCTAATCAAGTTCATTATAATAAACTGATATAAAAATAATATGAAATAAAATATATATAACTAAATTGAGAAATGGGGCACTACAAAAACACACATATTAAACTCTCACCGCTCTTGAAAACAAAACCCTTAAGAAATATCTAGTAGGTTGTCAACTTTTATTACTCACAAAGAGTACAACGCTCAGTATAATGACAGTAATGTGAAAAAAACATATCAGGTTGAGATCAACCGGTTATAATAAAATAACAATTCGAATAGCTCCCCAAGTGCAATGAGGAAATGACAAGAACTGGACTAAATGACCCTAAGTAAGAATTAATTGGACTGGAAAAAGTCAGGGCGAAAAGTATTAAGCTGTTGTTTTCATGCAAATGGTGTCTTCTTATATTTTATGCAATTTTTTATTTAAAATGCTTGCATATTAAATATAAATGTAAAAAGTATCCGGAATTTTATTATACCTTCAAGCATCTTCCGCATTATGTTAGGTAGGTAGTTCAACGAAAAAGTCTTTGGATATCTGGGGTCTATGTAGAATATTTAGCATTCGTTAACATTCTTCTTATATTTATTACACTGAATGTAATTTATTAAAACTATACATATTTTGTCCTTTTTTTAATACACGCGGTATCCCGCATACAAGAGATAGAGAAATAATTAATTTCCCTGTTTGGGAATTGAACCCACAACGTTTACAGTCAGGCACTGCTGCACTGTGATGGCTTTAATTGTTATTATCTGTTTCCTCTATAATTGCGGGCGGAAGTGATTATAAATATAATTATTGATTAATTATTAATTAATTATATTATATTTAATATGAAGATATGTCCTATTTTTGCAACACGTACTTGAATCATGAAGGCATAGCAAAATCAGTTAAGCCGAAAATACCGACAAAATTTTGCAACTGCACTTAAGAACATCCTTTCTAATCATCTTCTAATTGTTTTAAAGTGTAGTTAACCTTATTACAAGATGTTAAAGTTTATTTTACATTGATCGTAACAACGATTGAAATACTAAGAATCGAGTTTAATATTAAAGGTATGGTAGGAAATCCCTTTTTAGATCGGCTAAATTCATATATTCAATATTCATATATACATATACGACTAAGTAATAAATGTGCTGCAATTTTATTAAATGTAATTTAAATATTGTTTTTATTTATTTTAACCTTTACATTGTCCCCATTATTAACTTGATCCAGATATATGTAGTATATTAATTTATATCTGGCAAATAGAAACAAAATGAAGTTTAAAATAAGCATTTAAAAATTAGTATAATAATTTAAAACGGAACTACTAATTATTCTATTTATATATCAAACGGAAATACTTAAAATTATATCTTACGTAAATATCTTTAAATATGTTGAGTGGAACAAGGCCATATTATAATGGTTGTAATTATTCATTCTAAGTTAATTTTCTATCGGGTCAAGGTTCCATTGTATTCAGTAAAGTTTTCTTCTTTCTAAACACCTAGAATAGCGTATAGCTTGCGTAATTAAAAAAAAATCTTGTTTCCCAAAATCATTGTGAGATTACTCGTTATTGGACTAAAATGCTGCCTATAATTTTAATAGTTTTCGTAAATTAATATCTTCTTCCTCCTGGCATTAATCCTGGTGTTGCCAGGGTCTGCAATATAGAATATGACATATATAATATAACTAATATTAACATATGTTTCAGTTCATTTCATACAAAATGAACGTATTCGCCCGCACACTTAGGTTTGCCAATTTTTATAAATTGTATTTCCCGTTAATCTACAATCCTACGGGACCCTCGGTGGGAAAGTCCACCTCGCACTTGACCTGTTTTTTATACGCTAGATTTCCAGTCTCTTCCACATAATACGACAAATCGTTTGTATTGTAGACGCAATTTCTATAGCTTTTCGTAATCTATGATTGACCCTTCAAAATATGTCAGTGTCGTCTCCAACGTTATGTCATCTAGAAGGTCGAACTTTCGTTCGTAGCATTGAACTTGACTAGCAAGATTGTGTAAGCTTAGCTTAAGTTATTCAGATGTTTGGCAATAATAAATAATGGAAACATTAAGAGTTCGTAGTTCAATACACGAATGATTTTGAATACCATTAATTGGAGTGGCGCAACTATATCACATCTGTTTTGTATTGCTTAAGTCTTTATATTGATTTATTGATTTTATCATATAATGATTAGAATTAATCTCTAGTATCGGTCGAGGCAAAGCGCGGCGTTGAGTTTCGCCACTCAACACGCAATATTTCCAGAGTTAGTGGGGAACAGAAGTGTTTTCATGGGAATGGAATATTTTAACATTAGGCTCCCAGGATCTCGTCGCCTACCCTGCTATGTGCGGGATACAGCGTGAAAATTGTACTTTTTTTCGATGAACACTAGTAATTATGGGAGATAGTTAAACATAAATTTATAAGGAAATAAATTTCTTGAATTAATTCTTATTCTAAATTAAACTATATCAATGAATAAAGAAACGCCACACAAAATCGTGATATTGCGACATTTAAATCATACAATGACATTTTGATTCAATTATAATAATGCTGATTCAAATCAAAAGCTGATGGTGATTTGAGTGACATATACATTTTAAACTATTATTACTATTAAATAAACCAAGTTTCTCAATATGGTCCATCTCGTATATATTAAAGGCACGTTCATTTGTTGCGTAGGCGCGTATCCTTGTCGTATATGCGTAGGTAAGTAACAAAATAAGGATTAAAAATAAATAAATAGCTTCACGCTGTATTTCGCATATAGGGGTTTAGGGAACGTAGAGGTACTCCGTTCTCCACTTTACGCTAAATGTTTTTCATTCCCATGAATGGGAATCGAATCCACAGCAAGTTAGTTCGGAAATAACTCTCTCTATAAAGTAAAACTCTATTAACTATATAAGCATTTTGTTAAAACTATAGATATTTGAATTTCTTGTAACGTCTATCATTAGACGACGTTATTATGGACAGAAATCACTCGTCGTACTAAATCTCTTTAGGTTAAGTAACATTTAATACGACATAGCCATAATTTATCTAAAAAAAGTCCATTATGAAAGGTTTTTTTTAGCGTCACGCTGTATCCCGCACACCACCCAGCATTATATAAAAAGCATTTTCCACCGAATTCTAGAGGCACTGCGTGCTGAGTAACAGAATTCAACGCCGCGCTTTGCCATGACAGCGGAGCAAAGAAAATGGAAATATTAAATATTTAATTTCCTCGAGTGGGAATCGAGCTCACAATCAGACTACTACGTAATAATAAATTTATATAATAAATATTAAGGTGTTTATTGTATACAGTAATAGTAATTACTATTTTGTGGTTACTTGAGAAATTTAAAATTTTGAACATACAATTATTATAATATATAATGCAATAGTAACGATTAAAATAGACTACTTACATAAATAATTTCAGATTTCCTAACATTACAAGTACTAGAAACGTATTACTTTTAGTATAATATAACTTTGTATAAGAAACAAGTAGACGTAATATAATTGAACACTGTAAACTTACGTCGCTATTATAATACCAATAAGCAGCTTAGATACTGATTTTGATAAAATTGTATTGGAAAATGTCATCAATCATTGCGAAAGTGTTGGTAATGCCGGTATAGAAATGCTATCATACTTAAATATAAATCGCTTTGTTATTGATAGAGAATAAGTCATTTAAAAATGAACAGATTTTACGATTTTTTTTAATGTAAATAAAACATTTGTTTTCTTAGATAATAAATATGTTTATTAAAAAGAATTATTTATAAAGGATATTAATTATTAATAAGTAATTAAACACGGACATTAAAAGACAATACATATTTAGAGGATGAGGGAGTTTATGCGGAAAGATATCATATAAGGGACAAGGGTTGAATTGAATTGAATTGAATTTTCGATGTATGGCATTTCGTGCGTGCCAGTTGAGCACATGGGTTGTAAATTTGAATAGAAAGCAGGGGGCAGAGTCACTCGACACTAGGATTTCTCTGCTTACTCTGTTATATTTGGAATATAGCATGAATATGGAAAAAATATTTTAAATATTTAATTTAATTTCATATTATATCTAGGCACTACTGTCAAATATAATTAACAAATTTGATCCGGTCTAGATTTGAAAGTTGCGTAAAGGTCACTTGGCAATAATTAGATAATATCAAACACTCAGTATCAACCAATATAAAATAAATTAGAATATTTTTGTACCGACAGACAAAAAAGGCGTAAAAGCAATAAGTAAAACTAACAAAGATTATGTCGAGATAGACGACTTAATTCGTTATCTAATATTGAGATGCTGTTGGCGCGTTAAATGAGAAAGAGTTTTTTTTTGTTCTCCACCGTGAAGATTGCCAGCACCTGCTGTTATACAACTCGCTAACGAGCCATTGTCTAAAAAACGAATGGATATAATTTCAGTTCCGCTTCTATCTATTTATTTTGTTTTTTGGGGATCCGTACCTCAAAATATAAAAACGGAACCTGTATAGGATGACTTTGTTGTCCGTCTGTCTGTCTGTCAAGGCAATTTATTTCGAGATCGCTTTGAGAAATCAATCTGAAATGAAAGCTTCTAAGTAAACGCAATCAAAAGATACGAGCTTTTATATCGATTTGCTGCATTTTGTATGAAATTTGCGAGTAATCGAAACCTATAAGGTACTCCCGTGAACGTACAGTTATTAACTTCGGCACAAAGGGAGAACTACAAATATAAATAATGGAAAAATAGGAAAAGTGTAAAAGTGTATATACCTAGATTTTCAAAGAAGAAAATATTACAACATACATTTGTAATTTATTTCATTTAATATGAGTACAAATGCCCGCAAACCTAATATTGTCAAGTTTTGTAAATTGTACTCCTCGTTGAGCTACAATCTTAAAATGTGGACGGAAACCTCGGTGGACAAATCCGACTCGCACTTAACTTTTTTTTAAGTGTTAGCTGGCAGTGAATTTCTTGCCATTGTTTGGTAATTTGAAAAGGACATGGGTCTTTCAATCACTGCTGCCCGTCCAAGGTCTGAAGCGGCTGGAGCTTCCTTTAGTACTTAATGCGGACAGCACAATGTGTTCGCGATTGTTGACGGCCGACAGTCGCTGCTATCTCAATGACATCACTATGCTACTTACCAATCTGCCTTGACTGGCTAGTTGTGAGGTTTTAGTGATGTATGTAGGCGGGTATAGGATGCTTATACCAATGTTATTTTAAAAAAATAACTTATATTGTTTTAAAGAACACTAAAATTTGTATATTGTTTATATATAATCACGCAGTTATTTACCGTTTCCCCAAGTGGGAGTCGAACCACACAACTGTCACGTTTACGGCCGGCACGCTTGTGCCTACTTACTTTTCTCTTTATAACGTTATTTCAGTTTAATATTAAGAACAATTCTAAAGTAAGCCTCAATTTTAATTTCTAAGTACGAGGAAACTATAGCCAGCCGCTTACGATGTTGAATAATTCATTTCAAAGAAAAAAAATACTTATTTTGTAAACCGTTTGGAATTACCGTTAAAACTTGGTCAAATATTTTATCCACTTTATTATTGCAATACATCTCACTCAGGTCCCGTTGTTACTTTTTTTTTGGAAGAAGTAAATAAAAAGACTTCAACATACAAATGAAACTGTAAATACTATAGCTAGAACTAAGAAGCAGCTTTTTCATCGCAAGATAAGCTGAGAGAGGCTAGTGTCTTAACAATGCGTCATCCGGTTTCCACCCGATTTTCGAGACTATGCGTGATAGTAGGCGGAAATTAGTACTGGAAATAATAATTTGTATAAATAACCTATGTTATTTATATTTCCTCTAATTTACAATCACTAATTTACCAAAAGTAATTGAGAAGCGCTCTATTTAACAGATATTATCACAATTTGAAGAACATCGTAATAATTGCATCCACTTGGCATAAAATCATTAAATGAGATAAATCGTGATTTAAATCGAGTCAAGACGAAATAAATCAGGCATTAGTGAAGGTTAATTTCCATTAAATTAAATAAACCGACAACGAAATGGCTTGAAAGTACTTTAAATTTGGACATGATTTCCAACTTAGATGTTTGTGTGTTTAAAATGAAAAAAAAAAAAACATTTAATACTTTTAATGTTTATCACATAATAATCGAATACAATACAAAAAGTGTAATAGATGATTACTTCAGTAAACTTATTAACTATTGGTCCAATCTTTACTTTCACTTGAATCGGTGCATCGTCGGCAACGATGCATTCAAAGGACTGATTTTTACCAAATGGACCATAAGATAGAGTCAAAGGCCTACGTACGTACGTACAATTTCATATATTACGTGATGTAATTGTATTACAAAAAATGTGAGTCATTGTCGTGCTGTTCGTAATTTGCCTAATATGTATATTTCTGGTAGTATCGTCTCAATATGGATATTCCACATAGTTTTATAGAAACTAGTGGTAGGCAGAAGTCTAAATTTGATTTGATTTGTATCGGCTTTTTATGATAAGTTTTTTCGATACGAACATTCTGATATTTGCTTATTAAATTATATAATAAAACAATTTGTATTAATTTCAAATACAATTTATTAAAATTATGCACATACATATGGATATATGTTTTTTTTGGATAATATATGAATATGAGATTTCTATCGCCTGATTAACTCTATAGCCATATAACAAGGTATTTTTATTTTAAATCGATAACTATTATAATTCTATAATGTTCTTTACAATGTTTGTTTGACCGAGCGGCCTCGTGCTAGCCGTAAATGGCAAACTAGGCGCGATACCAATAGTTGCATAATGACAATATGAAGGTCAATCGTCAATAACAGAATGAGCTATTATTAAGAATAAGAAAGGATTTCTGTATACCATTTACGCAATTACAGTTATTGGAATTATTTGGAACTTATATAGTAGTGGAATTTTAATTTATCTGTATTTAATATAGTTTTATTTATAAAATATTATTTATACTTACTGTATTTTAAAATAAAGATTTTTTGTATTATATAATTATATCGTAGTAGAGTTACGCTAACTGAGCTCTAATGAGTTGTAGATTTGATTCTATCGTAATATTTATGTTTGGCTTATTAATTAGAAAATATCAAATATTTCCAATATGTCTAAAAACTGTTTAAATATAATTTGATTAAAAGAGAAATTTGTTCGAAAAATTTTCTAATAAAATAAAAGAGAAGGCTGTAAATTGTATAAAAAACAAATACATATATTAAAATCAATTCCAAATTGTCAAAATTAAACGGCACTATAATAAATATGGAGATGCAACGATTGCATCACGCAAAGAAACGACCGCAAAACATTTATCAAAGTGCAATGGCCCCGAATATTTAACGTGATTGCCTCGATGGTGAATTAGGGACGCGGCTTGTATTGACATCGTATTAAATCGATCATATATATATGTATATATAGAAAAGAATGATTTTAAGAATATTATTGATTAGTGCCAACATAACGAGTGCATTGGTGGTAACAGGTTCGAACCCGCCGCGCAGGGGTGCAAAGTGTGACTGTAAACGTGACAGGTTGCGCGGTTCAATTAACATTTGAGGAAATTAAATATTTAATATTTCCGTTTTCTTTGCTTTGGTCTTTCTCCTTTCTTGTCTTTGCCTCCAGAATTCGGTGGATAAAGGGGAGAGGGGTCTCTTAACACTTGATTCCCGCTGCCTGCCTTGATGTTTAAGGAATACATCGTGATGGTAAAAATATAGGTAAAAAAATGCTTTTAAGTATATTACAGATTAGTACCATAGTATACGTAAAATCATTAGTGGTAATGAATTCGCCATGGTTATGTATTTTCTTATAAAAATGTAGTCAAAATTCTTAGTTCATAAAAGTTATTCTTGTTTCTTGCTCAATTTTATAATGTATGTTTTATGTCACTAAGAAGACCACCAATTAAGTGTAATTTACAAAATACGATTATAGGATAATTATTATAATTTTGTTGGTTAACTCCGCTACAGTCGACACTTAGATTTATATTATATGCGGCGTTAGATTACGCAATATAAGAGGCGATGATTTAATTTAATGAGGAGCATTCATTTAATTTCACTGCGAAATCCGCTATCCTATAAGTTTATATCCTATAATTTTACTTATTACTTACTTATTTTATTTATTCAGCTTTAAGCCAATGGTTCTAAAAGATTGGAAACTACATACACAATTTTATTATGCATATATATATACATACTACGTATTAGGTATTTCCTTAAATATTCACAATTTAATGATGTGCAACACCTTTAGCTGTATAATAATAATTTAAACAATCTTGTTTGTTTATAAAACGATTATTAGAGATAAATTATTCTTACAAGTTTAATATTACGTATATATACATATAAAATATAAATTCTTTAACGTGTCTGTCGTTGTGTTAATGGCAAATGTTCAATGTTATTATTGCTTAGATCGTTAATTTGACAGTTTATAATTTTTTAGTGTTAGTTACGTTACGTTAGTGTACGTAACATATATTTAACTTAACTAAAGTTATTATTAATAATAACTGGATAATCATTAAGTTTTTCATATTGTTGCTATGGAGATTTTGTGAGGGTACTTTATTGCGATTTTTTTTAACCAAATTACGGAAAATATTAGCTTTATCAATATCAAATTGGAAATAGTAAATATATATATTTTTTAAATATTATTTTTTTGTAAATTTCCTATAAGAATAGTAATTCCGCCTTATATTAACAAAATAACTTTTGATACTATTACAAAATATAAAAATAATATTAAGTAATTCTTTATAATTAACTTAATTGTTAACCGAACGGTTCAGCTAATCTGATATGAAATTCTTTAATCGAATAGCCATAGATAGATTGGGTGACTGTCCCATCGCTACTCAGCTGTCAGTCAAAATGCGCAGGTCATTGCCCTCTTGGCGTTCATCGTTGCATCAATTCAAGCTCATTCAACTACATACTTACACGAAAAAACAGGAAAAAATGTCTTCTGAGTTTATAATCTAAGGCTAAAAATAATTAATTTAAAAGTTTACGTGTACGCAATACGTGTTTTGTTTTTTTTTTTAATGGTACAAAACCATACAAATTTTCTTTAATTTGTAATTGCGAATTTAGTTTTTTACTTCATATATATTACAGCATAGACATATTATAGGCATAAGGAAAAACAGACAGATATGGGAACCATTTTAAAATACAGGAGATTTTTGTAATATTATCGTATTTTGCCGAGAACAAAAAATCTAAACCTACCTAGATATTTTTAATGGTTTAATTTTGCTACCTTTTAAGGCAGTTAGCCACTTCTCAACTCAGTCCTGCGCAAAGTTAATTTATACAATTCCACCGTTATAGTCAGATATTAATCTAAAAATATTTGAGTGACTTTAAAAAAACCAAACCATGTGTTAAGTAGATACAAAAAATAAATATGCGCGTATTTACACTAGATAATGGTCAACTAGCCAGACTGGACTTAGAATGTTAATTTTCAAACAAATCATAGGTTATATATGAAATATCTAATTCAGCTAAACATAAAATTAATTGGACTTTGTCTTGATTAGAATATACAAATTCATTTTTATGCCTATTCTAGTGATAATACTATCGTATGTATTATAGAAAACAATGCTATTAAAATACCTATATTATATAAATTATTAATGATATTTAAAAGAAACCCATAAATGTATCTAATTTAAATTATTAATTTGATAATTTCGATATAGATACCATTATTTAATTCATCTCATAAATACTTCATTTGATAAGCGCCTCTAGCTAATATTAGCAAATTCCTACATTTATTTGAAACAGTATGTGTAATATCCGTCAGTTGCCTTAGGGTCCGATGGCGGTGCTCGTGGCTGTTCATTATGTATTCTGGTTGCGACACTTGGGATATGTCCAGTGCAATCGTGTGGAAAGGTTTGGTAACCATAATACTAGATTATTTTCCATTTGTGAAATTTTTGCTAAGTTCAAATGAACTATTTCGATGTTCTATTGAGATCAAATTGATTTATTTCAAATTGTAGATATTAGTTCGCCACTTAATACCTCTGCTGCCTCGGGAACTCGGCGGAATTGGGGGACGGAAGTGTCCCCCACTGTCCCCCAATGGAATGGGAATGAAGTGTCTTAACACTAGGGTTCCAAGTACCTTGTGCCTATTCTCCTATGTTCGGGATCGCCAATTTACATTTATTTATATTAAGATTTTTTTTGTATCGTATTTATTTACTATCGTCCAATACCTTTTAATAGTTATTGATTTAAATAACATTTTGCCTTATAAAGCGCTCTAGGTTTCGGCATTCATGAAGTAACTCTAAATAGCTAAATGTAAGGAACAGCGTCAGTATCATTAGATTAATTCTTTAAATCTCATAAAAAGCGGAAGAACTTCAAAATATATAACAAGACCACCAATTTGCTTTATATAAACGTACTAACGAAAACAAACGCTGGCAACGTAATAGTAACTTGGTATGTGAAAGGGACAGTGGTTTTTGTAGGTTTTCCTCCAGCCGTGTTCGAGTGAAGGTGAAAATAGGGTTAGTTCACTTAGTTTGAACTAGATGGCGCTGATTCAAGGTCACTCACGTCCACCACCCAATGTATTGCGTGCCTAATACCCGCGCGAGTAATTGTAATTACGAAATTGTTACGGTATAAGCCACTTGGAGGTTTTAATAGATGCATTATTTACATTCATACATTATTTTCGTAATTATATGCATATTAATGCGTCGTAATTATAAATGTTTAAAATATGCTGTGGTTTTGTTTTCTGTTGTAATATTAAAATATATTAGCTATGGTCAAAATCATTTTGGTTATTTAGATTTAGTTCAATGTTATTATATAATTATATCTACTATACTAAGTATAAATATTTAATAATACTTAAATATTAATAATAGCATAATTGGTTTTAAGCGAGGTGTTGAGTTCCGCCACTCAACACGCAATGCCTTTAGAATTCGGCAGATAGGGGGGGATGGAAGTGTCTTAATGAGAACAGAAAAGAAGTATCTTAATTAGAACGCAGTGTCTTAACACTGTGTTGAGTAGCGGAACTCAACGACTCGTTCAAATTAAAAATATTTAAAAGTTTTGTGTATTTAGATACACGTTTAATTAGTTCTTTGACATTATTTAGCTATTAAGAAAATGTGTGGGCTACAGAGTAAAATAGTAACCATTAGTTGCTCAATAAAACAACAGTCCTTGTTGTTTGTCATGATGTTTGGTAATTTTTCTTTCTGTCGCAAGGTTTATGGTATTAAATCGTTTGAAATCGTAAATTGCGTGGTAAATGCCAATTATAATGCTAATCGATATTTCGTCAATGACTTGTATTGTTAATACGATACCTATCTATATACAAATCTATATTAGGTTAGAAATTCAAATATTTAACGGCCAGTTAATTAAAGAGGTTTCGATAGACTAATAGTAGTTTGCAAAAATGAGTTGCCAAAAAAGTAAGCAAAATGGTTTTTTTTTAAATTTTTTTACTGATAGTTAAGTCGTTAAGTCACGGGGGTTCTTACTCGGAGAAATTGATTATTATTTATGTCTTTTTTTTATTAATCCGTTCTGGTCCCTGGGCAAACGCCATTATGCTTTCCTGAAAATTCGGCGGAAATTAAGTAATGGAGTGATGGAGTGTCTTAGCACTGGGTTCCCTCTGCCTACACAATATGATAAATTTCTATATAAATGTATAGAGTAAATGTAGTCATTTGCTGAATGAATTTGTACTCTATTTTCTTAAAAACTAATATCAATTAAAAGCATACGCTTCCTATATTTTTATATTCATCAAACAATGCCTTGAGAAACTTTTTCAATTAAGACAATAGTAATATGAAGTTATGAGATAGGAGTGATTTAAAACAGACCACGCCCCACCATATATTTTAAATGTCCAGAACGGTGCGGTGTCGGTGTCGTAATATGTATCAAGGTAAATGTAATGCGTGCGACCTAGCCATACATAAATTGAGTTTATTACGTGATTTAAATATATGTTTATATACGTATTTTTTAATATAATATTTGCTTATTAGTGGAGCAATGGTTGGGAGTTCAGTTCCCACTCGGAAATCTTAATTATTTTCAATAGTTCTTCTGGTAGAAAAAATTGCAGCAAGCAGATCCGTTCCCTTCTTTTCTTCTGTTCAACATCTCAAATTCTTGTCAAAAACGTAGAATTGAATGTTTTGACTCTATATTCTCTCTTTCTACCATGTAGTACATGGAATATAAAGCTAAGCAGAAGATAGCTTGATTTACGTTTTGTTACCGAGCCTGTAACATTACATTAAAATGAGATATAACATTAGGTTGTTATTAAACTGCATGAATGAAAAAAAATATAAAAGTTAAAAATAATTTCCAAATCCAATATAACGGTATCAAATGAATGTTTTTACAAATATCTAACGGTTATAAATAAAGTACATATAAAATGAAATTAACAAATTATATTAGCTCGTAACGTTAATTACATACTATTTTTTATTAGTATTAAAATGCATGTTTCATTTAAAACTTGCCACCGCTTTCGCCACGGTCATTGCCATCGGAAGATCTTTTCACATAGCCGCCACCTAGAATGCAATTCGACTAGTTTGATTAAATAATAACCGTAATAGATAGGTAGCGGTAGGAGCTATTTGTGGTAGTTGTTTTTATATATTATTATTAATTAATTAATAAGGATGGTGAAACAGGAAGTAATGATTATTAATAATGTTGATTTACTGTTTGTTATTGGGAATAATTAACATATAAAGTTATAATGTATTAATTTATTAGGTTTATACTAGGTTTGTGTATATTTTAAGGTCTTATTTATTATAGAATAATTAATTAAATACAAAATTTGTGTGAGCCGGTCGTTGTGCAGGGAAACAAGGGTATGACTGTAAGGCGACACTTGTGGGTTCGATGCCCACTCGGACGAATGAATACCTTATTAATATGTTCCTTTCGTTGCTCTGAGAACAAGGCAAATAGTCCGGACTGTTCCAATATTTAACACGCACGAGAAATTCGGCGAAACAGTGTCTTAAAATTAGGTTCCCTCTGCCTGCCCTGCTGTGTGCACTAGGTTCCCTCTGTCTACACTATGTGCTTGTGAAGCAGACAGACTATATTTGGAGAGAAGATCTCAAAAGGTTATATCCTTTTAACCTCTAATCGTACAGCGTAATCGTTTCGCCAACTTTAAAAATCGTGACCTCATTACGTTGACGTAATAAAAACTGTAGTTATTGTGCAATAAGCCCTAGACTACAAAAATCAGTATTCAAAGTAGAATAGCCGACTTTCACTCGTTCAATTCCCTGTCTGTACCGATATTGCACCGGTAAAGACGTCGCGAATTGAATTCAATATTAAGTAGAGCGGAAACACCGTATTGTTATACAAATTGAATTATCTGTGAACTTTTCGATCTTAAATATATTTTTCTTAAGAGTAAGATAGTAATTGGGGCAGTTATATTGTGGGTTCGATCACCACTCGAGGGTGTGAATTATTTTTTGCCTAATATTTTCTTTTCGTTGTTCTGGCACCATGGCAAAAGCCAGGTGTTCTGCCGTTTAATACGCAGTCTCTCAAAAAAATCTGCGGAAAATGTGGGACAGAGTGTCTTATCACTAGATTCCCTCTGCCTGTTCTGTGCGGGATACACCGTGAAGCCGTTAATCGGCAATTTTATGACAGTAAATGTCGATAGTAAACAGCTTCCTTGGTATTACCTAATTGGATTATGCTAGCTAAGGTGTGTAGCATGGTAATTGTGCAAATTGTATGGCGAGCGAAAGCTATACTTGTATAATAAAGGTTTATAAATTTACTTAAATAACAATATTAAAAGGGTATTTTTATATATTTTAAATATTGTTCTCTTTATGTTACAAAGCGTGGCGGTGAGTTCCACCACTCAACACGCAAAACCTCTAAAATTCGGCGGAAATTGGGGAACGGAGTGTCTTAACAGTAAGTTAATTATGCCTACCCTGTTATGAGGGGATACACCGCATTTATTTTTTTTTAACAAACAAATATTATTTTTTATTTTAAATAAACCTATATATTATGTATATAGTTCAAAATAACAAATATGAATCAACGTCATAAAACATTACAATTATTATTACAAACTAGTTCTTATAACTAGTTCAAATTTGATTGTAACACTCAATTATATGTTTTGCAACTATATATAATAACATATATTAATTAACATTACATAATATACTATAATATGACGGATCATATCATATGATGAACGATCATTTAGATTATAAGATCACTATAGACGGAGGCTTTTGACACTGGAGGCTGTACTGCCTTCAAATAAAGATTACTTTTCAGTGGCATATTGGCATATTATGTCATAGGATTTATTGTATATAATCACGTACACGCCATTGAAACTAAAAGTATCCTTCCGTCACTACTTTCTCTAAACGTGAGTGCAATAGAATGGCTTAGTAGATCACGTATGTTGTGTAATATGGCGGCCCTTTAAAGAATTGTTCTATTATGACAGTTTTTTTTAAAGTTTTCGTTGTATCCCGAACAAAATAGGGAAGGTAGAGGGAAATTGAAAACCTAGTGATAAGACACTCCGTTACCATTACGACTACCTTGGTCCCCAACTACGATGAATTCTGGAGTCGGGAAAAGTACGAAGCGTTTGTCGTTATTTCTTATAAAAACATAAACAGACCGAGGGAGCCCATTAATTATCAAAGTTTAATTATTCATATTTTTATGAAATTGTAATTATTAATTATATTAATATTTATGCATTTGAGTTACCTTTAATAGTCAACTTATATAATATTCGTCTCAATTTTATTCATAAGCCCTATTTACATATAAATAAACAATATTGTTACAGTAAAAAATATTCAAGGGGTCAGTCTTGGCGCTTGGCGCACACATGCGTGTGACCATAACTGCGCTAGGGTATGAGTTCTATTCCCACTTAAAGAAATGAGATATTTCCATTTCTTCGCTCTGGTAAAAAGACAAAGCGCGGCGTTGAGTTCCGCCACTCAACATGCAATGCCTCCAGAGTTCGGCGGAAAGTGGAGAATGAAGTGTCATTCACAAGGTTCCTTTACCAGGTTCCCTAAAAAACTAGGAGTGAACTAAAAAAAACTTTACAGTAGTGCCACTACAAGTTTCATACAAAGCGTAACTGTGTCATGCTGTTATTTAAGCCTGCTTCACCAATTAAGAGAGCAATTACACTACATATAAAAGAATATTAACATGCCCATCTAGACGAGTTTTGAGTGTGATATAACATACATTGAATTGTATTTCTTTATATAATCTTATAAAATAGTAGCTGAAGATTATTTAAAGTTATATATTGCCAACGGCGTAGCGCAGTAGAGATGGTTCCGCAGTATGACCCGGACGAGACGAGAGACGAGAGATTCCACATCGCTAAGCTTGTAAGTCTCCGCTTTGGACTTCTCCGCACATCTCCGCTTTGGTGGATTCCGAGGCTAAGCGTTGTAATAGAGGTGGATTCGTTATTTCGTAAATGGTTACTTCTACGTATAGTAGTAACTATAGATTTTATCGTCAGCTTCAATAAACCGTGAAGCTATATGAAGAAGAAATGTGTGACGTCATAAGTCAATTGAGTTAGTTGTGGATATATGCCATCATTGAAATATCTATATTCAAATTATAAATGTTTTAGCAATTTTAATTCATGTATCTTCTGGATTTATTTAAAAAAAGTGAGCTGAAAATAGAGACTCTCAAATATCTTTAAAACTATATTAATATTCAAAAATATGTTATATATATTATTACTTTATTTTATATAATAATAGAAATAAATCTTACTCACTTTTCGTTTTGCTCTTTCAGTTTCTTGTATAGTGGGTACAAAAAGCAACTGCTCCATATATAAGCTGAGGTCACGATTTTGCTAACCTTTCTTAAACCAGCATTTGTCACAGTTATTCAAATAGAGTTTAAATAACTATTGTGAAAGGAATAATAAAAGCCAAAAACATTTCATAATGGCCGCGTGAAGTCTACTTAGAAGTTTGTAATAGAAATGTCGTGGTAATATTTTAGATTTATTAGCAGTTATCAGTGAAATTTGGGTAAGCCCGTTTTTGTTGGTATTGGAAGATTAGAATGATAAATACCTAGCTATATTGCGGTATTTGGTAGTCTAGTGATATTTTATGTAATTTTGTATCACTTCTTCTTTTGTATGAAGCTATGAGTGTCCATACAGCTATATACCACAACTACGTTAATAACTGTTCGTAAATATAATTGTAAATAAAGTATATTATATTACTTTTACTTCATCATTAAAAATAATAATTCTTAAATCTATCTCAATAGGTTACTCCATCTTAATAAATAACTTCCAGATAGCAATAAGCAGTACTGACACTAGAAACAGATATACAGATATTTAAATAGGCCTTTAGCATAACTTTATCAGTGCAAGTTTTATTACATCACAATCTAGGTCTTACTAAACTTTCTTGCGTAATATTAATGAGAAAATGTATAATTTTCGCAAATACCGACAAGTACTGAATATTTGCATAGACGCATACGTACAAATTGGCGGGCGATCGGTTGATACTTGGATTACATAGTAATTTATATCTAGGAAACAATTTCACGTGTTACACTTATTTACGTAAGTGTTTATTCACTGTTTTATTGTTGTAATATAGTGTAGAATACAATGGAAATTTTATAATAGAATGTATTGAATTTAGAATTTTGTTATATAATTATTACATTATTTCTTTTATATATCACATGAGCCGTTTAGAAGAAAATAGTTAAGTTGCATTTAAATATATATCCTAAACACGTCAAATAATTAATATATTTGTCAAAATTTTTGTTAAAAAATATATTTTCGTCCGTCTTATTAAAAATACGATTAACCATCAGAGGTGCCATCTGTAACAAGACAGCCTCGAAAAAAAAAATGTTTTAATTAATAACTCATACAAACTGAAAGGGCTTTGCATACATTCATTTTAGTCTAAACTAAATACAGTACAAAATAAAAGAAAGATGTAATCTCATTGACACGATTTCAAAAGTGCGTGTACGAGTACACTGTGTAGTGTATGTGTGTATATGGAACGCGTCTTTCTTAATAGCTATCTCTAATCCACATCTCGCTGTTTTCACACATCACCTCGTACTATATTTTACTACCTAATTGCCATTGTTAGAGTTATGAAGTATTAAAGTTTATGCCAAAGTAGCTTCAAGCTTTTTTTCGCATTGCAGGGTAGGCACAGGGAACCTAGTGCTAAGACTCTCCTTTCTAAACTATTTATGAAGATCTTTTTTATATTGTGAATTTATATTTCTATTAAGGATACATTATTTGATAAAAAATATAATAATGAAATCTGAAAACTCAATGAATCGCAGAAAAAAAATGTAAACATTTGAAAAATGTATGAGACGATGAAATAGGAATAGGAATATTATATTTCATTTGATTATCTTGTATCTAAATAGGTATCGTAAACAATAGTTATCTTAACAATAGTATTGTAACATGTCAATAACTTCGAGGGCAGGAGGCGTTCTAGTATGACATATTGAAGATAACGTCTGCGCATGCGCAACTGTTGATATAAAGATCACTGATAACACATACTTGCATGAGAGAGCTATTATAAGACGTACTTTTATAACTTCTTCATTTTTATTTTTATTTATGATACTTTAATATTGGAAATATAACCAATATTTTATCTTTAAGGCTTTTACGCAATCAAAATGAATGTAACTGTTCCTTGTAAGCTTAACGAGCAAGCTGTGGAATGATATCAGTATTATGTCTTAGGTTGGTCTAAGGCTTGAATAATGGATAAATGGTAAATATATGTTATAAGTTTGGATTCTTTTAATAAAAAAAATAACAAATTCAAGCACGTATAATTTTATTCATTTATTACACATCTAATAAAAAAGTTTAGCATTTCCAAAAAAAAAACGAATAGATGAGAAAATAAACAAAAATGCAATTACAAAATTTAATTATATACTCTAAAAAGACAACGTCAGACTTTAGATTATATAATTGGTATGTATTTACGCGCACATATAATACTTTTTATAAAAATTATAAAACAATATGAGCTGTATATCATCGATTGTAGAACATTACTAGCTAACAATGCAGTGCCATTCACAGCTTTACTTTGTAGTTTCATGTATTGCAATAGTCTATACATATAAGATATATGTATATGTGAGTATTTTATGTCATCGTTTTTTGATTGATTAAGTTATTTTTCTAATAACATCGATAGGTTGGTGTCGAATAAATTAATATTCATTATTAATATTCATTAATATTCATCGTATTTCAATTAAGAATTTTTTTTCTACACAATACATGGAAATAAAATGAAAAAATAAAAGAAAATATTGAGTATAATTTACTTACAATTGTACCACAGATAAGATACATACGTAAGAGCTTATCGACTTATCACATTATTCGGTTTAAGCTTTACGAACATCTTTAACTTGTATCACGAGAGCTACATTCTTATTTCACAACGATAGGAAAATATATTATTATACAATGAACGTCTTATATATTTTAACAATATACATAATAATTATATTATACTTCTATTTTATTATAATTTTATAAATAATTATTTTAGAGTAGGTAGAGAAAACAGATAGAGATTTCACTGCGTTCTCTTTCTATAAGACTTAGATATTGCGGAAACGAAAATTATTTTAATAGATCTTACATCACAATTTATAAAATATCCATAAATATAATCCATATTTTTTTTATAATGTTACAATTTATAAAATATCCATAAAATCTATAAATTCTCATATTATACTTTCCATGTTGGGGAAAATCTATATCCAGCTCTAAAAAATGAAATTATTATAAGTATAATTATGCTTCATCAAGATCATCTAACTAATCTCTTAATTAAACTAATTTCCCCTATTAAATTTAAATAAAATCACCATAAACTTATTGAAGGTATAAAATGTATTATTCCTTTATTAATAAATATTCTTCGTCTAATATCAATCAATTTCAAAAGTAAAAAGCTAATAAAAGATTTAATCTCGTTTAGAGCTTTACACTAAGCTTTAATGTTATAAAATATATTAACATAGTTAAATTACGACACCAAAAGCTACAACCATTTCGCATATTTCGGTGTCAAGTGATAAATTGTATGTAATGACCGCCCCGGGCTCGGCTGCGCACGCGCTTATTAATTTACGAACAGATCGTGAAGTGGCCATTTCTTTCTAGCATCACTGTAAAACTATTAGTATTATATGATTTTTCTTTTATATACACGAATAGCTGTCTGTATAAGTACTAAATTGCTTGTTGAGGTATTAAACATTGTATAACACAACGTACTCTAATATTTTCTGTATATAAATTTAAAAATAAATCAAGGCCGTCTTGCCGCAGTGGTACTGTGTTGGACTATAAACGACGTTTGGGGGTTCGGTATAATTATCTGGGGAAACGAATAATTTTCAAATCCTCATTCTAGTAAGAAGACATTGCGCGGCGTTAATTTCCGTTCCTTGATAAGGAAGGGAATATCTTTACATTCTACTCTCTGGATCTGGCTCTACAAAAAAATATTTCCAAACATAATTTTATTTACTTATTACGTTACGTTACTCTTGTTACAGGTAAATTGGCTGTTAACATAAAAATTATGGAAAATCGTAAACGCCATTGACTTGGAAGAATAAAGGTTGTATACACATATTTTTTATTTAGAAGCATTAAGAAGTGAACGAAAATTACGAATATATTTTATTATTAAAATTTGAAACATGTGTCAATTTTACATTCGCCCATATCTAACAGAAAAGATTTTATTCTTTACCTTATATTACTAAATCAGTGATTCTTATACTTCTATAATATATCAATATTAAACCATTGATCAACCAAACGAATATAAACATAAAAAAATATTGACCAAAAAACTAATAAAATTTATTATACATATAATAAATTTTACTATATCAACTTTTGTGGTTTGCATACACTAATAGCATATAGCGTATATTGTTACCACAGTTCATTCGCGGTAACAATTTGCAGTCGTTGTCAGATCGGTCTCAAGGTTTTTGTGATTTATTACAGCAAACATCGATAGTTTGACAGCGCTTATAAAGTAATTTTGTATGTTATTAAGGCGGACTGGAGTACCTTAACTAGGTTATTGTTTTAATCTTTCATCATTCAGTGGAATGTGGCATGTATAGCATTTGGGTTACGAATAACTATCATTATGACATGTAATCAGTACTAATAATGTCACGTTCTAAATGTCTAGGATTTGTTTTGAAAGAATAGTCTGTTTTTTTTTCATGGCTGCACGAGGCAAAGAATTTTAGACAGAAATAGAGTCAGTTTCTCAAATACTTAGAAGTGGTCAACGATTCAAAACCCTCCTCAATTCCAGTTGACACTGTCAAGACCATTCCAGGTCAACAGCAGTTTTATCTTTTAGCATTAATATAATATATACCTAATAAGAAGTAATATCAATCATAAAATACCGTAGAAACATGATAATCTTTGAAAATTTACATCTTCTACTTCTTTTAATTTAATACTTATTTATAAAAAGCAGAATGATTATAAGAAAAGATCTCTATCTTTTATTATACGTAGAAAAACACATACATAAGTATTTCTTTTAAGGTTCATCGTTTACGTAGATTTACATAATGCTCTACAACCAAATCTATTGTTATTACAAATATAAGCTCGTTTGATTGGCAGCGGCATTTTAACCGTGGGCCTGATTACTTCCTTCTTGTTAGTATAATATTTCTACATAATATTGAAAATTAGGAACGTAATTATCCTTGTGTAATGTAGTATTAATGGTATTGGTAATTTTTCGACGTAGAAAGGTTAATAGGACGGTTGTATTACATTATATTTATAAAGAAAATATGTTTATTTTATAAAACCTGGTCCAGAAGAACTAAAACAGACGACCAGTATGCTTTTAAAATGACAATTACCCAGTAGAGTCGCTGACTACTTAGTTTGTTAATTATGTTCTAAAATAATAAGCCAAAAAACTCAGAGCTATTAATATTTTGTTATTTAATTATTTTGTATGTTAATTTATTCATACTGATGTCATACGAATATTAGTAATGTCAAAGTTTGTAAGGATGGATGGATGAATTTTGCTCTTTTACGCAAAAACTACAGAACTGCTTTAGATGAAACTTTACAATAATATAGCTTAATTATCAGAATTACACAAATATGATAAAGAGTATAATTTAGCTAAAATATAACAATAAATTTAAGCGGGCGAAGCTCCATTATTCTCGTATATAGTACATGATAATAAATAAATTTACTTTTTTTCTATTTTTTATGCAAAACTCGTGTGGTCGAATTATGGCATGGGATATAGTTTAAAGGAAATAATTTTAAAATAAACATAATTTAAAATGATTTATAGCAAAAAATGCTATAGCCTTAATAAAAAATGTTGATTATAATACTTATTACCAAAGCCCAGTAAACCTCTTAACACGCGTAGATCTCTCAATCGATTATATTTTATTACAAAAATCATGACAATATAACAGTTCGTTAAATCCCATAATGCCATTATTCGCGTTTAAGGAAATATTTTTTATATTAAAGTAGGTAGTGTAGTTCATAACTATAGAACCACGTTAATATTAGATAATGACTTTAACTAATTTTATTTGTATGGAAAAGGTCACAGAGAATGGTTTGAAGATGAGCATGACGCGACCAGGCGTTCGGTCAATAAGTCGTAGGTTGAGTGACGTAATGCCAACATAACATTATCACCTTTAAATACAAAGTGATTTTGTGTCAGGTGTTTTAAATCCTTATTGCTATAATAAAATAATCTAAATATTTCACGTTGTTCCACATATAGAACCAACAACACTACATATAGAACCTAGTGTTAAAACACTCCGCTTTCCTTTCGTTAATATAACATCGTGGAAAATCAAAATTAACTTTGTGGGGTTAGAACCCATTTGCGTTTACGCTCTGTTGTTATTTCAGTATGCCTTGATGAATATGTATATCAGAGCTTTAACGAACTTATTGCAAAAATATAAATTTTGTATTAAGCTACAACGTACCTTAATATTATAGCTTAATTGCATTCCACAAACAAATTAAGTAGTAATAATAATGACTTTTTGATGATGTTTATATACTTGTTAATATCTTTGATTTGATTGTAATTATTTTAAAACTTGAATTTTATCGCAGTCGTATATAAAATTAATTAAAACTTAAAATTTTATGTTATCCTTTTATATAGAAACAATTTACATAACTACCCTTATAATTAATGCTATATATTAATAGATTCATAATGTCTATGTTAATCAGTGGAGGTTTCATTGGAATCGCTTTCCACTCGGGGCAATAAATTATTTTCTTTTCTGCCGCCTAGTAAAGCAATGCGCGGCGATAAGCGCCGCCATCACTAGGCCGACACTAGGTCCATTTTGCTTAGTTAGTAAAGCCGTCAAAAAAACATTATAATAATCGCCTTAAAACTAGATATAAGTCCAAACCAGTACCTAAGAGATAATCCTTACTTAGATAGATTTATATAATTTGAAAGTGATACATTTCTCCAAATCCAGTCACGTTCGAAGTTCGTGACGGGTAAGTACCAGCTGTATTCTAATTAGAGTGATTGGAAACATATTATCTATTTATCTTTGGATTCTTTTGTACACCCATTTAATAGTATGAATCAAGTAACAGACATTCACGAGTCGTGATTCAGTTAAGTAACTGCTTATTATCAATGAATTATAATTGAGTTGAGCTAAAATTTGTAAATTTTATAGTACTTTTTAATGTTAGCTTATAATAGTTTAAAATTATTGAATTTAAAAATATTTGTGTATAAATTAAAGCTTAGTCTTATAACATTAAATATAGGTACATTTTTTATATTTTTATTAAGTATCCAATTACAATAGCGATTTTGTTTAATTTGGAATGTTGTTATTTATTTTCATTACAGATTCGTATACAATATTGTATATTTAAATGTCAAATGCAAGTTTATATTATATGATTAAGGACATCAGAAACTATTTTTATTGTTATAAAAAAATCGTACGTGTTATGTATTTTAGAGCTTTGACGTACATATGTTAGGAGACAGTCGACTTATAGTAAGCCTATCTTTGATTATGTGGAAAAAATTGTTCATAATTAAGAATTGTCATTATTTTTAGCCTCACATTGTATTCAGTGAATAGCAGGGTAGTTTGAGGGAACCGTAGTGTTAAAACACTCTGTTCCCATTCAGACAATTCCATTACCTATTTTCACATAAAACATATATTTTTATATAAATTTGGTGTTATTAAGTTAACCATTAGTTGTACTAGCACCATTTCACTTGATTACCGTCTATTCTACAATAGTACATACTTACAGTATACTATACATATATAAAATCACGATCACGACTCGCTGTTGGCTGTCTGTAGAGTCGGTGGAGTCGACAGGTCCGCTGCGCCCACTTGTTACTATTGCGAAACCGAAACCGGACAGTGTTCACTTGCAATAGGAGGCAGGAATTTGTAAGGGCATTTTGCCTTTCTTAAAATAAGATATTTTCAATAGAAAGCCATTAAAATAGAAAGATATTTTAGATAAAACTTTTAGAAATATTTGGCAAAATATAATAAGGTTTTAAGATTATTTTTGTAATATCATCTCATTCTTTTTCCTACTTTGTTAAGTGTATGTATTGCATATATCGAACAAATGTTAATAAAACATACTGAGGTAGTCAAATTGACTATAGCAAATTTACTCATCTCCATGCTTGCAAAATGACTTCATCACTAAGTACTTGAAATTTCATCAAAAAAAAAACTGAGTAACCGATTAAACCGGATTCAATTTGACACAATGTTAAACTCACGCGCATCAGCTGTTAAGCAACTAAATATGTAAATTTGAGAAGGAAAATCCATTATATACATTTGAAGGACACCCGATAGTGCAACAGCTTGCGTGATTTTCCCATACTATTTGATTGTTAAATGTGTTACAAAATAATAGGTAGGAAATCAAGCCTGTAATTAAAAAAAGGTTACTTCTTAATTATACGGACTTGGGAACGTCGTGGATTTTCCATAGTTGTTACTGCCACTCGGTGGTTTAAATTATTTTTATTCATTTTGAAGCGGAGTGTCATAACACTACAGGTAATGTTTTGCTTATTCTGATCACGCGGCAGAATAATATGTGAAACTAAGAAGAAACAATGCGGAATATATTAAAAATATTTTAAGGAAGATGTGATGCTGGTTATCACCATGCTTTTCCTTACATTCAGTTTATATTTTATTTCGACTGAACGGCGTATACACTTAAACAAACTAATAATATCTAAAACAACCAAAGAAAGAAGAAGAAGTTCAAACTAAAAATATCTGAAGAAAAACCAAAGAAAACAATAATAAATAATTATAAGTACACAACTTAAGTTCTGAATAGTTTTTCAAATAATGTAAATATCAAGATCTTTAAATATCAAGGCTTTTATTAAAAAAGCCTTTTAATAATGAGTAATTTATATTTTAGTATTGTATTGTGTAAGTTTGAGTATAAGTTTATTTGACATGTAAAAACGTGACTGATAGCGTGAACTGTGGGTCACTTAGAACTTTACTCTATCGAGTAATCTTAAGTGCCTACTTTATATTTTGCAAAAGTAGAGCTTTTGCAAAATAACTGAAAGTTATGTAATATTTTTTTTATTACCAATTTTAAGTATACCTAATATTTTTTGAAGGCCCTATAATTTAATTATAAGCATTTAGTCGCAACGAATATTTTTTCGAGTTTGTTTGTGTGTTAGAGATTATACTACTAAAGTATATGAGTAGTAATGTTGTATAAGGTAGTATGGCATTTATAATGAGAATATTTTGAAGATGACAACAATCGATGAGCACATTAACATTGCTACCCACGTAATTTCCAAATTTTTGCTATTTACGCAAATATATTAATAACCTATTGTTATGAATTACGTAAGATTACTATTTAAATTTATACTTTTATATACGATTTTTGGAAAATTTCACTTTGCCTTCGATTTTTTTATGGCAAATACATAAGACAAAAATGGAAAATATGTAGCAGATAATGAATGATATATGATATAATATTCCGAGCTGATGTAATGATTTAACATATTTCTTAAAGTTATATATATAGTTCATAATTATTGACAGTCAATCAAATCTCAATTAACTGGAATTTAGGAGAACCAGAGAGTCTTGACACGTCTCTCCGCCTACAATACGGGATAAACTATGAAATAGAAAATACTATTTATACGTATATACCACATACATTAATATATCAACAATAACAATAAATATATTCATGTTCTTTGCATAAATCCTTAAATTTACCAACAATATACTTAACTTTAAGTACAGACATTACCCTATTAAGGTGTGAAATAAATAAAACTTAAAGTGCTGGGAAAGACCTTGTATTTTCTATGTATTTTGTAATATAGATCTTTAGTATGATAAAACTGTATTCACGACGTTGGAACATGCATTTACATTTTATTTGTAAGATTAAGGTAGATTTTTTTTTATTAAATATTAACAAGAAAGGAAGAATTTGTCTTATATTTATTTTATTAATAAAATGTAAGAAATTTGCAGGACGGCATTTGCTATAAATATTGTCATAACAGAGTTTTTATTATAATCAGTGAATAAATTAGTTCTCAGATATTTTCTTTATGCCAGCGCAATTTGAGCCTACATAATTATAAGGATCGTACTAAATTAAATGCCAAGGTTTACTGGTTTCAAGTGATCTATATAGAATTACTTGAGCGTTCAATATTAATAATTCAGTGGAATGTTAGTGTTGAAAAGGTATATTATCTTCATTTAAGTGAGTAGCAATAGAATTAACTGACTGATGTAGAGTTTTTTTGCATAGACTTAAATAGTGTTGGGTGGAACTCAACGCCGCGACCCGTCCAAATTGGCTGGGAAAACCAAATTGTCTTATAAATTAATATTCTCCAAGTGAAGGTCGATCTACGGCATCTACGGAGAAATCGCTTCACTACCTTCTCGTTTTCATTTTCATATAATTGAAAATTATAGTGTTTGCATATCATCACATTGTAAGTAAGACTTGATGACAGATTGTTTACTTTTTTATTTGTATAGATATGTTTATATAGATATTTGGTGACCTTTGTTAAAAATATCCCCTTCGAGTTGAATGAAAAAGTAAAACGTGCAAAATAATTGTTTATAATATAAATAATAAAAACATTTTATTAGAATTAACAAATTATCAAGCAAAAATATATTAAGTACGGGACATTGAATGAAGTAATAAATAATGTAGAAAATTTAAGTAACTATGCCACTAGCATTTTGCAAGCTTCAGTTAACCGTTACAGTTATGCATATTTTGAAAGTAAAACATACACTTAACTGTAAGAAAACGTTAAATGAAAAATAGTAAGAAGGTCGTTTCAAGACTATAAAAATTCTTTGTCGTACTTCGCCCGTGGAGAATGAGGTTACTAGCTCGAGGCACCTAAGCCTTTTTTTGCCAAATTTCCTTGGAATATATATATTTTTGCTATTTTTGGACAAAAAAATAGAACTAGGACGCGTGAAATTGTTAAATTCTGGTTATTCATGTAAAAAAGGAAAGAATATATATTTTTGCTTATTTTATTGAGTATGCAGTTGTTATTTAACAATGCCGAAATAAATAATATTTATTATGTGATTGTTCTTTTTAGTGATTTTTATAAGATAACAATAAAGCAATAAGTAAGATATTGACTTTGTATTCTTTTCGACTGAAACTTACTAATATAATATGTAGGTATCTAAAAGAAATAAAATAAAATGTACGAGCACATAAGAAAATAACCGCAATCTTTAAATTCGTCTGGAAAAAATGTGGTAGCGTATCACAGCGGTAACTTTGTGCGAAATTAATATTTCATAAAATTCTTTTAGTACTTCAAGTAACTTTATTAGCTTACTTGAGATATTTAAATAATATTATACATTTTTAATAAATTAGCGGACGTGCGCAGCTTCGCTTGCGTATTTAGGGGTGAATTCTAATAACCCATGAAACATGTGTTCGATTAAATATTTTTAAGAGTCTAAATTTCAAATTTTATAGAAATCGGTTGCGATTTAAAGATTTTTCCATACAAACTTTCAACCCTTTATTTGCACCCTTAGAGGGAGAATTCTAGAAAACGATGAAACACGTGTTCAATTAAATACTTTTAAAAATCTAAATTTCAAATTTTATAAAAATCGGTGCCGATTTAAATTTTTTTCCATACAAACTTTGAACCCCTATTTTACCCCTTTAGGGTTAAAATTTTTCAAAATCCCTTCTTAGTGGATGTCCAGATTACGAAAGTAAACATCTGTCCAAATTCCACGTTTCTACTCACAGCGGTTACGGCTGTGCGTGCGTCTTACCTCAGTCAGTGAGGACAAGTCCTTTTATATATATAGATTATGAATAAGACCTCATACCAGCTATTTCATATCGAATGACAGATCTCAAACGAGTCGTAGCGCCCTTTACTTGTCCATGTAAGTAAATTGCAAAACAAGTAGGTGTACTTTGTTTTATTGCAACCGAAATAGCTTTGTACACCAAAGTATTGTGATGTCGTAATTTGAAAGCTCTATATTAAACCCATAGAACTGAACTCTACAAAGCTGCAGTAAAGCTGGCTAATTGAAATCTTCATCTATGTTTTAAATGAAACTATGTGTTCGAAACGTGGAGTTTCCAAAAATGTATAAGCAGCAGTAAATATACGCGATTAATTAATTTAATTTTGAGGCCAGTCATGGCGCAGGCGCATAAGTGTGTGACTGTAAACGCGATTGGTTCTGGGTTCAATCCCCACTTGAGAAAATGAAATATTTATTTAAATTTATATTTTCATTTCTTGGCATCGAGGCAGAATGCGGGAATTTCCGCCACTCAACCTGCAATGCTTCAGGAATTTGGCGAAAAGTGGGGATTGTGGGGAAGAGTATCTTAACATTTGGTTCTGTTTTGTTCTGTTTAACAGCGTGAAGCTGATTTTTTACGTAAAATTACGGCCAATTACATTTTAAGCAAAAATAAATACACATTTGTCAAATTAATAACTAGATAAGCTCTCTATGTTAGAAGTTTATAAGTCAAGGCTTTTAATAATAATAATAATAACTTAGCTACGATACAAATTGTGAAATCTAGAACGGACACACTGATTGATTTTAATTTGTTTATGATAGTACGGAACCAGTGCCCGCCTACACCTTTGTTCGTGTATTTGAAACGAATATATTCTAAGAGTTCCAAGGTTATACTTCATATATGATTGGCCGTCGGGTCTAATGTACTTTAGTGGAGCAGAGGCACGAGGGTGTGAATGTAACGCAACGATTGTGGGTTCTACTCCTACGGATGTAAAATGAAATATTTAACATTTTCATTTCCTCGCTGTTGTAACGAGGCAAAAACAACGTTGAGTTTCTAGAATCAACGCACAATGCTCCCAGAATTCAGCGGAAAGCGGAGAACGGATGTATCTTAATGGAAACGGAGTAACCTAACAATAGATTTTCTCTATCTACCGTGCTATGTGCGGGATACAGCGTGAAACAAATAAAAAAGTTATTTCTATTTAGCCAAGGGGGCCAAACCAGAGGTTAAAAGTAGTTTATTATAAAGGCATGCAGCCTCAATCCAGACCTCTAGTTTCGTAAGAGTAAACCACACTTGCATTGTTATCTTTCATATCGAATGACAAATCTGAAACGAATTGCATACTATTACGTGTTTGTTGAGAACAAATGGCGGTACGATTCAATATTTAATGTCCTTGCAATTATAAAAAATAAGGGTTTTTAATTTTTTAATTTTCTCAGGCTCAATATTTCAACCGGATGTACTAGATGATATAATTTTTTTATAAGTTAACAAAAGGAGTATTATTAACAAACTATTTATAACTATTTGTATCCTTATATTTATAAAAAAACTAAATAATGATGTAAAAAAATGATATATGAAAAGCTATCACAAAAAAAACTGCTGATTGATTTTTTTTACTATACCTAATAAAAAAAAGATATGAAACCTTACAGGTTTATTTAATTATTAAAATACACCGCATTCAAGAAGTAATAATTACTTACAGAAATTAAATTAACATTTATACAAATCCTATAATTTATATAAATCCTAAACTTTAGCATTATCTTGAAATAATAGTACACTAAATTAAATAAGCCACCTTATTTGATCTGTTCTCACAGCTCTACCCACACGCTGTTTATACCGGACAAGTAACATCCCACTTATATTGTTAGTAACTAATGTTAGTCGATACATTTAGTGTATAAATTAACTAAATACACATATAATAGAAATTAAATAAATTAACAAATATAGTTGTTATAAGTACAAATAAACAAATAATTGTATCGAGAGAGAGTCTTGGAACAATTAATAAATAATATAAAAAATAGCGCTCAGCTCTAGTAGATTCAGCGGCACTCGGCACGTAATGTATCGAAAATTAAGAATTGTTTTGACACTGGGTTCGCTCTGTAGACAGAGTGAAGCAGGGTAGACCCTGCTACTGCTACTAGTTGCTGTTTTTTTGTTATTAATTAATACTACAATTAATATTTTAAATATAATTCCTCAGAATTAGGCACGCCTTAACTAATCCTGTATGGAAGTATATAAAAACCCTAAATAAAATCACACCAATTATTCATTTATATAACTACAAATATTTGGGTTAAAATGTAAATTAGAGTCGATAGACATATAAAACAAATTTCAACACCTACTCGAAACGGCCAGAAGTAACATACAATATATATTTTTTTCTATCCTTATAAGGGACATAGCAATACTAATTTTACAGTCAATATATTGAATGGTTTAATTATTTATATGTGGTTTCTTACCAATTAAAGTCATACGGCCCATTGAAATTTTTCCTTTTTCTTCATTAAGATTCTATGAAAAAAAAACAAAATCGGTTAACGAATTTAGACATACAATGAATGTAAATTATTGAGTAAATTGGAGCTGCTCTGGCCGCCTACACCTCGTAGCGCTTAATAGTAAACTTGTTCGGTGCAAAACAAATAGAATAAATACATTTAAAGGAATATAAAGGAAAGGAAGGAGGAATATAAGTACGTAAAAGTGTAGGTCGATGTACGATTAATACATTTACTTGTGTTGATGACATGACTATTTATAAAGTAGTAGTAAACATTTTTTTTTTTTATGGGATTTATAAAAACGTATTTTTATTTTTTTCGTACAAAATATGTACAATGACACCTTTTTACTTCATAAAAATTATTATATTAATAAAATTAAATGTCAATTAAACAGTAGCTAGCTTAACGTATACTAAACTTTATACTTCGAAACATATCTGTTAAATCTTTTTTTTAAAAATAAGAATTACTAACATTTTTTACATCCATCTTTCTAGTGTTTCAAAATATTAAATTATTTTTATATAGGGCTTATTGTATTGTGTAAGTAACTTACAAAATTAAACACCAATACAGCTAATAGCCCTTAAATTGATAGCCATGGAAGATAATTGATTGAAATATCTATATTGTTACGGTAATTTTAATGTAATGTTTTACGTTATTTCGCTATGGGAGAATAATTCTTTGTGCTAGCATTATCAACTATTGTTTATAGCTGTCTTTGTTATTGTACGGGCGGTATGTTACAACATACGACAGACGTACATTTGTTCATGAGAGTGGTAGCTAATTATGTATTGTAATTACTTTATTATTTTGTATTTTGTAAACTACTACATATTTAAAGAGGTCGTCGTGGTTCAGAAGCGCAAGGGTGACGTGTCAGATATGGGTTCGATCCCCATTCGAGGGAATGAATTACATTTTTTAACATTTTCATTTCTTCGTTCTGGCTCGAAAACTCATGAGAAAGTGACGAACGGTTTTAACATTAGATTCTCACTGCCTACAGCTTCACGCTGTACCCCGCATACAGCAAGGTAGGCAACAGGCTAGCTGCATCACTGTTATAAATAATAGAGCAGGCCAATATATGTAAGTTTAAAGAAACTACGCCCATTTAAAATTATTTAGATCTCGGTAACAGGAACTAATGGTGCCCTTTTTCTATTTTACATATTTAATACTACAATTATTGCGTTCTGTCCGGTACATGTCAATTGTTTCGTGATGGCTTACAAAAAAGCTAAGTAATAAGCACTACTTTATCATTTTCTTTATCATACACTTGAAGTGTTAACATTATAATTGTAGTAAAATCTCAAAAATATTTGCTATATTTCTAGTTATATAGTATATTAATAGTACAAACGTGCGCGGGAGTCAGCCGCTGCCCTAAATCCCACACTCCTCGTGATTGTATGACGTGATAAATACTCAAAATTATTAATACATAATGATAGATTTAAAAGCCTGCGTGGCACAGCAGGTTCGATTCTCACTCGAGGAAATGAAATATTTCATATTTTTATTTCTTCGCTCTGGTGTCGAGGCAAACGCATCGTCGAGTTCCGCCACTCAACACGCAATGCCTTCCAAAAGTCGGCGGAAAGTGGACTATCTACATAAAAATACTTTAGTCTTTATTTATTAGAAGCCTACAGCTTTTAAGCGCGTTGCTTAATTATTATTGACGCCAACATTGCCACGGTTTCTTAATTTTAAATAGCTAACAAGTATTTTTATGAAACTATTTATATATGTAAGTAAATATAATAAACTTATGAAAGATACTAATGAGTGATCTAAAAAAGCAAATAGATTTCAATATTATGAGTAAATAATGTGAGGTGTGGTTATATCAGTGCAGTTAGTTTAAGTGAATGCAAGTGTAGTTTAGGTTTGTTATCTACAAGGCCGGAGGTGCAATTGTTCTGAATAGTTCTCTTAAATAGATATCAACGGCGCAGTCTTGATTACATAGTTCCTTGTATTAAGCTAAAAATAATAAATCGGAAATTATAAGTAAAAATATTTTTTTCTGTAAATAAAATAACTGTTTGGAAAGAAACTGACAATGACAAAAAAAAATGACATTTCATTTATGTATTTTCTGCATTTGGAGTCTTTACTGGTACAATGAAACATTTTTTGCGTTTACGTTTGCATGAAAGATTTTAAAAATAACATTTTAAAATGTTACTTAAACAAACTACCTTCTCTTTTTCTAGCTGATTAATTTATATACTTGTAATTTGAACTTTTTAGTCTTTTCCTTATATTCTTATATCTTTACAGAATGTCTCGGAGCACAGGACCGCGGGTCACGGCAGCGCTCCGGCCCTATACGAAGCGTTCCCGTTGCGGCTGATATAAAGAGGGAAGTTGATTTTGACTGTCCTGAAGAATTTGGATACTACCCTCATCCCACCGATTGCACGTTGTATTACGTTTGCGTGTTCGGCGGCGCGTTACTCGAATCATGCACTGGTGGCCTTATGTACAGGTAAATGTCATTAAAATCATAAAAACTGCCAATTTTCCAACATTTTTTTTTATTTCATGCTGTAAACCACGCATAGGGTAGGGAGGAAACCTTTATTAAGATAAACTGGTCCCTGTTTTCCTACTAATGAACTCTGTGCTGTGAGCGGCGGAATGCAACGCCAGGCTTTGTCTACAAGAGCGAAGAAATTATGATAAAAATAATAGATTCTCGTGAGTGGGATAATTTCCAAAAAAAAATTGAGCTAGATTAAATATATTTTGCCAATGGGCAATATGATAATTTAAAAAAAAATCTCATATAAAATTAATATTTCAATTTGCAAAAGCTTGATATTTTTGTTTATATGATTCTTCTATGTTGTAAGATTTTCTTTTATATTATAGCCACGAGCTCCAAACATGTGATTGGCCACGTAATGTGGGCTGCGACGCCACTGGTGCTGTGGTAGCAGAAGACTTGGAACGATTAAATGAGAGGGAGCCTCCACCCCGCCCCCCACCGCGCCGTAATCCTCCTCCGCCACAGAGGGCGCAGCCGAATCCTGTTATCACTTCTCGAGGTCAACCTAAGTTTAATCGGCAAGAATACGAAAAGGTATATTATTAAAAATAAATAAAAAGTGTATAATTATTTATTTTTTATTGCTTGTACTTTGATTATGTCGTAATGCAGTAAATTAAAAATATTTTTCTAATTTCTACACAATTTGGGTTCTTCCTAGTTTTGTATCTTATTAAGATTTTGACATAAATATAAGAAGACACCCCTTCCAATTTAGACTCGTTATTCGTTACTTATAAAGTAAAAAATTGTAAATCTATGTTACAGCAGCAACAGTTGTATGCGGAAGTAGATGATTTACCGCCTGTAGAAGAACTCGAGAATGACCGACAACAACGAGTATACAGAGGTCAGCCTTCCACGATTGGGCAAGTTCAGAAGGACAGAGATGGATACGGGTCCCAGTCCAGAAGTTCTGGAAGAACACTCAATTCAAATATTATACCTTCCTCGATCAACCAGAATAGTAAAATTGGTTCATTCTCATTTGGAACTCAAGTTGACGACAGGAGAACAGCCACTGTAACACCAGCGCCTCAAACTTATAGGTAAATTGAAACTAATGAAACTATAATACTTAATGTTCAATTAAAAAATGTTACATTACTTTAATGACTGTGTGATTTCAGAATAAATAGACATGACGATACTGACCCCTCTAACAGACTTAAAGACTTTTCGACCTATACACACGAAGTTAATGACATACAAAGTAACATTCTTAGAAGGAAAAAAAGAAACATTGAAGAGCCTATTTCAAATATATCGAAAGTTCCAGATGACATATCTAAAAGAAATGATTATGATGAAGTAATGGAATATATAGAGTATGAAGATGAAGTGCCAAATGGTAGCCAAAGTGATGAAGAGATATTGGAAGAATCGGAAAGAGGAAAAAGACAAATTAGGTTTTATGTAAAAAACGATTTTAAAACACCTCAAAAGAATAGAATACATACTAAACCTCTTAAAGTACTAAATTTACAACAGTATAATTATAATCCAAATATTCAGATTCAAAGACAACCAAGTTACACCGGGCAAAGTCAAAAATCTTATGTTGTAAATGGTAACCAATTTTCTCCCCCTAAAACATTTTCAACATTTCAAATTGAAAACTTTCAATCTTTGAGGCCATTTAAAGCAAGTATACCAGATTTTTCCAATCCAAAAATCATACAAATGAGTGGAGCTTCTCAAATAATCACAAAAAGTCCTCCTATATCTTTGTTAAATAACAATGAAAATCCATTTTCTGCATTAGCAGGCGGCTTTTACAACAACGTGAAAGGAAACAATAATGGTTTGCAAGTACAATATGTTTCTACTACGAAGCAGCCGAATATAGTTTCTTTTCCTGACTCCTTTCAAATTTCAAGTGCGATTGTCACCGAGAAGCCAGTATTGGCGACATCATCATCAGCAAATAATAATCCAGAAAATAAGCCTAGCCCTAAACAGGTTGTTAAAACACCTGGCAAGCAGATTATACCCGAATATGACGAAGAAGAAGACGAAGAAACGTCATCAGAAGAAATTGAAAATTCATCAGGAGAAGAGAATAAGCATCCAAGTTATAATTTTCAAGTAGATGATTCAGAACTTCCATATGATTACACTCATCCCAGCAATAAATTTGCTAACATAGAAAATCCTTTTGCTAGTCCAAATTTTAGTTTTGACGACTTTTTAGCTAAATTACAAAAAGATCACAATTCAGCGGTAGGTGTTACGCAAAAACCTAAATTAAAAAATAAGTCACCATCTAAAATAGCAAATAATGCACAAGTAGAGGAGACAACGGCATCTTATAAAGATAGCGGACTACATTCCACAAGCTACAATGGTATAAGTACACCAAAGCCATTTACAATGCCAGTAGAACTAAGTAGTACTCGTAATCAATTTCAAAACCGACCTCAACAGCAACAAGGGAAACAGCAATTTCAACAAATACGGCTACAAAATTACCAATCTCAACAGAATTATGGTGTGTCAGCACAAAAAGATGCCAGTATCCCACTAGAAACTTTATTACCGAAACTTAAACCACCTAATTTTAAAGATGACAGACAACTTCCTATTACTTACAAGTTTAAGCAACCTAATGACAGTTTCAACTCTAGGCAACCTTCTCAAACACCTAAACCATATTCAGTAGCGACCGGTACAGGTCCACCAATTTACCATTCTACTATAAGAAACAATAAAATAAATAATCAATATTTAAACTTATTGTCTAGTAATAAACCTTACATATCTTCTACTGTACAGCCGCTTAATGCATTTATTTCATCTTTTCTGCATTCCACGCCAAAACCAGTGTCGACTATAGCTAATGAGCAGCTTTATGCCCTACAAAATTTCTGGAATAATCCTTTCCATGAATTCTCGGTTACGACTCCGTCAATGTATAAGCAAAGTACAGTTACAGAAGTTCCAAAACAGTCATCCACGTCTCCTATTCCACCTAAACGTAAACCCATACCAAAGCCTTCTCCTGAAATGAGCGACTATTATTATGATGAAGATGATGATCAATATTATTATGAACCTGTTGTTAAGCCTAAATATATGCCCAGTTCTGAAATTAGACCTCAAAGACCACCTATGGCTCAGAATTACCAAGAATATGAAGATACGTATGATGAAAGTCATTCATCACATATAAAGTCTCATCAACCATCAGAAAAACCTGATAAATATAATGCTTATAGACAGGACAGCGCAACGAAAAATCACAATGACGTGTCTGTAGTTACTAAGGCGCCTTATAAACAACAAAATAAAAATATGCCTGGAAAAATACCAGTGCCAGTAATGGTTGACTTTGGTAGTCCTAACTCTATATTTTTGCACCCAGAAGTTTCTAGCTATCGGGTTATTCATAATAATCTTCGAAATAGAACTGTTCATATTCGTAAACCAATGCGCGTAGAAAATAATCCTAACACTTTAAAACCTCCTAAATATCTCAATCAAACAACTTTGCGTCCATACACCGTCAGGCACAGATTAGCAAAGCCGACAGAAAAAGGAATAATACTTGATGATGAAGAGAATAAGCAAAATAGAGGCACAATTCGTCATCACAACATCGTAGCTCAATTAAAACACAGTACGCCTCATGACAACTCTAAACAGGAGACTCGTATAACAAAGACTAAACATGACGATAGGACTAACAGGTAAACAATTTTGTGCACTGTAGCCGCAATCCTCTTGCCTTTTAATATGAAATTACTTTAATATTGCACAATGTATAAGCTTTTAACATAATATTTTAGTTCTTCCTCTTCTACAAAAAATGTTTTATAAGATGTATATAATAGAATATGTTTGTTAATATATTTTTTTCTTTGATTAAGCTAGCACAATGACTTTACTAACATTTCTGACATGGACTCAGCAGGACTGTAAATATGACTATTTCTTTTATTACCATGTACATTTAAGTAACTTTCTTGTGAAGCTCAGATGTATATAAGAGCCACTAAAACTTGTAATGGTGGTGCATTCACTTTTAAACAGTCTGATGTACATATGCTTATTATTTGAATGCATTTTTCAGTTTGGAACCGACTGAGAGCATTACTCCGTCTTCATATTCCGCGAGCCCCCGGCCGAAGATGCTGTACAATGGCTCTCAAGCCTATAGTCCCGACCAATACGATCCTTATTACGCCGTTTACGATGAAGATGGAGAATTGTACAAGGATACAGGTGAGAAGAACGCTATTCAATATCTCAATTATTATCGGACATGCGGACAAACTTGTAAAATTATGATACTATATGTAAAACCATTTATTTAGAGAAATATAAATTATAATTCAATCAACAATAATTATGGCAAAAATTGTAAGAGTAAATATTGTTTGAATTTATATTGTTGTATGTACCTGATTCTGTCCTTTTCTTGTTACTATATGGAAAAGTCAGAGATTGTTGGAAATGTTAATATTTTAAAAGACATTTAATTTAAAACCAAAGTAACTTTTTTAATATAATTAACATGCATGAATGTTCACTGACTATAGTAAATTAAGTAGATAAATTTTATTTCTGTGATTGTAAGTGCATTTTGGGACATTCCTACTTTTAGAAATGGTATTATGGAAATGAATATAATGTATATTATAAGTAATTCTTAATATGTAACATTAATTACCACTAAATATTGTATGAATTATTATGGAGAATTTGAGAAGAAATACTTATAACCCAAATTGTAAATAAGTTAACCAATTATTATGACAAAATATAATATATTATTATATTTTTTTTCTAAATTAAAATCCTAGTATCAGTCCTTTACGCAAACCATAAAAAATAAATTATGCCACCACTGTATGTTCTAAATACAAAATATAATTGTGATAATTATAAAAATGACGGATATTTTATTTCAATTAGATTTATATCACTTTCAATTCAAATTTCAATTCAAATTAATTCATTCAAATTTGGTGGAAACCGATAAAAATATTTATAAATAGGTAATTTATGTAAAGGTATAGGGATTTTATTTTATGATTTATAAAATAATATTGAATAAACAGTGGTGGTTTCATATCATATTGTACCCTTAATACCTCTAAATTTCACAAGTTACAAAAAACCAATACTAGATTAATAAGGAAATAATTATTACTGTAATAAAGTTACATGAATAATAATACATAGTTAATTTCGATCAGATATTTTTAAATATGGAGAAATATTGCAAAATAACAATAACACTGTAAATACATGAACACCTTACAATAACAAAAACAAGTAGAATATTTTTATAATATTTCACTAATGCCGAAATTACAAACGGCGTTTAACCACTAACGGGAGTATGGTACCGGTGTTGGCAGACTATGTGCAGCAATATAACACGGCCTCGCTTCGACCGGTAGTCCAGCAGACGTACCGCGGCACTCCTCCTCCAGCCCGTCGGCCCGTTGAGACATACACGCCCAGGCCCTCTCTGGATGACTACGATGATACTCTCATTCAAGGACAGGTACGGTTTATTAATTGTATTGGGCATACGTATATTGTCATTGTTATAAATATGTACGAGTACTTTAATTTTAGTTTTCCTGCTCTGGTAAGTGTGCGTCATTCACTTTTGCCATTTAACATGCAATGAATCGAATTCGGACTTAAAGTGTAGATTGAAGTGTCCTAATACTTGGTTCTCTCTACACTAGTCTATATATGGGATATAACGTGATGCTAAAAAAATAAATAAATACCTATAGTTCCCCGCGTTTGTTTACATTTTTATAATTTATAATTTTCTGAAATTCTTAGTGAATTTTTAATATTATGTTACAGATAAGCAACCAGAACCAATATCAAACACCAGTTCGTCAGCCATCCAGGTAATACGTTAATTTATGCAAAGCCAAATCACAATTTAACGCTTTTAAATAAATAAATATAAGTTTAAAATAAAAATAATAATAAAAATAATCCAGGGGCGAAGGTAACGAATTGGGCTATGATCATGTTCCAAGCAGCGTGAGGACGACTGTTTACGAAGCCACTTCCCTTCGCACAACTCCTCCTACAACTAGCACAAGCACGACCACTACCACCACTACTACTACTACCACTACCACTACTACACGACGTCCAACAACTGCACCTTACACCGAAGCTATGTCCCCGTCACGACCAACCTTAAGGTACTACAAAAGAATGATTATACCATCATACGCCATTTTGATTATCATTTCATCAAGGCTTTAATCATAAATAAATAATCATCTTCATTTTGATATGTTCCACATACCCATAATTTATATATCATTCATAATCACCATATATCAACCTTCAGACTGATTGACTAATTTTGGTTTGGAACTAATTTCATCGGTTTAAAGGTTGTTTGGAAATATCTTTTAAATATTTTTTGTAAATAAATTAATACTATACGAGACTAAAGACGAAATCTTACTTATTAGGCCTTATGATGTCGTATTAATTTAATGGAACCTTTTGTAGTATCTTGTTTTTAATATATTTAATATCTTCTATAAAATAAAAGTAACAGTACTTTTCAGTACTTCTAATAAGAATTTATTACTATTTAAATAATATATTTAATCGAGAGCTGAATTTAGAATCATTTTTCATTTTGTATTCGACAGATCATCAACCGATGAAAATCATATTCGCGATCCTGATCCCTTAGAAAACCAAAAATCTTTTGATAAGACCACTACATTAATTCCTACTATATCACCCGTCATAAATCTCTCATCCCTCGCTAAGCCCTTTGAAAAGACAGATAACTCCTATAGACTAAATTTACCATCGACAGAAAATTTACCGACTCGTGTACTGCCTTCTCGTGTGACTAACAAGAAAGCTAACATTCCACTAAATACTGTTCAAATTATTCCCACAGAGAGTAATAAAAAAATGTTTTCTTTGACGACTGGTTTTTCAATACGTAGAAATGGTAACAATACAAAAAATCCTTATACGTTAACTCTTATTTCAAAACCTCTTGAAAGTTTTTCAAACTCAAGAACAAATATTCGCATTAACAATAGTACTAAAAAGCACCATATTCAAAGAATACAATATGATGCAAATAGTGCTATACATTTACCTGAAATGAAACATACTACTGAACTTATTGCTAGTAAAGATGATGAGCCCTCTGCTTCCAGTGATAATAGTTTTAGATCGGAATTAATAGAAGATGAGGATGTTTCTATTTATTTAAGACCACCGATAGAAACGTCTACTGTTAGGTCAAGAACTCGTTCAAGTACTATAGCGACTACCACTGATAATGCAAAATATTATCTCAAAACTGTTTTGAAACGCCCATTGCCCGTAAACATTGACAGTGGCTACTCTACAGAAAACATTGCTGAAAATGTAGAGCCTATTGAAATAAATAACCAAAATAAGGATCATGGTGAAACAGATTTATCAAATAATGAAAACTCTGATAATTGGAAAGAGCTAGACTATAATGATAAGTTTAACGAGCCCATTATATCTTCTTATAAAAGCTTAGACACTCTTAGTAATAATGAAAAAGATACTTTAGCTAATTACGGTCAAGATTTGGGGTTAACATCTACTACAGTTTCTTCCACGTCTACTACTAGTTTTCCTTCAACTACACCGTTACGGAATACTAAAGGTTCTACAAAACCTGCCGCTAGAAAACCTTCTTATTACCTATATCACGTAGAAGATGCTATAGCAGATCAAACTACAGAGGTATTCAATAATAAAGTACAAAATGTGATTAAAACATTTTTTAATAATTTATCAACATCTTCCGTATCTAACTTTGCAGAACATAGTTCATCTTCTATTTCCCCTGATTTAGACGAAAAAGTAGTAAATATAGGGTTTCTTAAGAAGAAACAATATTTTACTTCAGAAAAACCTCTACGTAGTAATATTAAGCATGTGAAAATTATAACAGATCCTAGTATCATTCGGTTTGTTACTCCGACAGTAGAGACTATGTCATTCATAGGACCGAATTCCAATAATAAAAATGTATTTTCAACTTCAATTAAGCCAACTTCATCTTTTATAACAGAATTACCCCATTTACTTTCTAAAACCGAAACTGAATTGTCAGAAAGTGTATCTAAATTTGATGACACATCTTCAAAAGACATTGCTAAATCGAAATTTAGTTCAATATTAAAAGGTAAGTCGGATATCGAAAAATCTCGTTTATATCAAAAAATGCTTAAAGATATACCTACTGTTAGCGAAACTATTGAGTTCAATAAACCTGATTACAAAATTGACAGTACATCGTACAAGTCAGAGGACGTGACGACAACGACAGAAACTGATTACCAGCGACAAATAAATGACTATATATGCGAAATTGTCTCCACGACTAGTACGACTAAATCGACAACTTTGAAAACTGAAATTGAAACTAAACCAACCACTAAAAGTTTATCCTTTCCAACTCGCGCTTCTCGTATCAACCCCGCCATAAAATTAGCTGCGACAAAAATGGGAGGTGGGCGCAGGAGTTACCAATCGTCGTCCAATTGTTCATCAGACAACAGTCTGCAAGTGAATGCGAAATGCAACGAAATCAAATACCAGAGGTACTCGCCGGCCAGTAGTCTTAGCACCCTAATGTTTCATATCTATTAATGGACGGTGGAGGCTTCATGCTCCTTACTTTCCGCATTGAGATATAACAGGCATGATAATTAATATCGTTTAAAAAACATTGATAATGGCACCCATTGCTATCTAAATCTATCGCTTATCATTCTTTTCTACATAGGCATATCATTGGGGGACTTTCAGTCGGTTGAGTTGTCCTGAATTGTTAACTCCTGACGCGACCATTTTCATTTCCTGCACATTTTTTTCGATGCTATTTTGAATTATATAAATAAAATGAAAAATTTACTAATTTATTTATTTTATAAAAAGTTAAGTATATGACCAACTTTTTTAAAGGCACCCTATGCACACAGTGTAATTTTTCTTAAGTTATGCACCTTTAGTTTGTCTAAGTATATACATATATCTCGTTATACTTATGCATGACGATATATATTTATGTTTATAATTTTTTTTCATAAATTTGCATCAATTAACTTATTACCGTTATAAAAATTAAGTGTTCAGTGTTATTATAACGCCAAAACATTAACATTGAATATAATAAAACAATTAATAAATCATTTAATTTTTGCTTTCATCTAAAATCACGCATACTAATGAGTAATTTATAGTGAACTATTTTTCTACAAATGTTTCATTGCAGGCCATCGATTACAAGAGGACGTGGTTCAGCTCATTATTCCACTTCAGGCGCATCGGGGTCTTCACAACAGACTCCTAATAGAGGAACACCTCCAACGTTAGATTCATGTCAAATTATTCGCTTTTTGTAGAAAAAATATTGCTTATCAATTTATCAAACATGAACTTATACGTAGTATTTTTTAAAATTATAATTGTGATGAGGATAGTAATGAGATGTATGTTTTTATTTATAGCCGCAGCCGTCCTACGTTAAAGCCATCTACAGCAATTGTATCAAAAGTATCTGAGGTGGATATCTACACAAATCCTCCTAATCGACCAGCACCTGTCTATCCTCAACCGACTCCCGACAAGACAGCAGCTAAATGTAGGAAAGACGTTTGTCTATTGCCCGACTGTTTCTGTGGCGGAAAAGACATTCCAGGTACGTTTTCCCTATACAAACACTCTTATTATTAAGCGTAATTTATAATAATTCTGGACTTTCTATTGTTTTCCATAGCCTGATATTATATAAAACTAAACTACGTGTATATCTTAGGAAATTTACGCGCCAACGAAGTACCACAAATTGTACTTATTACATTCGACGATGCAGTAAATGATTTAAATAAAATTTACTACGAAGAAATTTTTGAAAAAGGACGTGTCAACCCAAATGGTTGTCCTATTACGGGAACTTTTTATGTTTCCCACGAATGGACTGATTATAGCCAAGTGCAAAATTTATATGCAGATGGCCACGAATTTGCCTCACATACTATATCGTAAGTGACTTAAATAGAAGACTTCACTGCTGAATCTGATACTTTCTTTCTATAGAGGTCTTGTTATGTTACACAGGAATATATGATAAATTATTGGGTCTAATATTCAAAAACAAGCCTAATTGGAGGGTAAACTTTGATTATTCGACTCATATTTATAACTAACAGTTTCTTGGCCATCTATTTACGCATATATGTGTATATACAGAAACTTATATACATATGTATACATATAACTTATATACATATGTATATATAAATTATTACTATTTACTAAGCTGTTATCAAGTTTATAATATTTTATTAATTTGGTTTTCTTTCTTTTCTTCCTTCCTATCTACCTTTAACTTTAACCATATACTTACCTCTACTCTATCCTTTCCTGGCACACACCTAATTTGCTCAAATACATGCACAACCTATATCCCGCGACAAACAGGCGAACTACCAATGGATAAAATCCCGCAAATTGTACTGCTGACATTTGATGATTCAGTAAACGATTTAAATAAGGGACTTTACGCGGACTTATTCGAGAAAGGTCGTGTCAACCCCAATGGTTGCCCAATATCGGCCACATTCTATGTCTCTCATGAGTGGACCGATTACAGTCAAGTCCAAAATCTTTATTCAGCTGGACATGAGATGGCTTCACATACTGTGTCGTAAGTTATTAGAAATTATTCGCACTGATAACAAATAACACAAATCTTAAATTTAAATAAAAGAATAGTTTGCACATTTTTATGGTTTAATAGCTTGCACTACATTGAAAATTACTTACGAGTACATAAATTCTTTCAATATTTACTTACTTTAGTATATTTATTTCGATTTTATTCTTATTTAGTCTTAATATGATTTTGCTAATTTATTTAACTCTGGGTTTGGTCTAAATCTTAAATTTCCATAACTTTAATTACATTATTTTTATATTTTTTCTTCGCATAAAAATAGTTACTTAAAATATTTTCTACATTTTAGTCATAGTTTTGGGGAGCAATTTTCTCAAAAGAAGTGGAACAGAGAAGTGGGTGGGCAAAGGGAAATTTTATCAGCGTATGGTGGTGTTAAACTTGAAGATGTCAGAGGCATGAGAGCCCCCTTCTTGTCCGTTGGTGGTAACAAAATGTTTAAAATGTTGTACGATTCTAATTTCACTTACGATTCATCGCTTCCCGTTTATGAAAACAAACCACCGAGTTGGCCGTATACTTTGGATTACAAATTATTCCATGACTGCATGATCCCACCATGCCCAACTAAATCATATCCAGGTAAAAATAATTGTTTGCTTAGATTTTTGTATCTAAAATATTCTAGTCTATATTTTATATGATCGCACATATTTTTGAACAGAAAAACTTGCTTTTATATATTATTTTATTGTCCTATACATATGGACATACTCTCTATTCTCTGTTAATTATTAAATATAATATAATAATATAACATCGCATTTTACTACCTTGAAACATTCATATGATTTAGATATACATGTTTAAATTGTACAAATTTTAAAGAATGTGTGCAGTCCCCTTCATAATGTCGCTGGTGTTTATATTTTATTTATTATAAAAATTTCAGGAGTTTGGGAAGTGCCTATGGTAATGTGGCAAGATTTGAACGGCGGTCGCTGTTCTATGGGAGACGCATGTGCCAACCCACCTGATTCGGATGGAGTCTACAAAATGATTTTGAAAAATTTCGACAGACATTATACTAGTAACAGGTATTGACTATTTTATTTATTAAAAAAAATATGATATTATTGTTCGTTGAATTGTAATTTGCAATATTTTCCAAAGATTTTTTTTAAATATTATAATTTATTAAGTGACACCATCGTGGCTTTTGATTTAGCGTCTCATTAATGGTTGCGGGGTCCGTAATTATTTGAGGAAATAAGAAATCATTTTTCCTCTTTGGTAACTGTGTTTTACCAACGGACACGAAATTGAGTTGCGTTACTCGATTCGAATTCACCCGAATTCGAGTGAAATTGAGTAAGGGTAAGGTATAACTAGGGAACGAAGTTTCTGATACAGTATTCACTCTGTCACTCCGCGACGCGGGATAAAGCGTGAACCTAAAACTCCATTTTATTTTATTACAGAGCACCATTCGGTCTATTTTACCACGCTGCGTGGTTCACTCAACCTCATCACAAAGAAGGGTTCATCAAGTTCTTAGACTTTATTAATCAGATGAACGATGTATGGATTATTACGAACTGGCAAGCTATCCAATGGGTGAGAGACCCAACACCTATATCACGGTTAAACAACTTCCAACCATTCCAATGCAATTATCAGGTAATTTTATATTGTTTCTATTTTTTATCCTTCGACAGATTCCGTATTTTGCGGGTTAGGTGTTAATGATTTATAGATAGATAGATAAGCGCACTGAGTCTCACGTGTCAGCTGTATACTACTCGCGATGGCAATTTATTAAATTTAAGTAATCTCCGAAAAAGATTATATCCATGATTATTAATATTGAATTCAAACTATATTGAAGTATAATTGATTATAATTGTTACATGCGTCGAAATGATACCTCAATATATATTGCTAATTTAAAACCATTGTGGAGTCATACGACATGGGAAATTCAACAGTTAAATATTGATACCATTACACATTTAAAAAATATATTTTCATGAACAATTACTAAAGTATTCATTTAATTTCTTTCAGGATCGACCTAAGAAGTGCAATAATCCAAAAGTATGTAACCTTTGGCACAAATCTGGAGTGCGATACATGAGGACCTGTCAGCCTTGTCCTGAAATATACCCTTGGACCGGTAAAACTGGCATCAGATCGTCACGTATCGATAACGACATCGAAGAATAATATATAAATATAAGTAGGTGTATACAAATTACTAGTGTCCGATCGAAGATCAACGCTCAATTTGATTGTGTTAATAGCAATTAATTTATTATTAGAATTAACCTCTGCAATACTACGAATGCTTGATGCAAAACACTTGGATGTTTGTTGAAATTGATTTTCTATTTGAAAATTAAAGACTATTATTACTATTTAATTTACTATAACTATGAATAAGGATATGTACAAGTTTAATTTATCCGTGATATATAGTTAAATATTTGAGCTACAGTATACTTATTTGGGAACTGCTTAGGGATTTAATTTTAGTAAAATCTAAATTTGCTCTTTATAACTTTTTTTCAACTTTATCAGTATAAAAATTATAATACGCTTTGGTCGGACACTATCACATATCAAGATGATCCGTTAGGACGTGCTTTAAGCCAACGAGGCAAGGATCACTCTGCTAGTAAATTATTATCAATCACTGTTTTCTCATCAACTAGTAAGTGCCATTTAGATTAGATGGTCACCAAACAAATGTTTCAATCGATTGTATCGTTTTTTTATTTTCTTTTTGCTTCATTTACATTAATATATGTAAATGTATATTGTATTGGAAACTGTGATAATGTATGTTTTCCATCGTTTAGAAAGAAATACGAGTACATCTAAAACATCTACAAATATAATTTAATTGTTTCGAGCTGCGTCGCATAGAATGTCTGCTTTATATTTTCCTATTACGTGTTCGATTTTATTATTATTAAGTATTCTGAAATACTCTTTTTGGAATGAAATAAATTTAGGTATATCGATACATATTAATTTTATACGAGTCCATAAAAATAGTTTTGTAATTTTTCATCCATTGGATGTTAAATTATCACCATTTTGAAAGAATTAATCATTTTCATATATAATGCAAGCCATATTAAAAATTAGAAAATATTTTTAATCTTGCCAGAGTTGTGGTTGATACTGCCTTTTTATACAATTGTAAATATAGTTAGTATCTATTTTTATTAAGTTAAACGTAAGTGTGTGTCGTAAGCGCTTAACTAAATTTTTAAGAAATTTTATATTTGTTTTAATAATAATTAATTCTTTTGAATTTCAAAATGAATAATAAATATTAATTATTTGAAAACTATTCTCAATATATCATATTGTTGGGCTATTATTGTGTATCCCGTATTGTTTCAATTAATATTTTTGTTAGCGTCACGTAGACGTCTGTCTGCATCGCTTTATAGATGAAGCACATGTTTATGTGACTGCTAAATATTTTTAAAATGAAGGGAAAAGCAACATAACTAATGTATTTAAAATTTTTACTTGCAATAGTGGTATTATTTTAAATGACTAAAGTTTTTTTTATTAAATGGATGGTTTGTTACATAAATACAAAGAAACGTAAGTCTATGACATTTTGAATGTAGCGCATGCAAAAGATCTATTTAACTATTGCAATATTTATAAGTTTAATTGTAAATATAGATTTAATATTTAAAATTGATAGTCCCATTTTTTATATGAATTGTAATATTTGATATATTATAATGTATTTGTGACTTAATCGTTCGTGTGACTAGATTTTTGAATTGGGACCCTTATTTACTTTTAAATGTACTTTTTGCATTCATTTTAGTAGATAAATATCGCATATGTAATGACGCAACCAGTGCGGCGTAATAAAATGATATAATAAGTTGTGATGTTTTATTTTATCATAGTCCCCAGTATATATAATTTGATAATAATTTCAATTCAAACATTTTCTTTGTTTTCCTAATCAATTCCAGTAATATAAATGTTATTTTTGTTTTAAAGCAGAAGAAAAAATAGTTTTAACTTAAAAACAATAAAATCAATTTTTTAAAACATTTAAATGATAATAAACTAAAAAAACATCATTCCGTTCAAAGTTACCTACAATAAGTATTTTTTATTTATAAAAGTATTTCATAATAAAAAATTTAGATTTCCTGAAAATGAAAAGCGTCATAAATTTTCAAGGTTTCATGCATATGTTATGCGTGACCGTGAAGCGATAGGCTTCATAAAAAATAAAATTTCAATCATAACACCTGGATGACATTTAGGAAACCAAGGTTTACAAATGTCTATAAAAAGATAGGATTTGCTCGATTTCTATAATAGTAGTCGAATAGCTGAGACGAGACGTACAAAATGAAATTTACAATACTAACTTTATTTACTTTAAATTTGACATGCGTTTTAATTTCTTGTAATGAAAAATATATTACAAAGTTTGGATTGTATAATTTAGGTGAAAAATCAATTTTGCGTTATCATCAACTATTTTCTAAGACTTATAGAAAGTCCAGAAATTACCATAAGCATATTAAAGAAACGAAAATTCGAAAATTATTTTCTATGAATACTACTGTGAAAACTGTAACAACCAAGAGAAATGCTGATCCAGTATTTCACGGACGCCCTAAGACAAGAGAGGAAAAGTGGCACGAAATGTTTTTAAGCCAGACTAAGACTTTCGATCAAAATCCTTCTCTTATTCAGTTGATTTACAACATAACATTGACGTATCTAAACGACTGTACTCCAGTGATTCTTTATGACGATCGAATCAAAGTACGCGAAGGATATCTTTTCAAAGATTTATTTAAAAGTTTCCCCGTGTCGTTTATACATGGCTATATTGATGACAAGGATATAATAAAAGAGCCAAGGCTTCTTCAGCCAAGATATGAATGCTTCCACTTCATTGTTTTTCTAAGTGATGTCAAAAGCAGCGCTAAAGTCCTGGGTAAACAATCTAACAGTAAAATAGTAGTTGTCGCTAGCTCTTCGCAATGGACTGTTCAAGAATTTCTAGCGGGGCCTTTATCCAGATATTTTATCAATTTAGTAGTGATCGGACAGAGTTTTAAGGATGATGATAACTCGGTAAGAGTCGGTGACACTTATATTAATTGTTTTTTTGTGTGTTTAGACACTCTATGTCTACCCTGTTATGTGTGTGATAAATAAAAAAATTATGAATAATAAACAGAAAATAATTTTGTTTTTCGTTGTGAACTTTTTCCAGTAGTAGTCACGGCTAAACTACTCGTAAAACGGTTTAATCCGGTTAAGGAATTTCATATAAAATGTGTAAAAATCGCGAAATCCAAAGATCTTATTAAATTTTTGAAATGTAACAGAGATTAAAATATTTCCAGGAAGCTGCATATATCTTGTACACCCATATTTTATACACCGACGGCTTAGGTGCTAGTAAGCCAAAAGTACTGTGTTCTTGGAGTCATGGGAAGTTCTCCCGACATGTCAATCTATTCCCAACAAAAATGACGAAAGGTTATGCAGGTCACAGATTTGTTGTAGCTGCCGCCAATCAGCCACCATTTACTTTTAGGAGGTACACTTTATATAAGTTTCAAACAAATAATAATTCAAAAAGATTTGACTTGTGACGTTCTAAAGTTTTGATTAGTATTTTTAATAATAAAAACATCTTTTGTTTTATAGAATACACACAGATGCCGACGGTGGAAATCCTAAAGTCATCTGGGATGGACTTGAAATTAGAATTCTAAATTTATTGGCAGAAAGAAATAACTTTTCCGTAGAAATTATTGAACCTCATAGCGGAGAATTGGGGTAATAATTATGTACTATATTTTGCTGTTATACATAAACCTTCATTAAATAATGAATATATATAAAAATTTAGTCAGCTATTAAAATATACAAATTTTACATTGTTTAATATATTAAACAATAACATTTAAACTAAATTTAGGCCAGGCGACGCAGTCACAAATGAAGTAGCCATGTCTAGAGTAGACATAGGTGTGTCAGGAATGTACGTAACAAGTGAAAGGACTAGTAATATAGACATGAGTTTTTCTCACTCCCAAGATTGTGCAGTATTTATTACATTGACATCTACGGCATTACCACGGTTAGTTAACTGTTTTATTATATATTAATGGGGAATACTTGAGTCATATAATATTCCTTAAGTGGGAAACAGTGTCTCAAAACTATGCTTTCTCTGTATAGCATGCTATATTCAGGATACGGTTGAAGTAATATATTATTTGTTATTATATTTGAACTCTAATAATTCATAGTTAAATTAGATCTCATCAAATATTACGATATTGGGTCCAAATTCAACTATTGGAAAAAAAAATCGACGATTTGAGAACCTCTTTTTTTGAAAGTTGGTTAAAAATATTTGTATTTGTTAATTATAAATTCTAATTCTAAGAAAATAATTAATTGTAAGATTCTGCCTATATACTCTACAAATATGTAGGAAATCGGTACGAGGGACAAGAAAAGGTACGATAAAAAATGTTTCTGCATGTTCTTAATGTTTTTCAGATACCGCGCAATTCTAGGTCCGTTCCACTGGCACGTATGGGTAGCATTAACATTTACCTATTTAATAGGAATTTTTCCATTAGCTTTCTCAGACAAACACACTTTGCGCCATTTGATTAATGATAAAGGAGAAATAGAAAACATGTTCTGGTACGTCTTTGGGACATTCACTAATTGTTTCACTTTTGTGGGAAAAAAATCTTGGAGCAAAACCACAAAGATTACTACGCGATTGCTGATTGGTAAGATGTTTTAATTTAGTAATTAGGTGTTTTAATCACATATTATATAAAATGTATGTTTTCAGGTTGGTATTGGGTATTTACCATCATAATTACGAGTTGTTATACAGGATCAATTATAGCATTTGTAACTTTACCTATTTTTCCTGAGACGGTGGACACTATACAACAACTATTGTCAGGCTTTTATCGTGTTGGTACTCTGGGTACGCGAATGTTCCAAGAAATTCTGTCAACAATAAGAACGTTATTTATAATATTTATAATCCTTACAGATCGTGGAGGCTGGGAAAGGTGGTTTATCAATTCTTCCGATCCGTTGACAAATAAACTGTTTAAAAAGATAGAATTTGTGCCAGATGTTAAAGCCGGTATACGTAATACGACCAAGGCATTTTTCTTTCCATACGCGTTTTTGGGATCTCAAGCGGAATTGGAATATATTGTCCAATCGAATTTCTCCATGTCTGAGTAATTTTTCTCATTTAAATTTATATAATTCAATTTTATTTATTCGGTTCACCAATAGTTATTACAAGGAAGAACATACAATATATAGTAACACAAATATTTTTTTATTTAAGTAAAATACTTTTATAGTAACAAATGTTATATAATTAAGTAGTAATGTAATATAGGTATACAGTAATATAAGGAATTTGTAGATCAAAGCGCTCGGTGCTGCATATATCCAATAAATGCTTTGTGCCGTTCGGAGTTAGTATTGGATTTCCAAATAATTCCCTATATGGTGCAAAATTAAGCAATGATATTAGAAGAATGCTACAGGCAGGAATTTTAGATAAATTAAATGATGAGGTGCGCTGGGAAATGCAGCGAACGAGCTCTGGAAAACTTTTATCGGTATACAATTAATATCATTAATTACTTATGATTTTAGAGCCAAATTATCAAATAAAACATTATTAAGTACTATCCTCAACATTTAAGGTAGGAAGCAGTGATTTATTGAAGATAGCTTCGATAGAAGAAAAAGGACTTACGTTAGAGGACACACAAGGCATGTTTTTATTACTCGGAGCTGGTTTTCTATTGGCTGCTGTAGCCCTTCTTTCGGAATGGATGGGTGGTTTCTCGAGAGGTTGCATGATTGGTAGGAAAAAAACTAAATCTAGTATAACTTCCGCCAAGAAACTAATTAATACGCCACAGGATTCTGTAGAAGATATACACTTTAATAGAGGACCGCAGAGTGACTTACATTTCATATCAAGATCGCCCAGCAATGAGTCTCAAGATACGCTCGAAGGCCATATAATAGACGTTACACAGGAAGCCATCATCGTGCATAAAAATTTTGACGAGTATAAATGGGATTCAAGACGTTCTAGTTCAGTCGAGTTGGTTAGAGAGGTTCAGGTGATCTTCCAAAAAAACTCTCCAAAGGACATTGAAGATTTGGTAAATGACAAGTCAGAAGACACAGCTATAAATGTCTTTGGTGATCATCTTTAAAAAAAAATGTTTTTTTTTAAAATGAACGCTATTATATTTTTACGCTTGTATTACCAAACACTTTACATTTAAATAGTTTTTTATTTTTAATGTCGATCCCTCCTTTGTAAGTCAAAAGGGTAAAATTGTATACTTAGTAGTATCTATCAACCTATTTCATTAATATGTACAACTATATAAAGTAAAGCGTTTTTTCTTTTAGGTTATATTATTACCAACAAACCAACTTGAAATAAAAACTTGATATATTATAATTATATTAACAGTGTAATAATTTTATTAATTTGTAATGAAAACTTATAAATAAAATAATAAAAAACACATTGACATCCAACTCTTTATTATCTTTCGAACAGTCATCAAAATAATTTATAACAATTTTCTAACACTGTCCATTAACATTAATATTTCATTCAGCCATTGAGAAGTTATTGGTACTCATGCACATGACATCTGGCAGGACTGGCTGCCGTGACAGGCGATGTTAGACCTAAATTAATGCAATATTTGGCCCGGCCGCATCTTAAAAATAATTATACATTATATGACTTAAATTCCCATAACGCTCCCTAGAAAATTCATAGGGAGCATCATCATTATCAGTAAAAATATCATTAAAATACAACAGATTTTGCATTATTATTTTTTTTTGTAAATTCAAACAAAAATATACCTAATACCTACCTAAGCGATTTGTTACATGTATTGCACAACTGATGTTACGAGAAGTAAGTGTGAAATCGACTTGAGTATTCAATAAGGATATGTATTTATATACCTAGTCTATCTGGGTTGTCACAAGTGCTGTGGAACAATGGCGAAAAGGGGGAAGGGGGAACGAGAGGGTTGTTATATTACTACTACATCGAAATCAGACCAGATTTCGGGACTATGCTTATATGACTACGACATTTAAATGCAATAATGTAAACGGTCACCTTTCGCTATTGCACCACAGCTCGATAAATACAGGTAAAACATACACGTAAGATACATCTACGAAACAAACAGACCAAACTCTTTTTACAATAACACATAACGTGTTGTGCGAAATGAATATTACAATTAAATAATTAATTATATTAATAAGTGAAATCATTCCCGACAGCAAAGCTCACAACCTTGCAAATAATGCTCCCAATACCAGCTTACTGATGATTTTATACAAGAAATTCAATAAATTACATAGTGCAAAAGATTAAAGTCCATGTCGCACAGACGCATATTATTAGTGATTCATATAAATAGACGTATTGTCTCCTATGACTATTACACGAAAAATATTAATTATATGTACGTTTACGGAACTTACGTTTAAACATTGTCAGTGCACACTCTGGTGATAGCTATAGGTAACAACGTGTACATCTATTTCATATAAACATTCTATAGTGAGGTTTTCTGTGATTTCTCAGTTCGTAATTAGACTGCAATTGCTATTTCATACTTTGCCACTAATTATATAGAGAAATCCAGAACCTAAATATTTTTAAATCAAATTGATATAGATACAGATTGAACCTATGGCCAAATGTAAGTTGAGCAAATTTCAACAAATAAAGCGCAAGTCATCGAAAGGAACGAGTAGGAACAAATGACCGAAAACGATCAAATGGAAACAATGCAATTTGAAAATTCGAAATACAAGAATTGTAACAGTGCATATTGATATCACTTAGAGGTGGGCAATCATGAGAGATACCATTGAAAACAGAATATCTCGAGATATCTCGATACTAAGCAATTAGTAATATTAATACCAAACAATCATCCGTTCGACAATCAACGATGGATATGGACACAGATACAATAGTCGTGCGTAATCACACACATCGCATCACATATTAACAATTTACTCTAAACATACATACGAGTATATATGTATATATATACGTAGAATATTCCCCTTACAAGGGCCAACGTCTATGATCCAGTAATAAAATATAGTTACATCTAGTGTATAATATTTTACAATGCGAAAATACATTTCTTATTCGTTCAGACTTTTGAACATCAAACTGGTTAGTTCCCTGTACAATTTATAACAAATATATATTCAACGATCGTTACTGTGATTTGAAGGATCGCTCCAATTACATTTAACACATTGATTCTAACATTTAAACACCGATTGAGTTTATCCGTCGATAGTGAAGCTCGTCGCAAATATCGATAGAAACAATCAAAATGACGATAAATCGGCAAACTATCGGCCGATGGACAGCATCAATAGTGATGTACCGATACAGTAGTGATAACGTTGTCGATTACTATTCTATTCTAACTGATTTGTACAATTTGTACAATGGTACTAATGTAACACGTATAGTGCAAATGAAACACTTTTGTGCGCTGCAAAAAGTTTTCCAATTGCAAAACATTAACATTTATATATATATATATTTATATATTGTAAATACTTAAAAATATTAGGATGTGAAAAAATCGATGCACAAAACCTATTCGTACGATACAAATTTGGTAATATATGGTACATTAGGCACTGTGAGTAAGGCATCTACAGTGAGAAGATATGAGGGGTAAAGAACCTAATACTTGATAAAGAACTCTATTTTTCGAACAACATTTTTCTAAAACCATACAGTTTAACTGTTTATGAGAGTTTCATAGAGCGTGATGAAGCATTTAGTTAATTTATTTCTTTATGACTATCAAGTATTAGGTTAAGAATAAATAGAATCAGTATTCAGTACATTTGAAAATGGGTATCCACGTACAATTGCTAAAGGTCTGTCCAAGTAACAATGACTTTGAGAGAACGCAGGAGGTCCAAGTTTAATCTCAATGTCTTAAAATATAAAATTTAAAAAATAACAGTCTGGTAGAATGTCAAAAATGCAATCCAACCTTTCAACAATCGTACGTTACATTAAGAAAATAGACAAAGATAACTAGATAACAATAGTTCAATAATTGAGGGGAGCTATGCTTATGATTTGCTATAATATTATGAATAATTACAATATGGTCTAAAAATAGGGCGGCATGTGTTGTTTTATAGTGCTTTACCAAAATATGTATGATCCTTTGTGAAAATATATATATCTGTGTCTGATTAAAGCTAAATATATTATGCGGAAACTATTTTTCAATGTAAATAGGATTTATAATGCAATACTTCAGATCACATCAACAAAAGTGACATACTAACAACAAGCTTTATTTCTTTTTACTTGTAACCAATTACAGCCACTAAAGGGTACTTCAAAAGTACAATTTCACAAATTATGATATTCAAAATTGACTTTATTTTTGGTCTGAAAATGAGAAACGCCCGCACGTGGCTTTGTAATTGAGTGATTTCAAATGCTCGCAGCGTAAGTGTATCGAGGAAGTGAAGTGACGATTTTCTAGGATTAACTTTGAATCCTTTTTTGTATAATATAAATCGTATTTACTTACGAGACTGCTTAGAGTGCGAGTGTTATCATAAGAGTTTTAAAGCTTTGTGTGGTACTTTTATATAGTCATATCTAGCTAACATTACCTACTTAGATTACATAACATTCGTTCCTAACGGGACGTGTATACATATGTAAATATTATGATTTCCATGTATAAATATGTCAATAGATAACGTACATTTTCCAATACACAACTTACATTCCTCTGTGATGACGCTACACTTAATTTACAAGGTTCAAAGTTGGGATGTCACACTAATCATATTTTTAAAATGGCACGAAAAAACTTTAAAACACTAACACAAAGTCAACAGTCGGCTTTTACTTTAGTCTTCAACGCACTCGCACTACTGGTCCTTATCGCGCACTTGCCTCCTTTCACCGAACTCCAGAATTATAACTAATTGACTAAGCTAATACAGACAATGGCACGGATCCCACATATAATGTCGCTATTTACATGAAATTATAAATCTATATAGAAAAATTGATCAGGGTTGCATCTAAATGATTGTACTTAATTTAACATTAATCCCTAATCTTTACTTGCATGTGCATTACATTAATTACGTATCGTAGAAGGATTGTGAAACATTGATAACATCGATAGCGGAAAGGTAAGTAGAACATCACTAGGCCCTTTGATCTGCTACCGTGCCATAGTGAAGCACCATCGCCTAAATAGGGCGTGATCAATTTAGTATTGAATACAGCGTATAGACCAGGACGGTACAGTACCGAAAGCTCGTTGGAGGTTGCCGTCTCGGGCTGGAGGTGCGGGGCCAGGAGGCCTTAGCAGTGCGGATGGAGGGGCCTCGGGTAGGGACCGTAGGCCTCGTAGCCTAGCTATGTGGCCCAGCCCTCGATCCGCTGCCGCTTCGTGTGCGGCTGCTCGTAGTCGAGCGGGACGGTGCTGTGCCTCATGTCCTGCCCGGCCGGCGAACCCATGTTGCTCGACGTTACCGACCCTGAAAAGTATGTTGCTATTTATTTAGTGTTTTTAATGTTAACTTTAGTATGGAAACACATTGACAATTATTGTGTGGAGTTAATTAAGTTATGGAACTTAATAAATGAAGTGTTAATTATTTACTGATATGTAAACTTTTTGCAATAGTTAAATATTTATTACTTGTGTTAATGAAAGACATGGAATGCTGTGGGGATACAATATTGTGAAAAAAGAAGTATTTGTTTTTTACTGATAGAAACTGTCATGATATTCTTATTAGTTTAGTTCAAGTGCATAATTTAATTAATTTTCATTAAACATATTTTGTTTTATATTGACATTTCTTTTTAATAGTGAAATACATTATAAAGACATATTAACAATTTTTTTTTTCATGTATACGTTATATTCCACATACAGTACGATAAGCAGAGAGAACCTAGTATTAAGACACTCCGTTCTCAACATTTATAGTTATAAGTGTTTATATATCAATAGGCAAAAAATGATAACATACCATCAATAACACCGGATAAGTGCGCGGGCGGCGCTTGCGCACGGTGCAGGTGGTCGGGGGCGCGCGGCGGCGATACTGGCTCCGCTTTGATCTTCACGTTGCTCGGCGACGCGGCCGGGGGGGACGTGCCGCCTAGCACTGGTAGGCTGCTACTGTTGATGGAAAATTGTTATTTAGTATGTGGATATATGATGCACAGAAGAAATTTTCACTTAATGATTTTCACTTAATGACTGATAGATAACAATTATTTTTTTAGCCTCAGGCTTAATCCTGCGCATAGCAGGTTACGCTCAGGGAATCTAATGTTAAAACACTTCATCGTTCCCCTCTATCTGCCGAATTCGAAGGTATTCAGGAAGAGCAAGCAGGGCTGCTTTACAAGCAGTGATACTGATTATGATTTTTAATAAATATAACGATAATATAAAGATTTCCTTGTAATAATTAAATGTAGCTTAACTAATATGTCTTTTTAGTGGAGAGAAAAAGTCATGTTAATAACTTCTCTATTATCAGGTTGAAATAAATATGAGATTTTTTTGTTTAGTGTTTGTTATCAATCTTCAGGAGTTAAGTGCTTAAAGGAAAATTTAGTAACTAATGAGGGAAAGGAAAGCTTAAAAGAATTAAGGTAATAAAACTCAGAGAATATATATTAAAATTGTTTGTAGTATATCTTTATTATTACTTAGTCCTTAAAAATCTACTACATAACTAAATACGTCATAGTGAAAGTTTCACGTTAACTCGAGACTGACCAGTAATTTTGTTACGAACGCTGTCCGCTCCGATAGCCGTGATCGTCTAGTGGTTAGGACCCTACGTTGTGGCCGTAGTAACCCAGGTTCGAATCCTGGTCACGGCAGCGAAAGCTGTTACGGCGGAGCTATTTTTTATGATTATTTTTTTTAATTTTTTTAAGGACAGTTATGTTTTTACAAATGTTTTAGCGTTGACTTGTTACTTTAAAGTTACCTTTATTACTTACTAATGTTTAATAAGATATTATTATTATGTCGTAAATATTAAAGATACATAATATTTTTTGCAATTTATTAAGTGAAAATGAATAATAAAATTATTACTTTTATTCGAACGAAAACTATTTTGTATGTTTACTATTCACCTTATAAGCTATTCTTATTACTAAGAATAGCACAAAATTCTTGTTTAAGCTACTTTTACACTTATTGCTTATTAACAAAACAAAAGGACTTCTAGCTTCTTATTATTATGGCCAAGCTTCAAAAAAAAAAGAAAATAACATACAAAAATTAAGTTTACTATGACTACTAATTGACAAAAATAATCAATTATCTTTCAATTAATTTACTATTAACATATTAATCTAATTTGCAATATAAACAACACAGTTATGTAATACAACCTTGGTAGTCTATATGCACCTGTTTCATTAATTGTATTTGAACAGTGAATGCTTTTTACTATCAGGACTGGAGTTAGTTTTTGTTATAACAAACTTAACAAGAAGTTAACAGAGGTTTACTCGTGCGGAACGTGATTCGTTCTGGTGTTAGTACGTATACTTCTGGCTAATTCGAATAAAAATTGAGTGCCACTAATTGAAGTCAGGTGGTTTCTTTGAGATTTTTAATATTTACCATACTAAGAAGCTGAAGAAAATGGTGACAAACCATGGACATCATCTACCTGTAAGTGCGTGTCGGCTCGATTTCCACTCGGAGAAATGATTGTATTCAAATTATTTTCATTCTCTAGCTCCAGCTACCAAACACACAAAGCCTCGAATTATGGCGAAAAGTGGGAAACGGAGCGTTTTAGCGCTAGATTTCGTCTGCCTAATCTCCTATATACATAGTAGTCATACACAATCAATTCAATTTCTTATAATATAAATATTATGTATTTTATATAGTGTAAATGACTAAAGAAGAACTAAAAGTATCCAAAACTATTTGAAGTGCAGGATATTATTATTTAATGTTTTAGTTCAAATAAAGTTGCAATTGCGAAAAAACCCATAACCAAAATTCGAGCACGTAAAGTAAAAGTTAAATAAACATAAATATTAATTTTATATAATAATAAAATAGCCGTTTTATTTTTTCTTTAAAAACATTAAAATGAAGAAGAGAGAGAAGAGCTTTTTAATTGAATAAAGTGCTAAAAGAATTAAAAATATCGACTGGACGTGTAAAATAAAAAAAAAATACGATATGTACTATTTACAATGTAAATAACAAATAAATAATTAATTTTTATTAAATCTGTGGATATTTTTATAATGATAGATAAAGCTTTTAAAGCTCGCTTATAGTAGAGTAGGCAGAGGATCTACTTAGTGAAATTTTATTGAATTTTCAGCTTTTCCTAATTTGAGACAACATGTGTAGAGTGGCGAAACTCAACGCCGCAATTTGCTTTACCAGAGCGCATAAATGAAAATAATTAATGCCCACAGATAGAAATAATCCCAAAACAATCGCGTTTACAACTTAAATTTAAAACGTTTACTTTATGATAAATTGTAATAGCTTATAAGGACGACGTTGAAACATAAATAAAAGCAAAATTAAATGTCATTTTATCGCTTCAATAGAAAACAAGCCAAGCGTGAAGAGTGCGACGTGACACTTCAATGCAGAGTCAAAATTTACAAATTGTTACAGTAGCTCCGATAGCCGTGATCGTCTAGTGGTTAGGACCCTACGTTGTGGCCGTAGTAACCCAGGTTCGAATCCTGGTCACGGCAGCGAAAGCTGTTACGGCGGAGTTTTTTTTAATTTTTTGGTGGTTCTTTTAGAGTTAATCTATGCTACTCATTCTATAAACGTTATTAAATTGTTATATAACTAAATTCTTGTTTAATGATAATGTTATTATATTAATATTTAATAACAACCTGCCATGATTTTTTGTTATTTCACATTAAATATAAATATTATTATTATAAAGATTCCTTAAATTAAACCATAAATATTAATTTTGATTGTATACGCATTCACGCGGCATAGATATATGAAAATATGAAGTTACATTAACAAATATTTCAGATTCAAATATCAATAACATAAAGCAAAATTGATATTAATATTAACAATATATACAAAATTAGTAAGTAAAATGAAATTGTACAGACATGTACCTGTTGTGCTGTAGAGTCTGTAGCTGGTGCGCGCCCCACGAAAGTCCTATGCCTATGTCCGAGCTCATGCTGAAGTCCTGTGGTCCGCCGAAGTTGCCGAGTCCTGAGTAGCTTAATGGTGTCTGCAATTATATTTTTTGTATGTAATTTTTGACAGTTGATATTGTTTTACAATAAAAAAAAAACATCAAAATAGGTTCTCCTATTTGGAAGCTATGATGCCAAAAACAGACATGCAGATCACACAGAAAACTCTGTGTGCCTGTTTTCGTCGAAGGTAATAAAAATAAACTACAACTTATGGAAGTATTTCTAGCAAACATTTAAACAATGAAACTAAAAACTTACTTCTCCAGTATACGATATATCATCTTGCGGTGGTGGCATAGAGTTCGGTATGACGACGCGTAAGTTGTTGTGGCGAGGCGAGTGGTGCGGTGGCGGGGCATGGTGGGGCTTGTGGGGGTGGCGATGAGGAGACGGGGCTGGTCCTGGTGAGGGGGACGGAGTGCATCCTGCCCCTAGTGGCGATCCTGATCCTGGGTATCCGTTTGACATTTCTAGCATTCCGCCGCTTGGGTAGACTGGAAGAAGTTTAACTTTGTAATATTTTATCGAAAAAAAAAGGAAATTTCATATAAATTACTTTTAAGGTATAAAAGAAAACGAAAGGTTTAAGGTATAAAAGAAACGAAATGAAGAAATCGAACATTTTTTGTTTTTATGAAGAAATATTTCGTATTTGATATACTATATAAAATATATTTGTACATAATATGTACCTGAATCCGTTTCCGATGAAGATGGCCGTGGACTGATTGAAGTGTGCATCTGTGGACTTGCTTGCAAGAGGGACTGATCGTAGTTTCCGACGGGGACGCTCACGGGTAAGTTATAGTTGCTTCCGGTAACACCGACTCCAACACGGCTGCCGTTCAATTGGTTTCTTTGCATCATCATTTGGAATTCCTCGTCAATTTTTGAGTATTTAGCTTCGGTCCGTGGTGTCAGATTGTATTCAGGTTCCGCTTCAGGGCTGTCGGGAGACATCACTCCGTTCTTATGCTCTTTCTTCGTTAGTGCCTGTAAGTGTCAGCGAAACCAGCTCAGGTGGCTTGACGAGCCCAAATTATAAATACTAATTTGTATAACTCGCATGCAACTCAAAATTAAATATTAGAATCACCCTCTGTACACACCGTTAGTTTCAAAAAAAATTTTGTGTCATAATATTTATTTGCCAGTATGTAGTGGAGGGTAAGTGCTATAACAACTATTAAGCAGTACTACTAAGTTATACGTGAAAACTTTTTAGCGTACATATGTGTGTTGAGTCGAATGCAATGGTACAACACTGACTTTACCCTTGTAACATCTATCAGGTAGGCGCTTGATACAAATAAACACAAAAATATTTACAAAATCCATGCTGCACAAGGAGAAAATAACATAAATATTTGGGGTAGCTGGTCATAAACTGTTAGTATACAACTGGATGTCTGGTGTTTAACTCCGTATTTTTTCTAACAGGAAATAAACCGGCATGCTGGTACCTTGGTGTTCTATTTACGTACTGAGGTACCCTGGAGGTATACAACATCAAATCGACCTAAATCTAATCGATTAGTGTATTTTATGAGATTTTATTAATATTTTTGGGTTTGTTAAGTAACACAAAAGGTTTAATTAGGTATATTTGTGAGTATAAGCGCTGTTAATGGATAAGTCAAGATTGCATGGACATTGCATTGACCACGGGCACACAGATGACGCCGTACTTAATGTACCTCGATGATGTTGCGGTTGGTCAGGGACTCGTGCGGTTCGTTGTATTCCGTGTATTTAAGTAACACCTGTAATTCAAATGTCAAATATCTATATTATTATTTTTTTTTTAATTTTTAGAAAGTGGGGAACGAAGTGTCGTCATACTAGGTTCCCTGGGTACCTTGCTGTGTGTAGGATACAGCGTGAAGCTTTTTTTCTTATTTATTTATTTTTAGTAATGTTTATTTTCGAGATGTATAGCCTTCTACGCGCATTGTTCAAAATAAAAATACTGAAGGTTGAGAGAAAAGGCCGAAATATACGTTAACAACGTCTTGTTTTTATTTACTTTCAATAGTAACCTTAAGTACTTCCGAGGGTACTACTTAATTTTTGTTTTTACCAAAATATTACGCACTCACCTAAGGTTTCTTAAAACAAAAAATAAAATGGATAACGTCAACAATATTTCTTTATTTGGTAAAGTTGAAATTGATATTAATTATTAAAAGAGTTACTTAAGTTATTAAATGTTTGAAATAATATGTTGAAAATTTTGACAGAAACATAACATCTTAACAGAAAAATATCTTGTAGCTATATAAAGCTATAAAAATTACAAATCTAGATAGAACTGAAAAACTGTAATCATATTTCTATAATAGATTTTTTTCGTACCTTGTCCATATCCGTGCTGGCATATTGATACAATTTGTTGTTGGAGCTGAAGATGATAAGCGCAATCTCGCAGTCGCAGAGTACACTGAGCTCATACGCCTTCTTCATCACACCAAATTTACGTTTGTTGAAAGTCACCTGGAAATTATAAGAAATTATAAAAAATTAACGTTAATATTACGTCTGCATTTTACTTTAGACGCGACGGTTATGTGTGTTATGTGTTCAATCGCCATTCGGAGTCAAGAAGTTATAGGGAACGGAGTGTCTTACCACTAAATCCCCTCTGTCTTCCTTGTGGGGAAAAGCGTGAAGCTGCATTAAATATCTGTTAGCCCAACCACGATTTAAATTCTATTCTAATATGAAGATAGTTGTATTAGAACTATGTCAATTCAATTATTAGTAATATTAAATGGTATGAGAATATTTCCCACAATGAGTACGAAAACACACACAAAACGATTTAAACCAGTATAAAGTGTTTCTCGTTGATTACTTTAGTACTAATTATTATCGCATATATTATGTTTTTAAAAGTATCTTTTTGTTTTAAGAACAATTTGTAAGCAATTATTATTTTATGATCTTAATTTAGTAAGTCTTGAAGTAATATTTTACTGACTACACGAATTTAAATTGAAGGCACATTTTAAAAATGTATTTTGGCAACAACTTTATTCAACTTTATGAACGATATAATTGCTTCATAGTGTATTGTTATTAAATGAGTTGGATTGTAAATATTCAGTAATAATAATTTTACTGGCGGTTTGAGTAATATATTGATTTACAAGCTTAAAGCTTTTAATTGGTCAATCGAAAAATGACAATTTCTTTTATGAAGTTAACAGTAATGGATTGCAATATTGCATATAGTTTTTTTTATTACTGTAATTTGTATTTTATTATGTACAGGGTTTGTTAAGGTTTTATCTGATAATTACACTGAGTTGCCTTTTAATAGTTTTTTATGATAATCAAGATTATGAGTTATATATTTTTTCTATAAAAGCCACTCCTGTGCTACGTAAATATATTTAATTTATGGAGAGAATGGAATAAAATTAACTGGATTTAGTTTAGACAGTATATCTACCGCAAGTTTACAGGTCAATTTGTCAATTTTCTATTAGGTCTTCGTATTTGGTTTGTGCACAAGAGATTTGTGTTACATGTATTTCTAGCGTCAATTTTTTTTCAGATAACACATTATTATACAGATATGTACAAGGTAAAATGGTATTCCAATTTTTAATATTTAAACGGGCTTTAGGGAATATCGCTTGTACTTTAGATATTAGTCAGTTTATTAAAATGTTTTTTTTAATAGCAATGACTTAAATAAACAGCAGAGAAGCCGTGGTAAATACGCTAATTGAATTATAAATACGAGAAAAATTAATAACAAGGAAATGTAACAAGGGCATTCTGCTTATCTACCTACATATATATGTATGAACCTAATGCAATTTATATATTTTTCAGTTTTATGTTTTTTTCGAACCCTTTTACTAAAAGGTACTATTTTTGTATTTTTAACTAAATTATTTCTTTTGCAATATTAAGTAATATTTAGTTAGAGTGTCTACTCAACGTGCAATGTCTAAATTTCAGGAAAAGCCGAAAAAGCGCAGTGTTTTGACACCAGGTCCCCTCTGCCAACCTTGCTTTTAAAGTGTGAAACTGGTTTTAAATATTTTCTGCCATATGTACAGTTTATATTAAAATAAGCGAATGAAAAAACTATAATTGAACATTAAAAAAGAAATTAATACTTATTATCGAAAATAAAAATGCACAATCTGCCCTCATTTTTATTTCCTGTTCATGAGAAAATAATATTGTTATCAAAATCATATTGTATTTAAATACAAAGTTATAAAAATAATTATTTCAATCCGCATGTTCATATTTTTCTAATTAACCTTTAATTAATTTATTGAAAAAATATTTATATAAAAACTACATATCCACTGCACTGTCACCTACATTCTAACTTAACATACGGAAAAAAAAAGCAAATTGACCTTCGCAACTTGGTTACAGCCGTCTCAACTAAAACCAGTTAGCTTCGACCCCCTCCCACCATACCATTAACTAGATTTACATGGTGAAGGAGAAGCTTAATAGCTCCAAGAATACTGGACAAATGTATGTAGTTGTATAATTAATAAATTACAAGCGGGAGCGGTCGTTGTCCCTTGCGATAATGCCCGCGCCGAGTTGTGCTGATATACCCATGTACCCATCTGTTGGGTCAGAACGCTAAGGTCATTTCACCCTTTCACAACCTTGTATTCAATTTACGTGGCTTACAAAGTTGTAGTGATAGTGTTATGTACTGTGTTAGTGGAGTGACTGTTGATTGATTGATAATTTTTATTTAGTGATAGTGTGGCATTCAGTTTCAATGCTCATAGCGGAGTGTCTTAATATTATATTATCGAGTTTTCTTTACTAACCCTATATCAGGCTAGGCTTTAGGGTTGGTATTGCGGGATAAAGCTCGAAGCTACAAATGTTTTTTCACTTCCTTACATTTTCTGCTACATACGTATACATTTACTCTAAATTTTAGAATTTTACTATGCATATAAATTTTTTGTGTATGTTTAATACTTTGACTTAAATAAAATATCCTTTTAACAAAAATCTTATAGAATATTTTAATTTCATAAGATTAATATCGCATAATACGCTTAAGGCTATAGACTGAAAGTCTTAGCTCTTGATTCGCTATGCCAACACGAGAAATATATAGAGCTATCGAAATCTTAATTATTTGTTACTGAGCCATTTCCAAAAAACCAGAATTAATACGTATCTAAACGTGCTAAAATTTAAATAAATAAAAACCTAAATAATTACTAAATTTATCAACTAATCTTAAAACAAAGGATATTTTTTGTTTCAGATAAACTATATAATTACATATATACATACATAAAATGCAGGTTACTTTGCCATTGACATTGCAACTAGTCCTACGTTCAATGTAACAAACACCTCTATTGTCTGCATTTAAATTGGCTTAACTAACTCTAAACTCTAATATAGCTTTAAAAGTACAGAATTTATGAACCATACATTATATTTTGTATACAAAACGTATTAAGCTTAAAAAGTTTTTGCTAAATATTGTTTTTACATGATTATTGTTGCTTTAGGTATTATAATTTACATTTTAAATTAACAAAGTTTTCTAAGGTACGTATATACACGTACGTGATAAATACTATGCTATGCTATGAATAATCTATGATGATTGTAAAAAATATTGATTTTGGTAGTTTATGCTTAATCCTTCAGAAATAAACTCTAATCTGTCTAAAGTGCTTTTCTGTCCAGTTGACATGTGTTCAAAGTTATATGAAAAGACTGGGCCGTGATGTAAAATATACTATTTAATAATAAATAATAATGCTAGTAAGAAAAAAATACTAACCTGCCGATTCCGTTCATCCGTGATCCGTGATATTTGTATTTTCTTCCGACCCATGGTGGCAGCAATCTTGGAGGGGGTTTAAGGAGCGGGGGGGAGAACAACAGTGGCCGGGCTGTGGGCTGCTTCTACGGACGTCAACAGCTGTCTGCAAACAAAAAAGATTTATTTTCATAAAAATATTACAAAGGAATAATTTATTATTAGTTTAATTTTACTTCTGTTCACCGATCAATATTCTTTATATTTTTCACGTAATGTAACATTGGCGACGTGATTTGTGCTTGACTGGCACGTTCGTTAGCCGTGAAAGGACTCAACTGAACTGATGGTAAAAAATATTGAAAGTGAACAGCTTTTCTCGTGCTAATTACGAATAGGAAATGCGAAACCAAAAAATGGTTGAAATTTTCAAAAATACATTGTTTATTAAACAAGGTTTTTGTTAGTAACGATTTCCTGGTTGCAAAACGAAAAAATACGAACCAACCTCGACATTTTGGATTTAAATCGAAATCAAAAAAACACAAAAAAATAGATATAATTAAAAAGCCTGAGCCAATAAATAAGTTTTTTGATTTCCACGATCAAGTTATTAAACAAAACAGATAAATTGCATACAATTGAGGTTTAAAAAAATATTTCTCAATTATACCATATGACTACAACGTAATTATATGACAATATAATTACGTATACACGTAAAAAAATATGAATAAACGTAACACCGTAACAAATGATTATCTCCAAGCATACAACACTCACTGCTCATATATCCATAGCCCACGGATCGGTAAATCGTAGATTTGCATAATGACCCCTACTGTCAGCCCCTATGACCTCGATTTTTCCTAATCGACAAGCGATTTCTGACAAAGTAGGCTTTGATGAGAGCGTGAATATATGCTACGTAGAATTGTGTCACATTTTACTTTTATAGATAAAATAGGAAAAACATCATGAATACTTTGTATAGATGCATTAATGTAGGTTCATGCTCTTTTATGGATTTCTTTTTTATTATGAAAATATAATAAAAATACATATAGATATAAACATTATTTGACTATAAAATTGCGTATACTATATGTAATTTTATGTTAAAGGCTCTGACTTGCAAAAAGTCAATATTCCACGAAAAGATATTGTAATCTAGAGTTAGTATAATTATCCGATAATATATTTATTATAATATGTCAATAATACAAAAGTAAATAAAAAATGACGGCGAATAATGAAAACTTGTAATTTAGTCACACAATTATGAATATTTATATTTACCTAACAGAGTAAACATAATTTAACTTAATGCTGTAGGTACATATTTATTGCATACTTTGTATAGTTTAAAGAATTCTTTCACATTACTCGTTGTATGGAAACGCTTACATATAATAGATTACACATATATAAAAGGACTTTTTTTTAAGAAACTCTGCTCCCCACTTTTTAGACACAACGTGGAACTCAACGCCGCCCTTTGCCTACTAGCAAAACAGAAACGAAATAATCAAACTATCATGTTTACAGTACATTTTAATATTTTGAAGAATGTTTTTTTTTGGTCATATCTACAGTAGTAACAGTATTTCACTAATATTACCTACGTCAGAATTTTATAGCTGAAAATAACTTAATTAATAATTTGTCACTTTTCATATTGCTCAGTACGAAACCATTTAAAATAAATTTAATTAATAACAAAGAGGAAAATATTCAAAAATATTATTTATTGTTTTCACAGTGTACAATTTTATTTTAAAAATTATATGAGTAGTTTTTATTAGATTCATATTTTCCTGTAATACTCCTACATTTACCGAGTTTCCCCTACATGTGCATGTGTGCGTTGTCCGCACTCAAGCATACAGACGCAGTAGCGTCTGTGTGCGAAAGGGTGGGCAGGGGGGTGTCAGGTCACTGTGTTTATAGGTGGCTTGTTACGTGGCGTTTACGTTTAATCAGGCATTATCAAACGTTTTATATGAGTGACGGTAAATCTTAGTTAATATGTCGTATTTCTTTGTTGCGAGGTCAAATTATAAATCGTAGTTAAATTTTTTAATAAAAAAATATTTTATTATATGATGTCACCGATTATTAAATGTATTTTTGACAATTACTTTGAGTTTTCATTTGTTTGTTTATTTAGTTTCTATTTTAGAAAAATTAGGAAATTCTTGAAATACTATCATAAAATATTAGTATTGGATAATTCTCAATTCAATCGAAACCACAATAGTTTTTCCAGTAAACAAGTCCTACATTGAGAAATGATGATCAATTCATTTCATAAATTATCGATATAAATTATTCTATTTTAGTCTTAGCTGGCTGCGAGCAGTAAACAGTTCCCTGGCTGTCCTTTTTTCTTATGGTTCATTACGTTTTTCTTTAAAAGATAATAAAAGCATAAAGCGTTAAGTGAGTTTGCGGAAAATATAATTATTTTTTGTTAGAATAATGAATTGTTCTCGTCTAAAGACTAATCGTGTAAATATTGAATTTTAATTAAATTATAACATTTTTTTTACTTTAACTCTTCTTTGATGTTACTATGGAGGTGTAGGATTCATTTTTAGATGGACTAAATTTGCGTAGTTTCTGTAGTAAATTAATTTAAATTAATTAAAAAAAAAAATAGATGCACCTATAATTGTTTTTAATTAATTTAATATTATAAAATTACACTATAAAATATATATTTGGGTAAAGCAAATGCAAATTTTAGTAAGCGTAGGTGTAGTGTTGATGACATAGTCTATGTAAACAAACTACTTATATACATGTTTTTCAGTTCTTTTCTGTTTCTTCGAATGTGGAAATTGGGTCACGCCATGAGATTGCGTCATCCGGAAGGTTAGTTAGTCAACTTGCAGAATCAACTTCTGATTTTGCTTTCATTTATTTAACATACTTACAAATTTTCATTGGTTTCATATAAAAGTTATTTTGTTATATTTTACTCTAATTCCACTAATCGTAATATCTAAAATTAGTTCAAATACTTGTATAAACTAAAGATTATCCATTAATTATTTTAATTTATTATGACATATATTATTCAAATATGACGAAAAAAGTTATATTTTTAATGTGTTCACCGCTGAAGTGTACCAGCGTGGGTGTGAGGACGCCTACGCTTAAAAGGAAAGTGACGTAGACGTGAATATAACGATGTATTCATATTAATAGATAATTTGATCAAATTATTGTTTTTATATTTGTACTTTGTAAAAGTAGTTTACAAGTCAACACAACAAAATGGTATATATTTTAGGATGACATTTATTAAAAATATTGTTTATATAACTTCATATACTGTTTCGTATTAGCAGTGTGTCAATATAAACCGCCTGAAATCGGGAAATCAAGTAGGGATTGATCCATTTAGTAGTAGTATGTGGCTCACATAAGACGACCTCAGTTTACATATAATATACGCATATGTTCATACGTTAAAAACATTTCCCAGCAAAAGATCTGAACTTGAAAATTCATTGTAAACAAAGCAAAATCGATTCAATACTATTTATATATATAATTCTATCATATATCAGATGAAAATAGTTAAAAAAACTATTAGATAACGATACAAACATTTCAGTAACGTTTACTTTAGTCGGCGTTTAATCTAATATTGTAACACAATTACGAGAGCATTACACAAGTACAAGTCAAGGACTAGGGCACTCGATAAGTTATCTAACACTACTTTTACAGTAGAAAAAATCTATACAGTTAATGTACGGATAGGTAATATACATAATTATGATAATTGTCTGTGTAATTTATATTCATTTCGACGTGGTTAATTAAAACGATTTATAAAAGGTATAAAGGTAGTATTGTTATAAGTCTTTGTCCCGGCGTTATTGTTCTTGATATATATATTTTTAAATAAAGAACAATAATGACAACAGATTAAAAAAACACTTGTTTCAGAATGTTCAAAGAAAAATTAAGAGATATTCGCAGATTAATAGTTTAGGTGCACAATTATCTTTTTAAAATTTTGATAATATAAGTAATAAGTATTGTTTTACAGATTGTTAAGTAACCTTTTCTTTTATACAAGAAAATGCAGATATTTATAAAAAAAGTTAATTAATTATAAACTACGTATGTTATTGTTTCGTCGTACTTAAAATTCGTTTTTTCCTTCATTTGAAGCCCTTTGTTTCCTCAACGCTCATTACACGTTCGACTCCAAAGGTTTTGTGTGAAAATCCCGTCTGCTTTTGACAGGTCAGTTGATCGAGTTCTTTCAATATATATTTACGGATAATAGTACGTCTCTTTGATGTGAACTTTTACAGATGTAACTATAAGAAAATATTATACAAATATTATGTTGAATATACATATTTTTAGAAGTAATAAAAAGTATAAAAAAAAAAATATTTTGTATTTTATTAAATAGAAAATAAAATAGGTCTCGTATAAAGGATTATTTGTATGTTATTCAACACAACAATCCTTGATAGTTGAGAAGATAAACGTTGCACCCACACACCTTCACTGGAATCTTAGAGGCTTACATAATATCAATATTTGTGATATCTTTTATTTAGATTGCGCGTCTTAGTTCGCAAACATAGATATAAAATCACAAACAAAATCCTGCTGCAGCATTTCTACAACTTTTCATAAACACCTGTTTTATCTCCCTCTATACCCTCTATGCTGTAGCCGCGCGACCTTGCCGGGGGAGGAGTAAGGGAGGGCGCCCACGTTGTTTACAGAAACATTCAATTATGAACCCTACGACCCAATAACATGGTTCCTTGGCAAATATTCAATATGTCCTGAAACCCAGAACAGAATAAATCGAAACTCGATTATAGCATTTATACAGGGAAGATGATATCGCATGTTTGCCAGCAGTGGTGTCATTATGAAGCAATCCATTAGTCATATGCGTTTCAGATTTACAGTTTATTTAGCTATATTGTTGTTCTGTTGTTGCAATGGACATACATTTTCGTTGATACCAAAAAGGATGAAGTATGTACTAAAAAAAATATCTGACAGAAAAATACAAAGTAATCATTAAGAATAATAAGTATTTTTTATTTATCCCCAAAATTTTTCGGGGGGGGGCGCGCGAAAGTGTTGTAGTGGGAACGGAAGTCCTCAATTTCCTTTGCCTAACCCTGTGGACGGCGTGCTGCAGTTAAAAAAACACATAAAGTCACTAATAGTTAATAATATTAGTTTTTGAATATAAATTAAACTGTTTTGTACAAATCTGTCTTGTTTTTTTTTATAACCGTGAATGAACAAAGTTTAATGCTAAGGGAATCACGTCCAGAATTTCAGTGTCCCATTAGGAGGAGGCAAGTGAGAGTGGGCGATGCATTTGTCGAGAGCACGTGTAACCCCCTCCTCCCCACACCCACGTTGTATGAGAGCTATCGAAAGGGAAATTTAATAACACTGTATGGAACTATGAATATTGTATGTAGGACTTTGCAAAAGGGAATGTTTGAAATTATTCTGTTCGACTAATTTATGTTTGAGGACGTTAAGGCGCAGTGGCAAAGCGTCTGACTGTTAAACGGTGCGGTTGTGGGATCAACCTCCATTCACTGGAAACAATTGTTTAATATCTGAATTTCGCGAACGCGACGTTGATCCACCGTTCAAAACGTAATGTCTCGAATATTGGATGAAAGTTGGGAAACGGAGTGTCTTATCACTAGTTAAGACCCTATTCTTCTTTAATATGCGAGTTTGTGAGTTATAAGGGCTTTCATTTTTTCAAAATATTCAATTCCTGCTACTCGCTAAGGCTTGAAACTACAAGAATATTGGAAAAAGTGTGAAATATATTTTTTTGTAATGATATAATTTTATTTTGAGGTAAAGTTAAATAATTTTCATGTTACTGAATCTTGTTTTAATGGTATGCACTTTTGTTTATTTTTTATGCTCAAAATATTTGTACCTAAAAGTAATTGATGGTAACTGCTTAAAATAAAATAATCAACAATGTACAGCTGTTTGTAAACTCTCTTGATCCTAGGATCATATAGGTCAGATGAAGATAGCTACCAATAACAATATGCCTATTATACGTTGCAATAAATTATGTATCTAGAATAACCATTTAACAGTTTGTCATTAGTGAAAATATAAAACTGTTATATTCATAAAAAAATCTTTTTAAAAATAAACTTTCTAGATTTTTTCATGGTGTATTGTATTTTAAAAGTCAAGCTTTGTTCACTTCGTATTAATCTTAGGTAGGTTGTGCAAAAATTTATAATCCGCCATATTGCTACGACGGCCATTTTGGATTATATGTAATTTTATTGTCATCATAATTGAAGTCGTAGTTTAAATTTCAGCTCAATCGGACACAAGGAAATGGGTCAAATATAACTTACAAGATTTTAAAAATACAAAAAAATAAAAAAGTTTATAAAAAACTACTAAATTCTTGCGGCTAACTTAATTTTCTTTATAATTTTACCATAAAGATATTATATAGCTTAGTAAATATTTTAATAATAGTATGTATAATAAGTGGTGTGAAGAAATAAATTGCAACGAACATGGTGTTGAATTATATGTCGATGGTAAAAAATCATTTATAAATGATAGACTTGAAACTGAAACAATCCTGCCACTTGAATATTTCATAAAGAGTTAATTATATAGATTTTTGTGTGACAATAAAATTATATGGAAATTAAAGTGCTTCTTGAGTTTTTAAATGTGAATATGAATTAATTAAATATTAAATATAAATGTATCTATAAATTAAAATAATAATTAATAAATGTTTTCCTGTTTTTATTAGATGAAATTTAAACTAATAGTTTGACATCTAAGCAATGTCCCGGAAAGTAGGTGGCAAGTGCGGAACAGAAGTGTCTTAATAGTAACGGAGTTTTAACACTAGGCTCCCAGGTTTCCTCTGCCACATTACTACGCCGCTTACATTTTTAGCTATGCCTAATTTTTCAGACATAATAATAATAATAATAACTTGTTACCAAAGCGAGAAAATGAAAACAATTCTGTGTGCTGCGTCACGACGGCCTTCATTATAAATATAAAAAAAATGATAATATTTATTTCATCATTAATATATACGTACGTACATGCACATAAATATTACATGTATTTATTTAATTACACGCTCAGCCACTTGTGAAAGTAGTCAACTCAACTTTTTGACCAACTTGATTTTAAAGGATATTCTAGATTACTTAAATACGTCGAATCGACTGAAGGCAAGTTTTATATTATAGTTTATATTAAATTAAGATCGGAAGTATTGAATTTTTTTTCGCACCTTTTTTTCTTGTTTTATTTATTTTATTTTATTTATTATTTGTTATGAATTTCAGAAGGTTATTTTAATTATTTAAGGATAAATTTTGTTTTAATTGCTTTATATTACACATCATGCCAACTGAAATTTTTTAATTTTTCCACCTAGTTGATAAATAAATTTTCGTTAGTAAAATTATAAAAAATATATGTAGGTATTATAATTATACCTATAATATTATAATTTTTGTAATTATATAATATTCTAAGGGTAAATTTTATATATAAGTTATACAAACTAAAAATTATAAAGAAGCAAAAATTGTTATATAACAAACAAATATACAACCGATCGTCACAATATAAACGTGAACGTCTCATTGACAATGTACTATTTAATATGTATATCTCATTCACACGTACAAGAAAAACATTTGCACAACGACTCGCTTACTTTAGTAGCTCGGAAATTTTATAAACAATTTACACTAGGTTACTAAAGGCGGGAAACGAATTACTATTTATTATATAAGATATTAGAATACAATTAAACATAATATGTCATAGCAATAGTGAAAAATAATATATGAATTTGTGTCAATTTGTCTCTACGTAACGCACACCGAGTTGCTCGGCAACGCGTCATTAAAGCAAGATGGCGCGGGTGACGTCAGCCCGGCCGGGGTAGGACGTGGGGGGTGGGGGGGTGGCGCAAGGTCTCGCCGCCAAGCGTGTCACTTCCCAATGAAAAAGAGGCCTGAGACCCGAAAGAACGCTGTCCTTCGAACGATCTTGCGGAAGGTAAAAGTACAAAGCAATTCTTCTAGTGAAAACGGAAAATCACAGCCTCGTAGTCTGCCATAAGGTTTAGGATTGCGTGACAGGTGGATATGACATCAGCGCGCCACTCGGTTTGTTTGGATTTTGAGTGCCATCGCACACCGTTTGACCTATGTCAAGTTCAGTGAAAGCGAAACTTGTTAGGCTCGCACAAGATGTTGGAAATGGAAATGATGGGCAACCTGGTGCCCTTTCGAGGGCCATTCAATGATTATTGTAGATAAGAAAGATTCGTGCAAACTGAATGATTTTTTATTTTTGTTTTAGCTTCACGCTGTATCTCGCAGACAGCGGCAGGGTAAGGCATAGGGAATGTAATGTTAAAATACTTGGTTCCCCATTTTCAGTCGAATCTTGGAGGTACAGCGTACTGAGTGATGGCACTTAACGCCACCAGACCGGTGCTGCCTTGACACCAGAGTAAAGAAATGAACATATTAATTTCTCAAGTGGAATCGAACCCACCCTATATGTCCCTGCGTTTCTAATTGAATATTCTATTAACAGTACTAAATAACTACCAACATGTGATTAAAGTTATCTAACATATAAATCAATAATTGTAGGCAAATATGAACCAAGGAACCTCTGTCACTTGCAGTCAGCCATCAGCGATGAGTCGATGACAATACGTATGACGTCATCCGCGCACACATACACACAATTAGTATTATGCTGATAAGGAAACCGCAAATATGTGTACACGGCCAATAGTGTGGGTATTTAAAAGATTACATTCGTTGTTTGTTGTTGAGATCGTTATGTTTTTAATTGGTCATGTCGCTTATTTGTTATAGCATACTGAATATCCCTTTTAGTTGTATTTTGTATGTATTATCTATGTTTATGTATGTGGTAGCTGAAAATTATGATATATTAGGAATCTAGTTAGTTTAATTAAAAGGAAAGTAATTATCATTTGCTGAGAGGTTCGAGTCTCTTTGGTTTAATAAACTATATAATATCATAGGATATATAAACGTTCTGATAATCAATCCACAATGCCTTCAAAATTCGGTGGAAGTGAGGAACGGAATTTACTTAATAGGAACGGAGTGCCTTAACACTATGTTATGTGTGAAGCTAAAAAAAAATACTTTTTTAAAAATATTTATACTATGAAAAGGCAAATGATCGTATGTTCGTATACAAGGAAAGTTTTATTGCAACCGTTATGGTACACTGGATTCCCAGTACGGGATGAGGAACTTTATAACATTTAAGTAGTGATTCATTTGGGCGAACTAAATTGTTCATAGCCCGTGTATAATTTAAATAGAGAATAATATACTTATTGTTTCATTTTTGTTCTAATAAAACAAGTACTACTTGTTACTTTTAAAATAAATACTCTTAAAAAAAATTAATTGAAATACTTTAGTGGTTAGTAGGGACAGCGTCTCCTTGTAAGCTTGATTGTTGAAGCTTGGAAGCTTGTAGGTTCGGTCTCAGCATAGGGTCCAACCGAAAGATTTCTACTCTTTGTATTTAAATTATTTTCACTTCCGTTTTATAGTAGTGCATTCAACGTGCAATGTCTCAAAAATTGTACGGAAAGCATGGAGCGGAGTATCTTAACACTATGTTCCTTCCAGATACAGTGTAAAGCTTAAAAAACTATATATATATATAGGGTAACTAATAAAAAAATTGATACAGTTAAAATTTTAATTGTTTGTTTACTGATTTGTTATTATTATTGAATTTTTCGAAAAAGTGGAAATTAATTTTATCAAAATGTGTATTTTGAAATGGTAATACAATTTTAAAACGATTGAAATTAGAATAATAATATTTTCATAATAAAATACAAATCAATTTAATTGCATAATAATTAGTAATTATATTTTTTAATAATAATATTACATTTAATTATACAAGTGAAGTGTTGACTTATATTACGAATGAAAAGTCAAGGTAAAAGATAATTGATACTTCAATTTAAGAAATAGTGGTTAGTTCTTTTGTACTTTTACTACAAAATGTGGATGGTCGGGTCGCAAGCGGAATGTATAATACGACTGGGACGGTTTTGATCATACTAATTGAATATAACAACGTATTGCTGCGGTGGTCTCTACGTGTAATGGACGATTTTTATATTTATTTGTAATTGAGGAATATATTTGTTTTATAGCAATAAGTCATTCATAAGTAAATTTCAAGTGAATTTCACTTAAAATTAAAGAAATAAGAAATTCACTAGAACGCTACACTGAAGAACTATTTTTTGCCATTCTGTATGAAACTTAGAATAGCATGGATTTATGAAGCAATAATTAGTGGTAAGAGAGGCAGAGGGAGACTGCGGTTGATCTTTGAAAACATTATGATATTGGAGAAAGGAGGTTACGTAAAAAGCACAAGGACAGGAGGGCATTTAGGAAGAGGATGACAGTGGACGTAGCGAAAGTCGTATGCGGAGTAAAAAGAAGAAAAGTAAAAAGATTTAATTATTTAACCGTTACATGCTGATGATAATGTTTGGAAACGACTTTATACAACATTTATACTTTATAAATATATTATTTATATACACATATACGTATGTAATTTTTTTGTGAATTAAACGGACATGCATTAATTTTTAATGTTACGCCATTTTATCTTAATGTTATCGAATTTAACGAGGAAATAACGGTATCTCAAAAAAAATAGCTCTCTAGCAGCTCTAGATTAGAAGCTCATATCATAAACTCGTTGTGTGACCTGTATATGACTAGAGAAATACCATCACTATTTACTCAAATAAGTTCATTAATTTCAAGTATAATTTTAGTGTATGAAAAATTTACAATTTAATCGAAAATATAATCGAACTACTTATTAACCTTATATACAATGTTTGAATCATTAAAACGTTTATAATAAAATTAATATATCTGCATTTTTAAGACTAAAAGATGCTCATACCAACGAAATACCACCTTGGTTTTACAAGAAAATGTTGAAATTTGGGCTTAGTTTTTTTATAAAACAAAGCACGCATACCATAAAAGTATATTCTTGAGGCAATTTAGATATATTTATGGGATTTATACTTGGAATAATTAAAGAGTTAACTAAGGAATAAATCTATTTAGATTTCTTTAGTAATACTTAAGAAGTTGCTTGTTACAACTACCCGTTACGTAAACAGCTTCTGCATCTACTTCTTGTTGTTGTTGTTGTTCTTTAATTATGGCGATCCGNATTTGTGAGCTCCGTAGCACAGGAACAATGTCATTCACTAATATTATGCCACTCAATTTTGAGCCTTATTCACAGAGTGTAAGGGTCATATAAATGCAATGTAAGTAAATATTCCTTACAACTGATAAGGCGGGTCAGACCTTTTGTTAAGATTACAATGTCAATTTCGAATTGTCAAACCGTAGTGCCGCTTATGATGCTAATAACAAAAGATGGCGCCAGATGTGATGCTATCGCGGTCGAGTTCTCGTTGTCGACGGCGTAATACGAATTATTCATAACCTTTGCACTTATCTACCAACTCCTCGAATTTACTATAATGTCTGTAGGTACAAGCTTTTTTAAAGTAAATTAGTAATTATGTACAATTAAAAAAGTTTTTGATCGGTTTCTTTATCAAGAAGTTACTGCATAGGTGTTTCCAGCATTTATAAATGAAATAGGCAAAAATGTTATCTAAATATGTACAATAAATAAGCAAACTCTAGTTAAATAAAATCAAATTTAAATAAAAAAACCCATTTTTTTTCAGTTCAAAACGTAAACGGCAAGATTCTTTAAAATCTCAAGATGTCGTAACGGGCGTTTGTTTACAGCACGGGCACCCGTCTGACCCGAAAGGGAAAAGTGTGTCAAGCAGTTTATTCAATCTGGCTCTAACACTGCGTTTCACGCTCGATATAACACTTTAACACTGACCGTTAGAGTGCAGTTTCTCTAAAACGTTCCTATGGGGAACATTTTTTTACTTTGCTTTACTGTCCTTGAATGTACCTACTATGTATATAGTATAGGAATTTATAAGGATTTGGTAAAATATTTCTATTGTGTAAAATTTCTTCTCATTAAGTTCAAGAGATTCGAGGTAAAGCGCAGCGTTGAGTTCCGCGGCTCAAATAAGTAATGCCTCTAGAATTCAGCGGAAACTAGAAATGGGTTCTCTACTACGCGACATACGACGAAATAAAAATATAAACGTTTGAAAATATTAAATGTTTCATTCCGCCAAGTGGAAATCGAACCCATGACCGTTGCATCTACAATCGAACACTTGTGCCACTTCGTCACCGCGCCCCAAAATTTTATTGGACTTTTTTTTTTTAATAACTTAGTAGTAAATGTAGCATGGTGGTAATTCAGATAGAATATTTCCATAGTTACATAGTTATAACTGTAGGAGCATAGATTAAGAGACCGTCGTAGTTGGCATACTTGATTTCATCCTCACTTCTCTTTAAGGGGGAAACATCAAATGACATATGATTTTCAAGCATTCGTTGTTCCGTCATGTACTACGAGTAGTTAGGTAAAATATTTTGAGTTTAAGCTTTGTAAGAATTTTAATGAAATAAATCTATCATTTGTGTTAAAAAGTAAATGGTTTTTTAAATATTAACTAGTTGTTGTAGAATGTTACTTTTGTTTAGTTTTCACTAAAATAAATTATTTTATAATAAAATAATATCTAATTAAGATGCGTAAAGACAACACTAAGAAAAAACATTGCATGTTCCTTCTCAACAGCTTTTATAAATAAAATTAAATATATTAAATCAATTTCTACATTTTTTTCCCATTTATCATTTCAATACGAGAATAATCATTATCGATAATAATAAATATATTTTTTCATAGTAAAATTCTATAACATAATTTCTATAATACGAACAATAAAAAAATAAAATGATTTGCGAGTTGTGATTTTCATAAATATTTTATACATAAGTACATACTTTAATCATTATTAGCTGCATCACACTATATCCAGCAGTATCAGCAGGGTCGGCATGGGGAACCTAGTGTTAAGACACTCCGTTCTCCACTTTCCACCTTTGGAGTGGCGGAATTAGGTGCCGCGCTTTGCCTCGACATCAGAGCGAAGAAATAAAAATGTATATTTAAATAAATATCTCATTTCCTCGAGTGGGGATCGAACCCACAGCCAGTCGTGTTTACAGACACACGATGTGCCCCTGCGCTACAACTGATCTCAAGTACTTTAATATTGTAAACAAATTCCATACATTGTCTCAAATAGAAGAACAATTTACAAATGTATTACAAATAAATTACCATGCCGTATTCACTTTCAGTTAACCACTCAATAGTCAATTCTATTAAACTGTAGAAACGTTTGTTTTTATGAACAAGGAAGTAATATTCTTTAACTTTATCCGTATCTAGTATCAAAGTATCAAAGTATTAACTTCTCTACTTTTCGCTTAAATTATCTAATTTTCAGTTATTAGATTTTGAATGGTGTATAGGTACCAAACATCGCGCTTAGTCTCCAGAGATTAAAATAATTCAAATAATAATCAATACACCAAGTAGAAATCGAATTCACTACCGTCGTGTTTACAGTCTCGCTGTCAGCTATCAAATAATCTTCTAAACGTTCAAAGCTACGCCCCAATAAGTAGCAATTTAGTATTAATCTTAACGCTCGAACAACGAATCTCGTCACAAATCTACTGTACGTGGTATACGAACTTGGAAACGGATTAGCGCGACCCATCAGCCGTGCTAGATAACATACGTCACTGAGCAGTACCAGAATATTGGGGAGTGAATATCGATCTTGTATTTACTTAGAATTATTATGGCTATTAGTTTACTATTATTTTATTGTATGGGGTTTAAAACAATATAATGTTAATTTTCATAATCTAATTGGAAAAACCATCAATATTTACTGATTAATGGGAGGAACATAGAGTCTCTTATACTAGAGATGATGATGAGAATGAAAACAACATTTAATATATAGGAGGAATATTCGAAAATATATTTATCTATTATATTTCATATTTTTGTACGAATATAGGATATACCGAATATGTATTACTATTACCAGAGTTGTCCTTTGATGTTAAATTAATATTTCCTTCTATTTTAAATTTAATCTTAAGAAATATCGTCTTACATGATCAATATTTTCGATTTTAATAATTACATTTTTTTTATTTATCTTCCTTTTTATAATTTCGCCTTAATCTCATAACTGTAGTCTAATAAGATAAAAATCTACTAGAGTAATTATCTTAATCACAGTTTCGGTAGCTTGCAAAAGTTGAACTTTTTTTGTAATTAATGCTATTTTTCCTTATAGATTCTAAGAAAATAAAAATAATACAATATAATTGTATTATCAAAGAAACGTTATTTATGTAAGAAAGAAATATTGGATTATTTTTTCTTTAAAAATTTACATTTGCCTATTGCAATTAACAAGTAGTAGGAATAATCCTCCAACTTTTCGTCAAATAAATGAAGATTAAAGAAAATTGTTAATAAATTCAAGACAAAGAGACCCTATCTTTCGAACAGTCCCATATTGTACAATTCTCATCATCAATTGTTATGAAAAATATTGTTCGTATTAATATAGCGAATATTATCAAAATGAATCAACCCTACTATGAATAAATATATAAAGAAAGTTCTGGTCGAGCTTTCTATCCTGCGGAGTAGGTTGAGAACAACGCAAGATGCGTGAAGGTGCACAAAAAAATAATTGAAACCATTCGATAAATAGTTAATAGGTATATAACTAACCAGCTACGCTATACTAATTAAAAGTGTAAATTACATAAAATAAAGTATAAAAAAGTTGCATAACAAGATGCCTTCAGTAAAATAAAATCAAGTAAAAGCGAACGCACCGCACGCCGACATGCTGGCAACATTGAGCGCGCGAAAAAAAGCAAATGGCCGCCGCCAAGGTCGTAAGAAGCTGTCCTAGTCACGGAGGGCATTTACATTTTTTATAATCGCTTGTTTTTAAATTAATACCTCATTTCTTGGCTGATAGTTTTATATAGTTACGCGTCCATTGCATCTTTTGCATGTTAACTAGAATTTGTACCGTCATAATGGAGTAATGAACCAGAAAATCGTTTAATAACATTTTATCGCGGATGAGCTGGGCCTGGGCCAAACTGGACTTGCAGGTTGCATCGCAGGAGGCTGTTCAGCGCACTGAGACGCGGAATGACATGCCTTTGTATGGAAACCTTGTTAGTAGGTAAACTTAATGTATTCGTAGATAGACGGACATTGTTGAGACGAGTAATTAATGTGAATATGTACGTATAATATTGTATGTAGTGTAAGAAAATTACAAAAAATAATATTATTTGGCGTATCGTTACACAGTGTAATGTTTGTCAAGCAAGCGCTATCTATTTATCGTTTTTATGGATATTCTCTCTGTATTTGGACAGTTTACGGCGTAATTAGATTTTAAAATTATGGCAATAAGATTAGTAAATTTATTTTAAAATAAAATATAAGCATGAAAACATAACACAGCTCCGTACATGTGTATTATATTTGTATTGGTAATATGTATAGTTCTTGGTATACTAAGATGTCTTACACCTGTAAAATTAAAAAACCGTCCATCTGTATTTACATTTACTGTGCTTAAAAAAATATGCACACATAATCATAATTCTTATATTCGCAACGATTTAAATATTAGCACAACTGTTTATTTTGCATAAAATACTAAAATTAAAATACAAATATCCTGAATACAATTTTAAATGATTATAAAAACCATTAACATGCGAAAAATAATGATAAAATCGAGACGGCACTATCGAGTATCGATACTGTGAGTTGCCTTGCAAAACCAGAATCTCATTGTAGACCCGTTTGAGAAAAAAGTTTAAAACGTTCGTGAACTACGCGACGATGCATGGGAACGACGTGCATCTTCGGAAAAACATTTTTACAATAATTTTGGACCCTGTGCCATTGCAGTACAGAATAATTTAGATAAAATAACAAAAAAAAATGTTGCCACCTCCGTAAACGGCTGATTGCACCTGTCTGTTACATACAGCTAGATGTACATAGACAAGATGGCAAAGTCGATTTAAAATTTAATAATCAACATTCCCATCGAAACAGCAAAAACCACTTTTAAAAATTCTGCTCTACCAACTTGACTTCTTTATAATAATAAATTAAACTTTATTATTCAAATTTTTCCTAATTTTGACCATGAAATAAAAATAATTGAGTTGTTAAATTTATACAAGTGTTTTAAATTTGCCGTCGTATTTATTGCAGATTTTATTTAATTTGACATAACAGACCTGTTAAACAAAAATACTTTATTTAGTATTTATGTTTAAAAAAATGAAAATATATAATTTACATAAATATAATGAGGCTTTACTAGCTCTCTTGTACGGCAAGAGTTAGTAAGAGAGCGAGAAAATAATGAATTAGTCCTTTTTGGTTCTACATATGGGAGAAGTCGATTAAAAAAATCACAAAAAAAGTATAGATAAAGTAAACTTACAAAAAACAAACGAATCTTAAGGAAATTGAACTATAACTAAAAAGGTAAAAGTTGGAATAGAAGATCAAGGAGTGGAGACGTTCTTAGGACTCGCGATTAATAGATAACATCTATATATATAAAGATCTTATATCTGCAGTCTGTCGGGGCGAGTAAAAATATTATACTTAATAGCTGCTTTTACTGTGTCGCTTAATTGCGCTGGACCGGTCGGGGCTGGTAGCAACGACTTCAAATTGCAACCCGTGGCGTTGCATCTGCAAGCTTATTAGCTAACTAAACTAGGATTGAGAGACAGAATAATAATATCTCTTAGTGAACTGTGAGATTTCTTATGCAGAATTCCGTAGGATACAAATTGCTGTAGAATACAATTTCCAATACGTCAGTAGTCAGTTTATAGATAAAATTTCATTAATGTAGAGTAACTCCAAAATTAAGTAAATAAATAAATCAGCTTCACGCTTCACTGTATCTCGTACACAGCAGGGTAGGCAGAAGGATGCTAGTATTAAGACGTTCCCCACTTTCTGCCGAAATCTGGAAGGATTGTGTGGTGAGTGGCAGAACTCGACGCCGCGCTTTGCCTCGACACCAGAGCGAAGTAATGGAAATATAAACATAGATAAACGATTACATTATTTCGAGTGGGGATCGAACCCACGACCGTCGCGTTACAGTCACACCCTTGTGCCGCTTCGCCACGACGGCCCAAAGTAAAATTTACAAATGTAAGTATTTTTTAGTATCATACGGCTAAAAGGATAAATTATATCAATTTTAAATAAGCTTACTTAAACATGTATGTGGGAGAGCGTGTCTTAAATAACATTTAATCATCGCAACGCAACTGATTTGTACTTTTTTTGCATAGACTGATGAACTTTACTGCTGCAGTGTAACCTTGAAAGTACACCTCGCCCTTTAATTTGTACGTCACTAGTATATATAATAACGTAAACAAACACTATGATTGGATGGACAGACAACTTTAAGAGATTGTAAAAATTAATTTTAGAACAACCTTAAGGCTGTCGAAAAAACTTAATTTATGAAAAAAAAAATGTTCGATTAAACGACAGATTTATGGTAAACAAATAATTGGACAAGCCTTGTTGCTCTTTATAATTAGTCCATATTCATTTCTTTTGCACGTTTATGAATCTACATATATGTATGTAAAAATTAATAAAAATGTGTATATTATTGCCTATACTATGCTACTCTTATCTTATTTATATTGTCAATATATAAAATATGAATTTAGATATTTGTTATAGTTATTAGCAAATTAATTTCTTTTTTTTCTTCCCATATATGATAAAACGTAGCCGTAATATTATAAGATTAATATTAAAAAAAAATAGAACTAAGTAATCAATTCTAAAACAAACAATAAATAGAAATTTATTGATTTTATTGTTACATATACAAAATCCATGGCCGGTAGGCTACCTGCTAAGGTATTTCCTCAGCGAATGAGATCATCATAAGAGACAGCCTTCAAACCTACCGGTCTAACATTTTAATGAGATCTATTGTGACTTAGGTAAACACACAGACGGAACAACATGAAATATGTAGGGTTTTTATTTAGAAATAGGTATTTCTTATATTCCTTTTCTAATCATTCTCTCTATCTTTATGCCTGGGTCAAAACCCAGCTTACGTGACAATCTCTAAACACTATCGACGTTGGCGTCGATCTTTATCTTATTTAACTAGATAAATTTAAATTAATATTTCTGCGGTTTTCCCGATGAAAGTATTTTTTTTTTAATACATACGTTACACAATAAATATCAGAGGTTAAAAAGGGGATTATGAAATAGCCAATAAAGATAAATAATAGGTTTCAATTAGTGTAAAAAAAATATATATAAGTAGGTAAAGTATTTGTCCCAATCATATATGTATAAAACATCAAAAAAAAAAACAAAAGTTCAAATGAAATTTTCCACAAAATATGATTGAGTTATAACGGAAGAAGAAGAAGAGCAACTAAAAAAAACTTGAAATTGTAAATAATAACAACGTTAAGAAATCAAAGTACTATTTATTGAGTGGGTTCTGAACCCACTCCATACATATATTAAATATATTTCATTCAGTTTATTTAATATATACCTACCTGTATATACTAATGACTAACAAAAATATAGTTTTCAGTATAAATTTGAAACTCGCGCTAACTACTGACCTTGTGCCTGTGTTCTTTGATCAACGGTTAACAGTTACACATAAGGGCATTGTAATACTAAAACACATTGTAACACCCAAAGTGATAGCCTCGCAAACACACTTTGCAAGAAATAATACCAAAAATTATATAAAGAATTGTAAATTATATTTGTTTCGGAAATACAATATCTACATTAAGAATAATTATGTGAATTTTCTTATAAATTTGAACTTTTTTGAGTTATTATTATAAGGTGTATATCCTGATTTAGTGTTGAATGACAGTTTCGTCAAAATTGATACTTTAAATGTACTGTAAAATAAAAGCATACGAGTTCATCTTCAGATTCACGGCTAGAAATAACTCCTTCACGTGGGAATCAAACTGGCAACCACCGTGTTTACAGCGAAAGTAGTTAATGAAAATTAATAATATTTTTTACTAAACTAGAATAACGACTTTATGCATTCACCTCTTATAAAAATATGTATTTGCAACACCTGGTAAGTCTTTTAAAATTTCCTTTGACGTGTTCTATGAAGCATGAGAGGCTTTCTAGGTATTCCGCCGACGACGCTTAAACTGCAAAGTGGATCATATCAGAGCAAAACATACCTGGAACAAAAGGAAAATGGCGTTTAATTATAAAGGAAATAAGATTGCTACGACGCTAGAATTAAAAGTGGCTCTAAAGGAAACTCGATAGTACGGAAATGTATAGAATGATTAGGATGCATTGAAGAAAAATCCTAGACGTACCTAAATGTACATTTTTTGTTTATTTAAAGACATTGTATTGAGTTAGTGGGCTACCATTAGATACGAATTATGTCTCGAATGTCGAATTCAAGCGTCCATATCCCTAAAATTGGGATTTGAACCCAAAACCCTTGTATTTAATCTAAATACCTATATTTTATTGAGCCATAACGGCTTTAATCCTTTGTTTATTAGTTCCAACAACACACATTAAGAATATCAATTACATTTTATGAGTACCAACATATATAAAAAAAAATAAACGTAACAATATAATTTACAAATACAATATACACATACGTCTTAAGATATCTTGGAAGCGGTTTATAACTATGTGAATATTCTGCCATTACGTTTAAACACCCATTTTAAGTGCTTTCCATATACTAAGCGGTCGAGTGTTTACAGCAGTAACCGCAGTTAAAACTGAATAACTTACTATCCATTTTCAAACATGGGTATCTGTTAAATACGTCTATACGAGAAAAGCGTGTGGGAATCATTAAATTATTCTTTATGTTTAGATAAAATTATTATTACAATTATTAATTGTAATCCCGAGGTGGTAATTGGAGTGTCTTAGCATTAGTTTTCTTTTGCCTACCCTATTATATGCAGAATACAACATGAAGCTGAAAAAATAAGTTAATTAGGTCTGTTATAAAAACCTAAAACCTCTATCTCTGTACTATTATAATCTTTTTTCACATCCATTAGACATTACAATCCGCACATTAATTTATAAAATAATATCTATATAAAAAAAAAATAATAACCAAATCTCACAACCAAAAATAAACGTCAACACAAACAAAAACAAAAGAACATGGCGGCACAACGTCAGCCGGCGTACTATCGGTCGGCCGCGTTATCACTAGCGTAGACGATCCATTTTTAGAAATATTAATTCAGTAATAACTGTTGTACAGTAAACTATTTTTAGTGCGGCCTAGGCTAAAAATATACGGTCGCGGCGACCAATGACGCTACTTGATAATAGCAATGTGGACTCATGTAATAGAGTCGTTGACTTTTGCAGTTTGAGCTGACTTGAGTGTTATAGGTTATCTAATAGATATGTTATAATTGTTATGAGATTTATTCGTTTCCGTTCTTATTTTTTCTAGTAAATTATTCTAAAAAGTATTTTATTTATTACAATACATAGTATTGGAAAATGCAAATCTTTATCATTTCACGATATTAAAACAAAATTTGGCTGTGTCTTAATTATTTTTTGTGGTTCCAATTTTTTTTTAAATACAATTCTATTTTCATTTTGTAATATTTGAAATATAAAAGTGTATACACTTGCTCTATAAGTGATTTAGTAATGTCATATACGTAAACGTGTCAAGAGAGGCATACGCTTTTATTTTTTCGAGTATTATGTATACACATTAGTTTCATAATTTACATACATTAGTAGATTAATCGATGGGTTACATAACCATTCGGCTAAGAGACGTGCTCGACGGAGCCACAAGGCCGACCTGTCGACATTGACCGTGAAGTTACAACATAGAATATAAAAAATATATTACAGCGTTTCCGCAATTCGAGTTTCTTTAAGTAATTCTTATACAAAGTTACAAAGAGGTCGAATAAAAAAAAAAAGTATTTAATACTAAAGTAATGAATTGGGAATTGGTTACAGCTTTAATTTCTTTTTATCTTTAAGCAGAGGGAATCTGTGAATCTATTGTTAAGTCACTGCGTTCCCATTTTACGCCAAATTCTCGAGGTATTGCGTGTTGAGTGGTGGAACTCTACGCCGTGCTTCTGTACCAGAGCGAGGGAATTAAAATATTTTGTGGTTATAGTATAATAGTAGTAGTTATTTACCCCATAATAAGCAATTAGTTAGTTTTATTACTAGCGATACATCTCAATTTAAATAAAACATATAGCAACGATAATATGAAAATTAAATACTTTTTTCACTTTAATATATGTAAATGACGTTATTAAAGTATGAAAAAAATATAGTATATATAATATTTTATTGCCTAATTGTAAAAACAAGTACTATATTATAAATGAAGCAATAATTAATTAAATATTACACCTACTGTATATCTTCATGCATATTTTTTATTAACCTTACCTTACTATATAAATATTTATATAAGGGAATCGAATCTACAACGACCTTTACCCATTTCCTACTGTACAATTTAATTAAAATTTTACCAATATCCTTGACAGAACGACCGGGAATAAGAACATTTTAAAAAAAAAATTGCCCTTTTTTAGTTTCTTTTAGTAGTTTCAAGATGTATACTAATTCCAATTTTCAACAATACAAATAACGTTTAAAAATTTAATTAGATTACTCCACGGAAAAACGTAATATTTAATAATTAATTCATATTAATTATTAATATAATATATATGTATGCAGAAACAATATGGTGATAAGAACCAGAGTAAACAAGTGACTGATAGTTACTTACTATCAGTAATAGTAGTAACGGCAAGTTGGGAATTTATATTATGCTTATTTTAAGTTAATTATAATTTGTGTTTTATAGTTTTCAATATTTTTCTGAGGCTTTTTGATATAATTAATTAGTATTTAAATGAAGTCCAAGAATGTAGTCGAGTATTTGGTCTTGCGCGAAAAAAAATAAAGTATGTCAATGATATAAGAGATAATTTACGATTTAAATAGTGAGAAGAAAATCAATGAGAAAACTTTAGTTAATGATATCACAAATAATTAATCTATCTATATATATAAAAGGACTTGTCCTCAGTCACCGAGGTAAGACGCACGCACAGCCGAAACCGCTGTGCGTAGAAACATGAAATTTGGACAGATGTATACTTTTGTAATCTGCACATCCACTAAGAAGGGGTTTTTGAAAAATTTTAAGCCTAAAGGGGTGAAATAGGGGTTAAAAGTTTGTATGGAATAAAATTTAAATCGGCACCGATTTTTATAAAATTTGAAATTTAGATTTTTAAAGGTATTTAATTGAACACGTGTTTCATCGTTTTGTAGAATGAGAATTCTCCCTCTAAGGGTGGAAATAAGGGGTTGAAAGTTTGTATAGATTTTTTTTAAATCGGCACCAATTTTTATAAAATTTGAAATTTAGACTCTTAAAAATATTTCATTGAACACGTGTTTCATGGTTTATTAGAATTCACCCCTAAATAAGCAAGCGAAGCTGCGCACATCCGCTAGTTTAAAATAAGCGTTTTTCATAGCTTCACGCTGTATCTCGTATAGGGCATGATAGGCAGAGGGAATCTAATTTTAAAACACTCCGTTCTCCATTTTCTGTTTAATTTTTGTGATATTGCGTGAAGATGGAGACTGGTTTTTTAAAATGTACTACAGAAATTATAATAAACTTCAATATGTTGAAGATATTTTGTTGCTATACTTGTTCTTTGTACTTCTGCAACATACATATATGAAGTATGTTATATTTCTCCCACTATATTGTATTAAGAACATACGAGAAATAAAATGTATTTTAAAAGTCTGGTTGGCAGATGTGTCACGTCGGACCTTTATATGTGGTCCGGAATTTCGCTCATATGGATTCCAATACAAGCTATATTATTCGATTCCACTAGTCCTCTTCTATTCTTATAGTAATAGATCGAATATTACTACTTTGTAATTATGTTCAGAATAGTCGCTTAAACTAATTTCTATTCGTTATTTATTTCTAGTTTCACATTTTTTTATTAGATATTATTTTTACGAATTTTAAGGAACAGAGATATATATATTATTCAGTGAAAGGAGTGAAGTTCATAAAACTTTATTATTATACTCATTGATTAAGTTGGGTTCAAGCCAAGTTCAAGAGTAAATTTTATCCGTTTGTTTCCGTCTAATCCATGCATTTTGGTTTCTTTTTAAAGAAAAATCGTAATTTTACTATCCAATTGCAATTACTTATATAGCAAACATTTTTTCTTAATCTGTATAGTTTTTAAATTGATCTTATAATCGATGTAATTAACATTTCTCCAGCAAAAGCCGAATACCTATAGCCATTAGTTGCAACCGTTAAACGGGTGCGGGCTGTCATTTAGTAATACAGCCTTGTTGTAACCTTCGTTATAGAATGCCTGTAGGCACATAATACAAGACTATATGTAAAAACCAAATCTAAATTCATATTTTATAATTTAACCTTTTTATTAATTAAAATTTATTATTAATATTTTTTTATATAAGTTAACGTTCGCGCTAATAGTATGTATAAATCAGGAATGGTAGAGATAGAGCAAAATTCCTTAGATATTATTGCTTTATACATTTTTAATAATATTTCTTTTATAAAGATTAGGAGATTATAAATAGGAAACAGTGTTTAAATTTACGTAAGTATATCACGTTTAACCTGTAATAAACTGTAAAAATCAACAGTATTTTGTGAATGCCTTGTAATTTTGTGCATTTTAATTATTTACTTTCACTATTACATCATTGATTAACCATGATTGTTGTTTTAAGTTTTTTCACTAAAATGAGTGAGTCACATGAGTAGGTATTATAACACATAACTGAAGTTTTATATAATTTTAATATAATTTGTAAATATTTTTAATTATATATTATATTTTAATATATAATATAATTCGTTATTAAAAAAACTTCCCACAATAACCTAATGTAATATAATAGAGCTAAAGAATTTCGTTGCGTTTTAATAACAAGAACCTTCAGTCAAAATATATCGTAATTTATTGAATGGAAGTATCGATCTTACTATACCTACCAAAAAATTACAATTCTCAAACATTTTCTTTAATTGTAATGAAAATTCACAAGTTGATAAGTAAATAATAGTCGCCCTATTCCAATTAGAATATTGAAATATGATATTAGTTTGTGGGTTTCATATATGTATATTATACTAAGGTATAATGTACCAAATATTATCACTATATTGAACGGAAATCGTGGAGCAGTACAACGTTTCACTGTAAATGGTTCGATAGTTGTGACTTCAATCTTGATTGGACATTTCGGCATCTTCAATTTCGCTTGGAAAATGGAAGAAAAGCAACCTTCTTCCCGGCTACCATGGAAATATTTCTGCTCTTTATGATAAAAATACAAGGTCCTTCGAGTTAAACGCAAAACGTTTGAAATAATTAATAATTATTATTGTAAATATAATTTATTCGTTAAGCAAAAATATATAATATTTTAACATTCTAATTTTAGACACAAGGATTCAGCCAAATTATAAGTGTTAAAAATAGCTGTTCCACATATAAAACTGTCGACAATTGTTAGTATGAGATGCTTTGTACCAATTAACAAAAATGATTAAGATTATTAACATTAATCTACGTAGGACGGGTGGCGCCGCTGCGAGACAGCCTCTATACAATTCTCTACATTGTAAATTCTTTTTTGCGGACGTGAAATGGAATTTTAATTTTGTTTTGTGGACTTCTATATAGTTACAATGTAAGAAATTATTTGATATTAACATAGGATATTAATATTGGTATAGCATAGTAGTTTAAGTATATTATTGTGAGTTACTGTTTTTAATATGAAAGAAAACACTATGAGAGGCCGTTTTAGTGCGGTGCCACAAGTGGGCGACTGTAAACACGACATTTGTGGCTTCGAGTCCCACGCAATGCCAAAAGAATTCGGTGGTAAGCGAGGAATGGTAGTATCTTAACGGAAACGGAGTGTCTAAACATAAGGTTCCCGGGTTTCCTTTGCTTACACTGCTATATACTAGATAATATTTAGTCTTCTAATAAAATAATTAAATGTATATATTATACTAAAGTTATATAATACATTTGCAACTTCGCTAAAACCAGCGTTGCTCTTAAATAAGAATTAACGAGAAACAAGTTTAAATGCATTAACAGTTTTACTTTACAACATGTTATTTAAAAAAAAATGTCTACACATGTATGCGAGTATGACATAATACAGATTACGTTCAAAATGACGTAATAGATAAATACTTATCTTCATTATAATCATTTTAGTACAATTATCAATTTTAATTTGAGTATTTAAGGTAGTAATAGCAAAGTAAAAATATCTAAATATTACCTATTCTCACCACTATTTTAAAAAAATGTTAACCGTTTAGCTTAAAGATATTCTATATTACAATATTTCTAGGTTTTCAGTTTCCTAATCTAAAATAAATACTCAAAAGTATCAGAATTAAATATATCTAATTGTAAATTATTATGATTAAATCTTGACATTAATTGGATAGAGCGGAAACTTTAGTAGTTATCAGAACACACCTAGCATATTGGACGAGATAACCACCCAGTGTATATTACAAACAAATTTACTATTTTTTAGCAAATATACAGTTATTATACAATAGAATATATAGCTCTTGTTTTTATATTTTAACGTTACTATAACGTAATTTCAATGCGTTCCTGTACATCAAATACTGTTGGTTCGATTAACACTAGTGAAATATTTAATATACCTACTTAAATTATGCTGGATTGATTGGACCAAGTGCAGTGTTAAATTACGCCTAAAATACTCCGCATTCCAATTTTCTTGTAATTTGTTTCAATTCTAAATAATCCACTTCGAATAGATGAACTTTTAGGCGAAATGCTTAATATAATAATAATAATAAAAAAAGCGAAAGAATTACGAAGAAAAGAAAAGAAATATTTCTATTCAAAAAGAAAATAGTACATTACGATCATGAAACAGATGAAGCGAACAATAGTAATGGAGTAATTATATTTAACATAATAATAATTGCAATGCTCGCAATGGCAGCAACTGCGTCACAGTCAAGGTTGAGACGCGAGGAAGTGGGTTGACAATGCGCGCGCGCTGATTTCGCAGCACTTTACGCTACCAAAGTAGGAAGTCTACGGTTATCTTGACATTTAGCTATCATAGACTATATAGAGTGTATAGAATTTAGGTGCACAGGTACATGAATGAAATGAACATCGTAAAAAATCATTGAGTAAGTCTGATATTTCGATGCGTCCTCATTGCAAATAAGATTTGGTATGTTAATGATTTTAAGATGAAAGGAAATGCTTTAAAATTATATAATAGTGTATTAAAAAAATTTCATTATTATAGCACCATTTAATTATTATACATTGGGCTCACGTAAATTTTGCAGTGTTGGTAATATCAACACAAATGTGAGGTCACTAGCACATAATAAGTAATGATTACAAAAAAATATTTACACGTTAATTAACATTAGTATTGTTTAATCTATGAAAATCTAAAAAGCCTTCAGAACTAGGTATAGCAAATATAAGCAACACGATAATATTTCGTAATACTAACTAAAACAAACGCTACAATTTTTTTTAACTGTCGCTTTTATCTATCAATGTCAAATTTTATCTGTGCATGACGTCAACCAATATTTGTACTAAGGTTGATATACGATAATCGGGCGATATACTTACATTGATATGTCATGATATCGATAAGAATTTCTAATCACGAATTTTACACCGTCAATTTGGCCGAATAAAATTCTAATTAGATTATTAGAAGGAAGGGGTTATTGAAATGTGAAGATTGTAAAAATAATTGTTATACACTTTAATATAAACAATACATTTTCATATTTTATAAATAATCTATATTTTACAACGTTAAAAAAAAAACAAATGAACAATTATTGTTTTTTATTTTTTTTAAATGACTCTTAAATAAGTGTCACACAACAATAATATAGCAAAATTATAACTAATATTATACCTGAGGCACGTAAGTGGTTACAAACATACACTACCGTGGGAGCGGACATAGGTTTTTAATTTCAAAATGCCACTTTGTCCACAAGTTTGTGACACTTTTAATTCTTTACTGTAAATTATAGAGCAGTTATTAGACTTTGCATGTGAATTAGTATATGCTAAATACTAATAAATCATAATATAATATTACATGCCATGACGGCGTTTTTTATAATATATAACAGGCTAGATAGAGGGAATTTAGTGAGAAGACACTCCGTTCTACGTCATCCATCATACTTAATTAAAACCATATTTTTCTTATTGTTAACATATAGGCATAAAATCAAATACTACTCGACAATAAAAGTTTCCAGACACCAAGAGACAAATCGTGATCGCTTTAAATAAAATATTTATTTCTACTGTCATGGCAACAGGCAATTATGAGGCTGACATTGAAAACGCACGAGCTACCTTCAGTTCAGTTTCAGGAGGTTTTTTGGGGCAGCCATCGATCCCATGGAAACGAGGTCGAGCCTTCCCCCTTGACCTTGAAACGACGCACGAGCGCAAGAACGGAGTTCTTCATTCACTGGTAAGCGTTTATTTTCTATGTACATTTTAATTATATAAAAGAAGTAGCTTTTATCTGCGGTCAAATGGTAAATGAATGGATGGAAATAATTAAGAGTCGTTTATTAGACATAAACAATTAACGGGATTATTATTATTATAGAATACCTAACTGCGGAACGGAAGTATCTTAGCACTAGGTCCCCAGATTGCCCTTGCCTACCTAGCTACGAGTGGGATATAGCGTGAAGCTAAAAATCAATATAGCTTACTTATATACAATTCATATCTGAAACTAAGTTTCTTAAAAATTTGGAACGTGTATATTTTTTTAAATAAGTATAACATTTTAGCGATGGTCATTGGTTCAAATTCGACTTAAAGATCACTACGCTGATATCTACGATAAAAACAACAAAAACGATTGCCAATATATAAAATTATATTACGCTATTGTTACCACTAATAAAAAAAATAAGTTGCCTCAAGGGAAGTAGTTACCCATATACAATAATATTGAAAATAATAATTATCAGTAAAATTAAATTCTGTTATTTTGCATAATTAGCAATGAAGAGCTCGCTATTTAACATAATACTCTTTTATTTATGGCCTATAAAACAGTATAATCTATTTATTTATTGAATCAACGATAAACAGATAATATGAATAGTTATAAACACTTGTTATATCATGCCTGTATTATTAATATATTAAAACAGTTGTGTTTATATTAATATAAGTAATAATAATTTATATATAACTCTTTGAAGGAATATTTGATAAGCACGAAGGCCTTGGTTTATTCATTGAATGCGAATTTGATACAAAAATACAGCCTTGTTGCTTTTTTCGCATATCAGGGTAGACATAGAGAACCGGATGCTAACACACTCCGTTGTCCCGTTTTCGCTGAATTTTCGAAATATTACTTTGAGTTCCGCCATCATGAGTGACGGAGTTCAACGCCGCGCTTTTTGTTGACTGGATTCTCGAGGAAAATAATATAATTAAATTTGATCATTACTCCTCCGAGTAGATCCTCAACGTTAACCAACTGCGCCACGACTTCATAGAATACAAAAATTTTGGAAGATACATTTTATTAACATTTTAAGTAATTAGAATTCAGTATTATGCTAAATACTATACGTAGGGATATAAAAAAAAACATAAAACCTGCTGTACAAATATTATAATAAAATAATATGATAATTTTGTATGTATTTCACAATTGCTATGCAAAAACGCGAACTATAATTATGAGAACAACAAGGATTTGTTTTTTGTGTGATGTTTCAAAATTTATGTGGTTTCTCTATAAAAATTAAGGAAATTAAGTAAAATATTAAATTGTTAGTTGACTTGTTATTGTGACTTGAACTGTTTAGACTGTTTTAGTTTTGTATTAAAACAAAAAAAAACACGTAAATAAAAAAAAAACTTCTGCCTATTACGTACAAACGGTTATTAGACGTGAAAAAATCAAATATATATATTCTTTCCTTAGAATTATAGACAATTCTAAGTTATTTTAATATTATTGATTCTTAATTCCATTAATTTTTATTTTTTTTGTAAGCTATTATAAGCTTAATTAAATAAAAATAAGCTTGCAAAATATTAATATTTGTATTTTGTATGCTTCTAAATTACGCGGGCCATGTATATGTACGTATTTCTTTTCGAGGTATGCCTGCTACTAGGTGACGTAATATGATAGTGATACAGTCAATATTTGATATGCCGTAGCCCATTAGTAGCGATAAGCCAAGTTCACTAATGAATAGATGAAACAGACGCGCTAGCTTAAACAANAAAAATCAAATATATATATTCTTTCCTTAGAATTATAGACAATTATAAATTCTAAGTTATTTTAATATTATTGATTCTTAATTCCATTAATTTTTATTTTTTTGTAAGCTATTATAAGCTTAATAAAATAAAAATGAGCTTGCAAAATATTAATATTTGTATTTTGTATGCTTCTAAATTACGCAGGCCATGTATATGTACGTATTTCTTTTCGAGGTATGCCTGCTACTAGGTGACGTAATATGATAGTGATACAGTCAATATTTGATATGCCGTAGCCCATTAGTAGCGATAAGCCAAGTTCACTAATGAATAGATGAAACAGACGCGCTAGCTTAAACAAGTAGACGTATAGTCGTCGGCTGGTAGTCATAAGACAGTGTTTTATATGCAACAATAAAAAATCGATAATTTTGCTAGTAAATAAAGATTTTTTTTAATTTTACTATTCTTTTTTTTATTTCGATAATTCTATTATAATTTTATCTAAAAAATCGATTTTTTTTAAATAACACTATTAATTGTTATGCCATGTTATCAATAACTCAAATAAGAGAAATTTGTGTTTAATATATTTTAAAACATATCTATTTATTTAATTACAGACATAAATATTGTTTGATAGTCAAGAACTGACAATGAAGCGATGATAACGTCGACTGCAAAGAACTTTTCGTTTCACTTTACATAGCAAAATATGCATATACTGTCTTACTGATACAATTGTTAACTGCTGGCGTCTGTCAGTAATGAAGAAACTATTTTATCTTTTTATTTGATAGTAAGACGAGTTAACTATAAATTCGTTGTAGTAACTATACTATTATAGTAGTATTTAGTTTCTGATGAAAAAATATTAGTTTCCTTTATAAGACACTCCGTTCCCCACTTTCTGTCAAATTTCGAGACCTTGTGTGTAGAGTGGCGAACTTTGGAATGAAACTCACAACCATAGCGTTTACAATCAAACGCTGCGCCGCTGTGCCAAGGCGGTCTCATTGTTTTGCTAATTTTTTTATTATCATTCGCTGATAATTGATCTCTAAAATAAAAAAAAACAGTCTTAGGCATGATAATGCAATTATTTCAACATTTCCATATTATATAGCGAAGTGAGAGAAAAAGTAATAAATATTTTGTTCTTATTCATATTGCCGGCGTTCGTTCTTCGTTTATTCATATTCATCGTATATTCTCCATACAAACTTAACAATACATTGACATAAATCGGACCAAAAAAAAAGACAATAAAAATAATAAATTAAACATATATATTAAAACTGAACCAACTGCTCATTAACTTAATGAAATTCGTATTTTTACTATACAGTAAGTTATACATTACAAATTTAAAGCATATTATAATTTTTAAATTGTTTTAACATTTGCGAACGAAGGCACAGTGGTAGGGGAAAATGACAGAAGGTTATCAGCGTTGATAACAGCTCATCCATCACTCGTATCTATTACAATGCCTCGGGACTCTGTTGTGTGCGGAATATTTTGAATTTACTTAACATGCCTATAGTAGGTGTCTATCAGTAATGACGTAAAGAAGATCTTCTCCAGTTTCCACTTTTTTTAAGATCTCTTGAAAATGATTTTTTTTCTGTTTTTCTTATTTCTTGACACTGAAATAATTGTCGTCACAAAGTGTATTGAATACTCTTATTTGCAGTTTCTCTCTCTCTCTCTTCCCGTTGCATCACGCACATAGCAGAAAATGCAGAGAAATCTGGAAATATAGTTTTAAGAACTTTTTTCAACTCCATTTTCCGCTAAACCGCGCTAAGCCTCGTTACTAGATTAAAGCGGGAATCGAACTAACAACCGTCGTGTTTATAGTGGCACGCTTATGTCTCTGCGTGACGACCTCACATCCGTCCACGGCCTATGCCTTTGCAAAAACATATATAATTTATTATGACTGTCTGTGCGGCATTACATTCAAGTAAGTGTATATTAATAACAAAATAAAAGATAATAAGTAAATAGGTTTATGCACACTGTGTAATCTAATCTGAAACTATCAGCATAAGAGTGTAATTTATAATCACTTATCGTATAAATCAGCAAAAACAACACCAAGTTAGAGGCGTAACTTGTAATTCGCAGTTTTGGCCTAATAATTAACAATCAAATTGGCATTTTTATATGTTCTTTTGGGTTTTTTCACGCAAATTCTTATTGCTTTTATTATAGATGGGTACTTGAATATTTCATATTGTTAAATAAAGAACTTCCTCAGTTAAAAATGTTGATTTCTTGTATAATAACTGTTGTTTCGTGAAAAATATATCATTATAATTAATGATATATTTATAATAATTATATTAATAATAATTATCACAATTTAATTATAATTAGTTTTTAGCGTAATTACGGTAATGGTATTGTGTTCAAAAAAGCTAATTTTTCAATTACTTCTGTTTGTATATATAGCTTTCTTTACAGAATTAGATTGACGGCTGACTGAAACGGGAGATATTCGGTAGAGCGCGTCCGCCCACGTTAAAAAAATACGCCTAAATTACATTAAGGAAAAAGATACGACATTTGCCCTTAAAAACAATTTACAGCGTTATATTTCAGTATTGATAATAGTTGTATAACATTTATAATGTCTTTTATGAAAATGTGTTAATTTTATATAATTTTAATATGATTGTATATAATTATTTTTATCATTTGAAATCGGAGATTATGAATCTAAATAATTATATTCGAAAAAAAAACCATTATTTTAGTTTTCGAAAAATATTTAGTAAATATATTCAAAAGCACTTATCGAACACTTAAATAATTTATTCTGGCTACATATTAGCTGGTGTTTGGAGCATATGTTTAAAATGTCAATGAATGTATCCAGACAGGCAACCGGAAGGCGAAACCAGAGGGCGATAAACAGACAGACAATGTGCAAAAATGTTTAAGTATTCCACGTGAACGCTGTGAGATTGTTCGAGCCTCTGCGTTACGCAATAACTCGTGACTGTTATTACGATCCACTTAGATTTCATTCGGTGCAACTCTTATCAATATATTAAGGGATTTGAGACCCTATCCATTGTTGATAAGGCCATAAATTGAATAACACGAGATACCATCGCTTCCGTATTCAAATTAATAGTGAACTTGCTTTTTCCTGCACTTTTCGTATGTATTATCACTGAATTGGACATGTCAAATGAATATTTATAAGAAAAGTTGTATTTATAAAAAAAGTTTGAGTTTCTTTATTTTTTCGTTTACTTTTGCATATTATATATGTATCTACAAATTAAACTGGCGAATTAAATGGCGAAGTCGCTTTATTAAGAATAATTATGTATGATAATAAACATTATAATTATATTGTCATAAAAAACCACCGTTCAAAACATTTTTTTTAATACATTTAGATAGAAAAGCCAACAGTATAGACGGCCGTATGTAAAAAAGAAAAACAGTAAGTCTTGAACGACCCGATATCTCACAATGGTGCAAAAAAGTCCGTGCACAGCACATGTGTGCTCACACGCAACGGCAAAAAAAAAATAAAGCGTTACTATCTTGTTTTTGAAGCGAGTTTCCATAGTGTATAATTATTTCATATATTTATTTTAATTTTTTTTATAATTACTAATGATTTTTATTCTTTTTATGATGATTGTGGGTTCTATTTCAACTTGGGATACATAGATACATTTTTTAAATGATTTCGGAGTGTTATAAAATATAATTGCCCAAAGAATATTTTCTCCTCTCTCTGTCTTCAACGGAAGATAAGTACATAAGCATCAATTTCTTATATTTCAGAACCCTCACCTCTCCAAGGTTTTGCGCCTTCTGACCAAGACCTGTTTTGTCTTTGCTTTTTCTTTATTATTTTATATGAATATATACGCAAGTGACATTACTAGACAACCTGCGCAATTAAACCTTTATTATGCTTAACCCTTGCTCGGACTGAAACTGGTTTAATCACTTATATCATTTGAGATAACGCATCCATTTTTTAGTACACTCCTATTTGTACATGTGGCAAGACTATTTTATTTTATTTTCTATAAAAATAAAAAAAAAAACAAATAAATGGTTCGTGTTAAAATAGAGTGATTCAACACTAAGTTCTTCTTGTATAATCCTCATAACATGGTAAATACATGAAAGCAAATCAATGCCTCTAGGATTCGGCGGAAAGTGAGGAACGCAAGTGTCTTAACGGAAACGGAGTAATTTAACACTAGGTAACAATAAATTAATTTTACACATGGTTTTTGGAACATTAGGCCATCTATGAAACAAAACACATAATGTTAATACATTTTAATACAATCACAGGTGATAATTCCGCATAATGATGTGAAGATACGAGTTTCACGAATTATATTAATAATTAATTAATTTATAAATTCAGCGTGGAGGTCGAAAATGCTGAGAAGCAACTTCCGATATTTATTATATTATTATTTTGTATGTAAAATGAATAGACGTTATCAATTTCTTGTTTTAATTTGTTTCGAGGTCTGCAAAAACAATAATAAAATAAAATTACCTACCATTTTGTTTAATTTTTAAGATTTACAAGAGACTTCGTTCCTCAGGAATTGCATAAAGTGACAGCGTTTTTGATGGCGGAGATCAACACCGCGTTTGGTCTCATTACCAGTACGAGGTAATGTAAATAATTCATAACCCTGAGTGGTAATTGAAGTCACAACTGAGATGTATTTAGTAATACTCTGTGTAACGGCCTGTGTCGTAACGGCCATGTTATTGTTTTAATTTTTATTTTGGTTATACTATCATCATTAATGTATTTTAAACTGTTGAATTTAATGGAAAACTTGGTTGAGCAATTGATTACTGGTTGTCACCGGTTTTCAAATATAAACCTAATTGGAGTAAATACTTACAATAAATGCAAACAAGAGCCGTATGTTGATGAAGAAAAACAGAAACGGTGGGACTTATTTATTTAATGTATAAAAAAATGATAAAAATAATAAAAATGTTCCCGATTGCCGTCTGTACATCGAAGATATGTAAAGAGCGTTATTATTAGTGTAATTTTCACTACTGTATTTTGTCAAGTAAATATGCCTTTTTTAGTTTATTTTCTTTCAATCAGTTCATAAATAAAGTTAGGTCATAGGTTAGGTTTATATTAATTTACTCTTCCGACGAAGTTTCAGGCATAGCCAGTAAGTAACGTAGTATATTAAAACATTCTCGGACCATTATAATTGCTGATAGCAGAAGAAATAAAGGAATTCATCATCACATATCGCGACCACAGTGAATTGTAGGGCAGGTCATGGCTGAATGCGTAAGCGCAAACGGATGTGCATACGATAATTTATTATCTAAATTTTTTGTTGTTTATTTGTTACAGAAGCTGTGAAAGTCCATTTTTTATTTTCTAGAACATTCCAGAACAAAACAAGAAAAATAAACATCAAATATGTTTTGTACGTTGTTTGTTACACTTGTGTAACTTCTCAAGCGGTAGAAACATTCGATTGATTATTATCGTCATGTTAGTAGTATACACTCGTCTGGCTACACAAGTACCAGGCGAGCAGCGGATCGCGGCGGTGTCACGTTACGCGGTGGCTGTTGACACCAGCGCCTGATTAATATTTATGATACGACTGAGCATCTCGCATGGCCGGTTAGTTCGATGCGAATTGACTCTATCCCGCTCGCACCCGCGCTTTTTAATATAGGTGAGAAAGAGACTGCAAATTGTACGCCAACCGCCTCTTCATATACACTTGTGTAAGTGCGAATGAGAATCCCAAATCTTCTTAATTTTTGTATAGTTTTTTATTGTTTTTCTTTTAACTTGCAACAAATATTGAAGACCATTGTATATTTTTTGTAAAATAATTAAATTAAATAATGGCTCTTTCGAGCTATAATAATAATACGAATATAAATTATTACCATTCCATAAGAAAGTTTAAAAGATTTATGCAAGAAAAGTAAACTTTAGGTATGATATTAAAAAGTGCAGAAGCAGAGAAGGGCCGCACACCTCGAACCTGACCGTATCGAGGTGACCTAACCGGACAGACTTGACTGACACACTACAAATCAGCAGCCTATATTACCTACATATGGGTAGTAGAGTAGGACGGTCGCAAACAACCTTTTTCTATAAATTTTATTGTACAATTATTTAATTCTTCGAATAAATATTATATTTTTCCTCTCGAGATAAACAGCTAATGAATTTTCTAAGTAAATTAAATCAGTAAATGTTTAGAAACCTTAGACCGAATGAATTAGTCATTAAATGTTATTACTCATTTAAATATAGACGTATGTTATTCATTTATAAACAAAAGATATTACGTTCTTTAAATTATTTAATATTCCTTTTTTAATATAAAATGAATAAATAAATATTATTATTTAAAATAATACGAATTGTTTGGTAATAATCTGAATATTAAACATCGTTATCATTGTGTTCTCGAGCACACCATTATCGTTGTTTGTCTGAATATTTTCCGTGAGCTCGTGCGCCTCCAGCGCCGGCCGGCATTCGCGACAGCGTCTCAAGGTCACGTTATCAAGCTGTCGCCAGCCAAACCCACCAGCGTCGCCACCAGCTACCGAGACCCACAGACCACAGTAATTACCTACAAACAGTACTAGCACACGATTCATTTAACCACAATTACGCGACACTAGTCGCCTTACAGGAACTCGCCAATCTGGACCTCCGCAATCTTCATTGGCCAGGAGCGAGCGCGCGCGAGTGCGATACCGCAGTAATGTTTCAAATCAAATTAGTGTTGTTTACATTTTATAAATAGAGCGCGTTCACGTGGCGCCGCCGCTAGATAAGAGTGCAACGACTCAACCATCACTCACCGTTCGCTGCTAACATCCTCCGCGATACAAAGAGAGTTTCTCCGTCACACTGACACTCGAGCGGGAACTAAAGCACTCACAAACGGCGCACTAAGTTGAGCGGCACACGCGAGGACTGCACGGCGCGACACCCACGACTAGAATGCGGGCGAGACGGACGCGGGGCGCGGGGGCGGCGGCGGCGACACTCGGCTCGTACGAAGGCGCGGCGACTGGCGCTGCGGCCGGGCGCGCGGGCTCTCCCCCCCATTGGTCGGCCGCGCCGTGACGTCACGCCGGCCGGCCAATGGTCGCGCGACAAGTGCTTCGCCGAGCGCCCGCCAGGGGCGCTGGCGTTACGAAACTCGCCCGCCCTACAGAGCTTTCTTCAGCTTGGGCGTGTGCTTTTACGGGCGGCAAACGCCGGGAAAGTGACATTTTGAAATCAAATACGACCAACGAATGGTTTTATCTACGTATCATATTTAGATGACTCTTAACCTATTATATTGTTCTTGTATTCTTAATCTTATCTGACAGAACGTCTGTTACTCTTATGATGTTTGTTGGGTAGTTGCCAGTTAAGGTGAATATACCTATTCAGTAGATAAACATAATAATAAATCACCGTTGAAAACAAATTGACCGGTGTCATCGGAAACAAGAATGATGTACAGCCTATGAGAATTGATTAATATGAATATCATACGACTTAACTATGTTTAGTTAATAATACACTTTTAATACAAATACGCTTTTTATTAAATAATGTTCTTGTTACAATATAAATATACCAGAGTGTATCGAAAACAAATTAAGAGCGAAAGACTAATACGTAGAGCTACATCATTAGAGTGAGCTGTAAACAAAACCCTCAGTCGTGCCCCAGGGAACGACAGCTGTCCCCAAGCCTCAGTGTTGCTATTAAACACCCACGACGGATTTTACATCTAATTTTTTTCACTTAAATACAACCTTAATACCGTGTCTTTAAAGTCATTTGTTCTTTGATAAGAAGAAAAATCCCGAATTTCATGAAGAGGCTACGAAATACGTGATCGGAAACGAACTCTAATCGTTCTAACGCATAATTTATTTTTGATAAATCCAGTTAATACAGGAAATGTATTATACGTTTACGTAAAATATATAGAGAAGTCAAACAGTTTGTAAAGGAAATATTAACAATGTTGATGAGTCTGTTGATTATTCACGCTTTTATGAAGTATTGTGGTAAAAAATATTACTGTAGAATTTAAAAATATTGTTTATTTCTAGGTATACATATTATATTAGTAAAAATATAAATCTTTTTAAATTAAATATTGTATTCTTCCGCATTGTATTGTAACCTAGGCAGAGGGAACCTACTATTTAGACACTCCATTCCTCACTTTCTGTGCAATTTTTGAGATATTGCTTGTTAAGAAAACCAAGGTCCCGTCTTGCCTATTTTCCAGCGCGAAGAAATGAAAATAATTTATTCCCAAGTGGGAATCGAATTCATATATAATTTTAATATTATAATTTTAAGACCGTCACGTCATGGCGCAGAGGTAGAAGGCGTGCGACTGTAAACGGGTGTGGGTTCGATAGGCGAAATATTTAATATTTTCAATTCTTCGCTCTGGTAAAAAGGCAAAGTGCGGCGTTAAGTACCACCACTCAAGTGCTTACAGAATTCGGCGGTAAATGGGAAACAGAAGTGCCTTACGTCTTAGTGGTACATTAATGTATTAAAATATATCGATTCAAGTACTTGAAACAACGGTAAGGCCCAAGGCCACGGTTTTATAAACAATAAACATCCGAATTGTGAATCATTATATGCATCATAATATTGCTTTGGACACGAAACCTCCTTTTATTCTAAGAACGAAAAATACTGATTTGTCTTTCTTTTATCTTTTTAATTTATTCAGATTCCATGCAATTTCTTTTCATTTTAATGATATTATTTGAATAAACAAATTTAACATACATCAAGCAGGAATTGAACCCATAATCTTTGTATACAATCAGATAGAAATTTTGCAATTTTTTTTGGAAAATTTATATACAAAATTATTTTCAGGGTTTCGTACACCGAAAGAAAAAACAACGAAACACATAAATAAGGATCTCTATGTTGTCTGTTTGTTCGTCTGTCAAAAGCATTTTTTCTAAAGAGCAACTTTGTAGTGCCTGGACCTTGCGACCCACATGTGGGCTTCAGAAGCTATTTACAATGCTGGAGCTCTATCTATATTAATTTGGCTATATATTTAGCTATATAAATTACTGCATTACTGCAATTACTGAGACTAAAATGAACGAAAAAGTTTGGCCGAAAGTTGGGAGCGGAGTGAGTGTTTCACTAGGTTCCCTATCAACCCTCCTATATATGGAATACAGCGAGTTACTGAAAGAAAAGAGTACAACAAGTTAACATAAGTCAGTGCTGAAAACATTAAATACATTATATTATATATAAGTACGTTGCATATTAATAACAGATTCTTCAACGATAACTATAGATAACAAAAGATATGTCTTAAAAACACAAATAACACAAATATACATAATTAAAGATTGCTCTCAACTTCCTCAACTCCATAGATACTTAAAATTATAGAAAATAAGAGCGAGTCATTAAAAAAATAAACAAAACTAGCCATCAGTATTTCAGTTTAGTTTCGTTACAAAAGAAAATCCGTGCCCAACAGTTAAGACGGTAATCTGAACGTAGGAATCCGTGCAGGTCTATTTTTGAACTCCCCTTCTAACGAACGAACGGCGCGTGCGCACCGGGTATTACAGAGTTTAATGCACTGAAACTGAAGTCTTATAGTGGTCCGTAACAATAAAATATATTATATTTTATAGTGAAATGTTAAGCTAAAGTGCTTGGAGTACAAAATTGATAATTAAATTTACTAGGAATAGGATTGTAAAGAAGAAAGGAGTACAGGGGTAAAATATATAGAACAAGATATACTTCGATATATACTAGATTTTTGCTGTTCAAGGGTTATGCAGGTGTTTTTTTAAATATTTGAATAGATAACTATTTTATCCTTTGCTGAGACAAAGTATAATACCAACTACTGCTACCAAATAAGCGTCGGTGTTTGCATTTTAGGAGAATAGTTGAGAAGTTAGAAAAAATTGTATTTTTAAGCTAACTTTTAGTTAAGGGTAAGAGACATTGTGTAAGAGTCTATTATTGACCTTTATTCTTCCATCATATTATCTTTCGACTCCCACTTTTGGGTATAGGTTTCCCCAACTATCTCAACAGACAGATCGGTATTATGCTGCCTGCATCCTGTGGCTTTCCACGAGCTGATTTTTTGTATAGATATCTATACTAATATAATAAAGTGGAAGAGTTTATTTGTTTGTTTGTTTGTTTGTTTCACCGCTAAGATCTCTGGATCTACTGGTCCGATTTACTTTGTTTTTGTTTTGTATGAAAGCTGCACTCTTCAGAAATGCTATAGGCGATATAACATTACACATATATACTAATATATTTTAAAGTGCTTTCTAATTTGGCATGCAATTTATTCTGCCATGTTAATAACAACCGTTGCGTCGCTACGCGACCGTTACCGCGACATTTTGATATTCATCCTTATGAAAATAAATATAATAGTCACTCTTAACACTTTATCTAGATTGAAATTATAGTTTACTGTATAACATTCTAATAAAAAATGAAGGTGATGTCACTGATTCCAAATGACTTAGCCTACGAGTGGCATAGTATGAGTTTGACCGACGCGAACGGGCAGATGACGTTGACGGTTTTATAAATTTTCATACATTTTCGAACTACTGTTAGTTTTTATGCAATTATTTGCTGTTTATAATTTATTTAAACTACACTTTGGTTTTCTTCTTATTTTATTTGATTTTGCTCGCAACAATTAACCTATTTAATATAGAAAAATGTTCAGTTATTTCATAGAGTCGATATCTATGTACGCACGCACGGAAAAAGTACTTTTTCTAATATTAAGAATATCCTTTAGTTACTTTTACTTCTTTTGTTGGTTCATTTCAATAACTCAGATATTTTTTCTAATAATATGTCTCTACTTATTATTCATTTTGATTATGTAGGTTTATATTTTCTTACTAATTTTATTGAAAACTCAAAATAATTTCATAAATGTATTTAATAAATATTCTTATAGTTCAAGCAGGCGTAGCTGCGTCCAAGTCCACTAGTTTTTGATAGACAGCAAAAATTTAATAAAAATACTGAATTACAATAAAACTATTATTTTCCAAGTGGGTATCTTGTAGAAGTCCTGGTACCTGACACGAAGAAAGGATTTGCTCAAATAAAACAAAAACCAATTATACACTCTATAGTTTACGCAAACAAGGCGTCTTGGCTACAGTCAGTCTTGGCGTCTTGGCGTCAGTCTGTGAAGCAGTTAAAAAAAAACTTACCCTGCTATGTGCGGAATACATTGTGAAGCTGAAATTTAGAGACATCAAAATGAAGAATGCTTCATATAAGGTTGAAGGGAGGTCGTGTGCAAATTACTTATATTACTGCTAAGATTATAATTTTGAAACTTATATATAAGACCTAGACAAATTAATAAAATAATAGCTAATCTTTCTTAATAAAAACATATAATTAAAATACAATATCATCAATATCAAACATCCAAAATTTCAACAAAGATGAGCACAAATTACAAATTTACTCAAAACACATATATTCTTATGGTACCCATTATGCTAACCTTTCGCCTGTCACATTGGAGTCTCCCACAAGGTACAAAATTCATTTCTAATAACATAAGTCGATCTTTTAATAATGTAAAATATTCTTTATATTTAGTATTTTAAAGTGTATAATAATAAAGCAAAATATTAGGATATAAGATGTTATTTTCAAAAAGTTTTTTGTGATAGACCCACGTGGTGTGCCACATGTTTAAGAACATCATCCCACTACAATCCGGGAGATAACTTGGTTTAGATAAGCTCGGTATTTTCTTAACTTTTAACCTTTTGCAATTTTTAATAATAGAATTACTGGTATTTCAGTTAAATAATATATAATTATTATACCTTCACTCGCCAAAAAAGTAAACAGCTACAATACGTACAGTTAGAGATAACGTCAAATTTAAAAAAAGCTAAATTTAATAAAAAAAATTGTTTAAATTTGTTTATATTTTAATATTTGTAGCTATTTTTTATTATTATCACATACAATTTTTATTTAAATATATAACACTGCATTAATCTAATTCAGTTAACTTGTTTTAATACTACATTTGTCCTTCACTCAAGATCATTATTTTTTCATATATTTGACCTTTAAGTAAATTATATAAGTATAAAGCCTAATATTAGGTATATAATTTATTTAAGTCTAGTATGCTAATATTATACATAAAAACCTATTATAAAAAATGTCAATAGAATTGATTGATTACAATAATTGTTAATAATACAAGGCCCACATGTACTAGGTAAGTGTAAGTCAAAGAAACTTGTTCTGTCAACCTTCAATTACTAACGAACCATACAAAGGTATCATAAAATTAATAATGAAATATAATAACAGTAAATGAATCAGACATTCTCATGAAGACGGATTCTGGGCCATATGTGGTACACATTGTAGCATCCCTCACTCCAACCTCTAAGGGAACTGAAAAAATATTTACGCGCACAAAAAATTGCATCTCTATAATGAAGAGATAAAGTCCAAACTGGTTTCCATTTGACACTTGCGTATTTTGTGTCGGTGTGTGACATTTTTTTTCTGTGAATTTACTTGAGGTCAATGTCCTTGTATTAAATCCTAATGTTTGGGTAATATTTCGTTTTCTATTCTTTCATTTTGAATTTATCCCAAGACTTATTTCATTAGTTAACTTTAAAATAATATGTAAAAAATAATTTAATCTTAGATAACGATTTTATGTTACACTTGCATAGAGAGCGTTAACAGCTAATTTAGCTATGTTATTTTTTTTCATAATAAAGTGTTTCATTTTGTCATCATAATAAATTGGATAAAACGCATATGTAAGCCGATGAACTGTAAATCTTATTTTTTTTTATTAAAAAAAGAACTATTAAAATTGTGGAAAGTAATAAAATGATATTGAAACTAAACATTTCTGTTTAACCAATAATTTAAAAAGGCAACAAGCCTACGCAGTTATGTTTATCATTAACAGAAATCTACGATAGAGATAAACATACAGAGAATAATATATCTGTCAACTTTGAATCCATCGATAAGATAAATATGAAGATTTCGACCTTTTTCTTATTGTTTAATAGTATACGTGTGACACGCGCAATGTCCAACATGTGGTTAATTATTAGCACGCTTAGCGCAATTGCAGTTTTAATTGCAGGCCAAGAAGTCACGTTGCCGAGAGTAACAATAGCGCAAGGAACCGTCGTTGGGACGGCGGTTAATAGTGAATTTTATTATCAATTTTATGGCATCCCTTATGCTGATTCTACCGCTGGAAGTAACAGGTTCAAGGTACAAGTGCTTTCGTTTTTTTCCCAATGTAATATTTATAAAAATTGTAATATTAAATCGTTGCATATTATGCATTAATTAATAAATTTACGTTGCTAAATTATATTCTGATATATTGTATCTTTTTAGGGTCCATCGGCGCCGCCTAATTTTAATAGTGAATTTATAGCAAACCGCAATGGTACTAAATGTATCAGAGCATTAGGTGTAGGCTATGAGGGAACTGAGGATTGTCTGGTTTTAGATGTACACACATCTTCTCTAAATATCACTAGAGGCTTACCTGTCATGGTATGGCTACAAGGCAAAGAATTAGATAACGATAATAATCCAGAGCTATCCTTTAATAAATTTGTAGAAAAGGAAGTCGTCATAGTGAATTTGAACTATCGTGAGTCAATTTTAGGATTTTTATGCTTAGGCACTGAAGGCGCCCCTGGTAATGCTGGCCTGAAAGATGTCATTGTTGGTCTAAAATGGATACAACAAAATATTGCAGCATTTGGTGGAGATCCAAATAATATTAGTTTATTTGGACACGGAAGCGGTGCATCTATTGTAGATTTGATCACATTAACTTCAGCCGCCGAAGGCCTCATTCATAAAGCAATAGCACAAAGTGGAACAGCTCTCGCTCCTTGGGCTGTTACTCGGAATAACTTAAAATATGCAGTACAAGTAGCTGAAGCTCTTGGTCATACCATTCAAGATATTGAAAGTTTGTCAGATATTTTATCACGTACGAGTGTGGCGGCACTGATGGCTGTAATAAATGAACTTGATCTTACTGATAATTCATTAGCATTTGCACCTTGTATAGAAAGAAATATTGAAAATGTTGAAGCTGTGTTATTAAAATCACCGTATCAAACGATTATGGAAGGCAATCAGCTACAAATTCCATTTATGACCGGTTTTGTCGACAACGAGGGAACCTTAAGAGCGGAACAGGCTCTTAGCGGAGATTGGATGATTAGAATGGATGAATCGTTTAAAGATTTTCTTCAACCTGATTTGATTTTTTTAAATGACGAACAAGAAAAGGAAATTGCAGAATCTATTAAAACATTTTATTTTAGACAGAATTCTGTAAATACGAATGATTTATCTGATTTCATACGATATAATGGGGATACTATGATATTGATTTCTGCAATAAGAGAAGCTCAAATGCGAGCAGCTTCTTCGACTGTTCCAGTATATCTGTATCAATTTTCATACAGTGGTGTTCTTAGTGCAAATCTACAAAGGCCAGTATCTACTGAAACAGCTGGTCATAAAGAAGAATTGATTTATATGTTCCACGATGACAATGATGTGGAACCCTCTACTTACGATGCTATAATCAGCGACATACTTATAGAAAGATGGACAAATTTTGCAAGAAGCGGGTAATTTTTTGTCAACATATTTTTTAAAATTATGAACCTGTTGTTATAGATAAGTAATAGCGGCCCGCCCGCGGCTTCGCCTGCATGAGTTACGTTATTATCTGTCCATGAGTACCTACGTCCTATAAGTGACGTCCATGCAAAATTTGAGACTCCTAGCATTTGTAGTAACTCAAGTTTCATACAAACTATCAACCCTAAAAACAATCCTTTAGGAGTGGAATATTGGAAATTCCCGTCTCCGTGTGTACTTACGTCCTATAAGTAACTTCCATAGAAAATTTGAGACTCCTAGCATTTATAGTAACAAAGTTTCATACAAACTCTCAACCCCAAAAACAACCCCTTAGAATTCGAATATTGCAAATTCCCGTCTTAGCGAGCACCTATGTCCTATTAATAACCTCCGTGCAAAATTTGAAAGTCCTAGCACTGGTAGTTTCTGAAATTTCGTGATGAGTGAGTGACTTTTTGATTTTATATATATAGATACATAGGTAATTCACTTTATTATATAATAATGAGTTAAAATTGGATAAAAATGTAATTTTTGTTGAAACTTATTATTTATATTTATAGGTAATATTTTTTTTCTTTTAACAGTACACCATCCAGTGTCACATCTCAAACTATTTGGCAACCATATACTATGACTAACAGTAGCTTCTTGCGATTACTGGATGACGGAGAAATTACTACAAATGGAAATTCTGACTTTGATATACAACTTCAAAACCCACATCCAGAAATATTAACATTTTGGGATTCTATTTATAGTAATTATTTTATTGACGCGGAAAGTACATGGAGTCTAACAGACAGAAATGATGAAACTGATGAAATTACTGAAGAGACTGAGGCAGAAACTGAGACAGGAACTGAAGATAATATGATAACTGAAGATAATACGAATACTGAAGAAGGTGGAAGTGGCGACAACGAAGTTAACGTAATCGAAGGAGACAACGATGGTTCTCCGGATTCAGCATCAACAGCTGTTGGATACACATTCGCAATACTCACTATGTTTGCACTATTGGATAGATTCCACAATATCCAAATATTATCATAACGACTCGGTAGAATTTTCTCTATCGTTTCAGTTTGCTTTAGATACAAAATAAACAACCTACTGTCTAGATTTTTGTTAAAAGTCTAATTCAGTTTAAGTTGTTAGTAATATATTTTTAGATTTTTTTATGCATAATTTGATGTATAACTTATAATTATTTAATTGTGCACATTAGTATGCTGTAATTAATAATTTCACTAGTCGAAATAAAATATTTATTAAAATTATATTTCTTGTACATCGTGTTTGTTCTGAAAATGATTCTCTTAATAAGTTTAACAGACTTTAAAAGTCTAATCAAATTTTAAAACATTTCAGTTACATATTTATATATGCGTGTGGGCTTAAATATATTTTCTAACTACATATTTTAAGTGCTCAGGAAGTCTGACCGCATTCTTTGATAAATAGTCTATCTAGCAGTATGAAAATTCCAAAAACTTCAGCTTTATTACATTAATAAGTGTAGATACACATAAATTCAATAATAACGTCAACTTTAGTAAAAATTGAGATATTTTATCAGTTAGACACTTACCTACGTATGTACATGTAGCTACAAATTTTTATCTCAACGACCAGATAAAACATCTTCTATAGTTTAAATATTTTCTTGTGTTATTCAATTTATAAAATAAACAATAAAAATATGTAACCTCTATTAATTCTATTTCCTATTTTAGTTATTTTTGTGTATGTTTTTTTTCGCTTAAAGCTTATACAGCAGAGTAGGAAAGGTAACTCAGTGTAAAGATACTTCCGCGGAGAGCGACGAGATGAAAGTATCTCATTCCCCCGAGTCTCGAGAATCGAACCCAAAACCGTCGCATTTATTGTCAAACGTTGTGTCGTTGATGACCCCAACTGAATGGTAATTACTGCTAGATTCTTATAAAAAAATAAAGCAAAATTATTATAAACTGAACATTTACAATAAGTTGATTAAAATTTGCGTTTGTTTGGATATATTATTAATTACTCTTATAAATACATGTAATTTAAAAAAAAAAAATGTTGAAATTTTTGTATTATCTATAATACAAAAATTTCAACCATTTATTTTGTATTTAGGCGTCTATGTCTCAGCTCGGAAATGAAAATATTAAATATTTCATTTCCTCGAATAGGATCGAACCTGCAAGCTGTCGGGGCGTGTACAGTCGCAAGCCTATGCCTCCGCGCCATGACAGAACATCGGTATAGTAGTATTCGGTATTCTATATTTTTTATAATTAATAATATAAAGTCGTATATGATTAATCATTATAAATATAGAAATTACCATTGGCTTTACGTAAGTATTAATAGCTATATTTATCATGTGCAGAAATTATAAACTTTTTCGCTTACAAGAAAGTTTTAAAATTAAATTGCTTGTTAAATAGCAGCGCATGTAAGTTCAGAAGGTCACAACTACCTGCGTCACAGGTAAGGTCAGGCACGCATGGTTTTATGCAATTCTAGAATTTATTAAAAATGCAATTCTAGATTTTATTATATAGATAACTAAATCGTCTTGAAAATAAGCAATGCGGGAAAATAAAGTAAGAAAACCTACTTAAATTACTTGGTAAATTTTGTGTATATCGCATAAAATTGAAAAGAATTAGAAACATATTCGTAAATTACTATAAATATTTGTTCTATCTGTATATACTATTTTTAGAATTTCGTTGCTTAAAAGAAAAATAATGGAACCCTTATAGGATAACCTTGCTGTCCCTTTGCTAAACCATTTATCTCAAGAGAGAAAGAGGTGAAAATATTTTGATATTTCATAGAAAAAATATTACAAACTTATTTTTGCACTTAATATCATACAAAACAATTTCAAGTCAACTGCAAGTTGTCAACTTTATTTGCCACGTAATCAGAACCTATAGGTTATTTTCCGTAGACATAAAATTACAAAATTTGGCTAAACATGAGAACTGAGACATGAGTACAAATAAAGTTAAAGTCCAAAAATTTTATATTACCTTTTGAGATGAAATCTATTACTTATAACGTTGTTTTAACATTATCTACTTATAATTTTGATATATTTATAATCATAATACTAAAAATAAAACTGATATTTTAAAACAATCATAAAACGATGTATATCGATTTTAATAATCGGCCACTAGTTTTGTTTACCAGAGTCGCCGATGTTGACCGTAAAACTGTATAAGGGAAGCCGTAAAAACTGCAAAACTGAACGTTTAATATGCCGCAGGACTGCAGCTGCAAATAATCATAAATTCATGATTAAACAAACTTTGGTATAGCGTTAAGATTTATGTATTAAAATACTTGATTGTATTTTATAAGTTAAAATAACAAATTTGTTTTAAGCAGCATCTTGTATAAATATTACGCGATTAAAAAATATAGCGTGATGCCTTCAATGAGATAAACAAATACTAAAACCGTTGGTACTCTAAAGGCAATGGTTGTGAGTTTGATAGGAGAGATCGAATGCATTGTTTAAGTATTTAATTCTCCCGCTCTAGTAAGATGAAGATCAGCGATGAGTTCGAATTTATTGTTGGAATTCGGAAGGAAAGCATAGAAAGGAGTGCTTTAATATTAGATTCTCTATTTCACCAGTATATACGGGGCAAAATCTTAGTAAAAAAAATATACTCAATAAATTTTATGTGCAATAAAGTATATTGTATTGAATTGTATTGTATAAGTATAGAGTTGACATATACGAATATTATAAAACTGAAGAGTTTCTTTGGTTGAACTGGCTAATCTCACAAACTATTTTTTCGGATATTTTTGTTTAGAACATTTCATACGTAAAGCATGCCTTATATCAAGTTAATCCTTCCGATCTTACCTATTTTACCTGTAGGTTAGGTAAATAACACAAGACCAGCTTCTCTTCTTCTGTATACTTCCACGACTGACAGGTCAACAAAAAAAAAACGCTTCATCTTAAAGACATTAAAATAATATATTATTCATTAGCCATAAGTATGTAAGTATAAGTACATACGGTGCATTTGGCTGAAATTGCCGCGCACACGTGCGGTTCACGATTTTTAACGTTACTCTTTTGTAGAGCTGTGCTTATATGGACNGTATTGTATAGGTATAGAGTTGACATATACGAATATTATAAAACTGAAGAGTTTCTTTGGTTGAAGTGGCTAATCTCACAAATTATTTTTTCGGATATTTTTGTTTAGAACATTTCATACATAAAGCATGCCTTATATCAAGTTAATCCTTCCGATCTTACCTATTTTACCTGTAGGTTAGGTAAATAACACAATACCAGATTCTCTTCTTCTGTATACTTCCACGACTGACAGGTCAACGAAAAAAAACGCTTCAACTTAAAGACATTAAAATAATATATTATTCATTAGCCATAAGTATGTAAGTATAAGTACATACGGTGCATTTGGCTGAAATTGCCGCGCACACGTGCGGTTCACGATATTTAACGTTACTCTTTTGTAGAGCTGTGCTTATATGGACTAAATTAAATTAATAAAATTTTAAAACTTACTAGTTACAATATAATATTAATAGTATCTTAGTAGTTATTCAATTGTTATTAATTAAAACAATGTTGATGATTAACATTGAGTTAATTAAGATTAAGTATTAGGATTGTTTTGATAAAATAACCTACGACCTAATGTATGGATAATTGGATAATGCTTTGTAATGACAAATTACTTAGGTTTTCATTACACCATATAATATATTGTTTCTAAGGGAAGATAAATCTAAGAAGTATGAAATTTACTACAGAAGTTAACCTATCCGCCTCTCTACCTATCTGCTTACCCTGCTGTGTGCGGGATTCAGCGTGAAGCTGATTTTTTATTTTTTTTAAGTTAACCTACAGAATACATATTTTCATTAACAAGTAGTGAGAGCTATTGAAGCTAAAATATTTGCTAAATAAATTTTTACTATTATAAACAAATAAAACTAATAAAAATTTAAATTTCAGCTAAGTAATGTCCACGTAATCCCAGCACTAAGAATTACCGATAGACGCCCGTGCTGCAGCCGCCTCTTGCCGGCCATGTGGCACATCCTGCTCGTTCAGGTTACACTGAGTGACGAATGCACATGCGTCGCCTTATATATAGATATAAGTATTAAAAATCAAATCATATGTTTTTTAATATTTTATTTATGTTCAGTATATTTCTTTTAATTTATTATTTCCATTGAGTTGGGTTCTTGAAATTGAGTTTCGCTACTCAACATTTAATGTCACGGGCAGCTCGTGGGGATCGGAGTGTCTTAACACTAAGTTACCCTGTTTTATGGGATATAGTGGAAATATTAACAAATAGTATTCTGGTACAACTTTTCAAAAATATGGCAAAAACTAAGGAATGGAGTGTCAGAAATCAGAACCCCTGCTACATTTTCTTATTACGATCTGCTAAACAGCTTTAAATGAAATTTTACGATTTAACACTGAAGCTACATTTATGGGCATTTAAGCGTCGCACAAACTATTTGAAGTTTTAAAAGTTATTATATAAACAATAGGTACTTTGATTGCCGGGTGTCGAGGCGATGTATTATAGTTTGCTAAATAGTACCAAGCTTTTATATAGTACTAGATAAAATGTTAAGAGTGACTATTATATTTATTTTCATAAGGATGAATGTCAAAATGTCGCGGTAACGATTGCGTAGCGACGCGACGGTTGTTATTAACATGGCAGAATAAATTGCATGTCAAATTAGAAAGTACTTAAAAACATATTAGTTTATATGTGTAATGTAATGTTATATAGCCTATAGCACTTCTGAAGAATGCAGCTTTCATACAAAACAAAAACAAAGTAAATCGGACCAGTAGATACAAAGATCTTAGCGTTCAAACCAACAAACAAACAAACAAACTCTTCCGCTTTATTATATTAAGTATAGATAATAACACAAACATGAAAAGGGTTGGCTTCGATTCCCACTCGAGCAAATTAAATATTTAAGAGCGCAAAGCGCGGCGTTGAGTGCCATCACTCAATACGCAATGTCTCCAGAATTCAGCAGTGGCAGTGGGGAACGGAACTGCCTGTCTGGCTGCTCGGACAGGCAAAGTAGCAAAGTAATTCAAAGCCACATGTATATCAGTAAGTGGCTTGCGGGAGCCCGGAATCAATCACCATCCACAATCGGTCCTGAACTAGCCATTAAATCATAAAAAATCACGTACCTTGGATCCGTTATGAATGGGGCTGGAAGCATCGATCGCGATTTCTATGGCCAAGTAAGCGCTGCAGGAAGGCATACCCTGGCATCTAACGTCAGGAAGACGGAGGAAGGCGGAATGTATGTCACCATATGCATAATACTAGTAGTAACAAGTACATATGGGATAATAATTTCATAGGAAATTTCATTCGTGGCTGAACATAGTCAAAATTTTACTACATATATCGAATATCTAATCAACGAGATATTCATCGGGTTATACAAATATATATAATGTATATACAGAATATGCAATAATAGAAATTTACATATGGATAGGAAATTTGGTCCTTCGAGACTGGCATAGAGTTGCAATGATATTAGTTACTTTTATCATTGGAAACCTACTATTGCATTCTTGTAATATGTAAATTTATTTGTAATATTGGACATAGCCAAATAGCTTTGGTATTAGCATTACTTTGTTAATAAATTATAATATAGCACATAGTATCTCTAATTCACGTTCTCAAGTTCTCTATTCTTCCTTTTGTAAGTAAAGTAAAAAAAAATATAAAATTGTAGGTATATTTAAACTACCTAGTTTAAAAAAACCTTGATTATTAATTTCCCATTTGAGGCTTTCGTGGCACAGGGGTAAAAGCGGGCGATTGTAAACGTCACGATTGTGAGTTCGATTCCTATTCAATGAGATGAAATATTTAATACTTTCATGCAACATACATATACATACATACTGCTGCTTGCAGAAACAAGCTTTTCTTTAGCTTCACGCTGTACCCTGCAAGTAGCATGGCAAGAGAAACCTGGGAACCTAATATGAAGACAATCCTTTCTTATTAATACACTTCCATTCAGTAGTTTCAGCCGAATTCTGGAGGCATTGTGTTTTGAGCAACGGAAGTCAACGCTGCATTTCCTCGAATGGGAATCGAACCCACAATCTATCGCGTTTACACTCGCACGATACGATTGTTCCTATATGAATCTATTTATATAATCAATTGAATCAAAAACAAAAACAACTCATAGATTAAATATGAAACAAACGTTACACTAAGTGACAACGGAAGTATCTAATATCCTTGAACTTTTCCATATAAAATTTATTTGAAGAAGTGAAATCGATAAACCAATTATAGTTCCATACACGAATATAGGAGGACTTGATCCTTGACCGAATCTCTAAATATCCTAAATCGGAAATACCTCGAATGAAATATAAACCTACGAGTAAAATTAACTTAATGGTTATTTGTATTTCACTTTCAAACAAGGGACGATTTTGTACCTGTATCTTTATCTTTATCTTTCGACTGGCATGGCCTATATTACACATTTTAATGTCTTAAAAATATTTTTTTTAGTAATTTAATTCCCTTTTATGTTACTGTGTGTATGTGTGTTAATAGAAACAAGAAAATCATTTACTATCTAATGATTTTCTTGTTTCTATTCTGTAAATAGGAGTCACAATTAATTTCAATTATTATAAATGTTATTATCAGCTACGATTGCTCCCAACATTCTTTTTTTTTCATGAGAGTAGGGGAGAGCGGGGCTAAAAGTGACCGAGGTAAGTTATTCCGATGGAAATAATTTCGCGGGGAATGATAGGAATATTTAGTAAACATATAGTGAAATGCAATGTAATAGCGCACCCATGTCCAGCATATTGAACAATCCAGTGGCACTCGAAACCAATAGAATAGCACACGGGTGTCGTGGGTGCACGAATGTAAATAGCAGGGAATGTAGTTGTCAAAGGTTGCAGGAATAAGATAAAAACGGCTACCAAAGAATAACATATACATATTGAGCGCGAAAAGCTAAAGCTATAAAATCTTTGTTTATTATTTTGGTTTAACAAAATCAAAATAAGTTTTATTTTATGTAAAATTATCTTTTACTTTTTAGTTCGTTGTTTTTCGGTTCGTTTTTTTTTTGTTCAACAATATTTCTTTTTACGATTTTAAGTAACCTTCAAAGTAACCTTCAAAGGATACTTCTTAAACGAGTGTTGGTTGTGGTGGTAGTGGTTGTTAACGACTGGCATCTGTTGTGATATGTGAAACTTGACTCAATTAGGTATTATTTTTGTGGAAACTAATATTTTGGTATATTGACCAGAAAATACATAAATAATATTCGGGCGAATTGGGAACCTCTCCATTTTTTGAGGTTGGTTGAAAAGAAATACAACGATGGGGAATCTTACTTCTGACAATAATATTAACAAAGTTTTCCCTTGTAACTATTCCAGTAGATATTATTAAAATTTACCAAAATAAAAACAAATTTCCTTAATTTTGACCGGATTTTACTATCGGAAACTAACCAAACTTCATCAAACTATTCTTGAAGCGTATTCTTTCAAATAAGAAAAGAATCATTGAAATCGGCTGGCGTGATATTGAGTTATTCGTCATTTTGTCGCACACGTACCAATACAAATTTAATACTTATGTATTTTTCTCATAGATACCATCGTCAAAAATAGACCAAAAAAAATTGGTTTCCACATGGGAAGCACTACCTTTCAAATAAAAAAAATTATCAAAATCGGTTCACCTAATCAAAAGTTATTAAGTAACATACATTAAAAAAAAAACAGTCGAATTGATAATCGTCTTTTCTTACAGAAGTCGGTTAAAAAAGATTTGCTTTTGCGCCTGATGATTATTATGATACTGTTGATTATTCCTTAAATAAACAGGCTCTGTTCGATTATTTATTGTTTTTTATTTTGCTGTTTTTGTCGGGGTAAGTTGTTACATTCCGACTTCAGTCATAAAAAAATTCATAATAAAAAAGTCTTACAAAGAATACCCCAAATTACTGTTTTAATTGCAAGTCTAGATATATAAGTTGAATTTCATTATATTGTATAAATACTGAAATCAAGTATTCGAAGCAATATTTGAGGTTAAAAAAAGTCGGAACTTTTGGCCTCGCTCTCCCCTAATTTCATTGGTAAGCAAAACTTCTTTAAAATGAACATGAAATCTGAATTTAAAATTTTCATTTCATGTTCTACAGCAGAAAAGCGACATCACAATTGTTTTATAGTTACTTTCCTCTATAGATTAACAATCCTTAGACATAGAACTGAATAGAAACTGTAAAATCATCTACCACCGCTTAGATTTATCCCACTCTAAAGCCTAGACCGAGAAACACACCATTTCTCACTTTTTCCAACATTGTCGAAACGTCAGCCGTCATGTATTGAAAAATGGCTCGAACAGTAGAATCAGCCTTTGAATTATAGAACGACTTCCCGATATGCTTTTAGAGAAATGAACAGTTCGTCTGTTACAACATTTCTGGGCTTAATACGTCTTAGCTCCCGTGATACGTCTGAGTAATTGCTCCTATATCGGGAACTTTTGAATCAATGGTCTGTGGGATTATAGACAGCGCTAGTATAAACTGTTAGGTTACTAAATTGTTAGTTAATAGATAAGTGTTAGGTTTGTAAGTTACTTCGCTGTAAATGGCGTAATGTTTAGATTTGAAACTGTAATGTCTATTTACTGGTTTAGTTATTGTATTATTTAAATTACTTTTATTATAATGTATAATGTAAATGGCAAATGGGAAAGTAGAGAACGGAGTGTCTTAACACTAGGTTCCCTCTGTCTATCTTGCTGTGTGTGGGATACAGCGTGAAGCCGATTTATTTAATTTTAATTTATTGTAATATCATAGTGGAATAATTTTCATAGGCAAATGATTTTGGATATTTTAAAAAATAATCACTGACTAAAGACCATACTTTCTTGTGTTATAAGTAATATTACTGAAAACTTACCGTAAAAAAAAATATACTTGAAAACTATATTTTGAATATTAAAATAAAAGCAAATTATAGTTTTTAATATATCATATAAAAATATTAGTTAATAATTAAATAATATAAAACTATTATGAAGTTAGTTGCCGTTACTGCCTGCAATTACGTAAAACAAAACTAAAAATAAAAAAAATAATATCAATATCTATTTTTTAAATGCCATTAAAATGTCTTTCTCTCTGTATCGTCTACGTAAATTACGTCCTATTTACCCTCATCCAGCCAACAGGAACATATCATCTGCAAGTATGAGGGCTTCACGTGTGGCGTAGGCGGTCACATGCCTTACGTTGGGCGCACGTGAGAAATATATACTTAATTTTAGTATAGAAAATAATATAAAACAAGGTTTGGGCTTTTTTGTCTAAATTGTTTGTTGAGTTAGCTTAGATTTGAACCAAATAAATGTTTTCATAAAAAAACATTTCTATTTTTTTTTCTCGAGTTCACTCGTTTCTCGGATGTAAATCTAATAGATATACCTTTTTGAAATCTTTTTTTTAGTTGGTCTTTCCCCACAAATAGCGGGTTAGGTAGTGCAAACCTGGGAACATCTTCTTATAGCAGTCTGTTCCCATTAAGACATTTTCATCGTAAGCGAGGAAACGTAAATATGAAATATTTCATTTCTCGCTTGTTCCCCTATGCCACGACTGATTTCAATAGCTTCACGCCATCCGTACATGGTAGAAATTCCTACCGTACGAACGAAACGCTTTGAGGCTACATTCTCCATCCGCACTGCGAGAGATTGGAAGTCCTAAGTCATACAATATGAGGGTCTTCAAAACCAGAGTGAATAGGTATCGCATCAGCGCTCACCAGACTTGATGCGCTCACCAGACTATTTAATATAAAAATAAATAAATTGTCAGATAATGCAAATTGAGTTGTTTTTTAATTAATATTTACTGCGCATGTTTTTACTGACTGAGGAAATCGAAGCCACAAGCATCGTTTACATTGTAAAACACTGTCAAACAGCCCAATACGGAGTCATCGGGGCATTGAGTTATCTGAAGTATTAGATGTAATCGGGGGCTTTACCCGAGTGGTCGAACTCAAAGTATGACAGTGCAGGACAATAACGTACAATGGAAGCTTCCATTGTACGTTATTGTACTCAAGCTCCTATATTTTTCAATATTTTTCATTGTTTCTCAGTTCTTGTTGATCGTAATGAGATGTAATAGCCTATAGCCTTACTCTATAAGTGAACTATCCATCAGGAAAGGGATTTTTTAAAATCGAACCAATAATACTGGAATTAATGCGTTAAACCTTACAAACTCTTCCGTTTTATAACTCGGTTCTATACAGTATAGTAGTATAGATATAGGACAATTAAATAGCTAAACAATAATTAATATTATTATGAATTTTCTACGAAAAACATTTCATTGTACACACAAAAGGGAAATCAAATTGCGAGTTTACAATAGCCGTAACTTACACATTAGATTAAGGTCATAATGAACAAAACATCTAATAACACTAAACAAAAGTGCAAAAGAAATATTTCTTATTTCCAATCCCACATTTTATCTAAATTAAAAAGATCAAACAATTATTATTTTCTTATGTAATTAGTACTCGAGAACCTTCATACGCTAGTATCGAATGCGCCACATGTATCTAGGCTCATATTACGAACTTAAAATTGCTAATTTGTGCTACAGTTCTACACTGACTGTAAAATACTTAAAGTATAGGCTTTTCAGCAATTACCTCAGATACTACTGTTAGCAATTTTCCAATATTCATAGCAATCACGATATGGGGGGAATTACCTTTGAGAGTCCTTTTAACGTCGATATCTATTTTGTACTGTTTAGGCGTGTAATTCTATTAGAAGTTAGAACCATATGCCAGTTTCAATGTAGTTATATTATTATCTTATAAGTTAATTCTATAACTTAGGTATTGTGTTTTACTATATTTTAAATCTAGTTTGGTGAGGGTAGTCCTGGAAAGAATGTTCAAAATGCCTACTCTATCAGTTGAGATATAATGAAAACAATATCGAATTATTGTCAAATTGAAAAGATATCAATGTTTTAATTTTCCGGCTAAGTAATTTATTTGATTATATGCACAAATATGTATTACTTGGCAAGAAGTAGACAAAGCAGATGGAGCCTAGTGTTAATACACTCCGCTCCTCATTTTTCACAAAATTCTGGAAGGCCTTTACCTCGACACCGGAGCGAAGAAATGAAAATATTAAATATTTCATTACCTCCACCTGCCGCGTTTAGAGTTAAACGCTCGTGCCCCAATTTTACCAATGGACAAATGATTATGACAAAATAGGATGGAGTGTCAAAACAGTGGCAATTAAGTTATACTTTTTGTCGAGTTTTTAATTTTTCTACAATTACTAAGCTCTATAATATTTCATTTAAACTTCGTTATATTAGCTAGATGAAATTATTTTACTGGTAGAGGATAGCGTCTTCGCTAGCAATCATCTTACATTGTTGCTTTTATTATTTTTACAATAAATCGTGCTCCAAGTAAAGCTCACGTCGGAGGCGACTTTATTTATGTAGAAATTATTCTAAATAATAAAATGCTATAATAAAAGAAATTATTTTATAACAATTAATAAATAATGAAAATATAATATATCCAAATGTTCACAAGCATCAAAGAAATGAATGCGCAGTAGTCTATTACTAAAATATCTTGTCCTAGATTTTCTCACTGCAGGTAAAGTTATTTGAAGCCCATATCAGAGGCTGTTACATTGGATGTCGCTCAATTTTCATTAATAAACTACCAGGTTAAGCGGTTTTCCGTGTTGCACTGTCCAGAAATATATCCACTCTGCAATTCCTATCATTTCAGTGATCGTTTAAAAAACTTTAATTAGTCAAATATGCTTTTGTATTTTACATTTCTGCTTTGTTGAATTATTTTAATTTTATTATATGTACATTAGTTTTAATAAAAAAAATGTATATAAATATATTTTAACAGGTTACTTAAAAGTACAATATGTCGCAAAACGAAACGAATATATCGCTTGAAGCTGAAAGTGATAAATAATATAATTTCTATTCAGCGCGATTTGCGCATTACAGAAAATATGAATTATCAAATAATATGTTACATTTTTTTTATAATAAATCATACATTTCTGAAGTCTTTATTATTATATTCTAAAGCAATTCGTAAATTTCTTCAATTTTTTCAATTTTTTAAGTAAATTCATATCAAAGTAAATGCTGATAAATGCATGATCGAATTACACCCCACTGATATGTGACCTTGCTGTCAACAATTGCAATCCTAACCCGAATCCGCAAAACACTAAAATAAAAGGCCAATAGGTCTAAGGGTCATTCGCTAAGTGGCTGTGACATTTCAGCTTGCATAATTGGGAACGGAACTGACGTCCCCCCAGAGTGGGAGGCGTTGACTTGTCAAGTCGGGGGTTGAATTATATATGGTGGAGTATGGCTCTGCCACTTATCCGGCGTTGAATAATTTATGCAATAGAGTTGGTTTGTTTGAGCTGCATTGCCGCTTGGACTGGCTGTGAGATTTGGTGGTTTTGTGAATTTGGTCTTTGTAAGTAAAAAAAAACAACGAAAAACCACTTCTCATGTAATTATTTAGCGTTAATTTTATTAGGGGAACAATGTATGATAAAATTATTTAATAATAATTTATGAATACTTCTTCAAAATACAATTTTATTTGCTTTTTATACACAAATTGTGCGATAAGGCAGAAACCAAATCACCTAAACCACTGTTTTGTTCATACGAATCATTTTCTTCAGTTCTTTTTAAGAAAGTGCTTATAAGCCATCTTATTTCGATACTTTTAATATTTTCAGCGACTTCTATCAGTCATTCAGTTAACGATTCTCTTTCACAATTGTAGACGACTATGAAATGATAGAACATTTTTTGTTTGAACTTTCCTAATAAAAACGTACATAAACCATAGCCTAATTTAAACAGTCCTGCCTCGTGTTTACTGACCAGAAGCGTCAAAAGTTTACAATAATCAACTAAAACAAACCATAACATTTTGTTATAGTCCCATAAACACGTTAGTAATTATAGCACCATACATCACCTACATCACCACTGGAAGGGGAAAAAAATCTCATTATATATGTTAATTTAACCATGGAAGAAAATTAAAAAGCTATTACTCGCGGCTTTGACAGCGCGTGCGCAGGTGTCATGGCGGATGCTGAAGACAACGGACGGGGGAGGGCGGGGGAGGGAAGGAAGAGATGAAAGAGGGAGGTAACTGACTGCGGGAGTACATTTTAAAACTGTTTCAGCTTGCATGTTCTCAAATAGCAATTAGAAATAATGTTTCAAATAATAAGAGTTTAGTAGATTTGGAGTTCTTATATTTAATAAATAATATTTGAGTATTCATTTAATTTCATATTGAGTTACTTTAAAGTTATTTAAGTTTTCTACGTAAAAATAATAACAGTTTAAATTTGATTATATAGTAAGTGACTATCATACTAATATTATAAATGTAAGTGTAAGTTTGCTTGTCATGCTTTCACGCTAAAGCTACTAAACTGATTATCATGAAACTAAGAGAAATAAGAAAGGATATAGGATTCATTTTTTAAATATTAATCTTAAGCTATAATATAAAAATAAGTGTAAGCGAGTGAAGCTGCGTTTGACTTTCTACTAGCATATTATACAATGTTCTGTTATAGTTATTATTCAAATACTTTTGCTTTTCCTATTCTTCTTTATAATTATTTTTCACAACGACTAGTTATGAATACTTAGCTTTACGAATGAAGAATGAAAATATGACTACAAGAAAAAACATTGACTTATATTGTATTTTTTTTTCATATAAATTACAGGCAACCAAAGCTGATGACATAAAATTAAATGTATATTCAAAAACACCGTAACGTTTTCCAACGACCTACATTTAAAGTAAATTGAAGATAATTTAATATTACATTTACTTGATTTCCTTGCACACTAGTACTAATAAATTTACCTTATAATTACAACTGCTAAAGGATGGTTTGAACTTAATTATAAGCTTAGTACCTAAATGATAAATAATGAAAATGTTGTCGCTAAAGCGTTTTATGCCTGTCAATACTGGATAATTATGGCTGGCTGTTCATTAAAGTTTACTGAAAATTCATAAAATTATTTTTGGTGAAAGGATCAGGTTAGTATTTAAATTAATACAAAATATTGTGAGGTGGATAAGACGATGTGTAGTTTGCTTCCACCTAGAATAAGTGGAAGTAAAGTGCAAAGCAAAGATTTATCATAAAACTAATACGTAAAAAATATATATAATAAAAATATATGAATTAACAGATAATACAAAAAATATGTACTTGTTAACTTTACGCTGTATTCCGCACATATCAGGGTAGCAGCACAGGGAACCTGGGAACCTACATAGTATTAGGACACTCCGTTCGCATTAAGACACTTCCGTTCTCCACTTTTCACTGAATTCTGAAGGCATTGTCCGCTTGGATTCCTAAATCTTGATAAGCTCGAATACGAATAGAATTAAGACATGAGCAATAAAAATTACATTAAATAGTAAATATTTAAATTCTACATAATAAATATTTTGTGAAATAATAACATTTTTCAGTACTAAAACTTCCCCTGACAATAATTTCAAGGCACCCTCGTAAATGCTCAGGCGCCGCAGGGGAGGCGGAACGATCGAATAATGCACTCAGCGTGAAAATTAATTTCACGTGTTCATTGTCGTCACCTGGACTCATTTGACGTTAAATAAATATTTTTTTGTAAAATTCGACAGATTTACGCTGTATTTCTATGAAACTTGCGTTCTAGGTAAATTTCGATTGTATATATTTATTTTATTACGAACTAGCCTGGCCGCGGTTTATGGATACGATTACTATTAAATTATTATTACTAGTTAATATTATTTCGGTGTATTAAGGGAAAATGAGTTGATTAATTTAGTGTGGTGTCTAATATTGTTATATATTAAATAAATTATAAATTTAACCTTTTACACCTTTATATGCCTTTGCTATTAAAAGAAGAAAAAATATTGAAGAAAAATTATTTCATATCTAATTATCTATACATAAAAATCGTTTTTTCAGTTTCAGAGATTCCGGTGCTCAACACATGAAAATAGTTCCCCTAAATCGGAACCGAATCTACAACCATCGCGTTTACAATCAGACACTATCTTTTGATAGTTTCAATACTACACGATTAATTTGGGTTTTTAGAAGAAATATTAAGTAGACACATATTAAAACAATATAAATCTCTGCTCTCTAAATATAAGAGCAGATTTAAAACAGGAAATAAATGTTATCTTCCCCTAGAGATCCCAAATTCATGGGGTTGTCCGTTCACAACATCTTGTCATAAATATCGCCTTGCAGCTGTGTTATAATTTTTCTAATTAGGCAGTAATGTTATTAATAAGACATTGATTCAATTTTAATTTTTTTGCTGAAGTATTTCTATTGGAGACGTATCTAGAATAACAGAATAAATGAATACTTTTTGTAGTAATATAAAAATTATTTTTTATATATGAAAAAAAAAAAAAATTATATCTTTAGTTCACACGTCAAAAGTTTACCAATATATCATATTACGGACCAATTTCGAATAAATGAAGTTAATATTCAATTAAATCTTTGTAATCATAATTTATACTGTAAATTAATTTATAAAATTATTGCGACACAGTAAAGATGTGCTTTTTATGGTGCTGGAATATTATTATTTCAGGTTCATGTCTTCATTTTCTTTTTAAACAAAAATCTTTTGCTGATTTTCACCGAATTAATTCGCAATTACCTAAATCATATTCTCATTAGTTAACGTTTATAATTAAAAAAATCATTAAAATCAAGTAAATACCTTATGAATTTCATCGAGCAGCTGCTGTTAGGGCGGATCTCCACCGGGGCGCCGGCGGGTCAATGCACGCAGTTCGAGCCCACCGGCTGGGCCAGCTTCCTGTCACAATTAGTTGCTTTTTTTCTTTTCTGTTACACCGTTACGAAAATAAAGTTTTTGTCAAACTAAAAAAAATGTAAGGATGTGACAATTTATGCTTGAAGCCGTTGAATGATTTCATTTTATAATAATTATCATTATGAAAGTAGTAGAAATTAAATGACAATGTACCTTTAAATGAACTGAGTTATGTTCCATTCCATTATCCATTATACGGAATCATTATTTTTACACATTGATACATTTTTTTAAATTATATATTCAAAAGCCTGTTTTGAAAAAGATTTTTAATTAATATTTTATTTATAAATTAATAAAATTGTTTCATGTTTTGCTTGGATTGTTTGAACAAACATATAAGTTCAATCCTTTGTTGCTGGTTTAAGCGCAACAAGCGTCATAACGTAAAGGGAGTAAAGGAGAACATCGCGCCGCGTTAACAATCTATTCACAAGGGATTTAGCGCGAATCTTTTATTAATTTTTAACGTTCATAGGGAAGTTTTGATTTTGTATAAGATTCTTGCAAAAACTATTAGTAGTGTAAAATTGTGTGACTACCTTGGCCACCTTATCAATATTTGAAACATTATAATGAATTTCCGGTAACATATAAATCAGTTTCACGCTGTATCCAGTACACAGCATGGTAGGCAGTGAAGGGAACTTAGTGTTAAGACACTCCGAACCTCATTCTCTGCTGAAATCTAGAAGCCTTGCGTGCTTTGCCTCGACATCAGAGCGAAGAAATGGAAATATAAACGTAAATAAATATATCACTTCCTCAAGTGGGGATCAAACCCACGACCGTTACCGTCACATCTTTGCCGCTACGCCACGATGACTTTTTTTACTAAATGAAACATAACATTATTTTTCTTTCAAAGAGCTATCATATTCTGACTAGAGACAAATATAACATAGAGAGCTTTTTTGTCTTTTCTCTGTACTGTACGTCTAAAAACAGTATCTACTAAGTCCTAAGGCAACGTTATAGCATATCCAAAGCGTAAGGTTCATGACCTACACAAAATCCAATACAATGATCACCGGCAATTAGCTATTCGGATCTGTTGCATCGCTAATTTAAATTGACACATCAGGCCAGACGAAAATACATCTACCGTCTGGTTCCAGTGGGGTTGGGAGGTTCCCCCCTCCGCTATATACCCTCAAATTTAACTCTTAACTACATCCCGATAAGACTTATAAACTATTATCATGTATTTACTGCTACTGTAATGGTTTTTGACACGCCCACTCCTCAAAAACACAATTGAATTTTAATAAAAGCTTTCTGATTCCGTATTAAATTCGTACCAGACTTCTGAACAAATATTCCACGCGTAAACGAGCGTGGAGCTGTTTAATTAGTGTAAATGAGTGACGAGAGGGTATTTAATAACATTTCTACGTTCCATTTACATTTTCGATTTAATTTTATTGAATTATGAATGTAAAAACATTTTGTTACAAATTAATGACTTAATTGTTAGGAGGAGGATTAATTTATGGTATCTAATGATGTATAACATAAAAGCAATGTTTGTGTTAAATAAAAAAATATAATATGATATAACTCTCTTAGTTTGAGACTAGCAACATGCCTGAAGCTACGAAGGCGTCGCGCACGAGCTTCTCGCGACGCGGACGCTGCACCTCGCGCGGAACTGCGAAAATCTTCAAGATCGCGGTATAAATAATCGTTTACCAATACGTCCGAAAACACGCAAAGCACCGGCCGTAGTACGATATTTCAGGAAGGTATTCCCCCGTCCGTCAGACGCAACTACAGAACATCCTATTTATACGCGCCTATGTATAAATTCACTAAAAGTTAACACCACAACACACGTAACGAATATAAACTCGGAAAAGCCTCTATTAATAATCGACCGACTGACTTTGCTACCAAAAATAATAGTCTAATTGTGAAAAGTTTATGCGGGATGGGTCGTGGACCGGGGCTATCTTGGGGCGGCTAAACTTAGTGGTGCGTACGAGCCAGATGGTAAAATTAGTGCTGAGTTTCTCAACGAGACGCCGTCTGCTCTGCTGCTCATGACGACACGGCGTCCATTCACTCAGCCAGCCACGGTGACGAGCGCGTCGCGAACTGCCAAACTTGTGACATCGCCATACTGCCAGGTGGACTTCGCCATGGCTTACCGTCGCCTAAGGAATGCTGCCTTCATTGAACGCTGACGAGCCATTTGCTATTGGCAGACTTGTGATGTCGTCAACTAAATATAATTCGACTGTTTCGAAGTACACTAATAAAAAAAGAGTAGAAGCAGAGGTGTCAAAGTAACGATTAAGCTGCTTAATTGGAGTTGAGCCTGGGAAGTAACAAAAAAATGAAGATTACAACAGTTTTCTTGATGCAAGCCTGAAAAGCCGTCCGGTGGTTTGACATGCATGATATATTTTCTAGACGGTTTCTCGGTCGCAAAAGTTTTTGCTAAAAAAATCAAAGGGAGACTTTTAAATTTTAAGCTTTATTGGTTAAGGCGTGGACCCTGTAAAATGTGTTGGAGCGGCAATTCAAAGGTTTTTAAGGGCCGCTTGTTTCATTTCTGTAATGAGAGGGAAATTACGTTAAATGGCCAGTGAGTTTCAGCAAGACCACTTACCGAATACGCCTAACTAAGAATATACAGGTAAAGTGACGCCGATACTTCACTTCACCTTTCTTCAGCGTCGAATATTTTATCGGATAGTATAATTTTTGTAATGATTTTTATAATTTATAAGAACGCTAAAGTTTTTCTTATGAGCCAAAACTGTATTTTAAACTGTTCATTTTAAAGGGCTCCTGAATTATTTATTGAGAAATTTTATAAATAATTTGGTCTAAAAATATAATATGTAAATTGTTTAAATGATATTGAATTATATTTCTATCAAAATTGAAAGATTTCAATAATTGTAAAATTAGCTAGAATGGAATCCTACCGTTCTGTGTATCTCTAACCCCATCAGTCATGGTAACAAGAGACAAATACTGCTTAGTACCTACTCAAATACTTTTTAGTAATAATATTTTCAGCTTCCTTGTTGTAATATACCGACCGTATATCTTGCTTTAGCGTATTGGGTGTCAACGTCACGCTAGTTTTTTTTTTTTACAAAATCCATAATTACGCAAATTTTCTTGAAGGAAGATAATAAGTACAGATTTCTATAAATTTTCTAAGCTTTTATCTTCGTCCCTCTAGTCACATTGAAATAACGTAATTTAATAAAGCCCACATAACTTTTCATGATAAAGGAAATAACAGACACAAAAATACTTTTTTAATTCAATCCAGTTGTTCCTAAGATTATCTCATTCAACCAAGCAAATTGTTTAGCTTTATAATATTAGTAGATAGATATATTGCTATATAGAATACAATAAACATAACTTTTGACGTAATGACGTACAGCATAAAATAAATGATAATATATATATTCTAGATCTTTAGATATATATATCTAAAGATCTAGAATTAATGTTCCTCTCGGAAATGACAAACAAATCTCGACACTGGTATGTCTGGGCCTTGGACAGACGCCAATGCGAACAATTATTATGATCATATGAACACGTAGCGAGTTATTTTTTTTTCATTGTTATTAATATTAATAATTTTGTGACCTTTTTGTACCCTCACAAGGTGATTTTCAAGTGTTGGATTAAAATGATGATTAAGATATATTCGGAAGCTACAGCAACACCGTAGCGTTGATTTGGCGCTAGCTTAAAGTTTTCGCATCTTGAGTAGCAAAAACTAACTATTCTTTTGATTAGTTACGTTACTTAGTTACTACATTTTTTATCAACCCATTATAAACCTTTTTTCTTTGTTTTTTGGTTCACGGTGTGTTCGCATGTAGTAGGGAACCTAATGTTAAGACAGTTGGTTCTTCGCGCAGCGCCCTACTATCGAGACAATATGTATTGAATGGTGGAACACGCCGCCCTTTATCTTATTACCAAGGCGGAAAAGTGGCGATAATTCTTTCCCCCCAAGTGGAAATCGAACTCGCAACCTCGGCGATTATCTCAATAATTAGACAACACAAAAATCCTATAATATGTGAAGAAATATAAACAAAAATATACTAATACCTGAACGATCTGTTTATTTCGCTTAGATATAACAATGAACAAAATCAAATTTCGTAAGGAAAATTCGAGGAACAACTCAGACACTCGTTCGTGTTGTCCGTTGTCTGACGGCGCGCTCTTGAGTCCATGCATTAATGATAAATGCTACTTCATAGGACAAGGAGCGAAGAATTTGTACGAATCTGCTATTTATATAATGTTATACTGTTTTTCAGCTTTTAAATATTTTGTACTGTTTTTCATATTGCGGAAATGTGAACAAATGTTAGCGGAAATAGTGGGTAGAAGTAGGTACACTTGTACTTAAAATATTGTATTAATAATTTTGTAGCATTTTTATCACAAGAAATTAAAAAGTAATTTTAGAATATTTGCATATATATATATATACTTCTTTTTCCTTCCTTTACTTCACTGAAACCAATTAATTTGCGCTCTTTTTTTAATTCCATTAATATTTCTTTTAACCGTTATTTCTTTCGTAGCACCATGGTACACAGTGATTGAAATGTAGTTTCATGCAAGCAACTTCAATTTTACGTAAGTAAAGGCTATAGGAATTAGTACCTATAATATATATTAGTACATATATTTTTAGTACAATTTTAATTACATTTCAACTGTTAATGTAATTTCTTTTTGAATATTACAGGATCATATTCCAATTGCAATAATATAAATTTATTGATCAAATGAAATGTTGTACCTTACACAAAAAAAATGAGATTTTAAAGTAAAGTGCACAATATAAAAATAAAAGCACAATAGGTGGCCTTATAGCTAAGCCAGCAATCTCTCCCAGGCAACCTTTGGATAGAGGAGAGCATTAATTAAATAAGCAGGGGTGTTTAATTAGGAGAAATAAATCTGAGTATATAAAATATATAAATGGACAAAAATATACACATATACATACATACATTTATACATACACACACACACATACATACACACACACACACACATACATACATACATACATACAAACACACCTACATACACATATACATATATAATAAGATTTTGTGGGAACAGTAAACGTATTAATTAAATTAAATTTGTCAACTATACTTAAGATTCTCAAAGTGTCAAATAATATTCCTTCAGCCTTTTTTTAAAGGTCATTAAAGTTCGAGATTGCCTTATTTTAACGGGTAAAGAGTTCCACAAGCGAACAGATTTAACAGAAAAGGAATTTGTGAAGAAGGAAGAAGTGGGGCAAGGGATTTTAAGAGATAATGTGTATGGAGAAATTATGTGATTCACATAAAAACTTAAATCGTTCTTTGAGGTATGAAGGGGAAGATGGATTAAACAGAACGTTATACAGAAGACAAAGAACATGAGTATTCCGGCGAAATTAAATTGGGAGTCACTTGAGCTTTTTACGAAATTCGGAAATATGATCGTATTTGCGGAGTCCAAAGATGAAGCTTACGCAGACGTTTTGGAGATGCTCGAGTTTATTTAATTGCTCCTCCTTTAGGTCAAGGTAACAACAATCGGCATAATCAAGAATTGGTAGAAGGAGTGATAGTGCCAGCGCAACTTTAGTAGGAACGGGCAGAAAGTTACGTAGTGATGCGACAGCTGAAAAAACTTTCCTGCATACTTCATAAATTTGTGGCTTCCAAGATAGATGTTGGTCGAATATAATTCCTAAATTCTTAACTTTTTCAGTAAAAGGAATTATTACTCCATCAAGCAATATATTAGGTAAATCGTTAAATGAGGTAAGACAAATAAGCCTTGGACTACCTACTATAATTGGCCTAATGATATTAGTGAGTTCTTGAGATAATGCTGTTATAGTTTTCGGAAGATTATGCAACGAACATTGAGGATAAATTTGAAGATCGTCAGCGTAAAGATGGTAGGGAGAAGCAAGATTGTGACAGAAATATTTACTAAAGAGAGAAAATAAGAAAGGAGACAACACGCCACCTTGCGGAACACCAGCATGCACCGAGGTCCATTCAGAATAAGAATCCTGAATTCGGATACGTTGCTTGCGACTATACAAGTAAGAGTGAAACCAATCAATCACTTTAGGAGATATGTTAAGAGAATACATAATTGTTAATAAAATATCAAAATCTATGGTATTAAAGGCGTTACTAGGATCGAGCAAAATCATTAAGGTAACTTGATGATTATCCATACCTGAACGATTATCATCCGATACGTTAACTAGTGCAGTAGTCGTTACTATGACATGGAGGAAGGATTGCGGTTTTTAGGCAATGGAGTTAATTGGGCCTCTTTCCAAGCTGGAGGAAAGGTACTGGTGTTTATGGAAAGGTTGAAAATTCCGGTAAGAACAGGAATCAGAATGTCAAGGATTGGTATGATCATTTTACGACTAATGCAATCAAGACCAACAGCATCAGAAATAATCGCCAATATAGTCTCTTTGACATCACTTTCGGTGAATTGAGCGAAATTAAATATAGGATTAGTAGGAGTGGGCAAGGCACAAATTTGATTTTGAGAACTTAATTTAGTGGTTACATCAATCGTAACAGAAGGGGAGAAATGTTTATTTTATTCCACACCATCTGGATACGTGGCACTCCACTACTGTGCGGTTTCGTAGAAATTTCCTTCCACGCGCCACCGAACTGTGGAACGGTCTACTTTTCCAGGTCAGTTCGATATGGGTACCTTCAAAAAGCGCGTCTATCTCCACCTCAAGGGCCGGCAACGCCCCTGTAGCTCCCCTGGTGTTGCACGGGGTCGTGGGCGGCGGTGATCACCATCAGGCGAACGCTTGTCTGCCTTGTCCTTTTACCATAAAAAAAATAAAAAAAATATTCAGATCAATATTACAAGGATTGGTGTGTTGCTTTGCCTTCCCAACTCCAAGTGTCTTGAGAAATTTCCATGTTTTTCTGTGTTGTCTTCTTCAACGATAGATTTATGGATATGGCGTCGTTGACTATACCTACACACCATGTTACATCGATTCCGAGCCTTAGCATATTTCTCTGCTATATATATAATAACGATTACTATCTGAAGAGTTGTTTTTGTATTTAGCTTTGTCACTAATTTTCTTTTGTTGTAATTTTTTTATGTCCTCTGTAAGCCAGGGAACTGGTAGATGCTTAACACGTACAGGTCTAATAGGTGCATGATTATCGTACAGTTGGATCTGAAGTGAATTGAAAGCACACACCTGATGCTCTACAGTACTTTCTTTGTAGACTATGTTCCAATCAGTTTTTGTAGCATCTTCTCGCAATCGTTCTAAATCCATACTCGCAAAGTTACACTGGAGAAGAACTCTTGATTTTGCTTTGGGCGGTTTAACTTTATAAGACAGAAAGATGAGGTCATTACATTGACCATGTATTTCAACATGGTCAATGGAAGAGACTAAGATTAAATCTAAAAGAGAAGGAGTACAGTTAGGACATGAGTGAGTAGAGGATAGAGGCAAAATGTGCATATTAACACTATTCACAACTGCCTTTAACCGAGCCAATCGGCTATTATTTCTCTGCAGACATGTGTTAAAATCGCCCATGATAACTGAGTGCATATGAAGGACTCAGTTTTTCAAGCAGAACTTCAAGAGATTCCACATATGTGACGGGCTATAGTACACACCCAGTAGAATTTTTGAATGTTACCGTCTCTTGTCCAGCACTTGGTAACACCGAAGCGCTTTCTTGTCTCAAGAAACGCTGTATAGGAATTCTTAGAAGGCTTAATATAATCTCAAATTCTGCTATTTTCAGTTAATTATAATTTATATTAATAATAACTATTTATTTTGTTCATTGACTTTTGACCAATATATGGACGAATTGTATATATTTAGTTCAAATAGCGTAACTTTTATATTAAAAAAAAATATTTGTCAATTGTTATATGTTTTCTAATTGTATAATTACTAGAATCAATTCCAAACTCATCAAACATACTACCACACTACCACACTATAAAAACACCTAAAGCAAATATTAACATTAAATACCAAATAATTCCAATAACATCATAAAAGAGGAAGGTGAATAATCTATTCACAAAATCCTCCAAATCCATTGTACAAAATATTAACCGTGTCATCAGTTTTTGCAGTCATTTCAAAGCTGGCCGCCGAGATCTTGGCACTGGCCATTGGTTTTACGTCGTCTTTATTTAGGAATTCTCCGCTGGGCAACAGCTACGTACTGAGCGTGCCAAATGGAGTGTCAATCTGTACACGTACGAGTATGTGTGTTTATTGTACTATATTATTATTGGAGACGGCCAAAACGTGGGGGTGTTATGGCGCAGTATCGTATGTCTGACTAATGTTGTTTATGGTAGGTATAGGAACCTTGGGGTGTAGGTTCAAATCTTCGAAATACTGTTTTAATGGGAATTACCTATGCTAAAAATATGCAAAGGATAGTTTAAGTCGCATGATTTTAAATTTAGATAAAATATGACCATTTTCATTTTTTTATTGACACTATCTGAATCGAACGAAATATGCAAAAATAACCTACTGGTGTACCTATCATTTATTTTTTTAGTTCTATCTCTTGTTATGACGACATCTTTACTTCATGCTTTGCCTAACCAAATCGGAAAAATTCAATGTGAGACGAACTAGTCATAGCTCCACATTCAATTATCTTCATTAATTAATTTTAATTTTATAACATTATAATAAAAAGATCTAGCCAATAAAGTATGCTTTCTTCATAAAATTAGTTCTAAAGCCCAAAGCGGGTATATCGTAGCGTAGCTAATCCATCGTCACAGTGACGGGTCATTAAAACCACCATCAAAATGGGAAATGTGAGCTCAGTTCACGCGTTAGGCGTAGAATAAACAAATAACCGATCTTTGAAGCTGTCGGAACTGGTTCAATTCTTTTGTTATAACTGTCAAATACACTTTTTATGATGCACAGCTTGTAAATAACTGCATTATATAACGTTACTTCATTAAAGTAAGTTTAACATGAAAACGAGAGTTTATGTAAAGTTTGATTTTATTAACTGATATAAGAATATTTAAGTTTTCATGTGTTTTAATTTTAATTGGTCTAATGAATTGTATTTTTTTTCTCTTCTCTCTTATTTGTGCAATAAAGTATTATATTATATTATTATTATTAACTCCTGCATTAATTTGTAAACCAGAAAAGCCAGTCTGTCAGTTGTGAGTCTTTAAATTCTTTAATTGTATTGTTCCCATCAAGATATTTCTTTTCCCTACTATTTACTTTTACTGTGTAAATATTAACCCGAGTAAAAGTATCATTCCGTATAGCAAATATTTTATTTTACAAAAAAAAACAAGGCAAGTGAGCGTATGGGTCAGTGATGGTAACTGATCACCGTTGCCCACAAACTCGTGTAACACCAGAGGAGCTACAGGTGTGTTGCTGACCTTTAAAGTGGAGACGCGTAGTTTTTGAAGGTACCCAGGTCGGATTTAGGAAAACGTAAAGTAGATACAGAATACTTAAGTCAAAATAATTCTCCACTGTCCGCTTGAAATTGTGAAAATGTGTAAGTGGCGAAACTCAACGCCGTGCTTTGTCTTACTGAAGTGGGAACAACTATATATTTTAAAAATCAATTTCTTAAATATATATACCATTACAATTAGCCACTGCCCCACTGTTCGCTTCGGTGGCTCTATGATTATTATGTTTATATCATTTAAATAGTATTTTAAAAGTAGCATGCTGAATAAAAAAAATCTTTATTAAATATACACAAAAACTATTCTATGCATACGAATACATATATATTTAATAATTTACTCCAAATCAAAACTTGCTTCACCGTTCCAAAGCGCCTGCGCAGTATAGGGCGGGGGGCATCGCGTTATACCGCCCAAAATAGATCGCACGTGCCGCCGCGGCTGCCCACGCGCACGCAAGATGGCCGCCGCCGCGTATGTGTGCGTTTGATTTATGAAAGCAAAACGTACTTGTACAACCTAACTATAACGAAAAATTAATTATTTTATACATGCATGGGAGAATAAGCTGTGGTTTAATGGTATAGAGGTTAAATTTCGATAAAATTTTGTCTAGGAAATAAGATTTCTTGTTGGAGCAATGGGTGATGAAAATCTGAACTCGCCAAATAGGTATGTTAGTATATAATATGTGTTATGTAGTATTTTACGTCGCATATGTACTATTAGAATTATTTGCTCGTGTATGTGTTATATATATACATATTTTTATATTATTACTTAGCATAATTATTTATTTCTTTAAACACTTAGGATTTTATTTAAAATATGAAAAAATTGCGCAGTAAATTGGAACGTTTTGGATTTGAACTGGCGCCTCTTTTAGTGCTTGGATAGTAGCCAAGAGATGTGGGTTCAGTTCGTCGTTCGGTAGTTACATTTTTTTTATAATAAGCGTATTAAAAATTTAATTTTTACACAAAATATTTAAAAAATAGGGCTTGAGAAAAATGATATATTTTATTATTATTTGAATATTATCGGCACTTCAAAAAAATATTGAATTTTATCTTTATAGAATATAATATATATTCTATAAAATATCTAATTTTATAGAATATAAAAAATATATTATAAAAATTATATCAAGCTTATTACTTTGTATATATAGCAAAACTAACAAAAACAAATAGTAAATGTATAATTTAAAACAAAACAAAAAAACAAGTAGGTGTGCTAGTCGCTTTCAAGTTGCTTCTTTTTTCATACAAAACAGTTAACAAAATGTGTAAAAATATAATGAATCAGCACTTAGTTATATCCTGTAAATATTAATTTTCAACACATGCGATCCCATACTGAGTTATGTCTGGATTTTTCTTTAAAACCGTGAATCATTTCAGACAAATTATAATGCTTAATTTCATCAGAGACAAGTGCGTCACCTGACGACAATACGTCTCGCGATTAAAATAAAATCTTATTTTTTTGTTCATAATTCCATTATATATTTAGATTTCACGTAATATGTGTATTTATTTAGTTAGGTTCTGCTTATAATAAAATATTTAGATTTGGATTAAAAGGTAATCTAATATTATAGTATGGGGGCCCCATAAGCGTGGCAAAACTGCACTGTATTAATTAATTGTTTTAAATATGATTGATTCTTTTTTTTTTAAATAACGTCACACAATTTTTTTGTCTCTAATCCTTACAGTATGGGGGTTATAGGGGTAACAACTCTTAGCGTGAAAGTTTATTTTTACGGTATATATCAGAGATATCTTAATGAAATTTAAGGTGAACGTTCTTATCTATAAGCTTTCAATTTTTTTTTCTTAGAATTTTTGGAATATTATAACATATAAAAGCGCATTCAAAACAAAACTGATATTTTCTTACAATTTTTGATTAATATTTATTATTATACTCATTCATTTATAATAATATATTTTATTTAAGATATGAGAATAAGCTAATTTAAGATTTTCACACTTTCAAGACTCTTAAAAACAAAACTTAAAATATTGACATATTTTAGAATGAACACATTAATTTGTTACAGAAACTATTTTTTTAATGAACCACAAACAATGTTTCTAAAATAAAACGATTCATTTATAAACGTTTATTTTTTTATTCAACTATTTGTTGGTATTAAAAAATATCGAAATATCGAAAATTAAGTAATCGTGCTTTATGTTTTAATGTATAAGTGTTCTGTAAGTTGAATATTACATAGAAAATAAAGCAAATCAATTAAAAATTAAGTTCACTGCTCTTAGGTGCAAGCACCGCGTCGTCGATGCAATGTTCATCTAGAATACGCACACAGCTTATGTAGGTAAGCGAGGTTGTAGGGTGAGCACGATGCATTTTATTGTGGATACTATTTATTATCTATAAAACCATATAGATAGAAATATAGCATCAAGATATTCTACTCTCCAATTAATGCAATATTTAGACAACTAATTAGAGACAGAACCCACTACACAAAATTTCCTGCAATGGAATAAGACTACAAGAAATAAATAACTACAAAATAAATTAAAAAGGAATACCACAAAAAAGGGACCCTTAACCTGGACCCTTAAATTAAAATATATTATCGAAACTATAAGCAAATATTAAATTAAATAGTTTTACGCTGTGTCCCGTATATAACATCCGTTCCGTGTTGAGTGGCGGAAGTTAACGCCGCGTAGTGATAAGAAATTATAATATTCTATATCTCATTCCAAGTACACATTTGGTCACCCCGAGCGCCGTTAACGCGTCGCGGCGCGTGCGCATCTATATATAGCCGCCTCCCGTCGAGCCGTAGACCGACACTGGAGATTTTCAACATTCCACCCCTCGTATTGTTTTTCTAGTGAAGGAATAACAAGGATTATACACCTGTTCGTATGCGTCTTAGACATTGTATAATTTACTAAGTGTTAAAATTTTATGTTGCTATAAAATGTTTATGTTGTAATTAAATAATTATTGAAATAAATACATACATGTACTTTTTTATTTGTAAAGAGGTTTTATTTTGACAATATACACGTTGTACGAGTATATGATTTTTTATTTAAATTTCAACAGTGTACTGTATAGTTTGTATTGTACATTTAAGTTGTTTTTTTAATTTTGCTATATTAGGAAATAAAAAAATACAATATAAGTATACTTCTGACAAATGCGATTTTTAAATATATAAGAAATAAATATTTTTCACCAGGTATGTCAACTGTCTTACTTAATTTTCTTCTTCTTACCATTACACACACTCTTGTACCCCTTTGTGGTGTATAATTATAAATATTATTTAATGAACTAAAAAGAACTAAGTTAAACTTTAACAACAGCTCTTTGAGTGGAAAAAAATCATCAATATTCCTTTTACAATATTCTTTAGTCCGAGGGTGGTACACGTGCGCCGTGCGCAATGTAAGCCGAGATCCTTTGGCAGCTGCGGTCCAATGTGACGCCTGCTGACTCAACTTGAGATGATTTCAGAAAAAGCTAATTGAATCATTTAAATCTGCAAACAGAATTATTATTAGCATTTATTTCTATAATTATGCAACTTAGGTTTGCCAAATTGGTACAGTTTTTTTGGAATATGACGTGGACTAAGAAACATAGAAAATTACACAATGACGTTTAATAAGAATATGATATAATGATTATTTAAAGGCGAAATCTCCCATGATTTTAAAGATAAGTACAAAAGTATGTTTACTTTCCTTAGAAAGTCCTCTCTATGCGAATTACATAATTATGACAGTTTCAATGAAATTGTGTAACAGATTTCATACACGAGTCTCTACTTTGAAGATATTTTCTAAATATGGCGAATTGAAATGATGAAAGTGTCATATTTTTCTTTGTTATTCGACAATTTATTATAATTAAGGATAAAATTATAACCAGCAGTGCTTTTCATTAAGAAATTCTTCCGGTATTTTAGGTAAATTTTATATGTAAAGTGCCAGTAATAAAAAAGGAATGAATTTTTTTTTCTTCCTTATGGTAACCAGACAAAGTTCAGCGTTTGATTACGCCACTCAACATGCTGTATATCAATAATTAAACGAAAAATAGGGAACGAAGTGTCTTAACAAAAATCCCCTCTCTTTTTACTGATGAAATTACAAGTATGTCTTTTCTGTATTATAACAATTAGGTATATTTTTTAGCTTCGTGTCATTTCTGTATCATGTATGTCAAATAAAACAGTTTTTGATGAAATTAAAAAACATGAATATAAAAATAATTATTTAAATATGATGTTCTTACGTTAACTTTTTCTTTTTTATCCTATAACTTACAAGCAGACCAGAGCTGGCACAATCCATAAGCTCAGCAAAAAAACATTATAAAAATGCATTTAAGCAATCATTACAGTCTTGATATTTCATTTCCGAAGCTCATAAAAAATTACACACCATATGAAACTGACATGCATGGACTCTACAAGGTGAGTCAGCCAATCGTCTGTTTGTTCAAGACAAGACCACTTTTGCTGTCACGTTTGAGAGACGGGCATTAGTCAAACCCTGAGGTACCTACTAGATCTATCATTTTACAATGACATCGTTTAATTAACTGTTACCTGAAAAGCTTCATTCCCACCAGGTAGAAAAAGGGGAGGTTTTTATTATGATTTTGTAATATATAAATTATTTAATTATTATAGACATAGTATATTTCGCCACCATAGGATTTTTTTGCAATTTAAGGTACCCGCTATGAAAAGTATGCTTGTCTAGCTTTACTTACGTACTGAATAGAGTGCTGTTGTAATTTACACTGAATACCTTTCAACATAGCTCGGTTTTGGGCACGCATTGTAACAGAACAGCAGAAATACTAAATATCAGTTTCAATCTCCCGTTATTACACATACGTTGGATTAATGTAAAAAATATAGACATTTTTGTGATAAATAAAAAAAGTAATAAGTTTATTTTCTTTCAGCTGTATCCTGCATATGATGAGGCAGAGACATCTTTGCCAATACATTCTGTTCTCAGCGTTCGGCTTGTACCTAATCATTAAACTGAGTATAATTTTCAATGCAACAAAATTATTTAAAATAATATATTTTAGAGAAATTGTGGGAGAATACAAGGTTGATAAACAAATTGTACACAATTTTTACGAAAAACTAAAATTTTAATATCATAAATTCTAAGTGGATTTGTTATACTTATGCCGATAATATAATTTATAAAAGGGTTTATGAATACATTCAAATTTTCAATCCACGTCATAAATTAAAAATAAGCTTATAGTAATAACAATAATGTACGTACGTTTAGGGTTGTCGGCGATCACCATAAGCTTTTATGATAAGTAATATCTGTCATATTACAGAACAAAAATTATGTTCCTTCATTTTATATGCGTTTACAAAATTGACATTTCAAAGACAATATCGAACTGAAGCATTTTCTGAATATATTAGTTTTCTAGCTCTACATTAAAAATGGTGTATTTTGGTAGATTTGTATTGTTCCACGATAGTCATGTCAGTGATGTTTATATAAATAAGTAAATAAATAATTAATTAATTTTATTTCTCAACACAATGTACTAGTTTTATATTTAGGTATATGAAATATTGTTTATATTTGTTTGGCGTGGGGTTCCACGGCGAGTATAATTTAATAGATTGTTGATAAAGTTAAATTTCTAATCGTATACAATCATTTTGTATGAAATGAATATAATAATATAATATAGTAAAACCAATAATAATTGAAATAAATGGCTTTAAATTGGCTTGAATAAATACAGACGGACAACAAATGGATACTATAAGGGTTCTGTTTTTTCCTTTTCGTAAAATTCTTCATAAAATTCCAAAGAAATAAATAATATATAGTTTGTCTGTAAAATTATATAAATGCCATAATATTTTTTGTTTCCTCTCGCCGTCCCTTCAACGCTGAATTCAACGTCTCTTGAGAACAATTCTAAGTAAAAGCTTTCTAAGAATTAATCGAAGTAAATTCTGGATTGAATTGTTATTTTAAAAATATTAAAATAAAATCTGTTTATTTAAAAGTTTTGTTGGATAAAATATTACTAGTATAAATACAACAATTCAAAGTCAAGGCCAGTTGCCCAGTTGCTTAATACCCAATTGCGTGACGCAAAGGTGAAATTCATATGTGGCGATGTTGGGATCGAATGGATAACTGACTTTGCTATGGGAGTATCATAAGGTGTACGGACGTTATATTTTAATATATACGAAAAAAACTAAAATTCAAATTTTACTTGTAAACAAACCAAATTAAATAACTTTCCATAGTAAATATAAGTGTATATACTACTAAAATCCCTTTATCCTCTTGGCATTGGCTACGTCCCTACTGTATTAAAAGCCAGATCAGTCTGAAGTATGGTTTCATAAGCGTTACAAGTATAGCACTTTGTCCAATCATTACTCCGGGCCTCGAGTGCAGTGTCATAGCACCTGCCCCCCGTTTCAAAGAGAACCGCCAAATGTAAATGTTTAAGTAGTATATTATATTAGTACTTACTCTACTAGAGTTTACGAAATGAAATTGGTTTTCGATCTACTTTATGATTGTCTTGTCCTTAAGTGATAGAATGGCTTACATATTTCACACAGAAAATATACACAGAAAGTTTGCTTCATTTTTTAGCATTACATAGTTTATTCGTGTAAACGGAAATTTGATTAAAGATGCTGTAATTTTTAAAAAGTGCACCAATTAGGCACCAACCACCAATAGCATCGCATGAGCAATATGCGGAAATGTCATATATGAATTTTAAATGTAGGTAATTAAATCCACAGCCATATAAGATTCGTTAACAATATGATATATTTAATTGTATTTTAATTGGATAACAAAATTATTATGTAAGTAAAAATTTTATTATAACTATTTCTGAAAGTGAGAAAATCAAAATGTGATCTAAGCCACAAACAAAAATAAAATTAAATCCGAAAAGCTCTTAAACAACAAACTTAAACTTTTCAGTGTTCCTAATTTTCATTGTCTTATTCATATTGGAGCAGGCACCGTGTTTCATCTGACGCATTACAGGGGGGCGGTAGGAGGGGGTTCTGGCCGCGTGCCAACCGGCGTCTGTGGCCGTGCCAAATCGGGAGTATGGAAAAAATGGCCGTCGCGCATCTTTGATATGCGTCAGCGCAACGTTGCACGGTGGGGAAAATTGGGAAATATTTTGTGTAAATTATCGTAATATTGTTATTGTTATTCATTTTGTTTGTTTGATTAGGTGTATTGTTAAAAGTGGAAATTAATTTTAATGATTCATTAGCTCGTCGGGACAAGGGAACGGATGAACATACGAACATACATACCGGTCAAAATAATAACCATCCTTTTAGCTTCGCAGTAGTCGGGTGATTACAAAATAAAATTCAAGCGAGCTTTCCGCAGCCTCTAATCGCGCTTCTGCATGAACAGCTTAAATTATCAAATAATTGATTTGGATAAGAATTTATCAGAATTATAATCAAAATTATCAAAGATTTCTGCTCACCTGTTTTACAAGAAGAATAAATTAATCAAAACTCGAATAATGACATGTTATCTCGTGGATTTTATTTTATTAATAAGAAGAGAGAATGAGAATAACCCCAAGCAAAATGTAATAACATATTGCACAGCAAAGGAAGTATATTTTTGGCAGTTATACAACTTTTTTGCAACTATCAACAGTCTTAAATAATATTAAATTACTTTCTCAAACAATATAATAGGTATTTACTTCCTGTAAAGTGCAACTATAATCTTTACTTGCAGTAAATGCACCCTGGACAAATCCATGGTTTAGTTAGGCAAAGTTCTGTGTTAGGTTTCGCCACTCTACACCTAATGTTTGTGAGAAATAAATATAGTGTTTTTTCATTGGTAAACATAGAGTGCTCGCTCCATCTGTCTGGCACTGGAAAATTGTTAACATAAAAAAAAATATCTATATGAAGATTACTAAAAAAGTCAAATATACTAAGAATACACTTTATATTATTGTATAGTAGTGGACCCGATACGCCCGCTTGAACTATACGAATATTTATTAAATATATTTATGAAATTATTTTCAGTTTTCAATAGAGAGATACGTTAAGCAAGCTCATTTTGTGTGATGTTTTCTAACAACAAAGTTTGCAAGCCGTTGCTTAGCAACGATCGCATGTGGTTGAATAACATGGCGGAATAAATTGCATGTCAAATTAATAAGTATTGGTTTATATCGACAATATTGCAAATATGAGAAAAAAAAGTACCCTATGTTCATCCCGAGACCCTCAGGTATCTCTACATGAGTATTTTAAAACAATTAAATTAGCGGTTTGGCCCTGATTGCGTAAAAGACAGACAGCCATACAGACAGACAGACAGACATACAGACAGACATACAGACAGACAGATAGACAGACTGACAGACAGACAGACTGAGTTACTTTCGAATTTATAATATAGGTATGGATTAACAACCAAAAAAATATAATAATATTTAATAATTTAACCTTAGATCTAATAAGATCTAAGGTTAAATTATTTAAAAAGAAAAGAAAAGAAAAGGAAAAAAAAACAAGTAACACTAAGCAATATAAATCACGGGGCCCCATTAAAATTTTATAGACAGCGCTCCAACACCCGATGTTGTGTGGAAAGTCGAGTGTTCTGGTACATTGCCAAGACGCAACAGGCGGCGGCGGCGGCGGCGGCGGAGGAACAATCATTTTTATAATATGTTTTTCTTATTTTTTCTAACGTTGTTTAACCACGCTTGTGACCATTATGTCGTAAAACTATGCTTCTGTGGTGGATTGGTCTCATTTCTATTATTTATTTTTTCAGCCTCACGCTGCATACCGCACACAACAAGGTAGGTAGAGGGAACCTAGTGTTAAGACACTCCGTTGCCTAATTTTCGCCGAATTCTGGAAGCATTGCGTATTGAGTGGTGGAACTCAACGCCGCCCTTTGCATCGACTCTAGAGCGAAGAAATGGAAATATAAATTACGTTTCTATTATTGTTAATGGTATTTTTTTTATTTAGTTGTTTCAATTTAGGTAATTTCAATTATTTATGTCCTGTGCAGGGGCCCAAGCTTGAGACTTCAAACAACGGCTGTGGATCCCACACGGGATAATTAAATATTTTATTATAATATTTTCTGATAACAAGGCAAAGCGTGGTAAATTCTGCCACTCAACACGTCTTATGAAGCACTAGGTTCTCAGGTTAACAAAAATCTTATACGCGCCCTAAGTTACCATGTCTAAATGGAACATGATTGTGAATTGAAATTTCTCACGAGGGAATTTTTTATATTAATTTGTGATATTATTTTGTTTTTTCTAGCCTATTCGGACAAAATGGTTTCTTGAAATGAGTGAAATGTGAAAAAGCAACTGCTATTATTATAAAACCTCCACTGCTATGAAAATTAGTTTAACTTGCACTTGAATCAGCTTGAAATTAACCTTCTTGTATACGTTCATAGAGATAATTCAGCAAGGGAATCCATAAGCATTTCAAAGTTGTTTCATATACCATGTTTCGAATAATGAAATAATGAAAATCATGATGCGGAATAAGTCTCCAACGCTTCTCTGAGTTTGGACTGCAGCCAAGTTTAGATGGTGTTGTAGAGGAGTGTGCGTGTGCGCTGAAAATGTACAGTCGATTCAATTAAATCATTCTTAATGCGAAAACTCTTATATATTGTAATATTCTTATTATTTATGAAAAGAAAAATGCGGCGTTAAGTTTCGTCACTCAACACGCAACTTCTCCGGATACAACTTAAAACTAAAAAAATATTCAAAAATTTTATCTTATACGAGTATATTACAAAATATCATATAATTACACTTACCACACACTACTGTAAAATATCCTTGTTTTACACGACGGAAACAACGTTGAACAAAATATAATTGTTTAAATAGTGGAAATCGATGCTCTATAGAGCTACCTTTATTTATAGAATATGCCCTGGAACGAGCAGCCCACGCGCTAGTACCGGGAGCGCGGGCGTCTCTTATTACGTAGGCTGTATGCAGTGACGTACGATTTAAACATGCACTGGAGTTTGAAATTTTGTTTGAAATTAATACCAACTATGGTGGTTATTAGCATTCATATTGTCCTTCTTAATACAATTTCTGAATATAAACATTTTGAAATCCGCTGTGATGCAGTTGTCAAACTCTTAATGGGGAGGACTCGACGTATCTTTTTAGTGAAATTTAATATAAAATATTTTTGCTATCCTAGTCTGTATTAGATTGAATACTTATAAATGAAACGTAGTGTCTCTTCACTGTTTTCATAGCCTCTGTGTAGCGCACTTAATGGGACGAGACATATCTATAAGTAAAATAACTAATTAAAAGAAAAGAGAAGTAAAACTTTTCATTATTAACTTTTAATAAGTAAAAATTCCAGATATTATTTAGTCCGAGTGTACCGACGTGGTAAGACGATGACCTCGGCACGTCTAGCCAAATGCCGACGATCCGAACCACTGCGTTGTTACGTAGCTAACACACATTCACTTCTCAGAAAGTGTTTTCATTTTTTTAGGAAGTTCGGGAACTTTAAATAATGGATTCTCTTTGACGTATTGACACATAAAACTTTCTGGTGGTATTTAGGTATAAGAAAAGAAAAATAAAGAAAGAAACGTCTATGATAGTGTTTTTCATCTGTTTACACTAACACCTATTATTACATGTTATGAACTAGTCTTTTAAAGACTAGAAAGTTTTTTCAGGAAATTATTGGACTGAAAAAAACAATGAAATTGAAAGATGAAAATATAATCTTTCAATTTCATGATTTTTTGAACATCAAAATGCACTTTAACTTTTACCGGCCTAATAAATTAACTAAAATTAGATATCTGTGTAGTAGTTTTTATGATTTTTCTTAATAAAAGTATTTATTTTTCCAGTAGATGTAGTGGAAATGAAATAAGTGATAATAATCCGACAGGGGATGACTGTTTCAGTAATAATATTTATGTTTCGTTTGCCAAAAACCTGCTGTGGGCGGACTTGGATTAGTGTTACCATGAGAGTCACTTGTCTTCGGACATTCTTTTTTTATCTGCACGCCTCGCCGGTGTTTGGCGAAGAAGGCAGTGAAAACTAGTGCTAAGACACTCTTTACTGCACTTTCTAAACTTTTCAACGTTTGACCACACCCTTAGTTGACCGTTATCATGTTCAATTAACAGAACCGTCATCTTATCGCCCTATCTCCGTTCTCCCACTTTTGTCAAAGGTGTTAGAGCGTCCATCAACAACTTTTATCCTTCTTAGCTATAAATAAAATCCTATCCTCCTTCCAGTCTGGATTTCGTCCTGGGCACAGCACGGTTACGGCATTAAATAAAGTAAAAGTAAATGTCGTCAGACATTAGGTTGGGTATCGATAATAAACAAATTACTATTCTTGTACTACTGGACTTTTCGGTTGCTTTTAACACTGTTGATTTTGATATCCTCTTAGCAATTCTTAAGTCTATTAATGTATCCTCTGCTGCTATTGAATGGTTTTACTCCTATCTACATAAACGAAAGCAAACTGTTCGTATTAACGATCAACGATCATCCTTATGTCGTCTTAGTGCTGGGGTTCCGCAGGGTGGCGTCCTTTCTCCTCTCCTTTTTTCCATTTTCATTAACTCCGTTACCAAGCTCCTATCCCTTTCCTTCCATTTATACACCGATGACCAGCAAATTTATTTGACCGCAGACGTGAATGACATTTCGAAAGCTATTGATCTAGTAAATTCCAACCTGCATACAATCAGTTCCTGGAGCAAGTCATAAGATGTACTGCACCATTGGTAGGCTAAAGAGATGGAAAAATCTTTTGCCAATACAAACCAAGATCTCCCTGGCGCACTCACTCTCGCTGCCTATATTAGACTATACTGACACCTGTTATCTGGACATTTCGCAACAATTGCTCAATACACTTGAACGCCTACAAAACCTGGTTATTAGATTCATTTTCGGACTGAAGAAATTTGATCACATCAGCCAGTATCGTGTTTCTGTAGAAAACCGTCGGAACCTCCACACTGTCACGCTCCTCTATTCCATCCTTTTCCATCCCGATACTCCTTCCTGTTCCCGCAGTTCCCTGTGCGCACTCACAGTTCCCGCTGTGCCGCACTCACTGCTACAGTATATCTTTTACTGTAGAAGCAGTGAAATTATGGAATGCGTTACCACGAGACGTGAGACGGTCTACATCTATAAATATCTTTAAGCCTAAAGTCAAGAATCATTATCTTCGGATGTAGTATATGTATACCTACTTGTATCTTTTTCTTTTATTTTATTTTGTTTTCTCTTTCCCAATTATTTAATGTATATATGAATGTATATTATCTATATATTTATGTATGTGTATTGTATATATATGCATATCTATACGTATGTCTATATGTATTATGTATTGTATGTACAGGTATTTATTAAGTTTATTCAAGCTTTGCACCACATTTTGCCCTCACTCTTAGATGTATCCTATCCTTGGATTGGTTGCCCGGAAGAGATTACTTTTAGTGATAAGGCCGCCTTTGTGCATTTTATGTCCTAAAATAATCATTGTTATTCTTGTAAATGTGCAATAAAAACTTTTTATCCTATCTTCTTAATATGTCATGAAATTCATCTCTAGCGGAGTAGTTTTAATCACTGTGAGGCCACACTACTTGTATATATAATACGTACTAAAAGGAAACAGCTACATTATTCGAGGCCATAATGACGTAAACATTAGTAATCAGTGTTCGAAGGAAATCGATCTATCGACTAGCCAGTTGGAAACGATTTCTTTTCGTTATTGGTCACGTTCACAATATCTTTTGTTTAATATTTAATATACAATTGGTATATTTGTATTTTTTTTTTTAGATTTTATTAGTACCTTTGTGAACTGGCAGTAGAATCATATTATATTAGAATCAAGACTATTCGTAAGTAAATGTAACGGTCTATGTGAATAAAAAAATTTTGAATTTTAATTTTGGCCAGTAATTCAAACTAAGCTGTCAGTTTTTCACGCGGTAAATATTTACTGATTTACTCACTGAAACATCTTACCGAGAGATCTGACGGACGAGTAACAGACCTAGCGCTTATGACGACCTCAATAGATGATATTTAATAGAAAAGTATAACTTATTGAAAAATTGTATATCATTTAGACGTTTAAATATTAAATACCTAAGTTGTGTAGATATATTTTTTTTCTTAATTTAATGTAGGGATGACTAAATTACGTGAAATAAATTAAAACTTATCGTATTGTTCTTCATTCAATTATTTATTAGAAGAAAAGTAAGCATATTAAGAAGAAATATTTCCCTGATATAATTGAATTTCTCCACAAACAGAGTCAAAATCAGCGAAAATTAAAGAAGTAAGTGACACATCACCATATTCTTCTCGCTTGTCCACAAAAAGCGTAACAACTAAAAAACAGGTTAATTGTGAAAATTTTAACACCAATAAGAAAATTCTCAACCAGCAAGGCCGCTATAAACCATGAAATAAGTACCCATCAGTTACCCATTAAAAAATTTCCCGGTACCGTACCGGTAACCTTTGCAGGCGTCATCTAGTGACTAATACTGGCATTGGGCCAAAATCTCGACCTATATGCTGGGCCATCTCGCCTTCCTAGCACCGCTTGAGAAATGAATTAGGTTGGAATATTTGTGTGTTTAGATGTGTGTGAATGAAAATTGTATTTTAGTTATTGTTTTTTATATCAAGTTTTTCATGTTTTCATTTATATGAAAATCATCTATAAGAAAATTTTGAATATATTTTTAATAAACTAAATATTATCATATTTAGTACAAATACAACTGAAAATTTAGAAATAAGCGAAATTAAAATTCCATTATTCCTGTAGATTTTAATATATAGTTTTTATTCAATTGTATTATTTAAATGCACTAGTAATCTAAGTGTATTTCCGGTGAGGGGAGACAAGATGTGCAAATTCAGGCTTAGCATACTATTTCAGCGCCCTACCCAACTGTTTATTTATGTCATACTGCCTTTTTGTGTCGTTATATCATTTTTCCAAAACAATTACCAAGTTGTATTTATTACATTTGACCATAATTATATTAAAGATACACTTTTTATATTATCTTGTAGTATCATATCTTGTTATAGTAGAATAGGCAGAGAAAATCTAGTGAAATCTAGTGAGTCATTTCTCTGAGTAGGAATCGAACCCATAATGGTTACAGTCAGACGTTGTGCCACTGCAGCACGACGGCCTCGAAAATATATTAACCAGATAAAATTATAATTTAATTAATTTTAAGAAATTTTATAAAAATAGTATTTTGATCCTCTTAAAAATAATGGATCATCCCTATACCTCTAATTTAATAACAAAAGAAGTTCTATTTCCTGATAAATGAAATTTACGTTACCTTTTCTAAAACCTTTGCGATATTTTTTATATTAAATAACACTTAATTAAATTCACGTGTATTATAGTATAGTGTATTATAGTTAAAAATTCGAACCTACGACTTATAAGCACTACCACCCACCACATTATATCCGTATCACGTCCACCACTTGCCACCCATGCCCTAAGGCTGCATACATTACAATGTTATGTTAGCCGATAACCGTTGTTGCTTCCGCCGTATAGTTTACTTTACCGGATTAATGTCGGTTTACTGTTTCGTTACTATAACCGTTACGGTTACAGTGAAATCGATTGTTTATGTGTTAACCACCCATGGCCATGAGTGATCTATGATTTGGGAGAAATTTGAAAAATAAATATGATTTTAAACATAAATACATAGTTTTCTAGAAAATGGATCAAATCGTCCATTTTAATAGATGTTAACATAAAATACTATTCATATTTGTATATTTTGTGTATTTTGACCATTGTGAGTACGATTCGCACTTGGGGGGGATGAAATATTCAATATCTTCATTCCCTAGCTCCGATAAGGAGGCAAAGGGCAGCGTTGGGTTCCGGCAGTCAACACGCAATGTCTCGAGAATTCGGCGGAAATGGAAGTAATGAAAACGGCGTGTCTTAACACTAGGAGTATCCCCACCCAAGTTCTCTCTGCCTACTCTGCAATATGTCCGGGATACAGCGTGACGGAATAAGACAGCGTGTCAGTGTAAGTGCAATGATTGTGTTTCTCCACTTGGGAGAGTGACTCGTTTCATTTCCTGGTTCAAGTAGGACGAAATGTGACCTGGAGTTCCGCTGCTCAGCATATGAAAAGTGTAAAATGGAGAGTTGGTTGTCTTGACAACCAAAATTTTCTTTAGAAAGATATAGAACGAAAGATTAACGACATTATTGTTATAAGGAAACATGTCAGGAAAATTCATTTGGTCTAATTTTTTAATTGAAACCATTAGTGTTTGAATGCGTACGTGGCAGCTCTGCGCCCACGCACTACTCGTCTTGCTCTCTATTTTTTGATCTATCTTCGATTTTTTTTCACTATTGCAATATTAATCTAGTTTTAAATATAATAAATTGTAAATATTCATAACATTTCTTTTTTAAATGAGATGTACCGACTAGCATCATAATTTTTTGCTATCGTTATAGTAGAATGATTTGTCACTTGGTTTAAAAATATAAAAAAATTGTATATTTCTATATAACTATACATTATTTGGTATATTTAACAAATAAAGTTAACGTTATGAAACTTAATATTAAAATAATCATTGCAAATTTCCGCCTAATTCTGAGATATTGGATGTTTGTGATTTGCGAGAGGTGGTGTCGTTGCCTAGAAAATGGACATAACTCATTCCACTATGGTCCCAAGTACATACTATTTTTACTATATTCATATTAGATACTTCAAGGTATATAATTCATTATCTATATAAAATGTAAGAAGCTGTTCGGATAATTAACGGTTATACAGAAACAACGAAAGCTGTTTGTGTAATCATAGTTTGACTTTATATTGTTAAATATGCTGCTATAAACAATGAAATGACTTAGTAACATATTAACTGAAAGTTTATTTCTGTTAAAAATATAGGTAGGTATGAGCTTCACGCTGTATCCTTCACGCAGCAGAAGGTTCTTTTGACTTCTATATTAAGATACTCCGCTCCCCACTTTCCGCCATTTTTTTCGAGGCTTTGCGTGTTGAGTGGTGGAACTCAACGCCGGGCTTTTGCATTGATGCCAGAGCGAAGAAAATATTAGTAAATAATAATTAATTTCCTCAAATGGGGATCGAACCATCGCGTTACAGTCACACCCTTATGTCCCTGCGTCTCTAGTAAAATAATGATTTTCACACCCTGTATTTAAAGGTTAGCCCAACTTAAATAACATAAGTAACCTTAACTCTTCATGAAGGCTACAGAAACCTATACTGAATAGAATGTGATATCTGCGCACACGCACTGAAACTCGATCCGCGCGCCTATGCCGTATACGGCGGTAACCGCGTCCAATCAGCACTCGGTCCGCCCAGCGCTATGTAATCTATTATACGATTTATGTGTATAGGTCTATGTAGCTTTGTTGTTTGTTAACTTGTGCTATAAAGTCTTGGGTTCGAATTCCTGGGGTGCTACTTTTTTTTGTTTTCTTGTTAACAGTTTGTCATGTTATGACGTCACTCTCTTCACTTCACTATATTCAATTTTAGATTAATTGTACACTATAATAAGTTTCTCTTTCTCAAAAAATAATTGTTGAAATACTGTAACTGTCAGTGATATGTCTCTTAATTTTCTGGCTGAGTTAGGACATTCTGATCTCTTCTTTCCACCTGAATTTGAAACATTACCAGAGTGGGGAAACAAAAATTATAAATTTCTCCGAGGAAAGATGGGAACCAAGCGCATATCCATCGCGTTTCTAGTCCCTTTCGCCGCGACGGCGTCATTCTTATGTATATTTTTTTTTCTTTTCTATAAGAAATCTGTGTGACGAACAATATATTATTTCATATCGAAGCATACGAAGAACTTTTACACTAATATTACCAACCATATTGATATTTATTGTATTTGTAGAATTCATAGAATTTTGTAATTTCTGAGAAAAATCCTTTTTTTGTCGTATATAATATATTTAAATCACAATAAATAAAAAATGGATTTTTAAATATCAACAAGGCATGATCGAAAAGTGCTCACTCTTCGACGGCTTCCGCAAGGTATTTTATTCATTCGCTTTATTATTGTGTAAAATAATAGGCAGCTTCACGCATTTTTCCACATAGTCGAATAGGCAGAGGGAACCCAGTGTTAAGACACTCCATCACGGAATGCCTACCGATCCTGCGTGAAATGAATATAATTTAACATAATATCACTCTCCTGACCGAGGATTCATCATCATCATCAGCCTGTCCTCGTCCACTGCTGGACATAGGCCTCTCCAATGGCACGCCACTGAGCTCGATCTTCGGCTCTTCGCATTCAGCCATTGCCCGCCACTTTGCGAATATCATCACCCCATTTAGCTGGAGGACGTCCTACATTACGCTTGCCGAGGTGTGATCTCCACTCTAGAACGCGCTTACCCCAACGGTTATCGGTTCAAATGTGACCAGCCCATTGCTACTTAGTGACCGAGGATTATACAATGAAAATATCGGAAAATAAAATGCAGTGTTTATTTAAAAATAAATAGGCATACCATTATCATATGCCAGAGCCATAATATAGAACTTTAACTGTTCGTAATTTTCTAAGTAAATAGCAGTATATTATAGGTGGAATTGGTATAATTTACCAACATACTCGTAGGTACGTATTTACCTGACAGTAATGACCGAGGATCGTCTATTATCACAGATTGCCCACTTCATTCTTTCTTTACACAGTGTTCTTTTGATTGAATATAACTTTTATAATGATAGCTATATTGTTAAGGGATATTATGATTTCAATTATATTTGTATACTATTGTAACTTTTCCTGTAATATTTTCTATATAAGATTGATTTTTTATATCTATTCGTATAGTACTGAATAAAATTTTGAAGATATTTTTTCTTTTCTGTTCAGTTTTATGCTGTAGCAAAGTAGGCAGAGGGAGCCTAGTGTCTAAAAGGCACTCCATTCCCCACTTTCTTCATAAAGTCAAAGAAAATTAACGATTAATATAGTTAAATAAACCATAAACAAGCTTTTCTATATTAGAAGTACTAATAAATATGATCGAGGCTATAAATTAGAAAAACATAATACGAGTATATAAGGTGACTCTAAACTCGATTGGCTTACTAGTAACTTCTGAAGATTTCCACTATTTAAGTCCTAGATCCATCGTCTGTGCGAATCTTGTTTGGAGGCTTCTTTAGAAGCTTCTTTGGAGGTCAATTTAATATTTTTTTAATTTATTTAGTAGAATAAACGGCAGGACGACTTCCCAACTGCCTACCAAGTTTATTGGATTTTAAAATCGCTTTGTTTTATAAAATTTAAATTAAAACATTACACTTTTAAACTATTTCCAAATAAATCAAAAACAGTCTTATTAAGTAGGTATACATTTGTTCATTTACTCAAAAGACACCAATCGATATAGCAACTTCCAAGCCGTCCTTGCCTCTGAATATTTCACGGCTTTAGACTCGAGCCCGATCAAACTATCACTTGTACAGTCTACTACTTAAGTTTCGTAACATTAAACTTAGTGATTTTAAATCTACGAAGATTTATATTTTTTTAGATATTCTCATTTATTATGAGGATGATAATAAAAAAAAGAATGTTGAAATAGAACTTGGACAAATCTAGTAATTTGAGATGTTAGTTATTACTGACATTCTCTATTTAAAACAATTTTTTTTTTTTTTAATCAATTGTTCTAAAATGCCTTATATTTTATATTTTTATCTTTGATCGTATATTTTTGCTCCCACCGAAAAATATAATAAGTGCGCATCTTTGGATCTGTATGTCTTTCGTAGCATTGAAGCTACCAAACGGATGAACCGACTTTAATCTTTTTTTATGAAAGGTGATTCTAGAACTCAGAGCAGGGCTGGGGACTTACAACCCAAGTGTCGACTTAAGTGGGCCCCTTAATTAATAGTAAATATTTATTCTACTATTTAAGTTCAATTAATTAGAAAAAATATTAAACATTTTTTTTACTTTATAACATAAATATTTAAATAAAAATTATAACATGCTCTAACACATAGTGTTACATTAACTTCACAGACTGTGTAATATTATAGCATCATTTACATAATAAATTAGACAAGATAATATACCACGTATCACTGTTTGCATTGCGCATTATGCATTAAGCAATATTTCTTACTCATAATACAAATTGTACTATTAGTACTATTTTAAACTAGTTATGCATGTGACTTCGACTGTCTTCTTCTTCTTCTTCCTGGCATTAATCCCGGCTATTACCAGGGTCCGCCTTCCTACTCAACCTACTCCACTTTGCACGATCTTTTGCTTTTACGACTGCGTGGCAAAGAATTCCCGTCACTCCAACAGCTTCTCATCAGTCAGCGTAGATTTGAAGTTGGTCGAAACAGATACGCGCTTTTCTTACTTATTTGTGAACAAAAATTTTTATTTTACAGACATTAGCTACATATTGAAAACGAAAGTTTCAGCCTATCCAATAAAATCATTTTTATTGTAATTTTAACGCACAAATATTTTAAATTGATTTTTTTTTATTTTTAAACGGACTTGAATAAAATAGACTATTATAGAAAATTTCAACTTAAATTTCAACCTAGTTATATTTTAACTAGGTTAAAATTCAACTAGGTTAAAAAAAAGAAAATGAATATTCGGCTAACTTGTTTCTTCTTCATCCTTAACTTAGAGACATCGAGTGTCTGATAAGCTGGCTATATCGTTATTGGCTATAATTTGCCACCAGTTCCCGGTGGCAAATTTCTTGACATTAAAAAAATTAACCATGATACTTCTTATTTTAGTTAAAATTACTTGACTACACTGAAACGGCGTTAAAGGTTAATATTTAATAAAATATTGAATGATTCAATATCAATTCTACCACATACTAAAGGCGTCCTCATGCATATATTGATTTCTGTAGAGCCAGCGTTTAAGTATTATGGACTCTTGAACCAGTTACTTAGACAAAGTACTTGTAGTGTTGCTCATAACAGGGTCTACTTACGGTTAAGCTTTTCGCTGAAATCTCTATAAGGATATATATATAAGGATATAGTTTTGTAAGAAAATGATAACTTTTTATTTGAGGATACATATTTTTTCCTCTTTTCTATCCTCACTTTGGAAACTATTCCTTTTCTTTAAAATGATTATTTTTTAAGGTGCTTCGCTAAAATTTATTTTAAAATCGTTATAAAGCGATTTTAATACAAATTCCAGTGAAGCCGTCGCCGTAGAACAAGCAGAACAGCTTTTGTATATAAACGCGAAAGCTGTGGTGGTGGCTGTGGGTTTGATTTTCACTTTAGTAAATAAATACTTTCATTTCCTTTCTCTGGTAACAAGTTAAAGCGCGGCGTTGAGTTCCACCTGAGTGATAGAATTCAACGCCGTATTCGCACGAAAGTTTTCGGAAGTTAGAAGAAAAGTGAGGAACAGAGTGTTTAAACATTAGTTTTTCTCTGCCTATTTAGCCATAGCGAAATAGCGTGGAGCTAACAAAAAAAAGTACAAATTTTACAGCAAATGAATTCGAACCTGCATCCAATAAATCCATAAATATCAATAGATGTATTATTGGTTGTTCTAATCTGGAGTGATCTATAAAAGTGCTTGTTTGGCGTCGACCCTTGTCTGAACTCTTAACATTCATAAGTAATTGAATAGAGCTCCATTCACCTTTGAAGGAACTTGTTACAAGGGACTTTAATTGGAGGATGTGTGGTCTGGTGGTATAGTGGTCGGCAAGTCGGACTTTACAAAGTAATAAGTGTAGAAGCTTTAAGTTCAATTTATAATTGTAAGTAGGCTTCTTTGTCTTTGAACGTGAAATATTTCTACTCTAAGTTTGATAAATTAAAAAAGTAACGGAATATTGTTAATACGCATTAGTTTAAAATAATATTGAGTTTTAAAGTTAAAGAAAATATGGAAAATAGGGAGTACTAGGCTCCCTCTGCCTTCCCTGCTTTATGTTAAATCTGGCGCGAAGGTGAAAAAAAAATACATATTTTCTTTTCTTTTCTTTTCATCTTCAGATATAACATCCACTTTATCTTAACATAATTCATACTCAGAGATCAGGATAACTAATGTAATTTTTAAAAGCTCTTACGGAATACCTTGCTTCCATTAAGCTTAGAAAGTTGTAAACGACACGAAAATTAGGGGGACTTCTGCTTGATGTTATATATTTTAAGTGAATTTTAATACTTTGCGTAAATCCTTAGTTCCCTAATGCTATCTCTTATAACGCCCACACGCAATCTTTGACTAAAATAGGGTTGTAACTTAATAAATTTCTAGTCATTAGTAGCAAACGTAGCAAAAATACTCTATACATATCTAGATATTTAAAGTTATTTTTGGAGAAAATAAGTTTTTTCCAAGAATATAAAATTAAGTTCTTGATAAGGAAATTCTTCTTATATGATTTGTAAAATATTCCAACCCTAAATTGGACGTGTTTAGAATGACTTCTTCAGTCACGTTTAATGGTAGTCTTAATATACGTACTACACAAAATGTGTCTGACTCCTCCTCTAGTGTAGAATTTTAAATATTTCCATTGAGTTTTCAGGTACAATTTCAAATGCAATTTACTCGTAAAATTATAATACTATATTATTGTTATTACTTTTATTTACTTAGAAATTTCTTATCCTACTATAATAACAATTAATTTATTGTGAAATTTGAACGAGATGCCGGTCGTGGCAGTGCTCAAGAGTGTGATCGGTTCGAAATTAAGTATGTAATATATTTATATATCCCGCAGTAGCAGGGTAGGGAGAGGGCGCTTAGTGTTAAGCTTCCTGCTGAATTCTGGAGGCATTTCATGTTAATTGGCGTAATTAAACGCCGCGCTTTGCCTCGACAACAGAACGAATAAATTAAAATGTTAAATATTTCACTTCCTCGACTGGGAATGGAACCCACGTCCTGTCGCGCTTACAGTCACACGCCTGCGCCCCTGCACCATGACTGGCTTCTCTGCCAGCACTAATCAGAGGATTCCTTGACCTTATCGGAGGTCGAAGCGGAAACGAAAGAATAGATTTACAGTATGTTCTCTGTTCTTTCTTACAAATATACAAGATATAATTATATGTATATTAGAAAACATATTAAAAATAATGGAAACATTTCCAATTAAAAAGATGAATCTCTATTACGACCTTAACCGTGGCATCCGCTAAGAAAGTATGTCTATAATTAATTCCGCTAAGACTGTGTTGAGAACAGGAAAATCATATTTCCTTAACAGGAATACTAGAGCAGATTGCTAGTTAAACATGTTTCTTATTACGTTTTAAATATATGTATGTATATTTCGTGCGTAGAATGACGCAGCTATTTTTTTCTTGGTTACAAGCTTAAATTAAATATGCCCTTAATTTTCTTCATGTTATAGATAGACTATCTCAATAAATATAAAATATATTTAAGTATAATATGTATTAAATATTATAAAAATTGATGCTGTTCTGGCGCAGGGGCACAAGCGATAGCTGTGTGTTGACCCTTGTGGGTTCTATTCCAATTCGGGGGAATGAATTAATATTTTCATGCTATTTCCATATTCGCTCTGGTAACGAGGCAAAGCTGCAGTACTACCACTCATCACGTAATACCTCGAATAAACGGCGAAAAGTGAGAAACGGAAGCGTTCTAATGGGAACGAAGTTCCCTTACTGCTTACTTTGCTATTTACGTAATAAATAAATAAAAATCTTTAACCCCTATCCTCACACACGTGTATCCCTTACAGTTAAATTGAAAAAAAAAAAAATTCAAATAAACTCACGTATTCCATCTTCTGTAGTTTCTGTTACCATTTTCCTCCGTCTCTAATCATTTAATATGATAGAGTATTCTACAAAATCAATTCACTAGTTATATATAACGCACCTTTGCCGGTAAGTCGTGCGAAGCGTGAAGAGGTCTCATGGGTCAGTGCGTGCACTGTTCAACGCACGAGAGAGTCCCTCGGTTGATAGGTTGACACGGCCTTTATGTGCCGCATTTTATATTGTAGAGCCTTTTTTCCCCCTTTTTTTGTTATTGGAAAAAGTAAAAGTAATAGCCTTTTATGTGTTAGTGGAAAATTATGAGGTTTTTTTTTGTTTTTTACTCTGTTAGTTTGGATAGGTGTTTATCTGTAACCGATTATTTGAATAATGGGTTATAATAGAGCTAGAGGTATAATATAGGCATGATAGAGCGGTTAGTACAACAGATTAAGTGTCCTTCTGTGGTAAAGACGTAACAATTTAATAGCCCACCACTCAACAGGCAACGCCTTGAGAATTCGGCGGAAAGTAGGAAAACAGAGTGTCTTTACATTAGATGACTGCTGCCTACCCTGATATGGTCAAGGTAAAAAAAGTGATAAAACTAATTATAACCTATTTAGCTAGGTTATTGCGGAATGGAGAGTGTCTTGACACTAGATTAATGTTTAATTCTTTGGTACAAATCCAAGATAAAGGGATGAATAAGCGCCAGAACCGGAAAATGGAACTTATGTATTGCCCAGGTCGAGATCAAAGCCACAAATTTATTGTAAGCTGCTGAAATATTTGAAACATCTAAAATTTTTAAGAATATTTTTTTAATATACCTAATATAAATGATAACTTCAAAGAAAAATTGAAAACGACGCAACCTTCATATTTTTATAAAATATAGAAATTAAGTAAATTTTGTTCACCTCATTGAATTTAAAAAGTACCTTTTTACTTGAAACGTTTAAGAAAAAAATATAAATATATGATATTTTTATATTTAAATTTAATTACAATTAAAATTTTTAAGATGTTAATTGTTAAGATGTTTAATCAGGTCATAAAAGGTTACCTACCTGTTAGGTTCGAAGTACGGCCAGGAAACCTATGTAAGCAAATTAAAAAGGTCTAAGAAATCCTACAAATAAATAACATTGTTTAAATTTTTTTATGGGTCCTCTTTACTGAGTAAACTCTGCTTTATCAAGATTTGAGTGAAAAGCTGAATGTCTCGACGTTCGATCCTGTTTGCTTCTTTGCTACAGAATCCAAAGATATATTAGATAAATATAACTTTAAAATAATTTCATATTGAATTTACTTTGCCACATTATCAGAAATATGAAATTATTCCCAAACACAAATATTCAGGATTATATCTTTGACAAACTATTATATTAATTACAATGACTTATTCAAGTTTGAAGTACTTACAGATTATTGTAAATTTTAATAAACATAATACAACCATATATAACTATGAATTAGAATGGAACAAAAATATACGTCGTTTTTTTAGATTAAAATAATATAAATAATAAAGAAGAAATGAAGGAAGGCGCAGGGGCACAACCGACTGTAAGCACAACAGTTTGTGGGTTCAATTCCCATTCGAGAAAATAAAATGCTTAATATTTTTATTTCATCTTTCTGGTAAATAGGCAAAGCGCGGCCCTAACGTCATCCGCCACTCTACACGCAAACCCTCCAGAATTCAGCCGAAAATAAGGAACGGAAGATCCTTAGCACTTGGTTCCCAGGTTAAGCTAAGAAAAAAATGAAAAGTTGAAGTATACATTATATTCATTTGTTATTTAATTTTTTAGGAGAAAGATGAACCTTTATTCCGTAAACCTTCTTTCTTGACATATCCTTTTATATGTAGAAGGAATTCAGATACTCCCCAACTCTATCAAAATACCATAATATTAGTAATTAAACAACACAATAAGATCAATCACACACAAAATATTAAACTCAGAATGCAATATTTATTAAATAATACCTCATTATGGCGTGAGACTCAGGTACCTAATTGATTGACTACCTGCTGCGTGGGCGGCGTGGGCCGGTTGCCATGGTAACGCCCACGCATCCCCCCACAACCCCCCGCACCCCTCGCCCCACGCGAACCGGCAGACCTTGACCGAGCTCAGCTGATAGCACGCCGGCTGGTATGAACATACGTATGTACGTATGAAGACTGATATATTGGTTCCTTGTGTGGATTTTTTGGGTATTCTTTTCTTTCCTTAATGGTAATATTGAAAATTGTATATGATAAATATAGTTTAAACGTGTAAAGTTTTGTTTTATAATGAATGAGTTAAAATTTTAAATTTGGGATTAAATTTTACTTTGAATTGATGTAAAAATAAGTAAAGATAAATTCAGTTATTCAATAATTAACTTTTTTTTACTTGTGGTACTTTCGTAGGCATTAAGCGTAGGTTAAAATCCTGAAATGTTATTTTCTAAAAAATATAAAACCCTAAAATAATCTCCTAATAACTAGATTAAAGATTATTCAAAATTATCATTTTTTTTATCTTTCGTCACTATGTGCCGCCCGGATGCTACGTTACTCGTATTCGTAGCACGCGTTCTACACGAGGGCGTGAGAATTGAGATACATTTTTACTTTGTAATGCAGACTTATATTAAAAGTCGAATTCATTACTATAACTTAGCTTAGAGTGGTTAAAGCTAAAAAATAAAGATCTATATTTCTAGCTAACTCGACCGAATCGGGTCTCATATGAAACAAAATCGAGCTTAATTTAGGAACAAAATAAAATAAACTTATTTTATTTAAAGATAAAATATATTTATCACAGAATTAGCTGGGTGGCACATAAGGATGTGACGGTGGGTTCGATTTCCACTTGAGGGAATGAAATATTAAATATTTTTATTTCCTTGCTCTGGTAACGATGCAAAGCGCGACGTTTCCGCCACTCAACACGTAATGCCTCGTGTGTTCGGCGGACAGTGAGGGACAGAAGAATCTTAATAGTTCTATCACTAGGTTCCTCCTGCCTACCCTGCTGAATGCGGGAGACAGCGTGAAGCTGATATTTATTTGAAATACTTCCGTGGATGCGATGACGTAATGACTAATATAAACTTATTTTTAAGGAAAATAACAGTTGAATTACCCCAAGAAATTTCACAACAATGTTTTTTGGATGTGAAAACGAATAAAGTCTAAAAGTTTCTGCGGTGACGAAATTACACTTATTGAGTTACAAAAGTTTACAACTTCTTTTGTAATTGAGTTATTTTTAAAAGAATAATTTTAGACAGTTATTTTGAGTTCTTGTTCCTATTTTGATGTTTGATGTCTTAATATTTCATACCTACCGGGTAAAAAATGTAAAGGAAAATGTTACGCAGTCTGCATATCTCTTTCGCCTCGTCCACTGTTATCAAACTCTTCATACATACCCTCCAAGATTCCCTCTTGTGTTTTACGTGATCTTTATCCAGTACCATCGATACTGTGTAATCGAAGGTCCACCTACATCTCCTTTTAAGTATTTTGAGTCATAAACAATATAATTTTTTAATAATGTGTATTATAGAATAATATTTTGATAAAAAAAGGTTACTTTTAAACACGTAATAAGAAGTTTTTTGTACAAGTACTAAGTAATTGAATTTTCATAACAATTTTTTTTTAGCAAGTCCATAACTACCCAAAGCGACCATTATTTAAATTTACATTTATGTATTTAAATAAATTGTAAATACATTGGCTTTTTCTATTCAGAAATCAATATAAAGATTAACACACGTAAGTCGTATATATGAAACCCTATATATCATTATCAGAAATCTATATATCTTCAAACAGTAGGTAGAAATCAATACGCAATATCTATTTAGTCATACTAGAAAACACGTTGCAATGTTTGATACCCAGCCTGCTATTTGCAAAGTGCATAGGAAATTAAGGAGCAATCGAAAATTAACTTTATTCTTCAAGTAGAAAGGTATATAGTATAAAAATGATATTAAATCGAGTGGGTGTATGACGTCATTGCGCGGCAACTAAAGCTAGGATATTGTTTGTAAACCAGTAGACTCGTTAGCTCAGTAGGTGAGAGCGCCGATATTTAATATGTTCTTGACCATCGGAGGGCGGAGGTTCAAATCCTTCACGAGTCAGACTTAGTTTTTGTTGTTATATTTTTTGTTTATGTTTCTTAGACTATATTTGAGCTTCTTAAAGCATATTCGTTTCCTTGTAGTCTATTAAAAAGCGAGTGTCATGATATTGTTGGTTTTCTTTACCTATTTGTTAGGATATTTAGGTGGTAATTACGCTTACATAGTAAAATTATCCTTTTTCCTAGACTTGGTTGGAATTTCGATAAATTCGCTCTCTCCAAGAAAAAAATAAAAAGAATTATAGAAAATAGTGATAACGAGGCGTCGTTGAGGGCCGGCTGCAATACGTACGGAAATTCATTATGGAAACGGAGTGCCTTTAACATAAGGTTGCCAGATTCTCTCTGCCTACCATACCTATACTATTTTTCCATTTCCATTTCAGAAAAATCTGTTACTTCTTGCATGATTATTTCCATAGTGACAATATAAAAAAAATATATTGGAATTGTCATAATTATTCACGCTGCACGCTGTAAAGGTGCGTGGCGCTGTTATTGGCTTACAGTATTACACAGAGGTGTCACGGGTAAGACGATTATATGTTACACAACTTACGCTATCAGCCCTATCATGTAAGCATTATGAACGGCGCCATAATTATTGAATTTATATTTGTTTTGATATGACTGTATTCTATGAATGGCTTATTATTAACTTTCTACATATTTTAAATTTAACCCTTTTGGCCGCATAGTGGTGCAGGCAAAGTAAAACTTGTAACAAGACTGTCCATTCTCCACTTTCCGTCTGATTTCAAAATATTCTGTGATTAGTTCTGATTCAACAACACGAAATATTAATTCTCTCCCCGTCTACATACTTTCCAAAGAAGAAAAATATTTAATAAAAACTAAGTAAAAATTAAACATATCATTACAAAGATGACACTAAGTTACGCGACTGATTTCCTTTGCGAAAAGATATATACATGTGCTGGTCTGGTAACCTAAATTAAATACATATATGCGGTAAGCGTAGCTTACACTTCTACGTAGCATTATGCTACAAATAAAGGGTGGCGGTAGCGGCACAACGTCTGGTATACGCGATCGTTGTGAAAATAGTTCATTCTCCCACTTGAGAGAATGAACTATTTTCATTTACTAATACGCAATGACTCGGAAAATGTCCTGAAAGTAGGGAACGGAGTGTCTTATTATAAGGTTCCATCTGTCTATCCCGCTACATACACATACAGTGCGAAACTTTTTTTTAGCTTCACCCTGTATCATGTACATAGCCTGGGAACTTAGTGTTAAGACACTCCGTTTCTATTAAGATATTTTCATTCCGCTGTCCACTGTCACCCCATTTTATTTAATTTCCTAATCGTTTCCGTAATATTTAGAAAAAAAAAATATAAAGAAAAAGGCTTTGACTCGTGAAGGATTTGAACCTCCGCCCTCCGATGGTCAAGAATTGTATAAATATCGGCGCTCTCACCTACTGAGCTAACGAGTCTCTTGACGAGTGCATCATATTCTGGCTGCATTTGCTGCAAAATGACGTCATCCACTCCAAAGAATGACGTATTAATTGTAATCTATAATTATCGTATTAGCTGCAACTTTAGAATTATCCAAAGTCTAGGAGTGACGGAGGGAGAGTTATATATTTAACACGATGAAAACACTATTGACCTAGTGTTTTCTTGTTTTCGATCGTTTAGTGAGACCGTGTAAATTGTTAACATTGTGAGCTTTCTAGCAAATTCGCAAATAATTGACATAATAAGGATTGGAACTTCCACCATCTGATGGTAAAGAATTGATTAGATATCTGCGTTATCAACCACTGAACTAACGAGTCTCTTGATGAGCGTTGAACTTATAGATGCATTTTTTGTAACAACGTTTTGACGTCATCTTCTTGGAAGTGATCCATTCTTAAAATTAATCATATCTTGGTTAATATACTTCACAAGCTAGTGATTTGCACTTAGAGACGAGACGAGAGACGGCTGTGGGTACGATCCCCACTCGATCGACATTGCCTTATAGTCACCCTCGGCCTAGGCTCGGTCGGAGTGCCTCGGCCTCGATTTAACTTTAATAAATATAATAATAAAATCAGGAACAAAAAATTAAATCAAACAAAAGTACTGACTCGTGAAGGATTTGAACCTCCGGCCTCCGATGGTCAAGTTTGAATTAAATATCGGCGCTCTAACCTACTGAGCTAACGAGTCTTCTGACGACTATTTCATATGTTTGCTGCATTTCCTTAAAAATGACGTCATAAACTCATACAAATGAATCATATTTTATTTCTAGAATTATAAGATAAATCGTAATCGGTGATCGTAAATCGTTTGGATTCAAGACATTTCACCGGTCCGAAAAAAAAGTACAAAAATGGAACCTAGTGTTAAAACACTCCGTTCCCCATTTTTTATTGAATTCTAGAGACACTGTGTGATGAGTTGCCGAATTCATCGCCACGCTTGGCCTCGTCACCATAGCGAAGAAATGAGAATATAAAGTTAAATAAATATTTCAATTTTTCGAGTGGGAATCGAATCAACATTGCATTACATGACCATATATCTTATATGAAAAAATATATTATTGGGAGCATTTGGGAGTGTAAAGGAATTGGAACAATTATTAATAAAATATTTGTCTGTGCGTTTGTTATTGCATATGACAATATTGTTACAAAATACGTTTTTTTTAAAATATAACTTAAATGCTAGTTATCGATAATATGAAAATCTAAGAACGAAGAAAATAATTTAGATGAGAAAATAGATAATTTTACAATAAAAATGAATGAACGCAATTAATGTTGAGAGCAACGATTACTATTATAATAACAATATAATCATAGATAACGATAAATATGTTGTTCTTTAGAGTGGATGACTTCATTTTGTAGGAAATGCAGCCAGAATATGCAGCGTTTGTTTAGAGACTCGTTAGCTCAGCAGAGAGCGCCGACATAAGTATTTTCAATTCTTGACCATCGGAGGACGAAGGTTCAAATCCTTCACGAGTCAGTTTTTTGATAAATTTCTGTTTTTGTTGAATATTTAAATAACCTGGAAATCGATCAGGCGCCTTCCAGGTTCCTTCTTCTTACTCTATTATTACAGGAAGTTTCAGCTTCACGCTGAAGCTACTTTTTTAAATTACCTACTAAAATAATATTCAAGTACCTTAAAACCATTATAAATTCACATACATAGATATAAAAGATATTATTCTACTGGACGTAGGGGGTGGTAAACAAGTGCACGGCTTGGGGCCAACCCCCCACAGCGCCCCCGCTAAGCGTGCGTGGGGCTAACAGGTGTGGAGATTGTTTTTGTTTATATTTTGCAATTTTTAATGTCGATTGTTTTTTCTTTACTTAGTAGCTGAAAAGGTTTGTTTACTGTAGTAGTATTAGATTTTATGGTACATATTATTTATAATAAGAAAGATTATAAAGATTTGTTTAGTATTTTAAAAAAGGAGAAGCCGTTGTAAGAGGCCTTCGTAGCACAGACACACATCACAGACAGATCACATTTGACAATTGTACATGGTAAATAGACTATGTTAACATTAGGTTCCCTCTTGCCTATTATAAGCGCAATACAGCTTAAAGCAACAAGAATATTAAAACAAAAATCCATTTCCACTTCAATAAAACATTGGCAGGCTCTATTGACGTACAACACAATAATTACTAATGTCCGCCTTGAAGTGGAAGTGGACGTGGACGTGGCATTAGCGGGAACGGTTTCATTATCATTTTTAATTATGACAACTAAGTATTTCGTGTATATGCAAAGTCGATGAATAATATAGCAAAGCGGACGTCTAATTAAAATGTCATTTTAGAATTACTTAGATGGATATTATAATTGCAATAATACGTGGGTTATATTTGTATTCTTTTTGTGTGGTACTGATGTAAAGAAGAAAGTGTAGGCGGAGGGAACCTAGAATTAAGACACTCCGTTTCCCGCTTACCGCCGAGTTCTGAAGGCATTGCGTGTTGAGTGGCAGAACTTAACGCCGCACTTTGCCTCGACACCAGAGCGAAGAAATGGAAATATAAATAAATATTTCACTTCCTCCAATGGGGATCGAACCCACAACCGTCGCGTCCACGACGATTACTTAATTTTTTTTTATTTTTATTTTACATACAAACATGAACGTAGCGGGATTTGCGGCCGCGCCCCTTGGAAATCGTTTAAGTCCAACAAATTCAAAACTAGGTTCAAATTTTATGTTTTCTAAAAAGAATTATTCTTTTCAAGTGTGGTATATCACTTCAAAAATGTTAAAAAAAAATAATTTTAGGTTTTTGGCTCATTATACTGATGTAGATCAATGCTACACCTAAGAAATATATTATAAACCATATTATAAACTAATTTTGAGGGATTTTTTCATTTTACGAATAAAAACAACATAAAATAAAATACATTTAATATATTTTTTTGCACGTTTCAATATAATCAGATCTACAATAACCTACTAAACATGAGGTTCACACGATAGGAATGTCGAGTTAGGCTAATTGGACATATGGACATACATTTAGATTATACACATCCAATTGTTAATATATAGATAATACAATACATATTACTAAAGACATTTAGCGAGAAAGAGATAGAAGATAACATCTTTATTTTATATTAAAGACCGACGTGAAACAGTGGCATAACTCGTGTCTTTAAAGCAACGGTTGTGGAATCGACTTCTATTCGGGGGAATGAAATGTTTTTATTTCCTTTCTGTGATAATAAGATAAGGTGTAACTATATATATGGCAACACAGATAATATAATTTTAATTAAAAACGTCTAAAACTGATGATAGGAAGTCGAAGTCACATATTCTGTCTCTTTCAGGCGTATTTTCTACTGTTAGTATACTAAATACTACACTAGTATATAGATAATAAAGAATATTGTAATAATGATAACAAATTTTAAAGTAGATTCACATTTGATAAGATGTAACAAACTGTAAAACAAATATATTTAACATGTTCAAAGCATAAAACTATTATTAAACATAATTATAATATATATATATATCTCAATAAATAAAAGATATTGGTGTACCAATCAAATTGCATATTACACTCCACCCTGACCCAGGACTACTATAATTAACTTAACAGTAGATAAGATTTTAAAATATTACATATTATTAGATTTTTTTATCAAAAAAAGTGTTTGAAAATAAATATAATATAACAAATATGTGTTAACAGTTATTTGACACGAGTTTAAAGCCTTTAAGAAATCTGTAAGTATAATACAATTAGAATATTAACTTTTCGCCGTCGCTATAAAGAAATATTATTTTGTATGATATTATATTCCAGTCTAATTTATTGCATCTCATTAATTTCAGATAGCTTTTCTCATAAAACATTTATGTGGAGTTATTCCCTTTTTTAGATAATGCAATGACCATCCATCCATGCAGGCCATCTGACATAAATTTCGTCATACGAAGGTCTTCTGACGACTCTTTGAGTCCTTCTCTTCATATAGGAGTGTTTATTATATTAAAACAGTAGTATATTTAGAAATGTAGTGTCACGAAATATCGGATCTCTCTCCACTCCCTACCAATGTCATATTTCGTTGACCTTCGTTTCCCTTTCCCTTTTGTAACCTACTTTATGGATGGCTCCTAAAGTTAACTTAAGAAGTTCTATGGAGATTATCTTAATTTATATTTTGTGCAATGGTGATTTGTGAAAAAGCTTTCCTAACAAAACCTTACATTTATTCAAATACATGGCGTATATTTAATAATAAATTTGAAAAGAACGGAAGAGTTTTAATGAGGAACGAATGATTTAACACTAGGTTCCCAGGTCCCCTCTGCCTACCCTGCTGTATGCAGGATACAGCGTAAAACTAAAAAAATACATAGGTATAGGCCATTTCAGTGGCTTATTAATTTTAGATCGATACATTTACACAGCATTTATAATTCTTTTGAACATTTCTTTAGTTATAAGACTATATAGACACCAAATATTACAAATATTATGAATTTGTTTTTAACATTTCAATACATTTCAATATTAATTAAGTAATAAATAAATATTTTTTAATTATATTTTCTTTGTGGTTATACCATTTTTTGTTTCTTTTTTATAGTACTAGAGTATGTACATTTTTTATAGCTGCCAGAGATATTAAGGTATTTTTTAACTATGAATAAATAACGTCAATAATACATTACTATTAAAATATTATAAGATTTATCTTATATGCAATTGAAATGATAATACTGAAAAAGTTTATAAAAGATAATTATATAAATTATTTCTATAGTTGAAAATAACCCATTTTATAAAAAAACTATAAAAATGAACAAAGACTTGGTCTTCGTAGCATTAAAAATGAAAATTCTGCGGAATTAATTTATAAATAATAATTATAAATATTATGATTATAGTTTTTAATTATGTATATTGATAATATATTCTATAATCATAACAATTTTATTACGATAATTATAACTATTTACAGAATCAGTGTCCATTTAGCAAAGCCGTTGTCATTTATAATAAGCTTATAAGTATATATATAATAGTTAAAAATATATTTATTTTATTAAAAATATAAATTCTTATTTAGAACAAAACATTTGTGATATGCATCTATATACATATATAAACAACTACTTCTAAAACTGATATTTCTAAAACTAATTCGAGATATTCATTATTGAAATTTTTTTTAAGCTTTGAAACGTCAAGTAAGCTACCATCGGCAGTTGCGCTAAAAGAGACGGCATGAAATTTACCAGTTACATTTTTTTTTCAATATAAAGATTACAATTTTATCGTTTAATACAATGGTGGTTGTGACCATTGATTACAATAGGGTTTTCCAATAAAATATAGATTTTTTTAAATATTTAGTCATTAATTTTAGATTCCAATATTAAAAATCATGATAAATCATTTATGATTTATACATGTGGAATGTTAAATAGGAATAAAATTGTTAGCATTTTGAATATTAGCAAATAATATATTAACTTCAATAATAAAAAAAATCAGATCGAGTATACAGACTTTTAAAGATAGTATATATAATATACAGTAAACAGATAAAAAAATTATGTTTGTTTGTAAATTTTAGTAGAATATGTATATAATATGAGTCTTATATTTTTGACTAGATTTATTTACATTATAAATCTATGAATAATTGAGTACGGAGCGACTTGTCACTACGTTCTTTCTGCTGCTGTGGGAATGTATTAAGATAAAAATAATAATTTTATATAAAAGGATTAAGGATTATTTACATACAAAGTATAATATTTATAAAATCGATTTCCACGAATTTTCACATAATCAAAAATCACTAACACCAATTTAGAAGTAAAAATTTGTAACAATTTTTTTGTGGTACATTATAAATGAAGCTGTTATCATATGTTTTTATTCAATTATAAATAAATATCAATCAACCTTAGGTACTATGTATATAAATAACTAAAATTAATTATACATATACAAAGAATGTAAATTTTAAATATGGAAACGGTTTAACTTAACAATTATGTATTACTAACAAAAGTATAAAAAAATAATAATCTTAATTTTAAAAAGTTTTCGATAAAAATATTATGAACTCCCTATAAACTAAAAAATATTATTTCATATTAAAATGTCAATATAAATATAAATTCACGTCACCATAATAGTCAACAGATGTTATATAAAAATATATATAGCAACGTTCAGATCCACATAAAATATTTGTGCTTACAAACAATTATACACTTTTATGTATTATACGCTTTTATGTATTGAGATAATGTTTAATAGAAAATTAAAACATATGATAAGAAGAAATTATCCTTAGCTTCGTTAAATTTTTAGTAAACAAAATAATATATATTTTGTCAAAATTTATGTTTTATATTATATATAAACAAATTATAATACTTAAATTGACTGTTGTATTCGAAGATGATATCAGATATTGACGCATAATTGATTTATTAATTGGCAGTTATTTCTTTAAGTAAAAATTTTTAATATTTCATTATTAATATGAAATTACAACCTAAATTGCAAAATTTCAGTTTATAATACGAAATATTATTAAGTTTCATTTAGAGATAATTTTAATTCTTTTGGAATAATTAATATTTTATATGAACATAAAAAACAATAAACTAAAAAGAACTATAATTATAGTCCAAGAGCAAGTCAGATCAAACGGAATAATATAATCACAAGATGAAATTCTATACCAATTGTACCAACTAAAAAGAGATCTAAAGAAACTAAATTTGGCATATAAATTTTGTATACTTACTACTGTACTACTTAAGTTGTAATAAGAATATCGATACTTTAATTTGCAAACTATCTCTACCTCCATCTGTGTGAATATAACAAGACACGCCGAAACCATTATGTCATTTTTTGTTGCCCATTTAAAAAAATATGATTATCTTAAACTACTCTATGTACTAACGTAATTTGCTTTTTTATGGTTTGGGAATTAAAGTATCGACATTGAACATCGCCTCCTGTACTATAATAGATGAAACTTTTAGTTTATATTCACGTCCATATCGGGTATTCTGTCAAAGTTTTCTCTTGCCCTACTCCAGTAATAGTATGGTGCGCCGTCGGTGAAACAATACTTTTGCTTTAAGGGTGTATCGTTTTCTACCCAGTACATTAGGTAGAAGTTGCACATTTCATCCTTGTTTGTCGGCCTGTAAATAAATATATATACATGAATATTAATATTCATATATCTTTGGTATGGTATCTATATAAACGGCACAGAGGCACAAGCTTGCAACTGTTAACGGTTGTGCTGTCGATTCCCTCGAATCGAAAAAGTCGAATATTTAATATTTTCATTCCTTTGCTCTGGTTACGAAGTAAAGCGTGGCGTTGAGTGTCTCAATAGGTATTGCCTCGAGAATTCAGCGGGAAGGGGATAACTGAAGTGTCTTAACGTTAGGTTTCTTTGTATCTACCCGATTAAATGCTGGTATCAGTTTTGCGTATTGTACAGACAGGAAGAAAATAATCAAAAGTAGATAAAAATCCTAAAACAAATCATCACAACCAACTTCAAAGCGGCCACAACTCCTCAACCGTACTATAACATAAACCTACCCAATTTTGACGATATGATCTCTTGTATTGTTCATGACGCATCTCGCAGCTAGCACGTCGCCTTTCTCTATGGGCGCCGTATTGACTATGGGATAGAACATTTGAGGTAGTTGCGGGTTCTTAGTGCCGAGTAATTGCCACTTATCACCTCCCCCGGGGTAGCGTCTTACCACGTAACCAGTTACTTGAGTGCCTGTAAGTTGTGGAGGTTTTTGGAGGTTACTTTTAGAAATAAAACAAACAGATATAGAACTAATTATGGAGACATAAACATTTGTTATAAACTTATGACAAAAGATAAACTTGAAACACAGGCGTATAGGCGCGACATGTTGTGGGAGTGATTCTCACTCGAGGACATTTAATATGTTCATTCCTTCGCTCTGATGTCGAGGGAAAGCGCGGCGTTGAATTCCGTAATAGACACAAAAATGGGGAACGGAGTGTCGTATCACCAGGTGCCTTCTGCCTACCCTGCTATGTGTAATATACCGCGTGAAGTGAAAAAAAAGTACAATTAATTAAAAAATCGCAACTCACCCAAAGCATGTGTGTGAGGTCTAAACGCGAACGGATGTATGACTTTATCCTCCCAAATGGTGCACGCAGTCTCCATATGCTCCACTTGGTTGGCTCCTATCATGCCACTCGTGCCCAGTAGAAATACACCAGCTTGGCGTGGCATTCTGTGATAAATGTTATATTTTTGAAATATTTTTTAATGTGTTTGTGGCATTGTTGTTTTCCACTCGAGGAATGAAATATTTACATACAACAACTAAGATAACTTTCAAGTTCTTTTACGATCTTTGTAATAAAATTGAAGGTAGATTTACATGTAATTTTAATCCGTTTATTGAAATGATTAATAAATTAAATATTTATATATATTTAAAATATTCATTATCTTAATCATTAAAGAGAAAAGTTTAATCATTTAAATTATAAAAAGAAATTACCTTGAAGAAGTGTACTGTAGGAACACGCCAGAGTTGTCTGTGGTACCCTCTGAAATATATTATATAATCTGTCGTTAAAGTAATTTAAATAATTAAAGATCAATCGTGGCGCAGGGGCATAAGTGTGCCACCGTAAATGCGACAAGTAGTGAGTTTGATAAAATATTAAATATTTTATTTAAATTTCTTCGTACTGGTAACGAGGCAAAGTACAATACATCTAGAATTCTTCGGAAACTGTCGAACGGTAATGTCTTATTGGGAAAGGTGGATAAGAACTAGCTTCCCTGGTTCCCACAGCCTACTCTGAAGCTAAAAAATAATGTTACATCCTTTAGCTTTGTTATCCATCTAAGCGCTGTGATCACTAGGACGGTTATGACGAAACTGACGGTTCCAAGATGTTGGTCCCGCTATCTTAATTTTTTTTAAATATTCTATAATATTTTGCGATTCATAGAGTGGAATAACACTTGAAAAATGTTAAATATATTTTAATACTCACCAGGAAATTTCTTCATATAGTGCACTTGCAATACAAGATACTTAATAGAAGAATCGCGGCCGAGGAGAAAGCCCACATTTTCTGGTAACTGAAGACTTGGCGCATCACGAGCCCAAGCGTATACTATCTGAAATATATAAAATCGTATTATCAATACTTATAAAAATATATATATTTTTTTTATGACAATGATACCTTTGAATCAGACCGGAGCGAGCATTTCATTCCCAAGGCATGTTAGCATTAATAAAATCATTGATTTCGTAATAACCTATAACACACAAATGTCAAAAACAATGTCTTCTAAAATTATTTGTGTTTGTGTTCACTTCAGAGCGTATCCCTATTTTGCAAAGAGATCCTTGCATCAGCCAACTTGGCTGTGGAATCCATTAAGCGACTTCGAATTTTATCTTTTAGTTTCGAGTTTTAGCTTTATCCAGTATGTAGCAAGTAGGCAAGGTGAGATAGAGAAACGAGTTATTGTTATTTCTGGTAAGTGCGGCGTTAAGTTACGCTGTAAAGCTTAAAAAATGTATCATAACAACCTGTGATCCAGAACGGCAAGGACTCGCGCTGGGGTAAAGCGTGTCTATCTCATTACTCTGCATTTCTCCACAGCTCCTGTAAAAAATTACGTTACAAATAAAATTAAGTAACTGATTCAAAACAGAGTGATCGATAATTTTGGTACTTACTATTGATTAGTAAATTATTACAATAATTATAGTATTATTTAAAACATAGATATATTTTGGGGAATGTAAAAACATGGGAAAAAGTAAAAAGAGAATTATGAACTTAATGATACTCTGTGATGTTAAGTTACACTTAACGCCGTAGTAATAGTCTCATATTCGAGGAACGGAGGTTTTTCACTCTAGTATCTCTGTTCTCTACGTCTTAGTTGCTATTTGCACGGCAAAAAAACGGTTTTTCGGCTTTATACTTTGTAAGATTTTTTTACTTGCCGCCCTTAAAACAGAGTGGCTAGTGGATATACCTATACGTCGTGCAACTTAGCCTCGCATTTTTTCTAAACAAAGTAAAGAATTGCTCCATTTTACTTTCATTTGATATTTAAGGCAGATAACAAAATCAGTAACAGGCAAAACGGATACAGTTAACTTGATTGCTATCAACCCGCAAGGCAACAGCGTGAAAATCGATTTTCTATGTAAGTGACTGTAGGTATCTGATGAGGACTTTATTTAACGTTACTATATAAATGAAATACTATAGTTTATAATTCATTTTCTTTAGAGAACAGAGCACACGTAGAGAAAATAGAGTTAGTGTAGGTATATACATATACCTAGTAGACATTTTCATTTTAAACTTTTGATGGAGATGAACGCCGCTTTTACTCAACTTATTCAAATCAATTTTGGAAAATTGATTTGAATAGGTACTCTATCATATAAAATAAAATATTTTTTATACACTTTCGAATAGTATAAAAATAGTAGGAAGGAACATAGCGAAAAAACAAAATATGAATTTAGCATTTTTACACTTTAAGCCGACGATATGTATATTGTATAATTGAATAAATAAATGTATTTCCATAATATTACAAAGAAATTTATAACCTTATAAATTTTCTTTAATTTGATTAGAATCCTCCATTTTGACGTAACAAGCTCAATAAGTTCTGTTCGCCGTTGCTTACGCCGCTTCGGGCGTAATTAAGTTCAGTAACTTACGTTTTCAGGGCTTCGATTGATTGGTAAATTTCGTTTGACGTTAGTTTAGTCTATACATATAATAATATTGTAACTGATTGCTGTCTGTACATTGCGTCTCTCCTTATAATTTATACTTAATAGGTTTTTAACACGTTTACCCTCTAGCTGAACTAGCTGGCTTTAACCCGCGGCTTGAACCCCGTGGTCAAATGAAATTAATTTACAGTTGTGTATGACAATATGATACATTTTAAGTACTCGAGGTAACTCTTAACGTAGACACAGTAGGTTATATACGTCGAAACAATAAAGTTGATGTAACACTAGGTTCCCTCTGCTTACCCTGATGTGTGCGGAGTACAGCGTGAAGATTTTACACGTGATAGATTTACTATTTAGTAATTCCTGAGATTAGCGCGTACTACCATAACACACAAAAAACGAAGCTTTATAATATTGTTATGGACTTATACCTACAATATGGTAAGACTTTGCAGACTCTCAATAGCACATTCAATAATTATAACGTAAACTAATAAAATAAACGTGAGTAACATTTATTAATGCTATTGTCATTAAAATAATATAAACAATAAACACAGGCATGAACAAATAAATAAATACAATAAATAAACTGAAACTGTCACGATTGAAATATGCCTGGGCATGTCCAAAGCATCATAACTAAATAACTGAACTGAACTTCCACCCTCACGCTCTTTTTGCATAGCAGATATAGAGCGTAAAGTATCTCTCTATTTTCTTTCTTTAGTGGAGAAACTCGACAAGGCAAAATGAGATATTTAAAATATCACGTTTACAATCAGTCTGCTCTACGATAGTCTCTTATCTTGTCCAAAGCCTACATTTGGGCGTCAAATCGTTTTTTTTTACTTAACTAATTGAAAAATAGATGCTTGCATAAACTAATTCAAACAGCGACAAAATAATTGTTTATTTTATCTATTAATATAAAGCAACAGGTTTTAACTTACCATACTGAGTCATTAGATCCGGGTTCCGAACAACCGTAGAGAAGCATGTGATGGGCCGTTTGCATCGTGGCGTTCGGTTTGAAGCCCACTAAAAAGAAAAAAAATAGATGTCTTAACTCTTAGTCCTTTGCTCATCTGTACAGGTTATAATTTCGATCTCGCAACATTATACATACCCACATAGAAGTTTTTCTGCGGTGAGATACGTATAGGAGTACAAAGGTACAGTTCATCCTGTAAAAAAATATTATTAATTAATACTTGTATTATAGAAAAACTAACAAATTATATCTATATTTTATAATAATATTAAAAATATTTATAAAATCATTTAATAGAGCAATATTCCATAATCATACATATTTTATTTATAGTATATAACCTGACATTAATCCTTCGCAACATAAATATTTATCTATTTAGAGATATCATAAAAGTTTCTAAGTAAAATGTTATTTGGCATTCTAATTTCCGACTCGTAGAGGTCGTCGTGATTAGCGTGCACAAATAAGCGTGCGACTGTAAACGCGACAGTTGTGAATTTGATTCCCACGCGGGGGAATGAAATATTTAATATTTGCATTTCATAGGTCCGACAACAAGCCACTTGCCACGCAATACCTCATAATCCGGTGGTAAGTGGGGAGCGGAAGCACCATAATGGGGAACGGAATGTCTTAACCCTATTTACCCAGGTTCCCACTTTCTACCCTGCTAAGTGCGGAATCAGTGTGAAGTAAAAAATAATCTTATTCTCTTATCTATGCAAAAGATTGAGTAAGCATATACAAATGCATATATCTTTATACATAATAAATCTTACAACTACATGTTGATAAGTGTTTTGGGAATTTTAATTGGTTCTATAATTGTAACCGACAAATCAATCTTTCACTGTATTAAGTTTATAATTATACGATTCATAAAATCATTGTTAGTTTCAAAATTTTTCGTTAAATATTTTTAAAAAAATGCCATAACATTTGTAACTGATATTTCTTTGCAACTTGACAATTCAAAAGTGCTTGTACTAACCAGGGTTTAATTAAATTTTGAATAAAGAATATTTAGATTTTGATAAAGGTTTTGTCTTAATTTAAAAAGGTAAATGAAATATATTTGTGAAAATAATTATTGGGGGCATTTATATTATAGTAATGGGATCTTGATAATCTCAGAAACAGCTTAACCAATTTAAACACAATTTTGTTATAGTATATTTTGTTAAACTTCCCTTACTTCTTCCCTTTCCTTATGTTTTATTTCAATTGGTGAACCAACTTTGCAGACAAAGTCACGGGCATAACTAATACAATAAAATAAATAGCTATCATTCACAAAGAAAGGTATATAGTTTGCATATAACATTTTAACAATGGATAACAAAAACAAAATATCTGACAGAACATGAAACTATTCTATGCATGAACAATAGTATTCCTGCAACAGTTTGCTAGTTTATTGTATGAATGTATAAAATTTAGTTTAAGTCTAATGTACTATGTGGTGAAGGAATATGAAGGAATGTCATACAATTATTTCCAATATTTTTTTAATACCGATAAGTTTTTATTATATCTGTTCTATAAAACTTGATAAAGCTCATGTGCATAATTGTGAAACAAATATTACAGAACAAATATATGCATAGCACTTAAAAGTATAACATAATTTATAAAATATATTAAAAATAAATATTTAAGTTTCATGCTTATAGCAAAATGGATAAAGTCAACCTAATGTTGGAACATTTCATTTTCAACCCGATTTCGAAACAGTGATGTTAAGTGGCAACTTAATAAATAAAAATCTAATCAGCTTCACACTGTATCCCATACACAGCGAGGTAGGCAGAGGGAACCTTATGTTAAGAAACTCCGTTCCACACTTTCTGCCAAAGTCTGGAGGTATTGAGTGGCAGAACTCAATACAGCTCAGAGCTAATAGATTTTTTATACATAATTAATGTCATAAATTATTTGTTACAACAATTATTAATATGAGAATATGAATAAAAAAAAGTATATTTATTATAGAAAATAAAAATTTTCAGTTAATAAAATAAATATAAAATATTTATATTTCACATCCAAGTAGCAAGAAGTAATTGTTTAGTTCAATAGAAAAAAAATATGCATAATTCACAGTTCATGTGAATTAAATATGTTTATCCAATAAATTTAAGTGTGAAATAAAATTTTACCTTATTAGGCCAAACGTTGGGCATAAGAAACTCATATGTATTAATTTCATAGGTGAAAACACTTTTTCCGATAATCGCAAGCGCAAAATAAATATAAAATAATGAATTATAACACTTCATTTTGTTTATTTATGAAATAATAATACGTGAAACAATATATTTTATACGTCGACTTCGCGGTATTTCCCGTTCAGTATAAGATATAATAAGTTAGCGTTAGCACGCTTATTTTAAAATAATGACTCAACTATAACTTAAATAAAGTATAGAAGTACGCCTGCGAGCGAAATGCGAACTGAGATTGTGAAGCGACAAGTGTTTATTTTATTTTTTAAGATATTCACTCGATCAATAACATTTTTTAGTGTACCAACGTCATAGAACAGGGATAACAGTTACAAAAAAATAATCTTAAATTACGTTTTATTATTTTTACTTAAACTTCATTACAAATAATAAATATTGTTTTATGAAAACATGACTAAAGTTTAAAAAACTTTTTATGTTTTTTAGTTTTAAACACTTTGCATGTTGTTTTAAGTTTTAACCACTTACTTCAAAAGAAAGTCTATCTGGCAATACCACACCCTGAATAGTTTTTCACATAAATAAAGATGGCGTTTTTATGTACAAAATATTACTTAAGCTAAGTAAGATGTCAGTAGTGTGGTGTAGAATTTTGCATTGGTTGAGACAACGCTTACTAGATGTCTCTGTCTCAAATTTTGTTTATTGTATTACAAACTTTGTAAAGGTAGAGGTACTAAAGGTATACTAAAACTTAAGGCTTTTAGACAAAAAATATCTACCTTAAAATTATTTACAATTAGGAAACCAGTCGTAAAGACTTATAATAGTCTTATCTTTAATGTTTATTTGGACTGAAAGTAATTATATTTGAGAGAGAATATACGAGTGTCCTCGTGGTGAAAGGGGACATGTTGTGTGTTGTAGGTTCGATCACACTAGGGAAAATGAGTTATTTAATATTTTCATTTCTTCGCTCAGGTGTCGATTCAAAGCGCAGCGTTGAGTTCCGCTACTCTGCCTACCCTGAAATGGTATTTTATTGCGTATTTTCTTGACTTTTTTGTTGGTAAACAACTTTTCAAAATAATTGAACATCTCTAGGCTTTAAAAACAAACAAAATAAAACTACAATTTCTATCTTCTTATAAATCACAATGGCAACAAAGGAGCTTTGTTTACATTTAGATATTTCAACGCCGAACTATATATCAGGCGTGTAATGGAAGTATCTTGTAGTAATAACGTTATCTGTCAACTCTCAAAACTACTAACAGTGTTGCCCTCTTTGAAAAATTCTATTACGCTTAGCAAAATAAATTGACGCTGGAGACCGCTCTCGCAAAAGCTGGTTAGCAAGGCGAGGCTACAATAGAATTTAGAAATTGAATTTTATATCCTTACATGTTATAAATGTTGCAGATTTACTGTACCTATTAATAATAATAATTCTGTCAACTATGGCCGTACAGTACACTATTATTCGATGATTAAAATAGTATTGTTGATTCTGTAATTATTTACTGTTTCTTTTTCATACGTATCGGCAGAGAGAAGCAGAAAACACTCTGTTTTCCACTTTCCGCCTGTATTAGACAGTTTGCGACGAATTAATTTATTTAATGCTTCGCTGTGTCTCATGAAAGCGGTAAAATAATATCTATTTATATTCCGTTTCTTCTGAAGACCATTGAACTTACAACCATCGTGTTTATAGTCACACAAATACGCTGCGATAGCCTCTGTTGTTTATATTGGTTTTGCAACATTTATTATAAATTAAATGAAGTAGCCTAATGAACTGTAATTATTTTATTTTTTTTCTGCTGTAGTCGAATTTTGCAGGTAGAGTTCTAAGTAACTGTCATTCTCGTCTCATTTGTTTTAAATATAGGCAAATTGTATAACCAATGTTTGTGTATGATAACCAAGCTAAGTAGAGAAATATTTGTACTATACGATATATAATTGTTTTTTAAATATATTTTAGAAGAGCATTATTAGAAGTAAGAAGTAACAAAGTATAACACGCTACATATTATTTACTTGCAAAAAAAAAACTAAAAATATTATAAGAAAACTAAAAAAGATTGGCACAGATTATAGCACATTCATCTATGACAAAAATCCGCTCATATATATATACTTACAACGTTACATCTTACAATGAAGGGTCAGGGTCTACGCAAAATGATATCAAATTCTTCACTATCATCCAAGGACGTGGCGTTGGTACGTTTTTATTTCAAACGCAGCACATTTGATCCAATAAGCCTTTATATTGCTTTCCATTTTTCCCTATGGGAAAGTGGAAACGCTAGAACCCATTTTGACCCAATTATTGAATTGAAATATTATATTCACTTCATATTTAAAAATATAAATGTAAATTGAATTATTGTATGCATTTTATTGTTTTAATAAGCAATTCGATATTTTACAAAAGCCCTCCATGATTAATACTCGATAATCGAACATTTCATGTTAAGAAAAAAAGAGAAAATAAATATATTTCACAGAAAATTCTCAATTGAAAGTCTTTGTGCATTTAATAAAATAATCCGTTGTTCCATAGTTGAATATTGTTTAATATTTATCTACGTTGGTAGACGTTCAGCAGTTGAATGATACTTGTGTCTACGTAAAAGGGTGATTTTCACGTAAAATATCTTAATAAACAGGACTATCTTTTTTTTGGGAGTACAGTTGTGTGTTCGATTCACGACGCGTCTGGGTAGTTACAGAGAACGTCAACACAAGAAGATAAGAAAAGAAACTATTGACATTTAAAAACGTTTTAAGCTATTTATTTCATCTATTCTCTTATTCTACACCATTTTCATTACTCAGCCAATAACATCTCTATTAAAAATCAATTGCATCGGCGCCTGTGACGCGATCATGGCGCACTTAGAATGTCTGATTGAACACGATGGTCGCAGGTTTTAAGTTACACTCCAAGAAATATTTATATGCATAGCTAGGGTGCTTCGCCCCCTACGTATTTCGCTTGCGAATACCTCTTAGCTATCTTTATTGATAAAAAACTTGATGGTCAACGATATAATATATATGTTTCGTATAGTAGGTAGTACAGGTGGCAATGCTTCCACTCAATGCTCCGTACATAGGTTAGGCAGATGGAACCTGGAGAACTTTGCGTAAGTACACTCGGTTCCCGTTAAGACACTTCCGTTCCCCAATTTCCGCTGAATTTTGGATCAATTAAAACATCAAAAATCGCATTTTACATTGTTCACCGTTAATTTATAATATAAATAATGATTTAAGAGGCACAATATAATTTATGTAGAGTACCAAAAACAATTTTACTCAAGTAATATCTAAAACAAACCGCAAATGAAGAAAATTTATAGCTTATTCAATTGTAGCACACTCTGACATGGAATTGCCGTGGGAAGATTCTATCAATATGAATTTATTGTTATTACGAATTTGATATTATATTGATTTATTTTATTGTTACATTACAGGCATTATTCAGGTCTCTCGGTTGGAAGAGAAGATTTTCTTTCTTTTCGTGGGTCACAGAATAAGCATTATATGAATTTTTCTGAATCACCCATTGTCATATTTATGTTCGATTACAACTCGAGGAAATGGAACTTTTAATATTTTTATTTCCTCACTCTGGTAAGGAGGTAAAATGGTGGTGAGTTTCACTCAACACGCAATGCTTTCAGAATTCGGCGGAAAGTGGAAAACAGAAGTCTTAATAGGAACGGGGCGTCTTAACATTTGGTTCCCAGGTTCCCTCTGGCTACCCTTGTGTGTGTATGTGTAAATAATAAGGCTAGAAATAAAATATATATATATATTTTAACAAGAAAACTGTAGAAACAATAAATATTACTAAGCAGACGCGTCTACACTATATTCTTTGCTTGCATCAGTACTCAGGCCACGTAATACCCAGTATCGAATGTTTCACGGTATACGTGCGGTGACGTAGATTTACGTGTGACCTTATTGTGTTATAGGTGAATGGGGCACTAATGTCACGTTATTGGGGTAGGAGCGCACCAAGCTTAGTATCTGCTTGGGAGATTTAGTTTATATGTTAATGGTTTACTATTGAATATTTAGTATGTTTGTTATATGGGCTTTCTTGAAGTGTTGTAAGAATTAATTAAGAGTAAAATTTGTTTCTTTTATATAATTTTGGATTTTGATAATTAGCGAATTAGGGGAGGGGACAAAAACTTGGAACAAATGGTGTCTAAATCTTAGTCAAGACATTCTCTTTTCCTCTTTTTTATTTTAAAAGCATTGCGCATAGATGATCAAATATATTAAATACAAACATTCACTCAAGGGTCGAACCCACAAGTATCGCAGTTATATTTAGACATAGCCAAACTGCGTCTCGATGGCGTCATCTCCTCTGAAACGTAGGTACACATGAAATAGAAAAGCCTTGCTATCTATTTTACGACTTTCAGCTATCGAGCTGGCTCTTTGCAAATGTTACATTTTCTTATTCCGGCCACATGGATATGTTTTACTATGGTGATACCACTATAATGCTTTATCATATATTTTGCTATTTTTGCTATTTTATTTTCAACTTGCCTTATTACTACTATATAAAATTACTAGCGGCCCGCCCGCGGCTTCGCCTTCATGAACTACGTTATTATTAATTTCTGTGTCCATGAGTACATACGTCCTATAAGTGACGTCCATGTAAAATTTGAGACTCCTAGCATTTGTAGTAACGAAGTTTCATACAAACTTTCAACCCCAAAAACAACCCCTTAGAAGTCGAATATTGCAAATTCCCGTCTTAGCGAGCACCTACGTCCTATAAATAACTCCTATGCAAAATTTGAGATTCCTAGCACATGTAGTTTCTGAGATTTCGTGATGAGTGAGTGACCTTTCGATTTTATATATATGGATTAGAGTTTACAATACATCTCCAAGGCCAGTCGTACGGCAAAGGCAAAACGGGTAACTGTAAACGCGACGGGTGATGGGTTCGATTCCCTCTGAAAAAAATGAAATAATTAATATTTTTATTACCTCGCTCTGGCAACCAGGCAAAGCACGGCATAAGTTCTGCTACTCAACGCCCGAGTTCTGCGGAAGGTTGGTAACACTACGTTTCTAAGATATAAAATTAACAGACATGACATTTATAGCTACGTTCAAAATGATAAATGCTTTAAAATCATTTTAGTTAACGCGCTCCTTATAACTATTATATAAACTTCTGTGTTTGGAAGTTTAATGAATCTGAGTTGTATCGCGTTAGAACTCAGTTCATACAAAGTACTGAGTAATTTTGAGTCTAAACTAAGTTCATGGTGGAAGGTAATTAAGATTAAGCGTACTCCCGCCTAATACATCAACGCTTACATAATAATTTTGACGTTTTCCCAACATTATAGGCTGGGGTGTGGCCGTGTTTTTAACTGTTATAGACAATATTTTTAATAGTAACTTAAATATTTAATATTTTTGTAGTGTTATTTATTTGAAACGACTAAGATACGAGTATATCTCGTATACAAATTATTTGAATGCAGAAAATTTCTGGTTATTTAATTGAAAAATAATTCATATATTATTAAATGACGATAGCATATTGGTATTACAATTTCTTTATTTTCCCTGTATTTAAATTATAATAATGTATATAAATAAGTATAACTATATAATAATATTTTCCTCTTTTGATGTCTGGAAATTTTAATATATTAACGGTAATTTACAGGTTATTCTTATACTATACACTCTACGCAGTATAATTGCTTCTACTAATGTGGCTTAAATTTCTTTAATTAGGTTAAAATTACTAAGATAAATAAATATGAAACAAACTTCGTATTTCCCTAATAAAATATTTAAATTAATTTTATGCGTGACAGAATAAATTTCTTGATTTTGGTTTTAAGATTATAACTTGTATTATTATAACTTAACGTTTATGCAAATAAAATATATCGAAATAATGTAAATATTGTTTTTAAGTTTCGTAGGAATTTATATTGTAAAATAGCCAATGTTCAATTATTTAGTAATCACACATAATTTTTAAGTCTGCCTGGGAGGTAAAACTTGTAGGTATACAATATTTTTTTTTATTTAACTATATTTCATGTCACTTCTATTTTATGCTAGAAGAATCACAAAAAACAATCAGAACAACCTGTAGTTCCCTTACAGCCGGGTCCCTTTGCGAATTGAACTGTGACAACGGAATGCCAATAAGAAATATCTTTCTTGCAATTTGTTGCATCCGAACCCTTATATACCTATTGCTACATACCAATGAATATGATGAAAAGGATAAGAAGTTAAGTTTTAAAAGAGAATTCTTGAAAATAGTTTTGCGTAGTGTCGATGTACTATGTATTAGAACAGCTAATATTTAAACTATATGCAAAATATTATTTATAATCTTTAATATGTACTCTAGAAGGATTTATAAAGTGAAATGCACTTTGCTATCAAGCTTTAAAACAATCTACTTCATCGATCCGAAATGATTTTAAGTAATATTTGTTAGGGAAATGCATTAGGTGCTTTTAGTTCGAGTATTACTAATATGCAAACAGCAAGGCAGGCAGAGGGAATTTAGTGTAAAGACACTCCGGTATTAAGTTTCCGCGGATTTCTCAGGCATCGCCGCGTTTTGCCTCGACGCCAGAGCGAAGAAATAAATATTAAATATTTCATTTGCTCGAGTGGGAATCGAACCCACGACCAGTCACGGTTACAGTCACATTTTGTGCCTGGCCTCGTACGTACTCGTATATAGTGTCCGGAGTTAGTCACTGAGCTTGTTGCTTGTTGCGAGGTATTTTATAAAATAAACTCAACTTTTTGACCCCATTCGATGGGCATTTCCTATCGCATACTGTTAATTGTCACGCAAGGTCATTTCATAGATAAATTTCTCATCCACAGACTAAATTAATTTAATATTCTTCTCTTTTTTACTGTTTTTTTAATTAAGACTATCGTTAACATTTTATACTCTGTGGCAAAGTAGGTTTTTAAAACGCATTGGGGACAGTTTATGGATGTATGGCGTGTTTTACGGCAGTTTCAGCCGTGAAAACATCTGTCATAGGCTTAACTGGGGGTCAGTGGGTTATGTAGTTTATTTGTGTTTAACTTAATGTTTACTTTATAGCTTGAGAATGCGTAAAAATGACTTACTAGGACCTCTATTGATAGAGTAGTTTAGGGATTCGATAAAGGTTAACTGCTGTTAAGCACGATAAAGAAATTGCTGGATCAGAAATCAGTAAGATTTCTAATGTTTGTGTGATTGGTAATTAATGAAAAAACTAAAATAATTAAATAAATAATTAATTAATTGTAACTTTAAGATTTTAAATGTAAATGTTTATTTAACATACTTAGTGTTTATTAAAGCGAGAGCAAGTTAATTACGTGAAAATAAATAATTAAACTAAGATTTTTAAAGGTAAGTAGTTGTAAAGAAAAAAAAATTAAATCTAATTTATAGCGTTAAGGACTTAGGTTAGTTTCTAATGTATATATATTTCATACAAAACCTATGAAAGTCAAAACAAATCAATATTAAATTGCAATATGAAATGTGTAATGTGTAGTGATATGGAAGGGACTTTGCTCTGAGAAATGCTACGAGTGTAACTTGACGAAGTCGTTCCACTTCGTTACTTATTTTCAATAATAATTATTTTTATCAATTTTTGCACTACAGTATTAAAAATAAATATTAAATGGAACTTAGTATCTAGATTCCGTTGACTTCCGTTTCATCTGCCAACCTAGCCAAATGCGAGATGCAACATAAAGTTAAAAATAACTAGCAAATTGTTTTAATTAAACTGAACCTAGCGTATCCCTAAAATGCCTACCACACGAAATAATCTAAGAAAGCTAAAACTTCCGATATGAATTTCCTGCTAAAAATTCCGATATGAATTTCCCGAGTCGCTCAGGCCACGAGCAGTGCATAAAGGAACAAATTCTTTTCCAGTTGTTTATTTTTCGACGGTACATTTAACTTTGAATATCCGTCACGGATCGGTCGGCTCTCGAATTGTTGTAGCGAATAATTTTCACGATTTTCGAGTGAGCTGTGAGACGGGGGTAATTCGAATTAAATACATTGAAAATTTTGTTTTGCGTCGTGTTTTCGTGGTTGGAATATCATGGTTCAAGAGGGAGAGAGAGAATAGAGAGTAAACAAAGTAAACCTAAGTAAGATTGTTATAGCTTATTGTTGATTACTCCGATTCCCAATAGGAGTAATGCACTAAGGTGTCGAAATCCTCCACTCAACACAATGTTTCGAATATTTAGGGATGTGGGGCGAACGGAGTGCCCGCCTACAGAATGAAAGCAGTTCTCCTGTTCCGAAAACTTTGAAATTTTCATATATACTTGTAAAGTGTTGTAAATATATTTTTTATTGTACTCTCTCTTGTTATGAATTTAAAAATAATTTTAATAAGACAATGCATATTTTGTACATACAATACATATGTGGGTATTGATTTAGATTTAAACCGACAATAATTAGAGCCTGTATGAGGCTCTGAGTATAAATATTTAGAGCTCATTTCACAAAGATATTTAAAAGCTTTGCGATATTCATATAAATATAAAGTTGAGTGTTAGTATCTTCAATCAACTATATAATTGATCGAAGTTAATGTACATATGTAATATTAAAATGTATAAAATAAATTACAATGTGCAAAAATATGTTTCCGCCCGGGATCGAACCGGGGACCTTCTGCGTGTTAGGCAGATGTGATAACCGCTACACCACGGAAACTATGAATATGGAAGTTGATATTATTTGTTTATATCAACTGACAATTTTTATCTTTATATATTTTTACAGAGGTACATAATTTTCGGCGACATTTTAGATAATTTATTTTGATAACTTAATCAATAACCAATTGACCACCATAAAAAAAATATAGATAGAAATAATTAGATTTTATAGATTTCTCTATGAACCATTTGAGTCGCTTCTTTGAATGAGTATTTAAAGGGCGTATTGTATCTATAAATATCGTCGCGCTTACAGTCCAGCGGGATCCCGGTTTTCGTCACCTCCCGGTACAGCTTTGAGAGACCAGACGCGGCGTTGAGTTACGATTTTTTTTATACATAAACCTTGTTTTGTCCACCTCTCACCAATTTTACATGATTCAAAATTTCCTATAAACAAAAATTTAACTGCAAACTTTAAATTTTCAACATTTAATGGCAGCAACAAAAATATGTTTCCGCCCGGGATCGAACCGGGGACCTTCTGCGTGTTAGGCAGATGTGATAACCGCTACACCACGGAAACCGATTGATAAAATTTAGAAAAGTATATTCTAAAGCTGCTTATCAAAGTAACATTGTAAAACTTGTTTTATTTCATTCTCTTGTGTTATGATATGTATATAATTATAAGTAAATACCTATATAGATACTGCAGTGGCGTAGTGAGACACTGTCTGAATGCATCGCACGTTTGCGATCTCTCCTGAGGAATGGTTATATTTAAATTATTTTCTTTTCCGTGCTTTGAACTCTGATAGCCTGGACTCAGTTTAACTTACGTTACGTTACGAGTTCAAAGTTGAGCAGGTTAGCATTAGGTTTCCTCTGCTAATCCTGCTGAAGAAGTAAATGTGAAGTTGTTATTTTCTGGAGACGTATATACTGTTTATTGGTATTTATATTTTAGTATAATATCCACGGATCTTCCAAGAAACTTTCACCAAATGGTACAGTAGAAATCATATACATATATAGCTTTAAAATGCACTAATGAGTAAATTGTCAGACAGATTAGTAAACATAATAATATTCAATAGACATAATTATAGAAATACACTCTCTACATTATGTTTATTTCCTATAGTAACAGAGATAGCATATGGCGTTCTTACAATTAATTTTCTTGTTTGTCAAATGAAGTCAAATGAAGTTCATCTATCTTTGGTCTCGTTACCAGATCTGTACTAAGACCTGTAGCGTTTACAGTCGCACCTTTCAAATGAATAGTTTTAATTATATCCACTTGTATATACAATGTTAGTTTATTTTAAGCATTTTACTATGTGTAATAAAACATAAGAATCTGAATTACATGCAATTCTAATTGTTGTATTACCATGAAACTTTATATGTAGTTCTGATGACAATCCAATATTAAGGTACTTTCTGCTGATGTGCTGATAGAACTTCAGACTGCCTACCAGTTAATATATCGCATTTATTCTAATGTCTTATTAAAGTGTAGAGTGTGTAACTAATTATTTTATTTAAATAAAGTATAATAAGTTATTTAATAATAATATAATAGTTCGTTAATAGTTTAATATTAGTTCTACTGTAGCAAACATTTTCATTTAATTTTAAATAATGTTGTAATACATACAAACTTCATAAAAAAACTGTAGTTTGTGTAATACAAATCAGAATTGGTATTTCTTTGTTCTGTAACCTACAAATTAATGAATATTTTCAAGTGAGGGTCGAGCACACAAACATTTTTCTTACAGTTAGACGCTGTCTCAGTGCGCTACGACGGTATTTAGAGTCTTGAAAGGAACGGATTCTCTTAACTAGGTTCCCAGGATCCCTCTGCTTATCATGCTATATGCAGGATATAACGTGAAAATTAATTGGCCCTAATAATCGAAATAATTATGCAATTTATTATATAAACGGTCATTACTTTATCTACATTTTGATAACACTCACACAAAGTCGAGGATAGCGGTTAACATATGCCCGAACTCTTCACGTAGTTCGTTACTTTCTAAATAATGGCGATTTAAGACTAAGAACAAAAGTCAGCGGGATTTATTGTAAGCCGTAAAGTTAATGGACGAAACAGGAAAAAAGTTTTTACGGGGTCATCTCGTATATCGTCTTATGTGAAAGAAAACAACAAGTACGTATAAAATATACTTAAAAATATGAGCTTGCTTAATCTTAATATACTAAAAACAACGTTGACCTATAAAGATAACGTATTTATAACAAAAATAGTAACTTAATGTAAATATTTAAAGCGGTTGTAAATTTGGAGAAAGTAATACATCTACTACAGATACTACTAACTTGTTGGCTTAACTCATAAGATTAGAATCCTTAATCAACGTCAATTAGACATACTACAGATATACCTCGAAGATTCTGTCAGGAAAACTTCTCGATTTTTCCTATAAAGTAGGGAAGGCAGAGGGAAACTAGTGTAAGACTTTTCCCACTAACCACTTTCCCCACACTTTTTCGAATACGTATATGCTTAATAAACGCTTTGACAAAATTTTATTTTAATTTTGGAAAAAATATATAATTAAAAGTGGGTCAAAACAGGTCAAATGGAAAATGTTGGAACCTATCACTATGCACACTGTATAGAGAAGGCACAACATAGCTGCAATATGAAACGTAAACCAAACAAGCCCTTTGAAACCCGATAGCCTACGTAGTCGGTAAATGAAAATGTATAATTGATTTAGCAGCGCCCGAATCTAAACGAAAGTAATGTTATTATACACGAGCTTTTAGCTACGAGACCCCGTCTAATTGTGTTATATGGGAAAGAGGAGATTACCATCCGCTTTGAATACTTTTAAACAATATTTGCCAGTGATATTGTTGAAAGCAAGTTGGAATTGAATTGTGGATGCCTTAATGTTTATATTTTACGGGTATCTACCCGTAATCAATATAAGGTAGTATTTTGTTTTAGTAGGTGTTGAGTTACGTAGCCTTAGAGGTATGACATGACAATATACCTAAATAAGAAAATCCCTTTTAATGCGACATAATGGTGGCTTTCAACTTTATATGCCTATAAATATATTAATTTAATATAAATATACACTTTTAGTATTGATTTACTAAAAACCACATTTAGAAAATATAAATTTTCATGATGACTTCAGTTCTAATTACAATGGAATTATATATTAATCAATATTGTTGTTAATCCAAAATGGCTGCCGCAATAAAATGGCGGATTATAATTTTTTGCAGAATTCATCTAACTTTAGTACAATAAAATATCTATAATGCTTTTAAAAAGTGCTTTTATTAATTTGTTTAACTGCATTTTTTAACAATTCCATATTAGTGGATTGTCAGAATGAATGTCCTAAATTTATGCAATTTCGCACGTGTTCCCGATAACGCTCGAGTGTCCGACTTAATTAAATACGAAGTCAACATTAATTATTATCAAATGACAAGCTGCGATGTGAGCTTTGTCGCTAGTTAACTTGCTTTTGAAACATTCGTGGACTGTTTCATCTTATGCAGTAGTTGTATTTAATAGAATTGAAATGTAAATTTTAGTGATAAAATTTTAATATAAATTAATATAAATTTTTATCGGTAAGGGAATCACTGAATTCTTTGAGACACTTCAGTTTCCACACACCGTCCAATTTTCGAAGTATTGCATTTTGAGCGACGGAATTCGACGCAGGACGTTGTCTTTTTAGTGGAGTGAGAGTCGAACCCACCATTTTGGCATTTTGTAATGTAGTAATCAAAATGTCGAAATAGCCGAAAACTATCAGAAAAGTAATTTATCTCCTTAATTAATATTATAAACATTAATGAATAATTCATAAATGGAATAATTTTAAATTTGGCTAAAAAGTAAATTAATTATATAAGTTTACTATGAACTTAAATGTATTTGTCACATCTCCATTACAACACAAAGTAGGCTCTATATGAGGTAGACCACCCTAGGCTGTAATTAGCAACCTGCCCGTCTGAGAGATATTTGAATAACGTGCAGGGAAGATATAAAGGCATGTGCACATTTATTTCATCAATATTGTAAACAAAAATGTTGCTTTTCTTTATTTTAGATATTTTTATATTGTAATTATTTATGCTTATTACAATGAAATAGTACCAATATATAATCAAGCCGTACGAGATAGGCATCATCACCATCAGATCAGTCTTTTAACGCCCACTGTTGGATATAGGTCTGCCCCAAAAGTTCCGAAAAGTTCCGAAGATCTTGCACTATCGTCATCCCACGACCTTCGCCAAATCTTTGGTCCACCTGGTGGGGGCCACTGATCGGATATCATCACTAGTTCAATCAGAACTAGACAAAGATATAGTATTTTTAGAATAGTTATTTTTTCAGTGACAAAACCAGAATTTATATGATAGAATGATATGTTGAAAACTCAGAACTTATGTTTAGGCTTTTATAATTTTTGGAAGTTTTCTGGATAGTAAAGTCTCTGACTGTTTTCTTTAGTATATTCAAGAATGTATGAGCATTAAAGAACAGATTTAGATAAGCGCTAAATCTCTGATTGTATAGAATGTTAAACAATAATTTCAATATTGTTTTTTGTTTGTTTATGTATTTTGAAAATATATCTTATGTAAAAAGTCAAATATGAAGCCCCACTGTAAAGCCAGCTCTACACAGCGCGTGTGTTAACGCTCCTCTGGATACGTTAATTGAAAGTGGATTGGAGGTGACAGAGTAGAACTGGTTTTTGATTTTTTATCATTCTCTGTTTGTGTGTTGGGATTGTTTGAAATCTGAAGCATTGTTTTTACCTTTTGAGAATGACTTCGAATGTTGCTCATTTTGTATTTACTAATTTGTTTTTCTTTTTTAGATATTTTTCTATTTTTGTGTAATTATTGATTTCTATACGAAAGATTTATTTTAAATTCTATTATCTAATTAAAAATAATTAACTAAAATTTTACGTTTACAAATACTGTCGGGGTTCGACCCTGGATGTAGTAAAAATTTACATTGATGGACATATAGTTAAATTCACTTTTAATTATTTACATTTACACTTTTTATACTTTGTCTCTAAATTTTATTTAAAATGAGAGCAAAATATTTCTTATGCTGCTATTTGTCCTTGCCGATCGGAGAAAGCAAGACGTAATCGTAACTCGTAATTCTGGTTTTCGATAAGTAAGCTATGTCATTAATTATTATTTTTTACATGTAATAGTTGATTGATAAATAATTTTAAAACATTTATATCTGTATTTATAAACTTTTACATACATACATAATTTATATAAATACAATATAATATAAATATACTAATCTTCAAGGTAAAATACATATGTTCATATTTAATTCTAAGAATCACAAAAATATAGATAAATATAAAAATAAAGAATATATATCTGAGACTCTATCTAAGATTTCTTTAAATAGATACAAAACTTTTTAGAGTTGAGATCAGTTAAATGTTTGCGTGAATATGTCTCTAAATATATATTAATATAAAATATTATTAAGGTTTTTTAAATTAATTTTATTGCCTACTGGTTTAAAAATATGTAACGGTTTGTATAGTTTCCGTGGTGTAGCGGTTATCACATCTGCCTAACACGCAGAAGGTCCCCGGTTCGATCCCGGGCGGAAACATACTTTTGATATCAGCTATATTTTTCTTTTTATAAACATAAAGTTTTACATTAGGTTTATTATATTATTTCTTGTATAGTCAAATTTTATATAAATTATATAGCATTTTATTATTAATGTGATATCTATTGTCGTATTCGTATATTTCCGTTCAACAGTTACAATGTAGGTGATGTTTTCACAAGAATGCGGCAAAAATTCAATGTTCAGTGGATATAAGTCGCTACTTCTGAGAATATCGAGTGTTGGTCTAATTTACAATCTATAGCGATTATAAAACCAAAATGGATCTACTATTTTTAGCAGAAATTAGGAATCTACATTATAACAACACATAATTTATTTAATTTAAACCATATCCTAACATTAAATTGCAACTTTTATCAAACGACCTCGTTTTAACCCTGTTCTCCACTTTCCGCCGAATTTAGGAGGAATTGCGTGTTGAGTGGAGAATCTTTACGTTTGAAGTGTCACGTGAGTTTATAATTTTATTAACACATACATAGATTTATGACCGCATTATACACGTAATAATATGACTATCAACTAACAGGGTTGTAAAAGCTTTATCAGATTAGATTGTCCACGTAATAAATTCCATACATGAAGCCGCCGTGGCGCATCGATTGACCGTAAACGTGACGGTTGTATGTTTTATTCCCACGCGTGGGAAAGAATTTCATTTTCCCGCCCTGGTAACAAGGCAAAGGTCGGCGCTGCGTTCTACTATAAACACGTCATATTTCAAATATTAGCATTAACTTAGAATATGCTTTTATTAAAGTAGTGAATCAATTTTACATTTTTCAATATAAATTATTATAAAAAAAGATACATTTAAAAATATAAGAAACCACTCTTCCGAGGGCGGGACAAGGGTCCAAGCCATCGGTGGCTAGGGCTCCAGAGAGAGGAACCTCCGCACAATACGCGCCGTCTCAAGTACCACCTTCTGTATCCAGTTCTTGACCCAACAGCTAAGCGATAGCCTCTTAAGGTGTTGGTCGAGGCTTTTCGCTATTAAACCGTTAACCGAAATATCGGCACAATGATAGTCGCATTGACACCCCACATGGCGGTAATCTCATGGGCTAGGTCCAAATATTTAGATTGTTTTTCTTTTTCGGCCTTCACGAATCTTATAATCGTATAATCTTTGCATGTAAAAAATATATCTTTCTTTGTTGCTCTTCGCGACCGATAATTGTTATTGAATTGGTTTTAAATATTATTTTTTGAATTTACAAAATAGTGACAAAAGAAAAAACAAACATTGTAAACATTGTACCATCTTAAAGGAATCAGAATTGTGATACATTCTGTTCAATGGCAGTCGCGCGGCAAAATGAGATATCAGTGGATATTGAATGACGGGGGAGATGCTGCGAACGCGGTCTCACTACCATCCCTTTTTCCTGTCCTAAACAAAGATTTCTAAGAATACGTGGAAATTATGGATTTTATTTACTTTTTTGTATATGTTAAGATAATAAAATTATTTTGATACACATATGAGTACCTTTTATGGGTTGCTCACTCATAAGTATACGCTACTGGTTAATACAATCAAACTCTTCTGTCGGTTGATTTATTATATGAATCTATGAATCTTTTCAAAGTTTAGGTAATTATACATACTCGCGAAACGAAAAACGATGAAAAACATTCATTTTCAGCTTCACGTTTTATCTCGCATGTAGTATGCTAGGCAGAGGGGACCTAGTGTTAAGGAACTCCGCTCCCCACGCTTACATCGAACTCTGGATTTTGCCTCAATACCAGAGCGAAGAAATGAAAATATTATAAATATTGCATTACCTCGAATGGAAATTGACCCCACAACTTGTCGCTTGAAAAAACGCCTAAAAAAACAATGAAAAACACAACGGAATAACATTAATATTACTAACATTTAAGTTTTACGACCCTTTGTTTTTGAGAATGTTATAATACTAGAAAGAATTGATTTTAAAACAGCATTAAAATGTGTTCTGTTAAATAATTCACAAATTTTAAATAATTAAAATAATATGAATCATAGTATGGCAAACGGTCGTTGAGTGGTCCTCAACATAGATACTAAAATATGGATGGAAATATCAATAAATTCGTTTTGTATTTTACTCATACACTAATATTCTAGCGTTTCAATAATTATTATTTGTATTGCTGATATTGATTATAGTATATTATGTAAGTTTGTTATATATCTTTTTATATCAGTTGGCATACTCAGTTTCTCGCATCTTCACATCTGCCCGCCGCAGCAGGGCAGAGAGAACAAAGTGTTACGCTTAAAACACTCCGTTCCCAACTCATAATCCAATTTTCGAGATATTGCTTGTAAAGTGGAGGTACTCAACGCAGTGCTTTGTGAACCAGGATGTGTTAATGAAAATAATTTAAATATAAGCATTCCACCGAGTGGATGTAGAACACATATACAATCTGCCTACCGAACTTTAAGCTAATTCGACGATTTAGCTTTAGCTTTAGCTTTACGCTGTAACAGTTTGAATCAGCTGTTTCTGAGATAAGCGCGTTCAACCAAACAAATTCTTAAGATTTTTAACACTATATACTAGTACTAGCAGTGAAATTAATATTTAATTGTTTCATTTTATATTTCAGAGTTCACCCTACTCTATAGTAGGGTGAACTCTGAAATATAAAAAAACCAACGCCTACGATATACGAAATACTGAATAATCCTTCAAAATAATGACAAGTGCGGCTCACGGCGCTGTCAGGAGCATACACGATTGACGAGGGTGCCCCGGGACGGTTAGCGATCATTTAGTTGACCTCACCAAGGTTTTGATCCGTGTTAATTTATCATTTTGTAGGGCTGTTAATTTTGCTGTATGGTAAAATTCAATGTAAAATAAAAAAATAGGGTCGGAAAATAAATAACCAAATAAAACAATTACATAATTATATATGTAATTTATTTATTTACTTAATTTTTTAATTAAACTAATGTAGGAAATGAAAGAAGCATTGCAAATATACTTTTTTCACTCGCTGATGATGGACCAACAGAGCTTCAAGTCAGCGATAGGGCCCCAGTCAATCATTGAGTTAATTTACTTTTCAGAATATATATTATCTATTCAATCAAATTCCTATTTAATTACATAATAACATATATACTTACGGGATTTCAACTCGCGTCTTTTGACAACCGTCCAAGAAGCGCAGGTTTAAATTCAGCTAGGGTATAATTTTTATACATTGTCTAAGAAAGTATTTTCCTTTTCTAACTGTGGAATAACAGTTTAAATATGATATTAAAAATTATGTAAATTGTCTGTCTTTAACTAATATATTATATACCTAAGACATTTTAAATATATTTTTTCCTCAGTTCGGTTAGACGAAGTGCGACGCTGGTCGTCAATTGGCGCAACTTTGCAAAAAAGTGAAAAAATACTTGGTTCTTCTATATGGAACCATTATAAGATCAAAAGGAAGCCCTTTTGAAATATAATTAAGTGACGTAACAAGTACACTAGTACTTTACACTCTAGTTTTGCTAAATATTAAATAATTAATTCACCCAAAACGCCAGGCCCTGCGAGCTTGTCAATTATAGTTGAAGATTATAATCAATTTTCATTGTGTTAATAATAATGATGTGTGTAAATTTACATAAAGGGTGGTTTAACCTGGTGGAAACCTTCGCTGGTGGAAACCTTCACAACCTCGAGCCAAGTAATTGATTGTGAAAACTCAGTACGATATTTGACTAGCTGGCTTCATTTTGTTTTGTGTTATTAGAGGAAGTTTTCTCTACTTATGTAGGGCAAGAAATGAAAGGTTTGATAATAAGTCAAAAAAATAATAATTGAATGCTTAGAAATGGCAAGATTTGATTTCTATGAAGTTTTCTTTATTCAAATTCAGTATTTAGTACTTGTATTTTTTCCCATTTTCAGAGATACTTCTCCGTCTGTTACCAAGTTCTATCTCATAAAACGTGATTGTTAGACAGCTGAAATTTTCAGTTATTTATTTTTGTAGGCGCTATAACAACAAGTACTAAAGAACAATAAAATCAATATTTCCGGGGGCTCCCATACGACAAAACTGTTTTTATGTCGCTTTTACGTTATAGTGATACGAAATACTTCGATCGTGATCCCAATTTCCACTTAGCCGGGTCTTTTTATTAACAATTTTTTTTCATATTGGAGGAGGAGCATGTTGATATCATTATTTTAATAAGACCGTAACAATTAAGAATATATCGGATTCGAACCTGGATCCCCAAGATGCTAGTCGTTAGCTATATTAACGAAAAGATAGCTATATTACCGACTAAGTTTAAAAGTACAATATTCACATCCATTTAATAATTCAACAGTATCTATAATAATTTGCTATTCTAGCAAGTAAAGAAAATGATATTTTTCCAACGTAAACTTCATATTTCCGAAGCTGTCACGTTGCACCTAGACGTGAAGCCAATATGCACGTCTGCGGGAAAATATCAATTTCAAAGGATATTATTTTTCTATGACTTTGTTATAGCGCTGACCTGTGCTTTAAAAATGTTCCTTATTTTATATTGTAATATTTGACTTTGACTTTTACACGCAATATCTGTTTAGAGAGATTGTAATTTTAAATATCTTGCTTAATCACATATTAATTTTAAATTTATTTATTATTCGGCGGAAAGTGGGGGACGGAAGTATTTTAACACTAGGTTCCCAGGTTAATTTATCCTATCCTGCCAAGTGCGGAATATAGCGTTAAGTTAAAAGAAAAAAAATGTCATCTATAAGCAAGATTTTGTTCATATGGATATTTGTATCTTGGCATTAATGTGTATACAAACGTTCAAATTATAATAAAAAATAATAATTAAAAGCTATAATATAATATTTACTTCCCAAAATAATCTCTTTTCATACTAGTAAGTATAATATAAAATAAAAGTAAATTCACTGTAAAATAATTTCGAATCGAACTTTTCTAATGAAAACACGTTTTGGAAGTGCGGAAGTAGACACCGGCTGCCGTCTGTGGGGGGTCTCGTCGTGAAACATCCACTTCCGGTGTGCGAGAGAGATCGTGAATGACCGTCTACGTCGCAATGTCAATAGATCTGTACGGATGTCTGTTAAAATTTAAGTAGGTTATAGTATGTGAAACGGTTGGGCGTTCGATTCCCGCTTGGGAATTATTTATTTAATATATTTCTTTCTTCGCTGCTATCAGAATAGAAATACAAAGCGAAGATATCTTCTTTACTTTCCGCCGAATTCTAGCTTTTTCTTCATTTTGATTTTTCGTTGATTGACAGATATCAACGTTTCCAGAGGGAGGAAATGAAAATATTAAATATATCATTCCCCCGAGTGCGAATCGATCTCACGACCATCAAGTTCACGGTAGCACCCTTTTAGCCCTACGATAGAACAGCTTCAGTAAACAATCGAACTCTCTTTGTCTATTTAAAATAGGCTTTAAAATGAGCACAAAATTTATTAAATTTATATTATTTGCCATCGCCATATCACATTTTAAACGTTATTAATCCGATTTCGTTCCAATCAAGAAATGCGATCACGTTTGCTCTGTATAGGCAGAGTTAATCATCCAAATTATCGAAATTAATATGATAACCAAATATAGTAAGGTATTGTGGTAAAATTATAATATAGCAATAGTTGGGCTAAACTATTCCTACCTATAAAACGAGAGCCTGGTAAAAATATTTATTAATTTCGGAATATATATTTAGTAATTGCGGAACTTAACGCTGCGCTTTGCCTCGTTACTGGCTCCCTCTGACAGTGCTTTTAGGAAGATACTGGCTTTTTGTGAGTTATATGCTGTAGTGCATGTATTGGTGTACAATAGTAAGAAGAGTGAATATGTAGTCTTTAAGTATGGAAACAAATTACCGAAAAATGTGCCTTCAATTGAGCTTAATGGCAAAATCTTGCTAGAGTACACCAATTCAAGTATCTGGGCTACATTGTAACAGAAGACCTAAGGGATAGGTTGAAATTGAGCGAGAGCTCAGGGCGTTGTCGATCAGGGCGAACATGTTGGCTCGCAGATTTGCTCGTTGCTCAACTGCAGTGAAGATCACGCTTTTTAAAGCCTACTTTATTAATACACTTTTATTAATTTTATTTAATAACAAATTATTATATATTTTTTTATTTAATAACAAAGTCACTATTAGCTATTAAGTACTATATATTAATTTATTGTATTATTATTAACATATATGGATCATGGGTTGACCGAATAATAAACTTTTTTAAATTTTTTTATTACCAGATCAAGAAAAGATGGAAAGTATTAAATATTTAGTTTCCTTGAGTAAGGAAAATCTCTACAGCCACACGCTTCCCCCTGCACCACGACGAGACTGTCTCCGTAAGCTGGAGATTTTTTAAAATAGAATTACAATCACTGTATAAACTCTAACTATGGAATTGGAATCATATGTCAGTTTATCGCAAACAAGCAAAATAAATGTGATCCCAAATTGCTGGTCACGCACAAACACGTGGTGTCAAATTAGACAAGTATTTTATATCGAATCAGTGCGCGCAAATACTAATTACTGAGTTTACATTTAATTAGTGTTGTTATAGTTATTATTTATTTTGAATGTTAAATATGTTTCAGATTATCTATATAGGTAATTATATTATTTTGTTGGTATGTTTGTAATTATAATGGCGGCACAGCGCCTGATTGAACCATTCAACCATTTTATCAAAAATATTTTTTTTGAGCTGCACTCTGTATCCCGCACATAGGCAGGTAGGCAGAGGGAACTTGGGAACGTAGTGCCAGTAAGACATCTCCGTTCCCCATTTCCCCCATTCTGGAGGCAACCCACAACGCTATTATTATTAATTTTTATTAAATTATAAATTATTTCTACAAAAGAAATAGATGTAAATACTTATTTTTATACACCCAACGTTACAAGAATATAATTTAACAAAGTTACGTAAACGTAAATGCTCAATATTACACGCTATTACAGATAAAAGTCCCGCAGAAACAGTCGGTAATCACGTTACAATATGATCGAGTTACCGCACCGAGGTTGATCTGGGACCGAGGGGGACTTGAGGCAACATTTTTTTTTACCTAAAATCCTCTGTGAACACGGAAAATACGCTGAATTTTATTGTAGCTATAATATTTTTTGTAATTTTCGCCAAAATTTCTTATTTTAAATAAATTCACATTGGTTGGCAGTTTCACGCTTTTTCCCGCATGTCAGGTTAGACAGAGAAATTCTAATGTTAAGACCACTTCCCCTATTTCCTTCTTATGGATTGGTAGATCTTCTTAAATATTTACTAAAATCCACATTATACTCATTATACTCCACTTTGATATTAGATTTCTTAACAAATTGAAGAAGTTACAATGACCGCAAAAGGTGAAATTTTATTTTATTTTTTTAGTTTTCTAGTTTAGTTTTTGTTCTGCTTAATAGAGATTTTTATTAATTTATACCTATAGACTTATTAAACATTTTAGAATAAAAATATAATCAGCAGCGGCGGAACTCAACGCCGCGCTTTTGCCTCGACACCAGAGCGAAGAAACGTAAATATAAATAAATAAATAAAAATACAGTGAAAACGTTTATTAAGAATAACCCAGTAATATTACGTAATGTAGAGAAGATTTCGATCTCTCACGAAGCGTTGGTCCGTTCGTTGAGTTCACGCAAACCCTCATTATTTGGCGCCTGCAGATGACGTCTTGTAGTGAGATATTTGTTCGACCAACGCTATAGCACGTGCTTGTTATTTAAGCACCTAATTGTATAAATGTTGAACTAAATCTTATGTTTTAGTAGTATGTAGTACATTTTCATGGTTAAGGTGGCCGAAGGGAATCTAGGAACCTACTATTAAGATATTCAGTTCTCATTAAACACGTTCCGCTGAATTCTTGAGGCAATGTGTGTTGAGGGGGGGGGGGAACTGAACGCCGCGCCCGGCCTCGGCACCAGAGCGAAGAAATGAAAATATAAATTTAAATAAATATTTCATTTCCTCGTGTGAGGATCGAACTCACAACAAATACGTTTACAATTACACACCACGACTGGCTTCATTATTTATGATATATTATAAAATCAACTATAATATTATCGAACGATTTCAAAACAGATGTTTCTTATAACGGCGCGAGGGTCGATACATTTCGTATTGTAAGCAAAACATGATAATTTACCATAAAATCTATTGAAGCTTGAAAGGCAAAGGGTGAGATACCAGCAGTCCTTTCCTTCTTGTTGTTGTTTACTGGAAGTTACGCCTGAACGAGTCGGTGTAGATATAAGATATTGTATTAGTGCGAATAACATTTTATATTCAATGGATTTGAGATATGTTGATTTTGGGCGAACAAATATAGTAGATTTGTTTGTATGAAGTATTTTATGCTAAACTTATTTTGATTGGAGTTTTAAATGTAGAAGTTGTTATATTCTATGGTGGTTTGAGCAGAAATAAGAAAATATTCAGTAATATTTTGTATTATTATTGAGTGTGCTATTTATTCTCTCTGTGATATATTGCTACGTTCTTACTTATTGAAAAATTATATACTTCCATACATATTTAAAAGGTTTGCTATTGTTTTGTATTGATAAAATATTGAACTTAGTACTTATTGGTAATGCAAATATATGTAGATTCAAAAAGTGACTAAAAATTATATAACTCCTTCTTAATATTTTTGGATATATTTAAAAAATAAATAGGTTCCCAATATACTTTATTCAAAAACGTATATTTTGAGCCTGCGCCTATTGAAACCCGTCCAAGTCTTCTATTTTTATTTCTTTTTTTAGTAAATATGTTAAAAATAAGTATCCAAAATGTATTTAGTAATCATAATATAACGTGTGAACGATTATTATGGAAGAACAGTAGGTACATACATTCTGATCAGAATTCAAACTTCAACCCTGCAAATGACAGTATCATCAGACATGTCACTGTGCCACCAGACACTCAATCCTTTCCCACCATATTGAAATACGCACGTTCACGAATCACGAAACATTCCACAGTACAAATAACGAGTTTCGCCATTGTTTATTGTAGAGCAGTGATTCTCAACCTTTTTTATGTCGCAGTACTTTTTCAACAATTTTTAAACTTAGCAGCTTATTGTGAAAAACCTGTAGTTTAATATGCTTAAAAAATATTTATAATTTAAAATAAGGGTATTAGTGTAATTTTGCTGCATATTTGAAGAATTTTGTTCCATAGAAAAGTAAATTAGATTGAGAATCTCTGGTGTTAAGAGTACAATCAAAATGGTGACGACTAGGCGCGACTCAAACACTATGTGACAAAGTAACTGTGTGTTAAGTTTAATTAGGCTTCTTCAGGTTGTGGAACCTTGGGAAAAATAACCATTCATAAAAAATATAAAGTTCTTCGACCTTTATCTAAAAGATAGATAAATGTCGAACAAATAAAATATTAAATATTTTCATTTCTTCGCTCTGGTATCGAGGCAAGCATGGCGTTGAGTTCCGCTATGCCTGTGGAATTCGACGGAAATTGCAGAAAGGAGTGTTTTAATACTAGATTCCCTCTGCCTATCTTACTTTCAAAGATTTTTATTTTCAATTTCAAATAATTTTGATAAAATTGACAATATGTACATAAATTACTAAAAAATACAGAATAGATATAAAAAATGTATTCGCAGCAGTAGCCGAAATTAAATTTATTTCAATCAAATATAAGTAAAAAAAAAACAAATAAAAAAATTAAAATTAATTTAAAATTGTACTGTACTTATAAGATATTTACAACAAAACTCATTGTTAGTTGACTAAACTAACGTTCTGTTTACTTTGTCAATGTAAATAGATTCCCGTATTATCAGACTACAGTGGAAATCTTTTGTAAATACAATAGCAAGTAATTGAGACACAACTAAGGAAAGCGTGTTAAGTTTAAAACATTTATTTGTTTATTTTTCTGCTTTTCAGCTTGCCAACTTTTCTCCGCTTAGCAGGGATGACAGAGACCGAGGCCAGCATTGCTAATGTTATTACTACTAATTGATTTCCCCGGGTGAGAATCGAACCCACTACTGTCGCGTTTGCAGTCGTAAGGGCTCTATCAGAGTTAGACACTTTCCCCTTGTCCTAATTCTTACATGGTATATATTTTTTATGTAAAATAGTTCAATATATATATATATATATATATATATATATATATATATATTTAATTTTAACAGGTACATCCACGGGCGCATAGTTGCCCGTGCCTTTTTTATTTTATGAAAGTTTTTTTTTTTAATGTGGCGTACTTAATTTTTGGACAATTTAAACTGTACTTATATCTAGAGCTTATACTAGAAGGGTTGGATGAGACCCCTACCGACAATTTTTTTTTTTTTAAATTATATTATTAACATTTATAACTTATTTAACATATATAATTATAGTACATTAAACATATAATTGTCTTTTATATAATTACTTTATACATGTATAGTTCAATATATATTTGTGACGAGATATCTGTTGGTTCAAATTCCAACAGGACAAAAAGGCAGCACTCTTTATTTTTCTCATTACAAGCATACGGGAGTTTGCTTTTAAATAAAAATTATTAAGTAATTGTAAAATTTATGTTTTCAATATTTTTCTATTTGTTTACTCAAGAAAAATCTTTATAAAATATAACTTTCATTACTTTAGCGTACTACTATTAAAACAAAAAAAATACATCATTTTTATCTACGCTATCAATATTAAAAAGCACTATAAAATAATAAAAACAAAACAGCACTAAAAGCTCCAATATCCCGAAAGATATTACCATAAAATAAAATGTTATTCCTTCAACTTGCATATACCTACGTACTTGCATACAATGTCTCTTTGAAATCTAAAGCTGCAGTTTTAAACTAAACAATTGCGCGTTTGAAACTCGCAACAGTTTTCCAAACAAACCTTCACACTTGAAAATCGCAATTAAACTTGTTAGAAATGCGTTTTCATTGTTCTTCGTCTTGCATAATGCGTCTCTCTATAGCGTCTTTAGTTCTCCTATAGTATCTTTCTTGCAATGGACGTTGGTAAATATAAAATTAAACTTAATTTATATCTTTCTTTTATTGCTCTTTAATAATACTTCTTTTAATAAAGCGCTGTGGAGAAGTCTAGTGATGTTGTTGTAAATTTATTTATGTTTATATTTTATTTATATAGGCAGAGGAAACCTGAGAACTTGAAGGTAAATAGCCAAGGCCTAATCCCTATAAAAAATGTTAATTTAAATTTGAAATTCAGTAACTGGACAGTAATTATTATTAAAAGTAATAATTTTATATAATACATTTTAAATCCATTTATTTTATTATTTATCTATGTATCAAATCTATTTTAGTTGAAAAAACATTGTTTACGCGCGTCCCCCTTAAATCTGGTAAACTCAGTGTAGCACTCGAGTCCACTCGAACGCTGCCGCTGCCGCTGAACGGCGTGGGGCGTGAAGATTACTGATATCTTAGGGTTATAAGAGGTCTCCTCCCTAAATAAAATAAAAAAGATTTTTTTTAACAAAATGTGTACTGATTTTAGATAAACGTTTGTTTTCTGTTCATATTATACTAGCTTTTAGTCACGGTTTTCCGCAATATATGGCCGAACAACTAAAGTCTTCAGCTTTATAATATGAATATAGAAGTAGAGTACGGAAATAAAGTTATTACAAAAAAATGAGGCCGCACTGGAGTAACTATAGACTAAATCTCAAAAGTTAAGCGGAAAATGAGGAATGGAGTGTATTAAATCACTTTTTTATTATAAAGTAACTTTTTTCAATAACAAGTTATTAAAATTTACAAATTCTAAAATTTTAAAATTTATCCTGTAGGAAAAGCACCTACAAATAAAATTTGTCTACTGCTTTGAATAGAATCCGTTACCATAACAGAACTTTTAATTAAAATTTAAATGTATGTACTACACATATATTTTGTTTTTGTAAGTAAATGTAATTAAAACGTAAATGATCCTTTCGTTTATCGAGTTTGCTATTTATACATAATTATTTATTTTATTATTTTTTAAAAGTAGAATGTATTTTTAACTCGGATGATAAAATCCTACCTGCTAGCAGGGTAAGCTTAATATTTGAGAGACATACAAGAAGCACTGCATACAAAATGCTAGCACAATTTATTTGAGAATAGTATATTCGACGATAGTAGTAGAAAGTCTGTAAAACCGGTAGTAAACAAGAAACTAGCTAAATAAGATTTTACATTTTACTCTTAACAATAAAATATATTATTGAAGCCAGTCGAGCCTCAAGGGTACAAACGCGACAAGTCGTTTTCCAGTCGAAATGTGAAATTTTTAATATTTTCATTTCTTCTCTTTGGTAACGAGGCAAAACGCGGCGTTGAGTTTTGAAACATGGACCAGGTATGGAGGCACTAGATTCCCAAGTTCCCTCTGCCTACCCTTCGAAGTGTGAGATGTCTCATGCACCTAAAAAAACATACAATAAATCAGAAATAAACATAGTGGCCTGTGAGACATTTAGTGTACACTTCTATTTATAAATAAAAAAAAACTTATACAAAAATATATATGTACACAATTCTAAATATTATACTGAAATGCCCTGCTCTGCCCTGAAATGAACCCACGACCCTTAAAATCGATCTTAGTCTTATCGAAATTGACTTGGCATTCTGTCATGTTATAATTCCTATACGAACGTTAAGAATTTTATAGTTGGCAATAACAGCTTTTATCCTAATAGTTTAGAAAGCTTTAATAGATTCAAAAAAGGATTCTTTTAAATTCTTCTAGGTTGAAATTTTGATAAGATTCTTTTAATTACACTGTAGGCATACTCGTATACATACGAGTGTTATTACGTTCCCCACTTTCCACCCAATTTTTGAGTGCAATATGCACGTCGAATAACAGAACTTAGATCTCGTTTTCTTTTACGCTACCAGAATGAGGGAATGAAAAAAACATCTTTCCCTCAAATGGGAATTGAAGCCAGAACTATAATGCGATAATAAAACTAAAATATTATAAAATATAAAATCAAATGTATATCATAAATCAATGCATCTATTCAACGATATGCAGTCGAGATAATTATCATATGTAAAAGTTAGTGAGGATGTATGTTTGTTCCACTTTCACGCAAAATTACTGAACGAAGTTTGGTGGAACTTTACTTTACTTTAGGAATATGGCATATATCTTCGAATAGCATATAGGCTACAACTTATGTACAGATTTTATATAAATAGACATTAGGCTATATATGTAAGACTGAGCGGGCGAAGCCGCGTTTGTGTAGCTAGTATTCATAATATTTCATAAATAACAAGTGTTCGGTACAAGCCGCGGCACGCTAAATTCGCATCAACTATGGGGACAACTAATAAACTAACTTCATTAAATAATGCGCTCGAAACTTGCCCGGTGACAATTGAAGGATCTACGAAGCCGGGCTATATTAGATTCAGTATTGTATAATAAAATTATAATTTAAATATAAATCTTAAAGTTACTATGTAGGTAGTAGGCTAGATTTTAATAATAAAATTGTACTACAACTGTACTGTACTGTTTTACAAAAACTAGGAAACAAATATTCATTTAGTTTTTTTTTTCAGGGAGATAGATATCTCAATAAACAACTTCTCGCATTTAAATTTACTATCTATAGTACTGATCCAAAACGGACTCATTACTCAATATCTTTTGACAAAAATTGAACAAGAACATATTCGACGATAAGGTGTGCAATGAAGCATTATATTATGCGAGAAAGAGCGTGCAACTATTTTACAACACGCTTTTAACACTCACACTTACACCTACACTTAACACGCTTTTATAACGTCGAGCTGATGATGGAATTAGAAGATGGCTGCAAAAACCTTGGACTGTCTATAGTAAACATATCGAGTTTGTGCTATTAAATTCATAGCATTAGTATTCTGTTGAAAAAGGGGGTTTTGAGTTTTTTTTAACTATTATATTTTTCATTCGCTATTTGGTTAATTGTACATGATTCCAAAAAGTAAGCTTATGGCGAGAAAAATACTCTGTTATTGAAATGTAATAAATAATAAGAATATTATATATTTTGGATCGCATCAGATTAGTAACATTGGCTGAACATACAAACGGTATTGGCTTACTGCCATGCTTTCAACATTCATTTTATAATTCCCAAAAGTTTATCGAGGCCATTGTGGCGCAGCAGGACAGCGTCTGACTGAGGTATGAGGGTCGTGGGTTTGATTCTCACTTATAATATTACTAATTAAAATAAGGTAATTGACTGGTATGCTTAGAGGAAGTGCAGCTTTGAATACCGCAATCTAGTTTCTATGCAATTACTCTATTTGATTAAATGATAGGCGAAATTAAGGTAAAAATACTGTTTCAAAATGAATATTTTTGATAATGAATCATTACAATTGTAGCATAAATATCCTTCGTTTCTTATGCATTTTCCTATTAAAATGTATATATTTTTAAACTTTTCTATCTATACACATACAAACATACATATGGTATGATGTATAAAGAATTCCCTTTTTTACACTGAAGGGGTAGAATTTGCCATCTCCAATTATCGCATGCATCACAGTCCACGTGGAGTGTTCAGCCAGTGTTGAATAGCTCGTGTGAGTGGCTTTAGTTGGTACGTAGTGGGAACAGCGTCACCTGAGTTCGGAACTTTCAGCGGTAATGTCGTGAAGTTGGGAAATTGAATTTTATGAATGTTAGTATTAAATTTCTTTGTAGTGAATTATTTAAAGTCCAGTATATCAAAGTAGGCAGAGCTTATGTAGTGTTAAGACATTCCGTTAACAAGTTATCATCTCATTTTCTACATGTTCGATGTTAAACGCTGAAATTTAATACCGCACTTTGTCTACCAGATATATGAAATTAATAAACGAATTTCTGTTCCTGAGAAATTTCAAGAATCCATTTTTTAGTGTTCCCTTACAAATTTCAAGAAACATACGCGTACAACGTACCTGTAGCTCCTCTGTTGTTGCGCGAGATTTTGAGTGACGGTGATTTATAAACCTACACTGCAAACAGAGTTTCTAAGTTCAAAAAAATCTAAAGTAAATATACAGTTTTCTATTAAAATAACCACCTATAACATACATTAATGCATATATTCAATAAATAAATACACATGTTGCTTGTTAGCGACGGTGACTTCTGAATTATGTAGCTGTAAACTAAGTTCAGGAACATTGGCCCCTGTAAAAGCAGTGAAACAACATTTGCTTGCAACATTTGACTACAATTGTATCTTTAATGTAGGTCCTTAACTCCTTGCTATAAGGCTTGTAATTGTATGGCGAGGCCGTTTAGTTTGCTTAAACTGTTATAGGTTGCAACCTGCACGATCGGTGTGACTGACAAGAGTGTGCGTTTACAAGAACTTACATATAGCGATGGTGAAATGGTTCTATAAATTCAGTCTCATTTTTTTCTGGGGATATAAAATTATGTCTATTTTATTAGATTTTTTTGTTAGAACGTTACAAAAATGTTCATATTTCCATTGGTTTTTTTTTTCAAAATAGAAGAACAAACAGCCAGAATCGTTAAATAGAACAAACCTTTAAATTTTCGTAATTTATTGTTTAAAACTGTTTAAAATTATTTTAAGAGAAATATTTAGATATGCCTTTTTCGCTATGAGCGTTATAATTTTAAAAAATAGAAAAATATAGAAAGTTGAATATTTTCAATTAATATTTTCATACACTATTATTGCCGATCTTAGTATTGTACGCGTTCAAGTAGAGAATAAAGTAAAACAAAAAAACATATTTCCATACGCTTATTACTCAAGCCTATTAGAATTCTACATACACATGCATAATGATAGTACTAAAATTAAGCTGACAATACACCTATAGCCATCACATTTGTACCTCGCCATTGTTTGCCGTTGCGATGAATTTACTCTTCGAATATATTCTCCATCATGAATAACAAATTCCTGATTATTATTATTGTTGGACTGGAATGGTCATTTTGGGTTATAATTTGCTGTTTCCTGCTTATTACGTTTCACAGAATCAACTCAGTTGGGTGGGTTGATAATGTATTGTATATTGTCATATTATTCCAAATTTCATGGGTGATAACTAAGGTTTTCTACATGAGTACATATTATATGCATTAGATCTACGTATACTTAATTAAATATGGTGTTTTTGTTTTGAGTTTTCTTTTTTTTAGAAATTTTTTAGAAATTTTCAATAGATAGAGTGTTACAAACCTATTTTTATCAGGACTAAAAGCTTCTTCAGGTTAATAATAGAAACAACCATTCGGTACCAACACTTTATTGATAGATACCACTGTGGAATTATTTCAGGGGGGAAGGATGAGCTAGATGCCACCCGGGCGGTCAAGCTCAGCCGGGTGAGACCCTCGGTAGACCCGAGGGAGGCCCAGCTTAAGCGACCAGCGACCGAGGTGGCAGCTCAGGAGTCGGACTTGGGATCGGATTCTGGGGGAGGGAGGAGGTCCCTCGGAAGGCGTCGTACGTCAGGGGGCCNCGCTGGAGTATGCAGACTTGCTCTCTCGACGGCGGGCAGGCGGTCGAATGAATCCCGACCACTAATTCCATGCCTTTTATATTACTAGTCAAATCAACAACTATCTTGACAAATACAATTATAACAAAATTGTGTCATTTGACTTCACAAAATATTATTTAAAAATTTAAGCCAAAGAAAATAACTTTATTAGAATTATTATACCATAATCCTAATAAAGTTTAACAACAAAATACTAATAAAAATAACTTTACATTATAATAAATTCACAACGCTAACAGGACGTTAAGTCCAGCCATGTTACGTTCTAAAGGTCCCACAATTATTTATAATCAACTAGGGACCGCCCCGCTGCTTGGCCCATTTAAAGTTATTCTTATATTATAGACAAATTATACACAATCTTTTTGTAAAATTTAGCATACGTGGTATTTTGGTGTATAAGCCATAGCTAATTAATCGATTCAGTAATTTTTGCGGAAAATGGCTCACGTACATCCTCACAATTTTTACATTGATAATATTCATTGTATCTTTACTTAACTCCTTTCCAATTACTTTATAAATAAAACGAGACAAAGTAGAATTTTACTATTTATCTGTAAAATAAAATGCAGAATGGAACACCACTGAGTAGGGCCAGCTAGAGCTAGCAATATCGAAATAGAATATATTGTAGCTCTCTAAGTATTAGCGAGACTTATGTAAATCCAATAAAGCTATTTCGCAAAGCAATAAATATTATTCTTTCAAGACAGAGGAACAAGTAATCCCCTTCCTGTTTAAAACACAATAGAAATCCGCAAAGCCACTCACTCACTATTTCATGTAATAAAATCAAAAATCACATTTTCGTGACTTCTACTCGGAGTTACTTTTATTTCGTTCTGAAACGTCGCTGTCAAACCAAATCCGTTGATATAAAGCGGTTGATCTTGCAATATAGAAAATTGTATTTCTGTTATATTTTCAAAGTTCATATTATAGAGTGGAATTTTGGGTGAAAATTGGGTAAATGATTGCTTTTGATGACTTCTGAATGTATAGCTGATTTAGGAATTACTTATTATATAGCTGCGAAAATTTAATTTATTTCAGCTTAAGTTATAATACTAATTTAAAAAAATATGCTTTTGTTTATCTTAGCATTAAAGGCCCGTTGTGGAGCAGGAGCGTAAGTGTCTGACTGTAATCGCCACAGGTCGTGGATTCGATTCATACTCGAGGAAGGAGGTGGAAAGTGTGGAGGTGGAAGGTGTGGAAGCAAAGCGCGGCGCAGTCGAAATATATTCAACTACGCATAAAGGCCGATGTAAGCTCGCAGAACAAAAAACACACTGATATTGGCTGTTATTATATATACATATTTTATTTCTCTTTACAACTATATACTACACTGAGAAAACCAAATTAATCTTATAAAAAAATATTTTATATTTACATTAATCACGACCATATTGTATATAAAATCACAAAAATATGTCAAAAATACTTGAAAATAACTAACATTATAACCATATAAGGTAATTTGAAAAGGTGCACACGGTTTAATTTACCGAGTTACCCAGCTCCGTACAAAATAAACTTTTTAGAATTAACTGGGGCACTCACAATCCGCCTCTGATTTGCTTATTTGCCAACCAAAACATACTTGACGGGAGGTCCTTTAAGAGGAAGACGCGAAAACTACGAGGCTTACAATTTTTTTTCCTATTTAATTTTTGAATTATGAAGTTTTAGACAAAAAAAAAATTTTTTTTCATGCGAAAAATAGGCCTTTATGAAATTTCATTTCAATTTTTCAGATTACGGACTTGAAATGAATATATGTAAGTTTGAATATGTTCATGTAATTAGGTCACGTGTACTTAATTTTCCACATTTATGAGAATGTGAGTTTGAACTTACATCACGTGTGTGTATTTTCTCGGCCATTTTCGACGTTTATTGAAAAACGTACAAGGATTTTAATATGGAAAGATAGTCGTTACTTTTGAACAATTATAAAGAGCAATTTTTAAAAACAAATGATAACTATTTAAATAATATAACAAAACAAACATCAATCAATAAAAATAATATTTCAGTTTTAAAGAATTCAACAAATTCTCTACTTTTAGTGGCCGTTTTCAGTCGGGACTATTTCAAGAGGAATGGTGTAGAATGCAATTTCCGGTACAAAGAGCTTAGGGCCTTTCCAAAATACACGTGATTGGAGTATTCGACCGCCCTTAAGGATATTTCATTCTATTTCAATTTTATTCTGACTCTGGTCCCGTGAAATTTGATTTGGCACAGTATATTTGTTTTATTGTTAATATAACATAGTTATTTGAATATATGGAATCATATTTATTATTAGACGATACGGTTTTAAATAAAAGACGATTTTAAATAAAAATAAACCAAAATAGAAAAGCTTAAAGGATTTTGTTTCTTTCAAAATTTAAAGTACAACAATATTTACAGATGAAAGTAAAAAATAAATAAAAGTAAATCACTGTTAACATAGTATAAAGTTGTTTAACTAATACTATGCCATAATAGCGTCACCAATGTGTTAATTATATTTGTATTAATTTTACATTAACATAGTAAAAAAAACTGCGTTGATTTGAACACACAGTAACCAAAATTGTAAACAGAGTGAATACCACTAGGTTTTGCGCATAAAGTGAGTGAAATACATAAAAAAATATAGCAAAAGTCAACCTAATACGACCTAAAACAAAGAAAAAATACACTCATTCATTTGCAAAATAAAGAAGAAAATTAATTTAACGTTCTCAAAACGCGTTAGTTACCCTAGGCTTAACTGTTTTCGTATTTCATATCTACGGACCACTGTTTCATTATTGTATGAGGGGATAGACAGACAAATTTGTCTATAGGTAATGCTGGCTTCAATGAAGGCAATCAACGGTCGTTAACCTTCGGGGTGGTAATCAATAATTCGGCTTTTCATTTCAATTGACAGCCACAAGTTATGGGTCAGCCATGTTATTATTACTGCGTTTGAATAATTTATTTATGCGTAAAGTGTTGGAAGTGTCCATTTGGTAAATTGAGTTTTTTTTTTACTAAATTTTCGTAACCAGTGGGTTTTTTTTTATAATGGAGAATTGTGCTTTGGTTCGGCTTTTGTAGTCATATAAAGTTTTAAAGTGCTAATCCACATTTAGGGAAGAAAAAGCCCTTTTTTCAAAGCATTTAAAAACCTAGCAGAATATTAACCTGCGTCTCTTGGAAATATAAAATGAAATGATTTCCAAAAAAGCATGTCAGTCTTTAGTTTCAGTAAATTATATTTAATGAAAAATAAAGATTATACGTAATATTTCATAATTGAAGACGTTACGAGAATGTTAATATACGATTAATATATAATTCACATTCAGACAGAACTACTGACACAAATATCGGCAAATAATTGACCAATTATGTTATTAGTTATTAGAGACATAACTTTCAATTAGTGACCGCTCGTCAACCCCATGGAGGGTAACCCACATTTCACCCTTCTGTTGACGCAGCATAAAAATTTGAAACGAAAATTCTGAAGAAAATATATACCTTGCTTTTTATGGTGTAATAAAATGTTTTAGCTGATGATTGATATTGATTTCTATTCACTTATTTTTTCCCTTACAAAGTGAGAACACCGTGAAAGGTTACTTCAGGTTTTCATTTTTAGATAAAATGGAAACGGAGTGTCTTAACACTAGGTTCCCTCTGCCTACTCATGCACAAAAAGCAAAGCAGAACAAACAGACACTCCGTTTTCTACTTTCTTAATAACCCATATTATATGGCGCCGCACCTTATCTACTCTAATAGGAAAGAATAAAACCATTATTTATAGCAACTAGTGGACCCGGACGCGGCTACGCTCGCTTGAACTACAAGAATATTTATTAAATATATTTATGAAATTATTTTCAGTTTTCAATAGAATTAGTAAGAAAATATAAGCTTAAATAAACAAAAAGAATAATAAGTAGATACATATTATTAGAAAAAATAGAGTTATTGAAATGAATCAACAACAAGTAAAAGTAACTAAAGGATATTCTTAATATTAGAAAAAGTATCTAAAGTTTTCCGTGCGTGCGTACATACTCGGAGATATCGACTCTATGAAATAACTAAATATTTTTCTACATTAAATAGGTTAACTATTGCGAGCAATATCAAATAAAAAAAAAGGGAACCAAAGTGTAGCTTAAATAAATTATAAACAGCAAATAATTACATAAAAATTAACAATAGTTCGAAAATGTATGAAAATTTATAAAACCGTCAACGTCATCTGCCCGTTCGCGTCGGTCATACTCATATAACGCCCGAAGGCTAGGTCATTTCGAATCAGTGACATCTCCTTAATTATATATTAGAATGTTATACAGTAAACTATAATTTCAATATAGATAAAATGCTAAAAGTGACTATTATATTTATTTTCATAAGGATGAATATCCAAATGTCGTGGTAACGGTCGCGTAGCAACGCAACGGTTGTTATTAACATGGCAGAATAAATTGCATGTCAAATTAGAAAGTACTTTAAAACATATTAGTTTATATGTGTAATGTAATTTTATATAGCACTTCTGAAGAATGCAGCTTTCATACAAAACAAAAACAAAGTAAATCGGACCAGTAGATCCAGAGATCTTAGCGTTCAAACAAACAAACAAACTCTTCCGCTTTATTATATTAGTATAGATAGATAAATAATTTCTTATAGAGTCAAAACAATGCGAAAACATGTCTAATGAACGTTTACACGCTTAATATTTCAGATAAGTAGTTCTGACATACATTTTCTTGCTGTTTGAATAAAGTGGATAATAGGAGTCATTATGTTTACTTTGAAATTTCACCTATTAGAAGTAATTTTCTTTGTTCGTACAATTGTAAATGCAGCCGTAGCAGCAGTACTAAGTATAGCAGTTTTGTAGAATTGTTTTATTATATCAAAGTATTTTATAGTTTGGAAAATTAAGTTATATTTATATTTTTAATGACTGTGGGAGGATTATGTAGGTTATAAATATGTATTGCTTTTATTAGGTATTGTTCGTATGTATTCCTTTGATTAGAGCGATTAATTCCAGATAACATCTTTGAAGATTTTAAACGATTCTGAATTGAGATGAAACTTTTTTTACAGTTTCACGTTGTATTCAGCACATAGCAAAGGGAACCTGAGAACCTAGTGTTAACACACTACGTTCCCATTGCCAAGATTACGAATACCTGTCGCTTTTTCACACAGTAAGATTCTAAGGTAACAAACAAATAAATACAGTCAAATTGATAACCTCCTCCTTTAATAGAAGTCGGTTAAAAATCATATATCATAAACAAATTTTATTATGTTCCTTCATGCATATTAAATCTCAACTCCAACAGAAATGGTAGAACGCAATACCAAGCTGCATCTCCATATTGGTATAATGAGACCAACGGAACTTGTACTGTCAACACGTCGAACAACGCTCGCGGGACCAATTAAAAATATTCCGGACAGATAAATTTTCAATTTTTCTTAATTAACAAACAACGATATTGGTACAACGGGCTCTTAACTTTATTTCCGTTGTATCGTAATTTTTTTTTTCTTCGAAATATGAATATTATTTTTTGTGAAATATTAAAATGGACGTTTTATTTATTTTTATGATAAGATGTAAGGTTACTGGATTGTTGTGTATATGTTTTTATAATTAGATAATATCAGTTTTCTGTGGTGTTTATAGAAAAATACTAGTGGGACCGGACGCGGCTACGCCCGCTTGAACTGTACGATTATTTATTAAATATATTTATGCAATAATTTTCGGTTTTCAATAGAATTTGTAAGAAAATATAAGCCTAAGTAGTTAAAATAAGTTAAAAAAGAATAATTTTATATATAGAATTAAAAAGATTAGAGATTAGATTGGAATATTAGAAAAAATATCTGAGTAACCGAAATGAACAAACAAAAGAAGTAAAAGCAACTAAAGGAAATTCTTAATATTAGAAAAAGTACCTAAAGTGTGCCGTGCGCGCGTACTAAACATTTTTGTATGTAAAATAATTAATATATTTTGCGAACAATATTAAATAAAATCCCAAATGATTAAAATTACGATATTTTAAGTTTATAAACGATATTTTAACATCAGTATAGATAACCGAACTGAGATAAATTAATTATAAGCAGCAAATAATTACATAAAAAATAACAGTAATTCGAAAATATATAAAAAATTACAAAACCATTAAAGTCATCTGCTCGTTCGCGTCGGTCATACTATACCTACCACTCGTAGGCTAGGTCATTCCGAATCAGTGACATCTTAATTATTTATTAGAATGTTACACAGTAAACTATAATTTCCATCTAGATGAAATGCTAAAAATGAGTATTATATTTATTTTCGTAAGGATGAATATCAAATTATAGAAGTTATCTAATTTTTGTTAATGTATACAAATCTATATCAAAGCTGACTTTTTAAACAATATTTAAGGGACAATATTTCTGTAGAACATTGTTTTTGTGTCTCATAAGGTTGAGTCGGCGCGCGTCATATATGCGTTAAGCAAACTCATTTTGGGTGACGTTTTCTTAAAACGACAAACTTTGCAAGCCGTTGGTTAGCAACGGTCGCATAGCAACGGTAGTTATTAACATGGCGGGATAAATTGCATGTCAAATTAAAAAGTATTTTAATATATTAATATATATCAACAATATTACAAATATAAGAAAAAAAAAGTATCCTATGTTCAGACCCGAGACCCTCAAGTATCTCTATATGATCATTTCGATCATCATCGATTTTATCACAATTAAATTAGCGGTTTGGGCCTGATTGCGTAAAAGACACAGATAGACAGAGTTACTTTCGAATTTATAACATAGGTATGGATTAAGAAAAGTGGATTTTGTTAAGTATATGAAAACTGATGAAAATGAAACATTGATTCTATATAAAATTTTGCTTGTATTTTATTACAAAGTTATAAAACTACAAGTATTGTTGAAAAATAAGGTTCAATACAGAGCCGTTTTCTTTCTGTACTATTTCAACAGTATCATATTTAATTTTCTTTGAGAAATGAATACTAAGGATTTGTTCTGTTTTTGCTTTTAATTTTTTATAACGATTAGTGTAACTTCATTTACATGGCATGTGAGTGTAAGTGATACATATGTTTATCATATAAAAAAAATATTTATAATATTATTTACCGTGCCCCGCCGTAATTGCATTTATTAGAGTCCGATAAATTTACTTATTACGTTTCCCATTAAGACATTTCCGTTTCCTATAATTCAGGCATTCCGTGTTGAGTGGCGGAGCTCAACGCCGCGTCTTTGATTGGTCTCTGTTTTACCACAAACATGTCTTTTGAACATAAGTACATGTATAAAATAGTAACCAACTTTTATTTTCCTTTCATCCATAAATTAGTAAACATTTACCTCGTTTATAAGCTTGAAATAACTTCTTCGAATTTGATATTTTGATTGTATTACAAATTACATTTAGTTTCGAAGAACATACTAATTAATATGAGCATTACTGTGTATTTTGGAGTTAACCCATTTTCAACATTGAACTTAGTTATATAAGTTTAGTATTATTTTAATTAAGCAAATATAAATAATGTTGTCTGTATTGTATTAAGACACACTTTCTACTAAATTCTGGAGGCCATCAGAGCAAGAAAATGAAAATACTAAATTCATTTTCTCGAATTTGAATCTAAACTACACCCTACCACGTTTACTGCTTTTATGCTCTATATTACAAAACTGCCTTGTTATCGGACGGTGTCCGTGCCTACAGCAATCAGCGATACCTTTTATAACATATCTTTGATGCACCAAAGAGGCTTTCCGCATGCTCATCAACTTTTGATTGGTATGAATATTGGTTCACACAACCACCCGATGTAAAGTGGTAGTGCCAAATTTTCACACCTTTCACGTTTCGAAGACTACGCAAGAAAAATGTTTATTGGATATCACTCCATTATTTATTTACTAACTTCAACTGAAAGTGTGGGGCGGAGTGTCTTAACACTAGGCTCCTTGTGTCTCCACTGCTACATGCAGGAAACAGCGTTAAGTTATAAAAAGCATTACGGAATCTACGATCTATCGAATATTTATATAGGCACTTTTAGGAAGAGAGTGTCCTATTAATAAATAATTTATTTATTCAATTTTAAATTTAATACAAAGATATACTTAGATGTGTTCTTTATTTTCACATAAGATATTTCATCTTACAACATCAGTTCGCTAAGGTCTGATTATTTGTAGTGATTGGACTCAAATCTAATTTGAGAAAAAAGCTAAGTGTACGCCATCCAGCTAAGTGCGTCCGCAAATATTGCCTTAACACACACTTTCCTTCGATATCAAATAAGTCTAGACTTGACCAGTATATCCAGATACTTACGTTTCAGTACTACCGTACCCCACTTATCGAAAAATATGAACTAAAAATAAGGGAGGAAGTTCTTTAATAAATGGCCGGTGACAGGCGACAAGGGTGCATTCAGATTACCGGGGACATCGACAAAGAAATGCAATTAAATGTAAAATAGGGGCTGTTTCACACGATTGTTGACATGGCGTGACGAATGGGGACTAGATAGCCGCGTCTGTCAATGCATTTCAGATTTAGGCACCCTCTTAAAACAAAATGAACGTAAATTAAATGTAAAAGCTTATAAAAAGGTTGATTTTTCTACTTTAAAACCTTTTATGAATCGAGAATAAACTTTATATAAAAAAAGAAAAGAAATGGAAAAACTTGGTAACATCTTGTTTTACTGTCATGTTTTTCACATTTATTGTTTAGGATTTCGTAGGTTCAGATAATCTAAATATAGGTTAGTTATTAATGGTTGTCCAATATATACACCGTATATACATCTTAATGTATGTATAAGTATAGATTAATTCATTTAATATTATGTAACACATGAACTTTATGATATTAAAATGCAAAATCCTTTCAGAAATTCATTTAGAAGACGCTTTAACCTTGATTCAAAGCCGGAATTACATGCACCACCGCATTCGAGCTCATTTGCATGCTAATCTCGCTCAAGACATTCGACAAAGATCGAAAGGAGAAACCTGAGAAATTCTAAAATTTTGCAGTAAATCTTTAAACGTAGGAAGACACTTAAAAAATTACATAATTTTTAAAATATGTTGTCTTTATAACTAATCGTTTATAAAGGTATTTTTAAGGTATTTACAAACGTGTTAAAGCAGGGAGGGACTTCTTGTATTCTTCTTTTTTAATTTGTTGATAAATTCCACTTTCTGGTGCTTAAATAAAGGAAACATAGCAAGAAAACACACTGTTATGTATTTTCTAACGTTATTTATTTTATTAAATAATTAATCATTACCGTGGAATGATTCCTCCAAACTGATTCTAAGCCCTCAGGTTCAGTTCTATAAATATTCTCAAAATGAATAATAATGGCTTCGTCTTTAAATTATTTTGGGTATAGAATTATAGACAATAGAGATTTTGTAATAAATATTTCAAGTATAGTTAAAGATTCGACAAAGAAAATTCAACTGCAACAAATAAAAAAAGGAGTCTCTTCCGTTGTTTTCTATCCACGTTGGATATCGCATCACCAGCGATTACCTATTCATAAAACGTAAAGTTAAAACTCAGGGGAATCCAGTTAGCGGGCCGACTGAGCCAAGGAGATTTATGCATTTTAAATTACACCTGGAACATCTATATTTGCTTTTAAGCTGTGAGTGAACGATATGACGTGGATGGAAAGGTGTTGTTTAGTTCGTGTATTGAATTATTGTAAGTTTTAGTTAACTTTTAAGCGTCTACTACAGAACCTTGTGTTAAGACTTTCTGTCCCTTGTTTAATGTTAAGTATAATTCGTTAATATTTTTTTTTGCTGATAAATCACCAAAAATGTATTATACTTCAAATTTTCAGATACTATACATATTATAATAATACAGCATATAGGTTTATAGCTGTAAAGAAAAAACAACACAACAAAAGAAAAGCTAGTAACTGATAAATTTTACAACTTCAGGATCTTAAGCCGTATGTTTTTAGTATAATCAATTAAAATGAACATTTCAATTAAAGTGTACTGAAAAATAATAATAACGTTAATATTACAGACTATTGACTATCCAAAGTAAGACCGGAAATGACCGCAGCTGTTACAGCAACATCGCCTAAGGTCCTTGTGATTGATGACGTCACAAGACCGATGCCACGTCCGACTGAACTTCGACACTGCCTCCTCCATCAGACGCTGCATTACCTTATTAGGCATTCTAATACACTTTCCTTATATCTTTTTTGTGAGTTGCTTTATTTCTTTTCTCTTTTTCTATGTTTTCTTGTTGTTAGAATAAAAAAAAATAGGTAAATGTAATTTTGTAAAACTACAGGCTTACATGACAAAGTTCAAAAAGGCAGAAAGTTATAATAACGAAATAAACAAAAATAACATACTCGATTTTATTTGCCATTGCAATGCCTCCTATACGATATAGAATTTAATTAAATTCCTCCTTAGCTACATTACTAGTCCTCATTAAAATGAGATACATATAGTTTAATAATTAAATACTACTTACGCTTGTTATTTTTTTAATCTGCACAAAAAAACAATTATCAAGTTGTATATCATTATGGTATCTTTCTTAAGAAGAAAACAATTAGGAAAGAAAAAAATTGAAGGTGTATTTGCAGAAGGGAAGTGATTTCACTTAGAAAGGTAAGGATACAGCTGCACCCTTATTCTGAGGGATATTATGAGACTTAGAGGAGGATGGGATGTTATGGATAATATATTATAAAACTGATTTTTTATTATTGGTGGCCAGTTGTAGCGCAGGGCCACAAGTGTGATTGCAAACGTGAATTGCGACGTGAGTTCCATTAACACTCGAGAAAATAAAATATTTATTATTTTTATTTCTTTGCTTTGATATCGAAGTAAAGCACGGCGTTGAATTCTGCCACTCAACACGCAATGCTTCTAAAACTTGGCGGAAAGTGGAGAACGGGTACTGTTTTAATAAGGAACGTATTAACATTAGATTATCAAGCTCCCCCTACCTACCACAGGGTAGGCTATAAGCGTAATACAAAAAATCACATCTTCAAAAATTCACACCAACTACACGGAATATCCTTATAGTGATATCATCCATCTCTTGTAATGCGGCGCGAATGACAGTTTGATTCACTTAGCTCGCGTTACACAGTATAAACGCACCGTCAAGGCGTTTTGTAAACGGGGCGGGCTTTTTTAACCCTCCAAGGGTGGATATCGATTTGGTATCTTAAGACAGTTTTATATGGGAATTGTATGGTTTTTTTGAAATTATTTATAACTAATGAATAGTTAAATTGTTGTTCGATCGATTCCGTTTTCGGTTCGATCCCTACTCAAGGGAATGAATTATTATTTATTAATATTTTTATTTCTTTGCTTTGGCACCAAGGCAAAAATCCTGGCATTGCAAAATACGCAATGTCTTAACGATAGAAGTGCCGAAGATTGAGACCCCCCTTGAACCGCCGTCGTGACAAATTTCTCCCATTCTACTACTATGTTGATTGTTGGTATAATACGAAAAAAATATTATTAAAATAATTCGTAAAATATGTAGACCATCTTTAATAATCAATTCTTATTCTTTAACAAACATAAAACTACCAAAAAACAAAACACAAAGAAAGAATCAAATATTTCAAATACGTTCTAAGGTCGTGACAACTAACTGAATAACTCTTACAAAATTATAAGTTATTGAAATTAATTAATATTGTTATTAGGCCAAGTAATGCATTAATATATTCTTCATCAGTGATACATCACAGATGATTTATAACATTGCGTGGTAATGCCTCCAGAATTCGGCGGAAAATGCCAGCGGAGTGCATAGCACTAGGTTCCCAGGTTCCCTCTACCTACCCTACAATTGCCCACATTTGGTATCGAGTGTTTTTCTGAAATTCAAGCCTAGCTTAGTCATCCTTTCATCTGATACCTCACTTGAACTAGCGGCAAAATTTAATAGTGACACCAATTTTACTCCACTTTTCAGGCTAATATTTTTTAAGATTTATACATAAATTTATAGTTTTCAGACGTTTTCCTGTACTAGTACTACATGTAGATGCTAGTTGCCAAATTTCATAATTCTAAGTTAACTGAAAGTATTAATTTGACTCCTTTTATAGTGTCGAAATACACGTTTTTTACTATATAAATGGTCATATCTTTTTTTAAGGGCGCTTTTTCAGGAAATCAAGGGACTGTAGATCGTCATATAGTTCATATTCATATACTCATATGAATATGGGCTCGATTTCTCCAAGCATTCCTGAGATGGATTGATAATAGTCAAAAAGTTTCATCTACATACAACAAATAAAAAAGTTATACACGATCAAACTTGCGTTTGGGACAAAAATGGGACGGCGTCGCTTCTAGTGTTAAATAATTCGACGGAAATCGGAGAATGGAGTGTTAACACTAGGTTGAAGTTATTTTTTATTTATAAATTTACTTGATAAGACCACTAATGGCACAGAGGCACAAGCATGCGACTGGAAACGTAGAATACGACATTAAAAAATAAAAAATAAAACAAATCCATCAAATACTGTCCTTCATTTTAGTGAATACTAAAAACGCCACCTCGTTAAAGTGACAAAAACCTGGCACCGCTGCGAATGGTAGTGTGATTTCGAGCGAACACTCGCTTTGTCTTAATAAACAATTTCATGTCAGAACAATCACAGAGCTTAGAAACAAAGGATTCTTTATGAAAGCTATTCCAATTAAAATGATATTTTGCAATTGAACATACTTTTTAGTTGTTTTTATGCTTTTTTTTTTGTTTGTGCAAATTGACAAAACAGAGTGATTTATCACTACACTACATGTAGTGATAAATCACTCTGTTGTAATTATTTCGATTTAAGCGAGCAAATGAAAATAATTCGAAGAAACATTTTACAAATACAATTTTTTGGCCCCTTAGTCTAACTTATTAACTTAATTTAATAGTAAAACAAAGATTATACGAAATGAAGTTTGCATGCTGCATACGGAGTACCTACAGAGAGTAGACCAACTTCGTATACTGCAACACTTAAAGCCTAAGGTAATAATTGTGTATAAATAATAATGTAATTAGAATATATGACAAGGAAATTAGAAATAATAATAAGATGAAGTGGGGAACGGAGTGTCTTAACTCTAGGTTCCCTTTATCTACCGTGCTATATGCGAAATACAGCGAGACCATTTACAAGTAGAAACCAGGGTTTTGATGAACATTGAGGAACTAAAAGTAGTTAATGAAACTGTTTTCTTAGGTATAACATTAAATGCTAAGTTACAATGGGGTCCGCATATAGAAACTTTATCTGGTAGACTTGGTTCGGCAGCGTATGCTGTCCGTAAGATTCGTCAACTGACCGATGTTGACACCGCGCGTTTAGTATACTTCAGCTATTTTCATAGCATTATGTCTTACGGCCTATTACTTTGGGGCAGTGCCGCTGACATAGATACCATTTTTGTGCTCCAAAAACGGGCTGTCCGAGCAGTCTATAAAATGGGTCCACGGGAGTCACTAAGGAATAAATTCAAAGACTTTAACATCCTCACACTACACTCCCAATATATTTACGACAACTTAGTATATGTGCATAAAAATATTAATAAATTTAATAAAAACAGTGACCTCCATCAACATAATTTAAGAAATAAAAATAAGCTTGCTGTGCCCTTCTCTAGGCTCCATAAAGTGTCTCACTCATTCGTAGGTCAAAGTATACACTTTTATAACAAACTTCCAAACGACGTGGTTAATTTATCACTGAACAAATTTAAAAAAGTGGTAAAGCACAGGCTCTGCCAAAAAGCATATTACTCTGTTAAAGATTATGTTCGCGATAAAGATGTTTGGAAATGAGTTGCTCTATTTCTAAGTTAAAATTGTTAATTGTAATTTGTAACAAATGTTGGCATTTAAAAAGAGTGGCCATGAGTTTCTTTGCCTGTATCTTCTCATGAGCTCAACCATTTGAACGGGCTTTTTTCAAGTCAAAATTGCACATTTTTTTTTGGTTATTTTGTTTTATATTTTTTTTCTACTTTTATGACATGTCCAAGTAAATGTTAAGCATTTTTATGGAATAAATATATTTTGACTTTGACTTTGACTTTGAAGCTGATAAATAAGACAAAAAAGAGTACGGATCAAGATACTAATAAAAAACACTTTAAGCCCTACTAAATTCCCACATATAAACATCTACTATATACACGTCTAGACGCTATTACGCCAAAAGACAAACATACAGACAGACCTATATAGAAACTTTTACATATATAGTTGGACGCAAGGGTAAATCGCCGCACGCGGTTTTGCAATTTCGCCCGAACAGTCCGCGCTGTCCGCAGGCGACGATAATTGCTATTATTACGTATCTAATGGCTATTGCTTTACTTTGGGGCCTTATATTATATTTAGTGTTCCAGAGAAATATGTTTAAAATGTTGATAAGAAAATGATTTTAATATATTTTAACGAAATTGAAAATATATTTTCATTTTACGAACGGGAACCAATGTGATTTTCTGCTTTCTCTTTTCCTGGTTCTTGAACTAATCATTTAAGATCTATATTAACTTGTTATATTGTTTTTATTGCAAAAGTTAATTTTATATCATCTAAAAAATAAATTTATATAATCTTTATAACACTTTTATTTTTAAGCTTAAGTCATCGCCGCGAAATTAAGGTAAAATAAAAAAATAAATAAAAAAGATGTATATTGGAAAAATTATAAATGGCAATGCTTTCTCCTTGTAACTTCTCCTTGGCATGAATTTTAGCTTTTACTCGAAAATAAAAATATTAAAAAATTTTATTCCTCCTTTTTGCGCTCCTGCGTCACGAAGGCCTCAATACATAAAAGAATACAATAAAAACTTTTCTTTATATAAATATCACAAATATTTTTAACAACAATTTTTTATTTACACTAAAACTCCAATTTATTTCCTATAAAAAATACGTAATAATGGACACAGCCAGTACTCGTACTCGTATGTCCGCAAGCGTGGATCGCCGGAATCCGTCAACCGTGAAATCCTTTGGCTTAAATCGCTTAAGCGCTCAACGCCTCATCACACTGTGGTCGTAACCCTTTATTTGTTGCAACTTTTCAATTTCATACAATGAAATTAAATTTATATATTTCGATTAGACTAATTCTATATGTAAAAGGTTGTACGATTGTATAATACGATACTTGTGAGTTGGATCCTGAAAAAATTAGAATACAAAGTATTAATAGTATTATAGTAGTATTATATCGGCAAAGCGCGGCGTTTAGTTCCACCTCTGAACACCCAATGCCTCGAGAATTTAGTGGAAAATGGAGAACAGCGTCTTAACATTAGATTCCCTTTGCCTACTCTGCTGACTCTTTTTTATGAAAATATAGCGCTATAAACATAGTTTTATCACATAGAATAGGTACTTGTTAAGTACTTACTCGGAGCTAACAATTAGAAACATGCTCCTTTAATAAGAGTCCATGAAAGTATTTGAGCTGAGTACACAGGGAAACTCATTAAGTAATTACTCAGTTAAGAAATTTAAGTTTCCCAACTTATTATAGCGCAGGCATTTCGGGCACTTTGAGAGTTTATCTTAGAAAATTTAAGTTTTGTTAAATGTTTTAGCATAAAGTTGTGTGTTTAAAATTTTCGATCATAATAACAACATTTTTTTTTATATTTTAAGATATTTATAGTAATATCTATTAGAATTTAGTATTTACAATTCCTAAAGCGTTGTATTGTGAGCTAGGTATGCTATACGAGGTATAAAGTTCACGCTGAAGCTGAAAAAAATACATAAACTATACAGTAAATGAAGTAATCAGGTACAATTGTTTGCTTCATTATCTCATTGTGAAAAAAGTTCACTCCTCCGAGTGAGAAACGAACCCACAAGCGTCATGTTTACAATCAGACTTAAATAATACATAAAACGGTAAGTGAAATAATTATGTACCAAAATAGATAAATATACTAAGTAATTTCATTTTTCTGTTAAAATAACATTATATCCTGCCTGGATTTTGAACATCAAAAGCAGTTAACCACTTTTTACAGAAGTGACACCCGACAGGTGCACGCAGTGCATTCTATTAAACTACTATACATCTCTATACTACTACTCTACTTATATTTAAGTGTGGTAAAAGTTATATGCAGGTGTTCGGTCTAATTATATGTAGGTGTGGATACTAAATGGATATTAAATACTGTAGGTTTGCAAACTTTGTTGCTTCTCATTTCTACGCACTGGTAAGAAGGTGAAACGCGACGTGACGACGACGTCCGCGACGTCAGGCAATACGTAATGCCTTGAAACTTCGGCGGGAAGTGGTAAATTAAACTGACTTAATGGGAACGGAATACCTGAGCAGTTCCACCTCTGCATACCCTGTATTATGAGAGGCGCGGCGTGAAGCTACAAAAATGTATATTTAATTTGGTTTATTGTTTCAAACCTTTTCCCTCGTAGCTAGATAGGCAGAAGAAACCTAGTGTTAAAACATTCCGTTCTCTACTCTCCGTCCAATTTTCGAGAGTGTGCGTTGATTCGCCTTTGGTCGCGTTCACACAATCAAGCTCGGCTCTCGCCCCACCCGGCAGATTCAACGAAATATTCTTATTTCTTTTTATTATTTATTCGACACTAAGAAAGAAAAATGTGTTTAGAAAACATAAAAAAAATAACTATTTGAAACTTGTATGCCGAGAGATGCGAGTTCGAATCCCTTTACGTTCAAATATTTGCACGGTTTCTAAATGATAAAGGATGTTTAAATTTCAAAATATTAACCTGAAATATTAATTTCAAAATATTCTTAAGACAAAGTTGCACTAAGTCCTTTATCGTAACTCCACCGGTTGAGCCAAGGGTTGTTATATTTTTGCTCGAGCAGATATTTCAATTGGAAAGCTATTTGAATAACTCCCCCTCCTGGTGGAACGATGATTGATTTCTGTTTGCATTGAGGGTTGATCGCAATTTAATATCTTATTGTTAATATACTTAGAGTTTGTGGGTAATATTTATTGTGGAAATGGTAACGGGTTCGTTAAAATAGGTTAGAGTGAGAATAATGATTGTTTTATATTTTGGTTGAATCCTTTAGCTTCATAATGTATATAACAGGATAGCCAGAGGCTACTTAGTGCTAAGACACTCCGTTATCATATTGAAAAAAAGGGCAAAACTCATTTCCCCGATCGGGAATCAGACCTAGAACCGTCGCCTTTATTATCAGACGCTATTTAATATTAAATTTAATATAATATGATAAATTTCTATTTTCAGCGCATATCCCTTCCACATTCCACCTTCCATGTCATTGTATAATAGAGCCGTGTTGGCTCTGAGTTTCGCAGTTGTTAATTATTGTAAACGCCTCAGCTATTGTTTTGTTTGAACTTGTATTAAACTGAACTAAAGTCAAATACTCGTAATACTGATATGAATTTCGAGATACAATATTCTATTGGTTAATGGTTCTATGTTATTATTGGGCGTTGTTTGTGGTTAGTTTTATTGTTGGAGAAAGCTTATATATCTGTTTAAATTAGATGATTAACTATGAAAATTATATTAAAATTAAATCAGCTTCACGCTTGTTTCCCGTAAGCAGCACAGTAGGCAGAGTTAAGACTCTCCGTTCCCCACTTAATCAATAATATCTTGATTAAATTTCAGTGAATAGCACTTAAACTTTACAATTTATTCAAGTAAGTCGAATGAAACCTGTAACCGCAGAAAGGCTACATTACTCATTTGTAATGGGACACAAGCCTATTGTAATACGTTGATGTATCATGTAAAACATAAAATTTATTTTAGGTTCCTAGGTTCCCTAGAGTTAAGGCACTCTGGTCGAAATTTCCGCAGAATTTTTGAGATATTGCGTTTTGAAAAGCGGAACTCAACGCCACGCTTTGTCAACCAAGGGTGGGAAATAAAAATAACTTATTAAATTGTTATTATAATAAAATTATAATAGTAGGAATGTAACACACAACCCTCGTCACTCACTCATCACGAAATCTCAGAAACTACAAGTGCTAGGAATCTCAAATTTTGCATAGGAGTTACTTATAGGACGAAGGTGCTCGCTAAGACGTCACTAGGACATAGTCATGGAGACAGAAATTAATAATAACATAGTTCACGCGGGTAAAACGTCAGATCCGATTCGGCCTTGCTTCGGTGAGGTCGCACAATTGGGCTATTACATTTATTTCGATCCCTTGTCGAAGTGATACTATATATATATTAGTGTTGTGCTGCGGCTGCTGCGACTGCTGAGCTGCGTGGCGTTCTGCTGCGCTGCGTTGCCCTGTGGTTGCCGAGTCCCGCATCGCTCGTTTCCAGCGTCCGNCATAAAAAATAGTAATCATGAAATCACAACTAATTTCAGGGAGAAAAAAAAATGTTTTTAACTAAATCGGTTAAGCTGTTTCTGAGATTAGCATGCACAAGCACATACACAAACACGCAAACAAGCAAAAAAACTTAAAAATAATTATTTTTGATCACTTTACGTTATGAAAAGTCACTAATAGTTTTTTTCATATGCCAGAAATTTTTTTCTCTTATATGCATATCTTCCATATACAAGCACCGGTTCGTTACAACTTTATTATAAACATATATAAGAAAACATCGGTAACGTAATTGTGAACTAGGCTTCATATTTTCTCAGTTTCGTTACGTAACGAAATATAACGAAATTTAGAATAAAGTCTGAGAAATTCTAACCTTTTTAAATATTTGCTCATAAGCCACGTGTTGCATGTGCAAGCACTGAAGTTCTTTTTTGAGATTTTGTAAAAAGAAGCAAATAACATAAACAAGAAAACGAAATTATAGAATACTTACCAAAATACACTACAATTAGAATCAGACTTAAATAATACATACATATAAAATGGTAAGTGAAATCATTATGTACCAAAATAGATAAATATACTAAGTAATTTAATTTTTCTGTTAAAATAACATTATATCCTGCCTGGATTTTGAACATCAAAAGCAGTTAACCACTTTTTACAGAAGTGACACCCGACAGGTGCACGCAGTGCATTCTATTAAACTACTATACATCTCTATACTACTACTCTACTTATATTTAAGTGTGGTAAAAGTTATATGCAGGTGTTCGGTCTAATTATATGTAGGTGTGGATACTAAATGGATTTTAAATACTGTAGGTTTGCACACTTTGTTGCTTCTCATTTCATAACAAATAACATATCTAACAAATAACATAAACAAGAAAACGAAATTATAGAATACTTACCAAAATAAAAGCCGTTTATAACCCTGAGATGTAATTTCACGCATTCCCTCTAAAACATTTGAACCCCTCAACTGCTGCGAGAACACTACTGGTTGTAGCTACCGACAGCATTGACATTTACAATAATGGTGCCACAATAAAAAATAATACTAAACACCATTCAAAATAATTGCGTTCATAATTTAATTGTACGTTATTAATCCTGAGTAAGAAAAAGACAATATTTTGGGACTAATTTACTTAACTAATATATATTATTTATTAAATAATGTATCAATAAAAGTACTTCTATTTAATATTACAAATCAAGTAAAGTAATATAAACATATCTGGAATCAAATAAAACCATAAACATTCGTAACAAATCAATTCTTCAAAAGTAAATCGGTGAATGGGACACGAAAAGTTGTATGGAAGCATTTTGAAAGGATTTTTGCAACTAACAAAAAATACTATTATTTGCCATAATACATTTAAAATATTACAAAAATCTTTAAGTTAATAAATAAATTTATTCAAGTCGAATGAAACCTGTAACCGCAGAAAGGCTACATTACTTATTTGTAATGGGACACACGGCTATTGTAATATGTTGATGTATCATGTAAAACATAAAATTTATTTTAGGTTCCTAGGTTCCCCAGAGTTAAGGCACTCTGGTCGAAGTTTCCGCAGAATTTCAACGCAAATAGGCAATGATTATAAGCACTTTTGAATCGTCGAATGACAAATGAACAAAGAGCTACCACCGGTTCGGAAGGCAGTTCTGCTGAGAAGAGCCGGCAAGAAACTCAACAGTTGCTCTTTTCAAAATCAATGGTACAATCTATAAACATTAGCTGGCAGCTATCCTGCATTACATTCAATAGACATTAATTCCATACATGCTTATCTTCTAAATATTCTTGAACAGTGTAATACGCTTTACTTGTTAGAATTTTTTTTACAAATATTTTAAATTTTGGTAGTGGCAAACTAAGACACACTGCGGAATTTTATTATATAGACGTATACTCAGACCCATAAAGGATTTACTATTTTATATTCCGCTTTGAAAAGCGGAACGCAACGCCATGCTTTGTCAACCAAGGGTGGGAAATAAAAATAACTTATTAAATTGTTATTATAATAAAATTATAATAGTAGCAATGTAACATACAACCACCGCGCTTACTATGAGACACTGTCCCATGACGGCTATATTTTTGTATTCTTATATATATTTCTTTATTATAAATGACATTAAAAGAATGCTTATTTTCACTCAGCGTGTCCTGTATTTATAAATCCTAAAATTACTTATAAATCACAAGCAAAGGAAGGTTCTTATATGAACCACAAAACAAAAATATATACATACAAAATTAATTTTGAGTTTTAACGTACCACTCACAAGAGCGTCCGTATGTGAGTGCGTCACTCCAAGAAATAATCACATTAGTGTAATTTCTGTGCAAGGCGGAAAGTTTGTCCATTAGACCATTATTGATGGGGTTTAAATTGCATCGTCCCCGTAGGGACAGGGCGTCGGTGGATAGGGTGACAGCTTATATTTTTGATTCATGATTTAAGAAACACCTTTATTATCTATGTTTTAAAATCTTAAACCATGGAAGATTCTGCAAATAGTCATCTCAAAAAGAGTTGTACGTTTTATTTCGAAGTTATTAAAATTGTAATATACTTGTGTAATGTAAAATTGAGGTAAAAATGAAGACAAATATACAATTATAAGCAAAATAGTTTAAATTGTAGTTTTTTTCAGTTTTCAGTTTTCAAGGCTACAAAACATTTTTACTACAAAGAAGCTACGTCGTACTACATCGTACCGACTTACCTATACAAAATGAAATTATCATCAAATTTATAATATGAAATCCGGGATTTTACAAGTATTACAGGTTTCGCTACTTGCATCCGTGTCATCGCATTTGAAACGGTGCCAGCCCGCAATCGCGATATATAGGCCAAGTGCTTGCGCCAGCTTACATCTAGTATTGTAAACGTGAAAAAATTGTAATTATAATTATAATTTATTATTTTAACAATACGTTACAGAAATAGAATGAATCAATTGATTAATTATAATTATAAATGTGAACTCTGGCTGTTGTATCACAGCGGCTAACCGTGTGACTGTAAACGTGGCGGTTGTAGATTTGATTCGCACTCGGCGAATGTTTTTTTTTTAATTTCCTCGCTGTATGAAAAAGATAAAATGAGTTTTAGGGAAAGTGATGAACGCAGTGTCTTAACACTCTTTTTCGTATTTGCAAGGTAGGCATAGCAGAAATTTTGCAATTTTTCAACAAAATAGGCTTAGATTTAAAAGTATCACATAGAATAGTAAAAAGTAAGTCCTATATAGAAATATATTAAAAGATTCCAGCTACACGAGTGTCCTTGCGGGTGTTAGCAAAGCCTTTTTACCCGATATTTGTCAGCAAACCTGTCCCGCGATCAAACAACATATCCGATGGAATATTTGCTTGCCGCCAGACATTCCTGTACTGTTTTGGTCCAAATATATGTTATTTTTTAGCAAAAAATATTTTATAATTGAATTATTTCATTAGTTTCATTTTAGTTTCATGCTGTATCTCTTATACAGCAGGATAGGCAGAGGGAACCTAGTGTTAAGACAGTCAATATCTTAGGTGAGAATCGAACCCACCCCCTGTCCTGTATGAATCAGTTGGCATATGAGATATATCAAATAAGTTAATAAAAAATGGGTTCTAGTGGGGGTATGGGAGTAGTCTAAGGGTATATTATCTTAATATTTGAAGAAATTGCGTAGTCAAGTAAAAATAATTTTATAATTAGTTTGTCCATTCTACATTTTCTGCTTATGTAGTTAGTATAAATAAAGATTAAGTTCATAACTATTGCTGTATTTGTATTTATAACTATTGCTGTATGTGTATTTGTTTCTTCTGTCAGATTATATATGAGATAACTTTGTATTTCAAGTGTGAAATCCAAAGATACCTTTAATTTTTTTATACACATAATTGAAATTTAGCTATTAAAATATAATTTACAATATTCGAAAACATAGCAAAAAGGAACAAAGGTTTTCATATTTATCGCTGTAAGTTATTACATTGTACTCAGGTAAAAATAAGATCGTAGTGTTGAGAATATTTTCACTTTTCTGCCCCGCTGAGCCGTATTCCATGAATACATAGCGGAAAGTTTAAAAGTAGGAATCATCCAGCAACTAACCTGTTTTTATTTTATTTTTATATTGTAATAACTTCACGGTGTTCCTATATACATCAGAGAAAGAAGGGAATCTAGTGTTAAGACACTCCGTTATAACAATTATTGAGTGTTCTTACAAGATAGTGTCTCCGTTTATTCTGGTATACAGAAGTTATAGTACAAGTTAGTTCTTATAGAAGGTTGTTTCAGCAAGTAATATAGACATTTTAGTAGTCCATCTTAAGATAATCGCGTAGAATGCAACATTGTAGGTGACTCTTACGTCAAAGGTATTATACGGTTAGCTAAGTTAGCCTTAAAACCCGTAATAGCTCTCTAAGTTGCCAAGTAAAGCCTAATTTACTGCCCCATTAGCTGTACAATGTTGCCTTTATTGGCCACAATGTTGGCCCATCATAGTTTTTTAGACAGATTATAAATGGATTGGCTAAAAGATTTACTGGTTCTAAAGAAATAAGTACATATAACGTGTAACTGTAGTGAAATAAGTGTTTTTAAGTGTATGTATATAAATTCAAATTCAAATTCAAAAATTCTTTATTCAAATAGGCAATTATTATAAGCACTTTTGAATCGTCGAATGAACATATGAACAAAAAGCTACCACCGTAGTTCGGAAGGCAGTTCTGCTGAGAAGAGCCGGCAAGAAACTCAACAGTTGCTCTTTTCAAAATCAATGGTACAATAAATTATATTCTTGTTTCAAAAGAATAATGTATTTTACAAATGTCAAACAACGTAGGGGCAGCACCTTGTGATTTATTTTCGTATACATTAATGAATACACTCATTCATTATGAAATTATGCTGTAGAACTCTGTCGTCTCTCTCTCTCTTGTCTGACTATCAGCGCTACATCTGTTGCAGTTCGATTCTCACTTGAGGGAATGATTAGACAAAGGCGCGGCAACAAATTCGCAATATTAACAAAATCTCTAAAAATCGGCGGAAATAAGCAATTGAGTTTCCCTCCTGCTAAGAAACCATGAGCACCATTTAACACTTGTGGTGTATGCGACGATATAATTCGGTAAATATACATTTATTATAAAAAAAAATAATTTCGTTATCTGGAATATTTTGTCTGCCTTGTCTGCCTGTGAAATTATATGAATTAGTAAGAAAATCTCTATATTTGGAAACTAAAGCAAATTTTTTGTCCAGCATAAGCGTGGAGCTAACTTCGAGATCAAGATTATAGCAATTGAGAGCATTGTGTACGTGAACCAATCCAAGGGGGCGATTTAGTTCCTTAAAGTCCAACTTGTGCGATAACACTCGAGTGCTTGAAAGGATTCCTAGAGTAATTAGATTAGAACGTCACTGTTGTAAACTTTTATACGATTTTGAAGCTTTAAAAGCTCAAATTCTAGTAAAATTAAATTTCATTGTTTATTTCGCGGCGTCTAGTTCTATGTTAATATCTAGTCCATATGTTTTTTTAAATTATATGAACAAAATATAATATCACGGCATAGTGTACGTAAGCAGCTTAGCAATAATACTTTTTTTAAAAGGTAAACAAAGAGATAAGTTTTGAAGGAAAACGTAAATTTATTTAAGAATCTTTAAACTAAAGATTCTGAAGGCTGATAATACGTATCTTAAAAGGCAGTGTCTTCTTAAACTTACTTCTAACGCCGTTTTAACATTTAATGGTATGAGTTAAAATTGCACTCAATTTTTATAAGGGAACTTACTTTTGTGGTTAATAATTAGCTAAACAAGTTTTATTTAGTACTGCCATTATTAATTATTATTTTACTATCATTGTATTGAAAAGTATACTATAAATATTTTCATTAATAGGTACATGCGCCAAGGGTAAGTGAAATCCGATACCGTACGTAACTCATTTAAAGAAAGCAAAAATAACGTTTAAATGATGATAAATAATTAAATTAAATTATATGAGTCAAGTAAGACATGAAATAAAGTTCCGCCACACAACACGCGATACCTATATAAGTAGCTTAGTAGCGATAAGTAGCTTAATGAAAGAGCTTTAAGAAGTGTCTTAACATTAGGTTCCCAGGTTCCCTCTACCTGCCCTGCTACGTACGAATGCAACGTGAAACTAAAGAAAAATTAAATTCATGAGTAAGAAATTAAGTAAGTTTACTACAGAAATTAACAGTTTGAACAATTCTTAGATAAAAATTAAATTATTTTCACTTATCACAACTAACGAAGTTAAACAATTAAGATGGATAAGATTTAGAGCTGTGAAAAATAAAATTATTCGGGTATAGCCACACCGCTTGGGAAGCAAAATAAAGTAAAGTGTTTATGGATCGCCGTCATGCTATGTGAATGTCNGTGTTTATGGATGGCTATCATGCTATGTAAATGTTCATTTGCATGACGGTACATCGTTTGATCAAAGCTACGGTTGGTACAATTTATAAGAGAATCTTTTTTTTTTAATTAAAAAAAAATAGCTAGAATTTTTTTTTATTGAATAGAAAATTTTTTTTTAATTTAGAACATTTGAAGGTATTTAATCAGTGAAAATCACGCCAGACATCTCCCACCCAACAAAAATTATATACTATATACACAGCTTAATCGTTTCATAAATAAATAAGTTTTTTTAGCTTCATGCTGTGTCAGGAAGCAAGGTAGGCAGAGAGAACCTGTAAGACGACGGAGAAGAATTAAGACACTATGTTTCAGTTACGAAATAGAGCCTTTTTCTGATTTAATTACGCATTTTCCCTGTAGCTTATACGTATATCATGTGGATAGTCGTGAATTTAATATTTATCTCAGTTTGAATAAGTAAAGAACATTTTTATACATTTATATAATACTAGCGGACGCGCGCAGCTTCGCTTGCTTATTTAAGGTTGAATTCTAAAAAACCCACGAAACACGTATTCAATGAAATCTATATAAGAGTCCGAATTTCAAATTTTATAAAAATCGGTGGCGATTTACAATAAATTCCATGCAAACTTTCATCCCTATTTCACCCCTATAGGCTTAAAATTTTTCAAATTCTCTTCTTAGTGGATGTCCAGATTACGAAAGTAATCAACTGTGCAAATTTCACGTTCCTAACATCAGCGGTTACGGCTGTGTGCGCGTCTTACCTCAGTCAGTGAGGACAAGTCCTTTTATATATATAGATATATAACATTATTATAACAAACAAATATTGTTGTATCTTATAGTGGAAATAGAAATGATGAAAGAAGTTTATAATTGCGATGGTTTTAAATATCACGCGTGACCATTATATATATATGTCGGATAATTATAAAGATGCTATACATCTTTATATCGACCAACGCGCGGCTTTGCCCGCTTCGATTTATTATTATATTATAGCTAAACTACACAAAATGTCTACATAATTTTAAAAACAATTTAATATATGACCTATTTATTAATTTTGGACCACAAAATAATCGCCAATATTAATTCAAGTTTCTAGGTTTACGACTTTATAACGACGCGCTAACCAGTGAAATATGCGTCGGGTATGTGTCGCGCTATATTATATTAGAGCCAGCTTGTTTAGAAAAATATTTTCATTTTTCTTTTAGTTTTTCAATTGAGGTTAATTAGTTTAGTAGAATATTGGACCTTTTAATTTTTATATTTATTTGATTTGTATATATTGCATTTATTATAATTAATAAGATTTTAATTGGCAACACTACAAATTAAATTAATATATTTATTAAAAACTTAAGTTATAAAAAATTGAATAATTTTAAATTACAAATATATATATTAATGAGAATACAGTTTCTAGGTACGCTAGGTTTCCAGGTTCCATCTGCGTACCCAGAAGGGCACATACGTTACATTCTTAAAATGACAGTATTATTTAAAACTCATATATATATAAAACTCATATATATAAACGCATATATTATACATAATTTCAGCTAAAATTTCGCGTAACTACAATGTTGTACCAGTGGTGCATTCGACAAGTCCGCGTTATTGTGAGTACGTCTATGTACCTCACATGCTCTTGACAAGTTAAAGTTTCTTAAGCATAACGTATCATGGGGGTTTTGAAGCTCTACAATTTTTTAGCATTTTCGTTCGTTGTAAATTGAAAAAAATATATATTAACTCTAAGAAACACAATATCGTTCAGCGCACCTAACTTTCCTTATTTCTTACAGGTCTATTAAAAAGTTAAATATTAACAATTATAGAAAACTTGTGTAAATTTATACCTAGCGGGACTTGAACCTAAGTCTATTGGAAACTCTGATCACTAAGCTATACGTTACTCTTAAGCTAAGTCGTAAATCTTATACAATTTTTAACAATATTTTTCTCTATTCATACAAATTCTTACGCAATGCTTACTCCAGCAGCAGGTACAAAGGGATGTGTGGAGCTCGTAGATACTAATATAGTAGGTCAACTTGTGGACCATCGTAATTTTCAGGGTCTAATCTTCTCCTTAATCCCATCTATAGGGATTTTGGACGTCTTAAGGTCTTGTGGTATCCTATTTACTGACATATTGCGTTTCTAGTAATGGTTATATTATGTCTTATTGATGCGTATATTTGAGGCCAATCTTGGTGCAGGCTGTGACTTTGATTCCCACTCGAGGAAATTAAATATTTAATATTCTAATTTCCTTGCTTACGCAACTATATGTGATACAGTTTTAGGGTTCCCCAGTCAAATGGCGAAAGACGGAACCCATGTATTTCTTTCATGTTCGCCTCTTTGTCCGTCTGTCAGTATGTTACAGTCATTTTAGTTTAATTGTAAAGCTGGTTTGTATTGTAAAGCTGGTTTCATGGTTTAAAAGATGTGGGAAAATCTCTATGAAAATATTTTTCGTTCAAATTGAGATTAATATAATGGTCATATCAAGAATAATATAATGGTGGATGCTTCGCCAAACTGGAAACGCTATAATTGTTGGTTATATAAAGCGCGACGTTTAATTACACCTCTAAACATACACGGCCCCAAACTGGGGATAAAATTGTAAAAAGTGAAATTCATATACCAGATTATCTTTGATCTCCTAGTCCTATCTTGGTATATAAATATACTCGTATATAAATAATATTGTGGCACCTTGCAACCGACCAGTACACGTTTCACCTTAAAAGTCAACTATCGAGGTCGAAGTTGTAGATTAGGGAAACTTCGGCAGACTTCAGTAAACTTGAACCGGTGAAAACGAAAACAATGCAGATAAAGGAAAACTGAAATTGGTTTATTTCAGAGAGACCACCATACATGATGCAGTGCTTTATTATAAGTCTGAAGCTAAAACCGCAATGCCTCCAGAATTCGGCAGAAAGTGAGGTCTTAACACTAGGTTCCGTCTGCCTACTCTGCTGTGCGCGGGATACAGCGTGAAGCCGATTTAATTTTAGCCTTAGTTAACTATATAATTATTTATAATGTTTTTATTTTTAAAGGCGTAAAACCGCAGCGGTCATTTCTTTGCTCTGGTAATACGACAACTGGCGGTGTTAAATGTCGCTACTTAAAACGTAGTGTCTTGAAAATTGGGCAGTTAATATAATTCTTAGTTTATTTGTTATATTTACATTTTCTTATCCTTCATTTTTTTTTATTTTTGGTATACGTAAACATACCAAAAGAAATAATATGAACAGAGAGTCTTGCCACTATAAATTCCCGGCATACTCTTCTACATTTGTATATACCAAAAAAGGAAGTATATAACGCTAAAACAAATAAATTACAATATGGCATTTCTACCAACTATTTATGCACATGTCCTCTCTATCTAGTAATCAATTACCAAGCCATCAAGGAGAAATTAAATCCAACGTAATCGACCATAGCAGACCAGACCAGGGTCCCTCTCAGGCTACCTAATTCAGATTGCGTTTAGCGGCGCGTCTAAACGGAATATTGAATGAGTTTATAATGATTTGCATCTAGTTAACGGTCTCTCTTACTTTGCCGCTTAGCATTTTATACACAAAGGAGGTTGGGACCAAACTTTTGAGTTGGAATAACATGGTCATGAATTTTATCATTTTATATAGTTGTTTTGTATTATGGAGATATTTAGTTTGTCATTTATTTTATTATAATAAAATCTTTTTTTTAATAGTATTATTAAAATAATTCATAAAAATATGCATAGATAGAGGAAACTTAATATAAAAATTCTAACTTTTTGCCTAAAGTTGATATTGCGTGTAAGCAGAGAACACATTTAATATTATAAAAGCATAACTGTTAGTTTATTAAAATTATTTTTTTACCATTATAATTGAAAAAAAAACTAGTTATTAAAATTATACTAACAGAAAATATTTTTCATATCATATCAGAATTGAAGCAAACAGGAACTCTCGTGTCTGCTTAAAAACCTTCGTAACCGCTCGGTCTGGTATACGGATATCCGTTTATTTGGCCGCGTAATTCCATCCGGGCGAAGTACTCAGAGATTTAGGGCTTTCACCAATATTTACCCGGCTGCCGAAATATGAGATAATGTATTTGAACTGCAATATGAACAGATTGAAATAACTAAAGGTTTTCTATAGGAAATTTATTTGAAGTAAAATTATATTAGTAAAGTTTATACGGTTTGTGGTCGGAAATTTTAAATTTAACTTGGTTTTATTGAAATTAGACATTTGTTTTAGGAGTTATGTACTCAAATAAGACTTATGGTTATACATACTACTCTTCTAAGCGAAATACATAACATTTTGAGAGCTAAAAAAAAGCGAATCGAGCCAACAGCCGTCGCGCTTAGTTGTACTCCACTACGTTTTCATGACAAATTGTAAATATATTAAATCATAATTATTTTCGTCACGTAGTATAGACTTATAACCTTTAAAAAATAACCTATAAAAATATTTCATAATAGTTCCTAAGATTAGCGCGTTTAACCAAACAGCTCCCTTAAGCTTTAAAGTATTACTGTAAATGTACTCGTATATCAAAATAATAGAACCTACTTACCTCTAAGTAATTAACTTATATATTTGTCATATGTAAAATTTAGAACGTGAGAAGTTAAAATACATCCCATTAAAAATTCAGAAATGCAACGACGAGCTCTGCGTTTTGGCAGTGGAAATATGTTTTACCATAATTTTACTTAGTCACTGAGAATTTATAAATTAACTTTAATTAGAAAACCAAACTCCCTCCCGATGAAAATATTTTCCATATATTCCACGTAGTTTTTACGCCTGTGAAGTTTTTAACATTAGTTTCTATCTAGATACCTAATAGCTTACCGCATGCATGAGAGGTTAAAATAAATCCTATTTTTAAAAATAATCTAAAACAAAGTAGTAAATAAAAAGCTATCTGAAAGCACTTTAAGCTCTAATATCCGATCTGAATAAATCTGTCAATAATAACTTTACCCTTTTCTTTACACGTATCGAGCATAAGATGTTTGTGTAGAGTATGTAAACGTTTAAATATAGAGATGAGTAAAAATAGTTTTAAATCTTTCGAGTTTTTATTTTTGTAAATTGAAAAGCCATTAATTGTATTGTATTATTATTTGATTTTGTTAGCTTTGTGCTATATCTTACACATAGAATGGTAGGAAAAGAAAACTTAACGAATATTTTTATACCTTTTCTAATTACTATATAATATGTGAGTCACCAATTCCATTCGAGAAATTGAATTATTCTAATTCGTTCTAGTCACAAGACAAGGTTTTGTCTCCCCACTCAACACGCAATGCCACCAGAATTCGGTGGAGAAAGTAGAGCGGTGTGTCATAACACCACCTATCCCGCTACATGCGGGATACAGCGTGAAGCTGAAAAAAGATAATAAACAAGGCTGTACTTAAATCCAGCTATAAATAAACGTTTATTAAAAGGCACATACTGCAAAAAACTCAATATTTTTCGATATAGCGCTAACGCTCGCAAAGCAAATTGCCGGGCTTGCGGGTTCGTTTTGCTCGCACACCCTGTACATTGTACAATACATGTACGCGGACACTGTACAGTAATAAATATAAAATTTTATTAAAAAACTTGTTTTAACTATATTAATTTTACTGTGGTGTTATTTGTTAATTGACAATTTTTTTTGTTATTTACTTATGTACTTATGTATTTTTTAAATGTAGCTGGTGAAAGTAAGCTAGTACATGTAGACTGTCGCGAGAAGTAAGAGTAAGTCTAAGTATTTGGTACAAGTATGTAGTTAACTACCGCGGCCTCTATCAAGTAAAAAGGGAAAACTTAGTGTCAATACCTTCTGTCCGATTCGACAAAAAAATAAGCTAAAAAAATAATCGTGTTATAAATTTAATAAAAATAAAAAAATAAAAATAATGAAAGAAAATTAGCACAAAACAATTTAAAAAACTTCACAAATAATAAACACACGACAAAGCGAAATTTAATAATAGAATTACGCTTCAAAAAATTTATAGTGGACAATAAAAATAACCATAACTAAGTATAAAATTGCGACAAAAAAAAATTGCGAACTGCAGTCGAGCGCGAAATTCAACATCACAACTTCATTATTCAATAGAAGTTCCTTTTTGAAAAATAAAAATAAGCAAGTGGAAAGTTTGCGACGACGTGCATACTCCACGCCCGTGTGAGTTTCTACAATTTTCCGTCAGAGCGCGTATTAAAGCTTGGGCTGTGGTGGCCATCATTATAGCAGTTTATAGGAATACGTCAAATTATATTATATATTTTTTTAGCTTTACTCTGTATCCCGCACATAGCGGGGTTGGACTTAGCGTTATGATACTCCGTTCCCCATTAAGACAATACCGTTCTCCATTTTTTTCCGAGTTCTTCGAAGCATATTGAGTAGGGTAAACATAACACCGCGCTTTGCCTTGGAAATAGAGCGATAAAATGAAAATATTAAATATTTCATTGTCCACAGTTAGTCAGTCAGTTAGAGAAGCGTGTGCTACTTCTAACACTGCGTTACGACGGACTCTATAGTTAATATTGCTTAAACTATTTTAAATTGGTTAATTAAATAGGCATAATGTTTCAAATTCTGTAAGCTGCCAAAATAGCTCGTGATAATGCTTTAAATCGATAGTGGACAAATGGAATTGTTCCACGAATGGGATCGAACCAACAAGCTTCGAACAATCAAACGCTATTTCACTGCATCAGTAAGATCTCGGTATAAAATAGTTTGTAAATTGAATTTAGATATATAATTTTGCCACTACCAAAATTTAAAATATCTGTAAAAAAAATTCTAACAAGTAAAGCGTATTACACTGTTCAAGAATATTTGGAGGATAAGCATGTATGGAATTAATGTCTATTGAACGTAATGCAGGATTGCTGCCAGCTAATGTTTATAGATTGTACCATTGATTTTGAAAAGAGCAACTGTTGAGTTTCTTGCCGGCTCTTCTCAGCAGAACTGCCTTCCGAACCGGTGACGACGACGATTCAAAAGTGCTTATAATAATTGCCTATTTGAATAAAGAATATTTTGATTTGATTTGATTTGAATGGAAATTCCATGAATCTCAAACATATTATGTCACTCTACTCGTAGGTGCATCCGTAGCGGACATGTATAATACAAAATATGGTAGTAATTATGTTTATGAGACTTGAATTCAATATGAATTGCGCGAATGTTTGAAGCATGTAGAAATAACATGAATAAAACAGTGTCATTTGATGTTGTCGGGGCGTTTGTGCGTAAACGTTCAAAATACTAATTTGAACTATTTTTTTTTTATTTTCACAGAAAAGAAGCAACTTCAATTGCCAAAGCGATGGCGTGGGTTTAATACTTACATTCTACTGTCTACTATTGAAATGTCTCTAAAATGGAATAGCAACCCACACAGGCCTACACTGCTACGCGTGAAGGTGTTTTTTTAAGGGTTACCGTTTTTTTAAGTGTTACTTAATATATAAGCATTTACGATTTGTCAGATTATTGTATTATAATTAATATTACGCAAGATTTAGAATAGGATAGACAGAGACACTCCGATCCTCACTTTCTTTCATTTATGGAAAGATTGCATGCTGCATGCTGCTCTGCCACTCACGCCAGATCTTATCGCCAAGTTTTCTCCTATTATCAAAGCGTAGAAATGAAAAATGTGAGAATGAGAAGGGAACCCTCAACCATTATATTTAAAGTCAGACGTACACATATCTCTAGAACCAACCGATTCACTCATTCATTAACTTCTTGTACCACTTGCCATTTCGCTTAAACTGTATAATGAAATAGCAAATTCCACCTTATTAAGCTAGTTCATCCATCAGTGCCACAGCTTGATTATTTATACATTCTCCACAGCGAGTAATCTACCCGGCAACTTGTTTGATGTATTAGGGAAATGAAAATATGTTACGTTTAAAACTTTTGTTGTTATTAGTGTAGAATTAATTAGAAGTAAGGGTATTGTGTACTGATATTTTTTGTGTTGGCTTTTGTATCTATCAACTGAAAATGGTTATTTCATTTGTATTTACGATTTATCTGGTATATCAGGATAGGCAGTAAAAAATAAGTGGTGTCATGGTACGACATTCTTTGCTCCAATTTAAGATATCATATTGAAGTTAGTACGAAATGAGAGCGAGAAAATAAGATAAAGCAATCCACGACAATACGTAATGGCTTCAAAATTCAGCGGTAAAATTAAGTGAGGAGCGAAGTGTCGTAATGCTGGGTCACTTTGGCTACTTTGGCTACATGTGGGTTAAATATGAGTGGGAATCAAACCTATAACCTGTTGCACGTGCCTCTGCGCGAAGACTGACATCCAAAGAGGTATATCATTATAAAAAGTAAAAGTAAAAGAAAATTACTAGCAATAACAAGAGACAAGTTTCTCTTAACTCCAAAAATATATTAATATAAACCATATTCTAAAACTGTAAATTTATATTTGCAACGTATCTTTGACTAAAAGTGAAAATAATTGTATTAACGTAGCGCGACCGGTACCTAACGCGGAGCGGAAATACCGCTCCCTATAGACAAACTCAATTAATTCCCTTCGGGAGTGTTCAAAGCCTTTCAATTTTTACACCATTCTGGCTTCCTTCAAAGGACCTCAGCATGACTGATTTGTGTTATTTCAATAAATTATATTTAAGTATATATATTTTTTTATTTGACACGCTTAATTGGAACTTAATATTTTTTAAAATTCTATGACTCTAAAAGACTATTAGAAATAGACGAAGACGATAAAATAGACTATTAAATCCTATATACATATTGTATGCGTTTTCGTTTTACTATTCTTTTTGAGGTCGTCCTGGCACAGCGGCACAAAGGAACTACTGCAAACGAGATGTGGGCTCAATTCCTTTCGGCTAGGGCGAATAAAATATTTAATATTGTCATTTCTTAGTTCTACCGACTAAGCATAACGCTGCGTTAAGCTCCGCCACTCAACACGTAACGCCCCAAATTCTGGATGCATTGCATGGTATTTGATTTCCTTAAGTGGAAATCGAACCCTGTGTCATGACTGGCTTCAACAAAAAAAAAACAACTGTAACATAGTTATATACTTTATTGACCTATTCATTGAAATATCTTTTATATTTTTAATATGAGTATATAGCTAAGAAAATGACCTTTTGCAATTTTTTATATTTCGTAACGGCTGAGTGGTTCAGTTATTTTTAACAATATTGTAGGGAAAATAGATTATTTCTAAGCTACTGTCACCCCCAACTTTGTTTACGTGGACTTGATCGATTTCGATTTTGATGATGAGACAGAATTTAGATGCTATTTTATGGGAACATTCAAATTTCATAGGACTTTCATAATCTACTATATATATATATATATATATATATATATACTTTTCTGTTTGTTGAGAAGCGACTTACCTCGATATCAGAAGGAATAAGTAATAATATTTAATATTTCATTTCCTCAAGTGGGAATCAAACCCACAAGCTGCTGCGTTTATACCCACACATTACGTTTAGTCACACGTTTGTGCCCCAGTACTGGGATTGGAATATAAAGGCTAAATTACAGTTATTATCTGTTTATTAGATTAGTTGCCACTATATAAATGAAATAATTTAAACGCGATTTAAACAAAATTTAAAAATACAAATTTCCACTATAAAATATATATTAAATCTCTACACTTTATTATAGAGTCCATAATATTAATTAACATAAAATACAGTGTTAATAGTGTTCCACAGAAGACACTAGGGTTAGAGCGCATGTCACAGTAACTTGTTGGCTCACGGTGCTCTCAGGACGGCAGTGCGGCGCGGACGGACGCGCTTACCGCCTGGCTTTCACTTGTTATACGGAAACTATACGCGCGAAGTTTATATTATTTACTAATTTAACAGTAGAAAATTGAAAAAAATCACGTCTTTCTTAAGCTTTATTATTATTTATTAATTAATAATGATTTAAATCAATTTTACTTTGGTTATATAAATATGTAGTTTATAATTTACTTATATATAAAATGGATACAACATAAATATTAGAGTTTTGTGTTTATAATGCATTCACGTGTGAAACTGAAGGTATAGTGGTATTGTTTTGTAATGGCGTTCAAAAGACTCGTTATCGCTTGGGCGGTCTGGCTCGCGTTGCCATTGGCAACGGGCCATCTCAACGTACTCATTAGCCAGGCTGAAGTTATGAAGTTGTTAGGTGAGTGCTAATCTTCTAACTGTACTAAGTTATATATTTTAAATAATAAATGTATAGAGTTGTTATTTGTTTTTCTTTTTTATATTTTGTTATATTTTAATAAAGTATTATATATTGTTTTTATATATTTTTTTCCCAAAAATATCTTTAATTGAATCAATGTATCGTAATTCGTATATCTATCTATTTTTATTTTAACAAAAGAATAGATAAAAAGCTTCGATTAAGAATTAATAAAACAAGCCATTTGTATTGTTTGTTTAATTCTAGATTACGACTACTGAGGCATCAATAAAGTACGTATTATAAAATGTATAGTTTATTTAAACATTATGTGTTTACAGGTGATTGTAATATTATGGAATATTATTAAGCACTCTTAATTAAAATTCTCACTAAATCTCCTCATCTCTCACTAAATGTACTTAAAACCAATAAATACCTAATATATAAAACCTACATACTTATATAATATTTCATGGACCAAACAAAAGAGAATAATAAAATAAAAATCCAAAATATAGAAATGCATTGCAATGCAATATCATAAATATTTTAATAATTTACAGTTATTCAACAACTTATGACGCAGTGCGGAATGTATGTACATACATATATATGTATGTAAATAGGTACATACGGACATATCTATCATAATTTAATACATTTAGAGGGCGAAATTCTAAATTTTATATATGGTATTTTAGAGCATTACCACAAAATTTCATATGAAAGCTTAAAGCGTAGGTTAATCGATGATGATATATATGTATTTCTAAAATTATTTAAACGTTATTCCATAATTAAAATTCCACAAAAATATTGTTTTTTTTTTATAAAACTTATAAAAATTTACATAGTGGAGTTAAATTTGAACCCACGCCAAAATGCTCAAGCTGTATTATTAAGAGATTCAAATCCTGCTACGTAATTTTTTTGAATGTTGTATAAAAGTATTTATCTTTCATAGTTATGTATATGAAGGTATTGAAATAATGAAAAAATTGAAAAAAAATGCATACTTCTTCCGCATACATCTTCCGCATTTCTTCTTCTTTTACTACTTCTTCCGCATACATCAAAAACACAAAGAGAATACCTAGAGTTTAGACACTTAGATCTTCACTATACACAATTTAGATCCTCCACTTTATGCTAGAACCTGAAATATTTTTTTTATGAAGCCATCGTGGCGCAGTGGCACAAGCGTGCGACTGTAAACGCGTCGATTGTCGTTTCGATTTCCACTCAGACCAACGAATTATTATTTATTCATATTTTCAACAACCACAAGATAACAAGGGAAAGCGCGGCGTTAAATTCCGCCACTCAAATTCGGCTGGCCAGATTCCTTACTATAAAACAAAGTCAATTCAGCAGATACGATTCAATAAATATATGAAAATACAAACTGAATTGTCTATTATTTCAAGAGCTTATGCTCAGTTGGAACTATTTATAAATGTTTANTTTTGAATGCTGTATAAAAGTATTTATCTTTCATAGTTATGTATATGAAGGTATTGAAAAATTCAAAGAGAATACCTAGATTAGACACTTAGATCTTCACTATCCACAATTTAGATCCTCCACTTTACGTTAGCTTTTACTATATATTTCCCTGAAAGAAACTTTTTATGAAGCCACCGTGGCGCAGCAGCACAAGCGTGCGACTGTAAACGCATCGTTTGTGGGTTCGATTTCCACTCAGACCAACGAATTATTATTTATTCATATTCTCAACAACCACAAGATAACAAGGGAAAGCGCGGCGTTAAATTCCGCCACTCAAATTCGGCTGGCCAGATTCCTTACTATAAAACAAAGTCAATTCAGCAGATACGATTCAATAAATATATGAAAATACAAACTGAATTGTCTATTATTTCAAGAGCTTATGCTCAGTTGGAACTATTTATAAATGTTTACCGCAACGGTTTATCAATAGATTTACGAGTATTTGTCGTTTAAACAGCATAAATAATGTTTTATTGCGTATACGTTATTTACGATAATTTGTTCTAGCAATTTAGATCCCACTATAGGTTTTATATTAATTGATGACTATGGAACGGAAATGGCAGTAGGTTTGATACTGGAATGTGGCAAACTGGTTTTGTCCTACGGCTTTGTCCGCCTCAAATTTTAGTATGATACATGACACAGTAGTATCCAGGGTAGAATGTCCACTGTAAAAATAGATAAGAGTAAGTTTAACTTGCAAAATAGCTCTAAAGCCCAGTGTTGCGTTAAGGGCGGCACTAATACAGAATATCTTGAAAACCGAACAGTTAGTGGAGAACAGAGTGTCTTAATTAACCCTCTACTCTGCTATGAGGGAAAAAGCATGGATTACATCCGTCACAAATAGACAGAGAAAATATAAAAGAAAAACATTTTTAACCAATACACTATTATCTCTGACACTATCAAAACACCTACACTACAGTGGCGTGGTCCTGACGTCATCCCCCGTTCTTGAAGATCAAAAAAATGTAATTATCTACCCCCGATCTACCCTCAACCATTTATATTTGTTCTACAAATTCGACGTATTTCCTATACGCAATTGAGCGCGTTTCCAATGTTATACGACTATTTTTTAAGATTTTTTTTTAAAAATAATTCACTGATCGAAACGGCTTACTAGTGAAAAAAAAATTCTCAACACGACTTAAAAACTTAATACAAAAAATATATATACCACAATAAGACATAACAGTCAAACTGAGAGCCATAAAAATAAAAGTTTCAGTTTGTGATAACAAGTTGTAACAAAGGATTCCTGGAGACCATCGCAGGTGGTAACTTTTATAGCGGCATCTATCAGGCGAGACGCGTCGCTGTAAACAATGGAGAGTGACTTACAGCGCAAGTAGTTTATTACTTTAGGGAGCTCGCGACATTCGAATTGGGATCTTATTAGAGATAAAAGAAACTTACCACCGCGCTATGCATACTGGATTGTAACTGGAGTTTTGATAAATGATATGTGGTCTCCTCGAGGTCCCTACGGCGTAGTGGTACAGCGTCTGTCTGTAGACGACGGTATTAGATTCGTTCTTTTTGACAATTGGTACGCAATATCTTGGACGAACAACAGCGAAAGGGAACGGAATATCCGTTTTCACTTAAGAAGAAAAAGTTAAAAAATAAACATAAAATCTAATAACTTAAAACGTTTTTTATAAAAATAAAAATGTATAAATATTTTAGTACAAGAGAAATAAAAAATAATAAATTCAGTTATATTATGCCGGTCAGCAGTTCATTTAATATGCTAAATACTTAGTGTTTGCGGCTTTGTTATACAAATATATATTCCTTTTGTACAAAGTCTTTGTTATAACTAATTAACGAAACATATTATATACAAATGTTTAGACACTATTTATATGAAATTACTAATTATTAAATTATTTCGTAATAAAAATTCCCATTTGGAAAGGTATTTCATTATATATTCTATAAATATAATAATACTTATTATTAATATGTTACTTAAATCAATTTTACGCCTTATTCTGCAAGCTTTCCCAATACTACCACTTCCAAAACTACTTAATCGATAATTATGCCACAGTGGCATACAAATATACTTAGAGGAAAGGACATAGGAATCTTTTTTTTTAAATAAATATCATTTGGCTATAATATTTAAAAAAAAAGATTTAACGAGGAGAAACTGTATTAAAGTCTAGTAGTTTATAACTTGATTATTACCTTAATTATAACCAATAAAGCGACGTTTAAAGCCACATTCTTTCAACAAATAATACTTATAAGTGTCAAAAATAATAGACTAAAGAGACATCTGTCGAGCGGGGATTAATGACAGTTCAAACATCGATTTGCCGAAGTCTTATCGGCCGCCGCCAGCGTGGGGTGCCGTGCCCACCTATTTACAGTGAACGTATATGGTACGAATATAGAATGTGTCATGGGGATTGGAAATTTGGTTCCCCATCCCCAATTTCTATTGAACTAGCCCCTAAATGGCTGAAATGAATGAAAAGCGTACTCGGTGTTCATATACGTTGTTTAATGGATACGCTGTTGAATTATTTAGAACGATTGTTTTAGTTTTTCTTTTATTATATGTAATAAATAGACTAGGATTTCCTACCCTGCTGTGTGCTGGGTGTTTTTTATTTATTAAGTAATTACGTCTTAGATTAGTGGTCCAGTGGCACAACGTATAGCTGAAAGCGCGATGCTTGCGGGCCCGATTGTCACGCTCTGCCAAAAAGACAAAGTACCGCGTTGAATTTCACCATTTAACATGCATTATCTTGAGAACGAAGTGTCTTAACACTAGGCTTCCTCCGTCACTCTGCTTTAAGCGGTATACAGGTTGAGCCTACTATAAATAATCTTACAAAATTCATAAATTACGTATGTACAAGTCAGTACTACGGTAGGAAGTGTCTTATTAGGTCATTTCCCAGCAGGAAACACGCCACTTGTTGCTGAGCGGTAATGACGCGTGAACTAACTGACGCCGAGAAAGCCTTATCGAGGGTAGTATCAATAAAACTAAAAGTTATATATATACGAGTATTACAGGTATAATAAAAAAATGTTAATCCTATGAAGGGCTTTCGTATAAACGTGGTGGATGTTGATTCTCAGTTAGTGGAGAAGTTATACTTAAATTAATTTCGTTTTGCCTCTTTGGTAAGAGCAAAATGTGATGTGTTCACCATTCAACACGTAATATCATCAAAACGGATAGACTTGTAACGTTATTTTTACTTATCATGAAGTGAGATGCTTTAATTGAAAAAAAATTGTAATTTGATCGCATATTTTCTTTGTATATCAATGACGAAGAATGAAAAAAAATATTCCCTGGAATGAGAATCGAATACACAACCTTCGTTTTTATTGTTAGACGATGGGTCGCTGTGTAATGACGACATTTACATCCAAAATTACCAATTACTATTATCAACTTATTAATATTCCTGTACAAAAAAAAAAAGAAAAAATGGTAAATAAGCATGTTATCACAAAACAAATTTTACTTTAACAAATTGACATATGAGATTTTTAATAATACCTGACAGTTTAACACGTATTCTGTTGCTTTTTAATTGGATACCATGACACCCGCGCCAGGGTTGCCACGTTATAATTCATCACTACGCTATATATATACATATTGTATGATAAAGTAAACCGTTACAAATGACTCGGGCCGGCATATTACCAACCCTATGATTTGTAACGTTCTCGGATTATGACAGCTGTCGTTTTTTATGAAGTATAGATATTTTCTGTGTTTATTTTTGGTAGATTTTGTTAAGTGTTTTCACTTTTAGTGGCATCATTAGAATAAAATGGAACCTCATCATTTTTATAATTTAAAAAGGGTAGTAGTTTTCTATCATTGGAAAATATTTCTGTGACAAAAAATATCTACTAGTTTTCTTCCATGTATAGATAGATACTTTACTGTTTCATATTCAAGAATATATTTTTTACTCACGCTGTATCACGCATGTTGCAGGGTACTCGGAGGGATCCTGGGATTATAAAACTGTTCCCCATTTTCCGCTGAGTTCATAAAACATTGCCTTGAATTGGTGTAATTTAACGCCCCGCTTTTTTACCAGAACGAGGAATGGAAATACCTAATATGTAATTCCCCTGGATGTGAATCAAACCCGTGTCATGTTTATAGACCGTTATGCCTCTACGCCACGACGCTACGGCCTCCAATTCTTTTTTACCAAATAAGCTATTTACAAATCATTTTACGCCAACCTAACATTTAACGGTACACAAATATACAAAAGTAAATATTATGTTTTTTAGGTATTTTATATTTACATTATAAAATACCTGTTCAAACATTGCAGAGACAAAACGTGCCAACATAAGAAATCACGTACCTAACGTTTATATTATAAAGAACTTTTATTAGCTTCATGCTGTATTCTAGATATAGCCGAGTAGGTAACGGTAACCTAGCTATAAACCACTCCGTTCCCAACGTGCCACCTAATTTTGTTAGACGCCGAGTGGTGGAAATCATCGTCATGGCCGATTGGTGGAAATCATCGTCAATCGTCGCGTTTTGTATTATTATAAGAGCGAGAAAATTAACATAATTCGTTTCGTTTTAGTTTAAAAAACGTATAGTGTTTTAATGTAGCGAAACTCAAACCTGCATTTCTTGAAAACGTCCAAGTTCTCAGTTAAGTCGTTAAGGACTATGTTTTCGTTATAACTTTAGTATATATATTTAATTTAAGCTGTTTAAAAACATATATATTATGTAAATATAAATAATCCATGCACGTTAACAAAAGTGTCTCCCAAAGGCTTCAAGCCAAAAATTGCTTCACAATAAATGAAATAGTATGGTAAATTGTGAGCATTTATGGCTTATCATTTTTGTACTCACCTTTACCCCTTGGGGGTTGTTCCGTTTGACATTACGAGCTATCTGCATGTTTTTGGGTCTACTGCTGTTAATTTATATGAATGCATGAATCGATTTTCTTTTTTGGTATATTCCTTAACCTATCGTAGCTAGGTATACAGAATACATACATATTTTTTAAATTAGAGTGGCGGAAGCTAACGCTGAATTTTGTCTACGGAACCTGAAAAACGAATATATTTAAGATATATAAAGTTCCTTCTAGTTGACCGCGGATTTATAATCAAACAGCTCTATCATACCAACCACTTTTGTTTATTTTACCAAGCTGTGGCAGAGGCGCGTGACAGTAGACATGAGGGTAGAGAGAACAGTTCTCACTCAGGGGAATTATTTTTTTATTAACTAATATTTTCATTTCTTCACCGGGCAAAGCGCGTCGTTGAGTTGCGCCATTAAACATGCAATACATCGAAAATTCAGCGGAAAGTGGGCAGTGGATTGTCTTAAAATTAGGTCCCCTCAGCCTACCCTCCTATATGTGGGATACAGAGCGAAGTTGAAAAAAATCCCTATGGATAAATAAAACAAAATCTAAGTCTTTCTCTTAATCAGTAGTCTAAATTATTAACTACCTAAGAAATAATACAATATATTTTCATATAAAATAAGTAACTATTTTCTCTTACACTCGAACTCCATATATGGGGTAAAGTGAAACGATGCGTGAACAGTTTACGTATGCACCTTGCAAGCTGAGCGTGAAAGTATTCCCTAAGTTGAGCGGAGTGTTCACGCGTGAAGGATACCTACGTTTATCACGTATTTTACGATACGCTTTCTTATGACTTAAGAGTAATATATATCACTAGATCGCGCTGTTATATAGTTGCGATTGATATCTAAAGTCTTATATTACATACCGAAATATTTTCGTAAATTTGATAAATAATTGTTAAGCCATAATTTTAATTATTATATTATCATTAAGGATTTATGTACCTACTTTAAAATATATCCGTACAAAATAACGTATGAATACCGCTCGCAGCAAAATGGCATGTCTGTTCGGCGCGCCGATGTCGCGTAGCCGTCGGCGCCCTCCCCTTAGTGGCGATCTGTCTGTGATTGCAGAATTTAAACTGTTTTAAGCTAATATTGCTGGTTGAAATAAAATACTATGATTTTTCAACATTATATATTATTTAAATTTAGGCTAGTTTTGGCGCAGGGTGCACTCGTGCCACTGTACAGTTTGTAGGGTTAATTCAGACTCGAGAAAATAAAATATTTATTATTTTCACTCAATAACTCAAAAATTTGGCGGTCAGTGAGAAACGGAAGTGTTTCATTAGGTTTCCAGGTTCCTTCTGCCTTACCTGCTATGCTTGTAAGGGGTGCAGATAAGAAAATAATAATTATATATTATTAATACTTCTACTTATATTCGAACTCACTACCATTGTGGTAACACCACTAATTTCACCATGACGGCTTTCTTCTTACATAAATGCTAATAATAAAAATATATATAATTATTATTAATATATATGAGAAAGAAAAGAACAAAATCTATAGAAAATTATAATAATAATAACTTTTCTTGTAATAACAGCCACTTGTTGGGTAAGTTACGTGCGTCGTACAAATCTACTTATATTTAACCCTGGCGTAACGTCATTGATATCCCGGAGGAATCTTTTATTAGTAAATTAAGCGGAAATCTTGGATATCAATATCATATTATATCAGAGATTATTGCTTCTTCGAGGTCAAATGGGTTTGTTTACGGTGGTGGAAGTTATTTCTTGTGGATAAATTAATAGTAGGTTATGGTGGGATATAATTGTGTGGTAGATGTTGTATTTTCTGTTAATGCTGTATCCCACTCTCAGAAAGGTAGGCATGGGGAACCTTTGAACCTAATGTTAACACCGCCCGTTTCCCAATATCGGCCGAATTTTCAAAGCATTACGTGCTAAGCAACGCGACCGTAGTGGGATCGATTCCCACTGGAGTAAAATATGTTTTTTTCATTTCCTCGATAAGAAAGTAAGATGACAAAACTTCACGCTGATTTAAGCCACGTAACACACACACACACACACACACAAAATCTCTAAAATTGGTTTGTCATTACCTGGCTATACGCGGAGTAAAGTGCTGGGCTAAAACAAACATTTCTTATTTAAAAGTTCAATTATATAACAATATAAAAAGAAAGCAATCAAATTGAAAAAATAAACAATTTCTCAAACAATAAGAAAACAGCACCGTGGAGTTAAATTATTAAAAACTTTAATTACTTTCTATAGAAACCGCGTCGCATACCACCAGTGTATTAAACATTAAATTTACTTCTACGACAGCCATTACTACAATTGTAGTACTCGTATACAGAAGTAACCAGCAGAGACCCACAAAGGCTTTCTCTAATAATATTTTTGCACAGTCAGAGATTTGACTAATGGTGGTGGCTGTCGTGAACACACCCCGCTTCCCACGAGCTCGTTGTGTGTAGCAATTTAATGCTGTAATACGGGTTTTCGAATGAGTTTAATTTTTATGAGACTGTAAGATTTGAGTGACAAGCGAAAGCGAAAGTTATATTTTTTGAAGCAATTAACTTTTTTTTTTCTAGTAAGATATAACGCCGCGTTTAGTTTCGCCATTATATCACAGATATATTTCCGGCGGAAATACTATTAAAATTAAATATTATTTTTGAAAATATTAAAGAAAACATATTTTTTTTATATGATTATTTGATGGTTGAGTGTAAGCATAAGTTTTAATAGATATGTCCGTATGTCTACTATTACTAAGAGAAAATTGTATATCTCATACAAGTCTTTGTAATACAAAAATAAAATAAACATGTAAATTTAAAAATAAAAACCTCTCTTAATGTTCAAACTCAAGCCACAAATTAAATTACAAATATATAACCTCATTAAAAAAATCCAATTACTCAGAAACTTTTTTTCGAGCACCTACTAACAGCCGAGTCATTTAAGAAATTAAAAGAAAGCGTAAAATTCACGGTGTGGATGTTACCTACGTGAAATTCATATGTCGGCTGGCTTCATACTTCCGGCAACACTGACGGGCTTCATTACAAACTGCGAAGTCTAACTTTTATCATAATATTATACTATACGAGTATACAGTAAAGGTAATGAAATTTGAATTAATTTTATTGACCTGGAGTAAATATTTGTTATTTATACTATTATAAGGCCACCGTGTCCCTTAATAAGCATAAGCAATTCAAAGGAATTTAAATTTACAATATTAACATATGTTATCAAAACGTTAATTATAATTAAAGGTTAACTATAACCTTTAATTATAAAGGTTAAACATGTATGAAGTCAGTTTGTTAGCATAAAATAATTTATTCTCCAAGGAAAAAAGACCTAAAATGAAAAAATCATGTAACTGAAACAAAAGCGATTCCAAAAAGCTCAACTTCGAATTTATGTAACGTAACTTATAAATGTTGTTGGTATTTGGGAAAATGTTCTTTTATTTCATCCCTGGGGCACTATAAAGGTTAAACTATTCAGTGATAAAAATCAAAAACTTTTCAAGGGCACTCGCAGGAGTCTCTATGTTAAATGACTGAGAAATAATTAAAGGCTTCATTTATAAATATGAAATTTTATTATACACCGTGGCACAGCGTTAAACGGTGTATAATAAAATTTCGGTGTATAAAAAAACGCAACGGTTGTGTGTTCGATTTCAACTCTGGTGTTCTTTCAAAATGGGCTATTTTCAATTTCACTCCGATATTAAAACAAAACATTCAATTTCACCTGGAAAAAAAAAACATGGCATTGAGATCCGCTACTCAATACATAATATCTCAAAAAATGAGCAAATAGAGGAAAAAGGAGTGTCTTAAAATTCCGTCCTACCATATGCGGAATACAACATAAAACTAAAAACAACAATTAACTCTTTGTACGAAATTGTGGAAATTGAATCGATTTTGATAAAACGAACTGTTGCATTCCATACTGATACCATAGTACTCAATCCCGTAGTTAGTTAATACAAGGGTGCTGGTTGAAAAATATATTTTCTTGATTGTTTTCTGAGAATTTTACCTAAAGCCATTACGCCGTAAATGTTCATCATACAAGTTCTTAAGCAAACAAATCAAAATGTAAACAACAATAAGAAATTTGGAATATTATAACTTTAAGCTCCATAAACAAAGATTACAGTAACAGCTTATATTAAAGCGGATGGTAGTAATTTTCAATTACAGTTTCCAAGAAGGTACAAAATAAAGGATTTATCTCTGAAAATGAGGTCAGGAACGAATTGAAATTTATTGTGACGATAACGGGAATTGTAAGGAATCATAAATTTCGTGAGATAGACATTATATTTTGACATTTTGATATAATATCCTTGTAAATGTGATCCTTTTTATTTATTTTACGCCATTAGGATAGGAGGCTAGGATAAATCAATAACTATAAATCAACAATGTTTCATAATTTCATTAGAAAATCAGGATCCTCTAGTAGCTTATAATGTCGTTTGTTGCAGGTGCTCTTTGTCTATGCAGACTTAGTACTAAAAGTAAATACAATGTAATAGAAGTATTTACATTGCTTTGCAGGGTAAAGTAGACTTATACCTTATAGATATAAGATTTTAGCAAGTTTTTTTCAGCTTTACTCTACATCTCATTTATAGCAGGATAAGATAAGGAACTTATCGTTAAGGCATTCCACTCTCCACTTAATACACAAATGAAAAAAAAATAGCAAAAAAAAATTCACGCATAATCAATATTTGGGGCGGTCATTGAAAATAACTTAGCGATATAACATTTAGTTTTTTATCGGTCTTTTAACAAGCTTGAAACTTTTTCGTACAAATTATTATTTAAAGATGAACGGTACAAACGTTTTCTAAAAAAGGAAAATCAAATAGCTAAACCTCCACACCCCCAAAGTTAACTCCTTTTGCTTGCATTTCGACATTAGATAAGAACAAAAGGCACATTAAAATGGCCCGAGCATTCGCGTGAGTAAAGAACAACGAAACAATAAATATATGGTTATCGCCATTTTAATAAATGTCCCTGAAAATGTGCAGAATATACTAGAAATGCAATAAAGGCTTATCTTTGAACGCCCGCGTGGAGATAGTATTGTATATGACGTCTGGGATCACTTACTGGATTCGTGGCTTGTAGACAAAATTAGGGAAAAATCTGATAATACGATTTGCATATTTTTGGGTTTTCATATATCTTTTAGTATAATTTTCATACAAAATGTATGACTAAATGAGGGAAACGAATATTTAATTTAATTTTTTTTTTACTTCACGCTATATCCCGCTGATAGCAGGTTTGGTGATAGCTCCTTTATCCACTTTTCGCCCAATTTTTGTAATCAGAGCGAGTAAATAAAAAAAAACATTCTTAAGACTGGGAATTAAACCTACAATCGTCGCGCTTACAGGCATACGTTGTGCCGCTGCTCCACAGTGGTCTCGATTTCTTATAATAAATTATAATTAGTGTATTTCTCATACACTTGTAATGTTCATTATAATTTAATATAAATTATATTAAACTTAGCAGAATTTGTACGCAAGGTCCTCGGATACCCTACGAGTGCTCTAGCCAATTAATGTAGTTACACAGCTATTATGTTATTAGTTTTATTGTTACGCACTAACGCAATACTTTCTTCTTAATTATATTCTAAACTAGCTCTTTAAATTTTTATATTAATATTTTCATTTCTTAACTCTGGCACCAAAAAAAAGACCGGCGTTGAGTTCCGCCACTCCTCCCTACACGAAGCCTTTAAAAAATCGTCGGAGAGTTTTAACATTAGGTCCCCTTTGCCTACACGGTTGTGTGCGGGATACAACATGAAACTGTTACAAGTCTATTAATAGACTTTACACAAACGTACAAACAACACAATAGCATTAAAGATTCATCGTCCAAATAATTGAAACTATAAAACAACATTTAAAAAAAACCTTCATTTGCTTAAAAACAGACATTTCAGTACCCACCGTCCGTAAAATGAACCCAAATTACGGGCTCGATGGACTTGCGTTACGTAATTACGTGTAATGGGTCGTTACAAGTAACCAGAGTGCGTGTTGGTCGTTATAGTGCGTTTATAGGCACTGCTGTCCTCCTACCCTTAAAACTTTGATGTGATATTTAATTGTGATGTAAAGATGTTTACCTTTTTTTATTATTATTATAATTAGAATTAAATGTAATTTTCATAAAATTCTGATATAAAGAAAAAAAATTATAGGACTACTTTTGATTACAAGCGCAATAGTCGTGGATTCGTTTTCATTACAGTAAATTAACAATTTTCATTTCTCAGTTCAGGTAAAATAAGAAATTTCGACGTTGAGTGAGGAAAGCGAAATGAAGTGTCTTTATAATAAGTTCTCTCTGCCTACCAAAAAAAAAATGACTCTCACTGTAGTCATTTTCAATTTTATTATTAAATTTAAAATATTTTCCATTTACTGTCTGATAAGAAATAATATACAGCGTGAATAAAACAAGTAAGCATAATGCAAAGGCGAATTCAAAGTCCAGGAACCTAAATTACCATTTCATGCCAACGAGGGAATTTCACGGAGCTCATTACCACTTAATTATAGGTAGAAAAATTCAAAAAATCAACTGTACGGAATTCGATAACGTAAACACGTCGTTGTAAATGTAAAAACGTGAACAAAAGAACCCAAGGGTTACTATAAGCACTGTACGGCAGTCTCATTAAGAACTCCGCGTAGTATCTTACAATATAATGACGTACATATATTCGCGCCTCTACAAAGGATATGCCGCGGGGTTCATCTTCTCGTTAGTTTATAAATATAATTAGAATACGATTGTTCTAAAGAAAATGTTAACAAACTTAATTATGGCGAAAACATTGTTGGTATTGTTGCATTTTCTTTGTCTTTAAGAAATGCGAGAGTAAGGAGTGGTGAATGAGCAATTTATAATTTGCTTTTATAGTTTGTTGTAATTTTGTCTTTTGTCTGAGTTTATTTTTTAGTTTATAATCTTTTTATACGTTGGAACTAAGTAACTAATGAAACAGAATGGTTTTTAGTAATCTTACTATAAAATGTAGAGGCCAGTCGTGGCGTACAAGCGTTTGGGGTTCGATTTCCACTCGAGGATGAAATGAAATGCTTAGAATATTAATTTATTAGCTCTGTTGTTGAAGCATCACGATGTCTAAAATATACTTTCTTAACACGATTATCAAAATAATATGTTATATATACGGATATGTATTTTTGTAGTGATATTGAAAAATATTTTAAATAAAAACATTATCTTTTTAGTGGAATGTATGAACCAAATATTATGTCATATAATATAATTTTAATTTAACCAAATTATTTATTCCAAATTTCTAAATAATAAATATCTTTATTTACTTGTATTTAGACGCTGTACAGTTTGTCCTGACTTAAATTACGAGCCTGAAATTAAAATTAAGTGCTAGAGTTAAATATCCTCTACAGGAATTTCTGCTAGAGGATTAAATATATTTGCAATATAACGCAATATAGGTTATTTGAAAGTAGAGAAATTGTTTTTTTTATTTAGCTATGATCCTAAAAGAATTAGTTCATTATATAACTAGCTTAAGCTTGGAATAGCTTAGTAATATATCATAGAATATACAATCTAGCTGTACTCATAAAAATAATTAGACTGATCATCATCTAAGACTTACGCAAATTTGAAATATATGAGACAATATAGTATTTAGGGCATTTATTATAATAGTAGGACCCAAAATAATATTTTTTAAAATCTAACTCTGTCTGTGTGATAGTGCACGCTTTTCTCAGAAACTACTTTAAACTATTAGACGTAGTTTTAATTATAGGATTTCGGTAGGCTTCTTCTAACATAAATAAAAAAGTGAAATCAGTTCACTTTCCCAAGCAGTCGAAGCCATTTTATAAAATACTTTAAATCAAAATTATTATAGACAGACAGACTAGCTAGATATAGGTTTCTTCATTAAATCCTTTTACAATTTAAATAGATGTTTGTAGCAAACAGATAAACAGCGATGCTCAAAGTGGCAGTGTCTAGGGCGTCGGACGCTTGTATTGTCTAAAGGCACCAGGGAGGAGGGTGGCTTGTACGAGTACGTAGGGCTGGCGTTACTTATGCAAATAAACTATATTGTTGGTAATTGCTTAATTGTATTATTGAAGATAGAAAGGCAAGTAAAATAAACAGAAATACGACTTTTTGAGACAGTTAACGTGTATGTATAGGATTTTTCAGAAAATATAGCCAGGATGTGATATAAAATCTAATTTTCTAATTTTTTTTAGTGTACAGGAACCACGCATATTAGAATTATGAACTTAATGGACCTGTAAATCTCTTATAACATGTCCAAATTTAAAATGCCATTTTATCAGTTAATAATGATATTATTTTAGGAAAACAAACAACTCTAAAAGAAGAAATAATAAATATATTATATTTATATCATAGTTTTTATACATTTTCCAATTTTATTCTGTCCCTCACTCTGTATGACATTCGTCAACCCTCAGATATAACTATATATCTATACATATATATATATGTATGTTCAAAGTAAGGGTAGTGATTCATCAATTGTGCAAAGTAGCACTTCACAGTCAGTCCGTTTGACTGTCGCGTCCGCTTTGCCGCCTCCAAATGAACGCTGATTGGATGATGCGGCGTTTTAACTTTTTTTCTATATGTGTATGTAATATGTTGTTTTTTTTTTTTTTTTCTTTTTTTTATATTCATCCACTACAGATTTCAATATAGAGCTAATATTTCGACAAGTGCCCTTCTAAAATGTAACATGGATTTGTTTAATTTTTGTTCGTTTCATTTTTTTTTATATGTTGGTAAATACTGTTGTGAATCTCTCGTGGCGTAGCATCACTGCATCTGAGTGTAAACTCGACGGGTGTTAGTTCGATTTCTATTCAGGTGGATAAATTATTTTCATTTCTTTGAAACCCTCCTCTCTATACGCAGTTCCATAAATATTAGGCACGGAGTGGGGAGCGTAGTGTAGTAAAGACACAAAGGAGAATAAAGTGGATCATACTATTCGAAACTATCAACACTTTGTTTATCTATTATTATACTTCTATATCACATATGAATAATGTAAAAATAATATTTTATTATAATAATTAAAATCTAGCATAAAGCTAGACACAGTTATTACCACACTTTAAAAAGTGTGGTGGTGGGATTTTGCTCTAAAATACAAAGATATATTTTTTAAGCTTACATAGCTGTTGCCATTGCTGAACTTTCAAAAGACGATTTAAAATCAACTCACGTACAATCTCATTGTACAAAAATGCTCAAGTACAAAAACGTTCTCGTCCAAGCACTCTCTTTAGTTGCAAATGGAGTTAGTTGGATAATTTGACGCACTACGCCCCACGGGAATCGAACTGCCATCTGGGGAAGGACATTTGTTCGGTGCATTCATTCGGCTGTATCTGACGTAACACCCTGGAATTCCACCTCAATGCATTTTAAATTCTAATACTGTATAGTAAGATGCATTTTTCTTTGAATCGTTTGGCAGAAATTAGAATAATGTAATTTTTTTTCGTGATGCAGTCGAAATTGTGAATTGCTGTTAGCTTGGCATTGAGGGATGCCCGAAAAGGAAACGGAAAAGTGTATTATCATACCATCTGCTTATTACCTAAAGGAGTGTTCGCATCTTTTATATCATTTAGATTTTAGGTGAATTTACTTAAAAATGTTAATTTTAGTTGTTTTTCATTTTTTTATTAGGAGTCTTAGAAAATATGACTTGGTGCGGTTCAAAAAAAATATTTTTATTATAGTATGTTTAGTTGTTTGATTAAACAAAGTCAAACAACTAAACATACTTAACTTACTTACTTACTTAACTTACTTAATTAATTAATTTATACCTCGTTTATAAAGTTGCTAAGTAAGTAATAAACAGACAGAAACGCTTATAGGTGTATAGGGGATAACGGATAACTAACGGAGAGTTCTCGACATACTTATGGAAAAGGGAAAAACAGGATTTTGACTTTTATTTATATTTACCTACTCATTAGATATAAATCCACATCCGTCGACTGTAATATTAAAGCTTTTTTTTATTATTTTACTTTTATATTATATAACCTTTTATTCCTTTTTTGTTCTAGGCCTAGACGCTGAACTGTATTACGTGCGAGAAGGCGTCGTGAACACATACGCTACCGGTTTCATAGTCCCCGTGCCTGCGCACATAGCTGACTTGGAGTTCATGTGGCAGGCCCTCGGGAGAAGACCGGTAAGTGAATCGGTAATAATTTATGCATTTATACGGTATTTACTTTATTTTTATGAGTTTTTTACTTTCTATTTTTGTTTTATTTTTAAGTAATAAATATTTCTGTCTTACCAAAGAGCGAGACAATTGAATTATTTTTAATATCTAATCTAGGTCCCTGTGTCTACCCTGATATACAGAAAAAAGCGTCAGAACTTATAATTATATTTTTTTACGTGTGTTAATAGGTACCCTATTCGCCATTCAGAGTTAACCTTTCAATTACGATCTATTTGCCTCATTTCTATTGTATGTCGAATGTATGCGAATATTTGTTAAAATTTAACAAAAGCCGATTATGAATACATACCTTATAACATTGATCAATAAATTTTTATTGATGAACATTTGATATCATTGTTAGAAAAGTATATTTTTACGTAGTTACAAAAATTTTAAATTGTATATATGGTTACATTTATTTATTACAAATAGAAAATGGAATCATTCTGTGCCGAAATTGCTATTAACGAGCGAAGCGTAAGTGTTACAAGAAAACTTATAGTTACTATAGGTTATAGGTACTCTATTCTAGGTACTCTATAGGTTATAGGTACTCTATTCTAATATATGTTTATTTTCTAGATGCCTATGATGTTATGTAAAATTTCCCTTCCATAATGCTTGGATAACCATTTCTCTAAAACTACATAACCGATTTTAATAAATATTATAATATATCACGGTTAAATCAAAAATTATCAATATGAATCTTTGTTTCTGAGAAATTTGATAATAAATATATAAACTTACGAAATTTAACACATGTTCTATGACATCTAAATAAATTGTAATACTGAATAAAAAATATATGTAAAAATGATAATTTCATTATACGAATAAGATTAAAAATATACACATCTACGGTAAAAAATATAGGAAAAGCTTTTGGTCTTTTGAGATTATAGTCGCAATGTTACTATAGTAAGGTCACGTATAAAGCACGTGGACCTCCCAGAGGGCAGAGATATATTTTGTAAGCGTAGCGTCTGGTGCTCTCTCGTCTGTACCTAGTACAAAAGTATTTTAAATTAAAAATTAAAGAGAATATTACTTATGAAATATATCTAATATGAGGTAAAACAATTAAATTTATAGTGTTAACTTGTTAATTAACTTTATAAGTTTTTTTCGGGCTTGAAATAGATATTATTATGTTAGTTTATATAAAAGTGTAGAATACGTTAGAAATCAAAGACTAAAATAATAACAAAATATTCATAAAATTAAAATCCGTAATGACCTTAACGGTGGTTAGTGCTATGATAATTCTACACATACTTATTGATAAGTATAAAAACATAAGAAACTAATTAATTTTATACTGTAGTAATAATGAGTCTTACAGTCTGTCCCAAATATAGCAACGTATATAGACCGAATCTAGTGTTAAGATACTCTGTTTTCTGCATTTTGCCTAAATTTAAGACATTATGAGTATCCTTAGTGATCCTTATACCATAAATGTACAGAAATTATCATAAAAAATGATACGGAATTCTATAATCAACGTAAAAGCTGCTTTAATAGAATGAAATTAGTCTTTCATTCAACAGTATTTCGAATACGAACTTTAATTGTTTCAATGTTGTTTCCGCACTTCCAATTTGGCTAAAGCGATTTAATTTTAAGAAACAAAAGACCAGATTAAGTCGACGTTTGTCATTGAAATTCAGGAGCGTGTTTCACGAGTGTTTATTGGTTCATTAATTTGATAAATTCTTGAGTAATTAAGATTTACTTTTCATTAGTTAATAGGTAATTCGTTATTGTATTACATATATTTATTTATAAATGTCGAATATTTTACTAAATGAAGTTGTGAAAGTAAGAAAGAAACATACAGATGCTTCTTTTTCCTGATATTTCTTAAAAAATATTATTACATGTTGTTTTTATTTTGTAATAGGTAGTAATACATTCCCTTTGTAGGTATAAAATATAAATATTAAAAGAATCTAGCAGCTTTATTGAGGTTTTTTTGCACAAACGTGGAAATAAAATACTTATTTAATATTTTCATCTTCTTCCCTCTGCCTATCATAACAGAAAATAAGTCTGGAATTCTGGTGGATAACGGAGAACTAGAGGGAGTGTTTAAGTCTTCACCTTATTTTATGGAAAATAAATCGTGAATTTTATATATATGACGAATGACGAATAACAATAAGCGGAGTTCGCGACAAAACGTCCAGTCACGTTGAGGATTATTCACTGTGTCGTTAGTAATTCTGCGCACTCGCTTGTTGCGACGTGATGGCCGTGGCATAGAAGTTTTAATGCTATAATACTAGAACATATCGCTATACTATTTCATATATGAGACCATTTATTTTATTTTAAATGTTAAAATATATCTATATATATATATATATATATATATATATATATATATATATATAAAAAATTATTAACACGTTAAAAAAACTCAAAATTTCAATGAAAATTAAATACGGTGGGTATCTTAATAAAACAAATAACAAATATTAATTATTCATACAAGACTTCTTTCACAGTTGCCGTACGTGATGGCGATAGACTACGAGAGCAAGGGCGCCATGCTGCCGCCTCAAGTCAATATATCCGAGCGGGGGTACGTGCCTACTTCCCTGCAGACTTTTAGGTAAGCCCAAGGTTAACTATTATCTCGTTTAGTGTCTTTTGTTAGTCCTCTAATAGTTGGTTGTTGAAAAATGTACTTGTTTTGTCTTAGAGAATAGTATATAACTATTCTTTTATTTATTCTATTTTATTTATTTATTTTCATATATATCAAGTAACATGACTCATTTTGTTAGTAACAATGAAATCTTAATATCTAAGTTAGTATTTAAGATGCTTTTCCATTCCACTCGATATCCGTTAGTTTACTTGTTTGTTGCTCGTCACCTCAACCGCGACCGGTGTTTCAGTAGGTTTCTTCGGCTTAAAATGTACAAATTCTCTAAAAATAATTCCATGAGGCCATAGATTTTCATCCAGGTATAATGGCAGCATGCTTTGAGATACAAGAAGTTTGTATGCATTGTATTGGCAATGTCGTTTGATTAAGATTTTTTCTAAGCTGACATCTTCCTTTGTTTTACTTTTTATATACTTAATTATATAATTTTCCGACGTGTCCTTATGAACGTTTGTTATAAATAATGGTATTTTACGTTCAGCAGCTCTAAACTTCTCTTCCGATTCTACCAATACGCTTCCTATTTTTATAATTTATAATAAGGAAAAAAAAACTTGAATTGAACGAGGTCGTCATGGCTCACGGGCCAAGCATGTGACTAACGCAAAAGTTGTGGAGTCTATCCTCGCTAAAACGAATGAATTATTAATTATTAATATTTTCATTTAATTTCTTAGCTCTGATACCAAAAATAGACAGCGAAGTCTCCTTTGCTATATAATATGTCCTCATATGCATGATGAAAAAAAAATTTACAGAAATCGTGTATATTTTATGGAGCTTCATGTAATATCGGCACTACACTCCCTACATCTATTGTTATATAAATTATAAAAATTTTGTCTGTCTGTATAATATATTAAAAAAAAAACTTTTTCCTAGGGTAAGGCTACCATGCACCGGCTCGAGGAGTGCTGAAATCCTAGTGACGATGCAGTTGAATATTTCAGCACCGGATCGCGCTCATAAAGACGTGCGGCTCACTTTCAAGAGAAACAAGATCTGTTTGAAAGGTAAGCTGCACTGGAGTCAACTACGGAATAGTCGGTGTTTTTTGGATATTTTATTCTGTTTTTGTCAAAAAAATTGCCTCAATGCTTGCCGATTGTGGTAGTTTTTGGAATAAATTTAAAATTATTTTCTCCTTGACTAAAAAATATATAACTTTTATTTTTCGTTGTGTTTTTAATGAATTTTTCTTATTTTGAAGCCGCCTTGGCGCGGGGGCGCAAGCGTGCGATTGTAAGCGCGACTTTTGTGGGTTCTATTCCCACTCGGTGAAATGAAACATTAAATAATTTCATTGTATTGCTCTGGTAACAAGGCAAATGATCAATATGTGACAAATATAGGATATATAGAGGCTACCAAGTAAGATTGAAGCTACGTAAGCTTAGAAAATCTTTGTATTTCGGTAATAAGTTAAAATAATAAAAAAAATTAAGCCTTAAATTTAATAAACAGTTAAGCCTAAAGTTTACATGAAAAATACCTCGATAAAAGCAGATAAGATGCACACTACAAAAAAAATATTTGAAAAAATAAGCGGCCTTTATCAAAGTATTTTTAGAATCGTTTCATGCGATCACACAGAATGAATGCACCGATTATTTTTACTGCCACATAGCGTGGAAATAAATTTAATATTGTTTTGATAAAAACAAAGAGAAATCGCCCGTAAATATTGTTTGCTTTTATTTCAGTGGGTATTGCGTTCATTGGTTTAATGTTTTCGTGGAAAGGATTCTTTTAATAATAGAGCCCTTAAAACTATATTTTTTGGGAGTTTTTAGGGTTCTGTACGAGAAAAGCAAAAACGGAACCCTTATAAGATCGCTTTGTTGTTCATCTGTCTGTTTGTCTTTCTGCTATTAAGATAATTTCTTCATTTAGAATGGTCTGATTTTTTTAATTGTAATTAGATTTGTATAATTTACAATAATGTTCAAATAAATAAAGTTAATTCAATTATTTTACAATTATTACAGTTTTTGATTATTTTATATGATTACTAAAATTAATTATATGGAAGCTGTAGTAGCCCGTAGTAGCCGTGTGCCCATACCAAGTGCTTCACAAAAAAAATATACTTAAATCTTACTATAGTATATTATGAAAAAGCATAGTTATATAAGTAATTCAACCTAGCATTTAAATAAAAATAAGTCACGAATCTTATTAATACACTAAGTACAACTTAAAAAGAAGAAAAAGATAGATAAATAACATGTCTCAAAGCAATTTGAAATATATTCGAAGTTAGTCTTCTCCCCTCTTTACAACAGCCAATAGATACACTAAAAACACATAAAATGATATAAAACCCGACTTCCCAAACACTTTGTCTGCGGCAATAATAATAACAATAAATTTACCGACTACGCTCGTAGAGCTCGTAGGCGTGTTTATATAGAAAAGTATAATCGTCTACGAGAATAATATAAGTGAATATTTTAATTTTCTTTAGGAAATATAGGAATAAATTTACTGTTATTGACTAAGTTTCTTTATCTAACTGAAGTTGTTAAGTTATTTGTATAAGAAAAGAGATTGGTTAGATAATTCTTTTGGGTTTATATGTACTGGTGTAAAGTAAAATGTGGTAGTTACCACCTCCCTTGCCCATATTTCCTAACTTAAAAATATGCCCACTTCCTAAGAGAGGACTCCCTACTAAGAGAAGATTCCCTGAATGCTCAGCAGGAACGTGAAAAAAAGAGATTTTTTGTCTAAAATGTAATTAAAATGGTTATGGGCGACCACTAAAACATAGTATAAAAGTTATTATTTGAAATTTGTGCTCTATTTAAATAACGTTATCTGATATCGGTAGTAGTACTTTTCTAAATTCCCCAGTACGCGTTTTATAATGCAAAACGTGCAATTTCGCTCAGGTACCCGCGCGACGTTTTGATATAATGTTAAACATAATAACAAAGTTTGTTTATATTATTTATTTGTACTCGGAAAACGTATTATATATAAAAAAAATATTTATATGTTATAATGTTATAAAAAAAACTTCAGTGTGAAGCCGTGATCTCGCATATATATAGTTAGAGGAACCTTGTGTTAAGAAACTCCGTTCCACACTTTCCACCTAATTTTCTAAAACACATAAAAATTACTCATTCAACTAGTAATGTTTCATTAATATCAGTAAAATGGCGAAACTTAAATCAACGCTTAGTTTTCTAAAGCAGGAAATGAAAATAATTTTAATATATTCTTTTCTGCGAATGATGGTTAAACAGAAAACCATCGCACTACAACCTAAAGCTTTCCATTGTGCTATAATAGCCTGTTAACAATAAATTACAAAATTACATCAAAGCCTTAATTTGAAAAGTTCAATAAAAACAAATATCGTCTGATTTTCACAGGCGAGTTACCACGAGTTAACTCAACAAATCACTCCCTTACATTCTTTATTAGCATGTAGACGAATCGGTAGACGCAACAGGATATTTTGCAAGGGATGAAGACGTATTAGGGGTGGTCTCCACCCCTCTATAATGTGTTTACAAGTATCGATTGTTCTATTGTACTTTTATTTGACTTGGAAATTTTATGGTCCCTACAAGCGTCGAGTTTATTGTAACGTTTTATCAAATTTTAGATCTGAATGTCGAGGCAGTAATTGCGTTTTGTATATAAAATGTATGGATTTTTGAGTTATTTATTTGTGTGTCGTTTGTTATTTTAATTGATATTGAAATTGAATTGAGTATTTTTGTAATTTTATACTGCAATTCTTTTTTTTTTTAAAAAAAAGATAGCTGATATTTTTTTAATTTATTTTCCTAACAGCTTCATTTTTTGATATAGTAGGTCAGGCAGAGAGATCTTGATATTATGATTATTTAAGTAAATTATTTAGTAAGTACCATTGTGACCTTGAGAACCGAGACCGAGAACCAGAGAACCGAGAGACCAGAACTTGTACCATTGTGGTATAGTTTCTAGATAAAAAAATATATTATTTAAGTATAAACTTAGATGTAATGAAAATAATAGAGAATATACATGACTTTCACAGAGATTTAGACGTATAAATGTCTAATTGGTACTAGAGTACTTAAGTAATAACTTAGAATTACTTGCTCTCTTCTCTGGCCATATTTGAAATCAGAAAATTAATTTTGAAGGTTTTATATTTATTAAAATTTATTTATAGGTATAAATACGAAGCCTTATTTTAAATATTAAATAAAAATATTGGCAAAGTAAATTATTATATGGGTCTAATATTAAATTTAATTAAATTTTCGTCTTACTCAACCGTTGCTCCCGAGCCCACGCTTCACTGTAATTTCACATCTATTCTATATCTACTTAATTTAATCGCTTCAATTTGTAAAGTTTTACGCTCAGTTTGAACTGTAGCTGGGTATTTAATAAAACGTACCTGAGATGATTCTGTAACCACAACCTATATAGTATACCCAGCCATGTTATATTGCCCACTAAATATTAGAGTATTATATTTATTCAATAAAGATAATTTCTTTGCTCTGAATGGTTAAGAGTCATATACGTCAAAGTTTAACTAGTAACCTATATAACATTCCTGGACAAATGAACTATCCATGAGTTTTTTTTATTCAAATCAGTTCCTGAGTTTACTGCGTTTAACTTCAAGTAGACAAAGAGGGGTTTTTTCAGAGAGTGTAAACTGTAATGTATGGACTGCAGGTTTTTTGCAGAATAAGGAGTAAAGCTGGAAAAGACTAATTGTAGAATGCTTTATATTACACTGGATATGTGGCACTCCACTACTGTGCGGTTTCGTAGAAATTTCCTTCCTACCCGCCTAATGGCCCGCCGTGGAATGGCCTACCCGCGTCAGTGTTTCCAGGTCGGTACGATATGGGTGCCTTCAAGAAGCGCGTCTATCTCCACTTCAAAGGCCGGCAACGCACCTGTAGCACCTCTGGTGCTGCACGGGGTCGTGGGCGGCGGTGATCACCGACAGGTGACCCGTACGCTCGTTTGTGTTTATGTTAAAAAATATTTAATTAATTCTTTTAAAAAAAATACATTTTGTTTGATATCAATTTTTACTCTGAAACGACGAGGCTGTTTTAAGCTTGTGTTATAATTTAATATATTCTCCCATTCTATCCCCAATTCCTTAAAAGTTTTTCTATTATCCTAATATTTCATTTACTTGGTTTCGTTTATTGAATGCTTAAGGTAAGATTCGGGAACTTTATGGATTCAAGCTACGGTTAAAATTCCACGTGAAATTGATTTTCAAAGTTTTCACTTAATAACGAGGGGCGATAATTTGGTGAAAAAAGTATTGCATCAGTGATATCTCATTTTGTCTAGATATATGTAGTGTGTACATAACACTTGAAATTTGAATAAAATTAAATGCGCGGAGTAAAGGAAAATTTTAACTAGGAAGGATTTCTAGGGTAACAGAGAAAAATGGTTTTTCCATTACAATAACAAACAAGAACTTCATATGATATTTAGATCCTTACAATGTTTTTTTTTAATCTCTGATTGTTAACTCCTAATATTAACTGCTTTACATGTCAATATACATAATGAACAATACATAAACGTCGATTGCAATTGTTTGCACCCCATAGGTTATCGATTTATAATCCATTTTTATCTGTGTTTAAGTGCTTTTTTCCTTATGTAGTTAAAAAAGTACAGCGTTGAGTTTCACTACTTCTTCTGTAATTTTTATAGGGACGAGGAGGAGGGATATTAGATGATTTTTTATAATGGGGCTTGAGCCGGACTAAATAGGACTAGAGCCAGACTAAACGATAAGTAAACAAGACGGTTATGGGTTCGATTCCCACCCTGTGAACTGAATAATTTAATATTTTTATTTGTTCAATCTGGTAACACGATAAAGCGCAACGTTATTACTCAAGTTGTATGGAAATTGTGGAACGGAGTGTCTCAACACTAGCTTCCCTCTACCTATCCTTTTATAGAAGCGGGATACAGCGTGAAAACTATATCTCTTTCACACAGGTCTATCAACAATAGTAACTCACAACGACACTGCACGTCTAGCAGGCGACGCCAATCGGAGTACCGGAGGTGTTTTGTTCGCGGCGGGGGGATGTGCCGCGGCTGCTTTAGCTCTATTAGCTGGGGCGGCCGCCGCCGGCACCCTGTACAAGCGCGGCAACAAGGCGAGGCATCATGATTCTATACAGTATGTAGCCTGTGTTTGTATTTTGTTTGTGTAAATAGCTAATTGATTATATTATAGGCCGTCGTATTGACTGACGAAACTGCAAACGTCACTGATTGTGAGTTCGATCCCTACTCGAGGAAACGAAATATGTTTTTTTATTTATATACTTTTTTAAAATAGAATTACTATTATTAATACTTGATATCTGCTATATTTTGAACAATTTCATGTAGAATATACAATAAAATAGTTACTTTTCCTTACAGTGAAAAAAATCTATAATTTGATTTGATAAATTTTATGTATTCCAAAATATGCCTTTTCATATAAACATTTATTACGTAAAGTTTTGTAAAGTCGTTTAAAAGAATTCGAAATAGTTAAAGTACTCTCGGTCTTATCAGTGGAAACTTTCTGTGAAGTTAGTAATGGTTTTAAATTGGCTCTATCCGAATTTCTCATACTGGAGCTTCTTCTAACTGAATTATACTTAAGGCAGTCTTTAAAATTATATATTTTTATAAAAGTATGATACAAAATAGCGTGAAATTAAGATAATATAGAAAAATAAGTATTTTAATACTAACTTCCTTATATTTACAATGCAATAACTATGCGGAATTATAAACAGCTAGAAAAAATGCGAGATACAGACGTAGAACTTTGTGCAATATGTGCAAAATATACCTGTATATATATTTTAGTAACAACACATGCCCTCTGCCTACTCTGCTATACTATAAAAAAGCAAAAAGCTGTATTTATTGTATTTTAACTTAAATTCTCAATAATATGTCTACACATCAAAAATAGAATAAAAAGAATGGTCAAAATTATACATCTATAAAGATTTTTACAACCGTCCACTTCTGGTAAGAACTTGTCTTTGTTTAACATTAACTAAAATTAACGCGATATCACAATTCATTAATATCTATTTGACAGGCTCTCGTTTCAGGAATAATAAAATTTCATCCGAACTTTCACAATTAATTAGTTAAAGTTGAAAAGTAAGATAACTTCATTTAAAACTGGAGTTTTCAATTTTCCCGAAGAAATACCATTTAACTCTTTTTAAAATTATATCCTAATAGCTGTTCAAATATTTAAGGGTTTGTTAAGGGTGTTTAAATAAGGAAAGTTGGGAAAGAAATTTTGTTTCATTAGAAGGTGCCTGTATTGTCTATTCAATTTTGTACGATATTGACATTTTGTGAGTAACTTTGTGTAGTCTCACTAAGAGAAAAAGAATTTTATAATTTATGTTAGCCAAACGTTATCTACTATGTACGGTACCATTGCTACTACTACTTTCCGCCGAATTCTGGAGGCATGGCTGGGTGAGCCTAGATACACGACACCAGAGCTAAGAAGTTAAAATATAAATTTAAATAAATATATATTTTATATGACTAGGGATCGAATCTACAACCAGTCGTTCGTTTACACACTTGGCACACTTTGCTGCTGTACAAGCAAAGTGCTGGTTACGATGGACTACTGTATTCAATAAATTTCACAACAGTACACCATGGTCATAGATTCGATTCCCATTGTGAGTGTAAGACGGAGAAACAACATTTTAAAACCATTCCATCTATTCCATATATAAAAGTGTATGAGATAAAAACAAAAAATAAGAAGAACTCTATAAAATAGTACTAAATCAAACGATGTTCTTAACATATTGGCGTTCCCAAAGGCGTACTGATGGATGATAGTACCGATAATAAATTATGTGGTGACGTTTAATTGCTCTAGTGCTGTCATGAAAAATGGTTTCAGGAGTTACCTTCAGGAGTATGGAGATAAGATAATGGTTTTAATGAAAATTGTAGTCACATTTTGTTTGTATATAAAATTTATTAGTTTTTTAATGTAATAATCCCGCATAGCAGTGTAGGTATGTATAACCTAGTGTTGAAATATTTTGTACAAAACTTTTCATCCAATTTTCGAGACAGTGCGTGCGTTGAGTGCCGTACTTAACGCCGCATTATTTTTTATTAGAGCGAGGAAATTAGAATAATTCATTTCCCTAAATGGGAATTGAACTACCGATCATCGCATAATATGGTGTAATACGCAATATTTTGAACAATGCACTAAGCTACACAGCCAAGGTGATAAGGTGACGTCTTACAAAACATACTATTAAAAGAATCTTTAGCTAAAACTTTACAGACGTTACATTCTCTATACATTTATGTATGTATGTATGTTCGTACGAGTAGATACCTAGCGGCCGGCCTCAAGCCGGTCTGGATTTGAAATTGTATCGCCATCTTGAAGGGTTTCGCGTATCGTTTTCATTTTCCTATCAGCGGTTTTGGTTTGCCTTTTTGCGATGTTTCAGTGCCGTGCTAAATTTAACTTTGTAGCTTCTTATTATTTTAATATTGGGAAGTAAAGAAAAAAGCTAAAGTAAGATACCAGTTGTAGTGCAGGGGCACAAGCGTGTGACTGTCAAAGCGATGGATTGTGGATTCTAGTCCGATTCGAGGAAATTAAATATTTAATTTCTTCACTCTGGAAATTGCTCGAGGCAAAGAACGGCGTTGGATTCCGCCACTTAATACGCAGTGCCCCCAGAATTCGGTTGACAGTGGCGACCGTATTTTTTAACACTAGGTTCCCAGGTTTCCTCTGCCTACCCTACTTTGTGCAGGAAAAAGCGTGAAGCTAAAAAGAAATAGCGGGAATAAAATGTTTCATATTTTTCTCGCATAGTTGGATAAGATATTATAAAGCAAATGTCATCGTGACATACTTCACATATTATGAATCCTATTTGAGAAAAAATTCTCTGCTTATACATGTTCTGGGCTTGTGATCTCGCTGTTTGCTATTATCAATAAGTGAAATAAAAAAAAATACATTCAAATATTACGAATATTATATTCCACATTACAAACAACATGCTGTATGTAGAGCCCTCATTACGTCCTAAATTGTTTTTACAGAGTAAAAAATCGTAATTGCGTACAGAATATGAAAATGAGCATTAAAAGTAGAATAATAGCAATGGTATTTATAGTACCGTGAGTTTTTCCCTTTTTAGTTTAATGAAATGTAAATTGCTTTTTAAAAAATAAAATGTTTAATTTATTTACTAATATTTTCATTTCTTCGCTCTGTTGTCGAGGTAAAGCGCGACGTTGGATTCCGCCGCTTAATATTCAATGCCTAAAGAATCGTGGAAAAGAGTGCCTTAACACTAGGTTCCTTCTGCATACCCTGGTTTTTTAACTGATTTCTGTAAGAAAAGGAGGTTATCAATTCGACTGTATTTTTTTTTATTTTTATTATTATGGTATGGTATGGTATGGAAGGTAGTGCTTCCCAAATGGTCCCTTTTTCGTGACAATGGTATCTATGAGAAAATCCCATAAGTCTTAAATTTGCATTAGGTTTGCGCGACAAATAGACGAATAATTCAATGTCGCGCCAACCGATTTTGATGATTCTTGTTTTATATTTGAAACGATGGACTTCAAGGATAGTTTGGTAAAAATTTGGTTAGGTTCCGATTATGGGATCCGGTGAAAATTGATTTTTTTGCTAAAAACAATGATACTGTAATAGGTACAAGGAAAAAACATTGTTAAAATTGATGTCAGAAGTGAGATTCCTGATCGCTGCATTTCTTTCAACATTAAAAAAAAAAAAGAATGATTTCATTCTCAATCAACTTCAAAAAAGACAGAGATTCCTAATTCGCCCGAATATTTTTTATGATGTATGTCGGCGTGGGTGATAATTTACTTAAATATTGAGAATAAATTCATAATTAGTTAATTAATTACAAAAGATGTTTTAAGGAGTAAACTTAGAAATAACATTTAGAGTTAATAAAATGCTGTAAATATTGAATTGATGGTTTTGTATTTGTCAGTTTCCGGTGGCGCCACTTTGGGCGCGTCACCGTTGTCAACGTCATTGTTACTTTATAAAAGGCCACGCGGGCGTTGTACGCTCAGTCGAGGCTCTGCCACGGCTCGGAGCACTACTCGTGCTCCACCGCTGGTTAACCTCGACTATTTTAATTATTAATGTTGTTAAGACCTATTTGTAATTATACTGGACTGGAGCAGTGAAAGGCGAGTGTTGATATATCGGAAAGGGATCCCTTAAGCCTACTCCTGGGGTCACAAGTCCCAGGCACTGCTCCAAGCCATCATTTAAAGAATAAGATAATGTTGTTATTATTTTCCTTGTAATTTACTATGTTTCCAGTTATTGTTTGGTTTATTTATTTGTTTTAGATTTACCTATTTATTTAATTTAGTATTTCGAGTAGAACCAAAGGCCAGGACATGGACTCGTTTATTTTTAATATCTATTACGCCCTTTTAAATCCGACATGTATGTTCTTGTCAATATACCAAAATGTTATTTTGCGCAAAAATAATACCTAATTAAATGAAGTTTTACATAGGACAACCACAACCACTCGTTGACAACCACTACCACCACCATCACCAATCGCTTAGGAAGCATCATTTTAAGATCTACCCATCACCTAAAATCGTAAAATAAATTAATTTTTAACAAACAGAAAAACCGACTTCTAACAACGAACTAAAAATTGAAAAATATTTTTACAAAGATTTTATAATTTTGAAGTCGGTGTCAAGCTAATGCTACAACAACCTTACTACAATATCTAATTACTAAGCCTGTTTGTGTTACTTGCCACCGACTTCAAAATTATTAAATCTTTGTCAAATTATTTTTCACTTTTTAGTTCGATGTTAGAAGTCGGTTTTCTTTTTGTTAAAAATTAATTAATTTATTACTTTAGTTTCACGAAATAGAACCAATAACCTGTCGTGTTGACAGTCACACGCTTATGTCCATACGTCGCGACTAGCTATTTAATTACTTTTAAAATATTTCAATAGAAAATACAAGAAAAACGCCATATTAACAATATAAATCGTTCCAGTACATCGTATACGACAGCAGCATATGGCAGTCACCAGAATGTATTGCTACGTTTGGACACTCTCGGTCGACCGCCGAGCTCCACGGGATCTTACGCTACTATAGCGAGCCTACATAAATTTCCCTTTGGTAAGTTGTTTATATGTATATCTAATCGTAAACACGACAGTTGTTGGTTTAATCCCCATTAAGGGAAATGAATTATTTTAAATAACCTGCCTTTGGTATTATGACAAAAGCGCGACGTTATATTCCAATATTGAATATTTTCTTGAAAATCTAGAGGTGCGCGGGAATAAATATCTTAACATGAGGTTTGAAAAGTATATAAAAAAAATATCTAATAGCCCCCGTGGCACAGTAGTTCACTGCAATACATGCGATGCTTGTAGGCTTAGCCTCCGCTAGTTGTATTTTGATTTCACTAGTTTAATACGACTAAGGCACGCAATCTCTCAAATGTGTATAGTGCTTGCAAACCCACGTATTTACAAAATGTATGAGAAAAGAAAAACTAAAGACATTTTGAGCGCGTTGTCAATAAAAATATATAAAGTCTTATTATTTAAGGATTTTTTGTTTTTACACAGGTAGCCGTAGGTCACCTTCCCCCTACGCGACTACGCACATCGGCGAGCACATCTACGCTAAGCCGGAGTCCCGCGTTTCTTATTACGCTGCATCTAACCTCACGCATGTTTCACAAGTAAGTTGAAAATTTTATTATTATGATAATATAATATTTTATATGGACTTAAAGAACTAAAAAAGATCTTTCAGATGAAGTGGTGAAGTTAGTATTAAAATGTTAAAGTCCTACGTACATGTTATGACCAGAACATCACTCCACTCTCTGTTTTAATGAACAATTGCCTTTGACATTTATATTAACATGGCGTGGTATGTAAATAATATACAAATTGTACTAATGTTTACATTTATAGCACTATTATTTTTAATTTCAAGCTGTATACCGCTCATAGCAGTGTAGGGATATGGAACCTGAGAACCTTCAATTAAGGCATTCCGTTTCCTCTGTGACTTTTTTCTACCAACGTAATTTTCATTTTGAGTTTTGCGTATTACTCGTACTTTTGTAATTTCAAATATAGTTTTTATTGTAACAATATGTGTTTCCGCATATGATATTTAGGATGTTATCCTCTTAACGTCTTTTATTTTTCCTTTGTTAACCACTGACCCAATTTTCGACATTAACTTACAAACAATAAATCTCCCTAATACGACCTCTACTTATGTACTTACGACCACGAAAATACAAAATTACGACTTCACCTTTAATAAATTAGCTTTAAATTACGACTGGGTGTCAGTTATATTATGAGAAATAATTGTAAAATCGCCTTACAAATTATAATTGTATGTTTATTAGTCGTTTTATAGTAAGATATTTTTGTAGTTTTGATATTTTCGTTCTAAAATGGACGATTTTTTTATAAGCTTATGTAAAAACATAAAAAAACTTTAATTTAAGTAAAATACAAGATAAATAAGCAGTGGCTAGTCAATATAATTACTTTGACGCCATTCGTAGCGCAAGAAGAAGCATGTGATTTTAAATATGACAGTTGGATTCCCGCTCGACGAAATAAAATATCTCTGAGGCCACGGCAGTGTCAGTGTCGCTATATGTGCATTTGTGAAATTTTAATTTAACACTGAATATTGATTTCACGTTGCATTGCTAACGTTATTTCAACTTAAAAGGTTAAGTAAGGATCTTGGAGCGATGATTGTTTGACATTTTTACTTAAAAATTTATTCTTAAGGAGATTTTTGTAAAACATTTTATTAAGGACAATTTTTTTTTGGAAAGTTCCTGCACTGATTGTCTCCTTTATGAAAATAAGAGCTAGTTTTACACTTTTTCATCTTTTTTTGGAACTGCTCATAAAATGGGCCCTTTAACTCATTAAGGATCCAATTTAAACGTGCTGCACCCTCCAGGTGATACAAACGTAACGCAATTACCGATCTCCTTGGCCTCCAAGTTTTCAAAGTTCGTCTGGATGAGGCCTCCAATTTAAAATTAAAATGTATAAAACTTTACAGAAAAAGAGAAATTTATAATTTAACATCAAAGTAGAAAAAAAATAATGTTAGTAAAATAACTTTTTGAAGATACCCAATATTTTTTTGTTATTTTGCTGTCTATCTAAATAATATATCAACATTTATATTACATTTCTAAAAAATAAATAGAGAGAGAAAGAGAGTACAGTTAAGGTCCCTGCTAGGTACCTAGATCGGTGCTGTTCAAATTAATTAATGCCCAAGACTTTGGCTTTGTGCCTGAACGAGGAGCCTCCGTTATCTAACTAAATACAAGCCACAAACAAGTCGACTGAAGTCCATGAGCCTTTTGCGGTAGCCAAACGCTGGTATTGTTAGATGATACAAGAGTACTAGCTTTGTTCCTTAATAGCTTACTGTTACTTGGATACTGAGTGTTAGGTGCCTTGAGTTTTTGATATTTGTTTTGCTGCTTTCTTTCAGATAAGTTATATTATTCTCTAAAATATATTACAGTGTTAATAAACAGTAGTATCGCGCCGTCTTCTTGTAGACGGTCAACGTCTAACTGTAAACACGTCTAACTCGATTTCTAAAAATTAACGCTAAAAATAAATAAAATCTTATTATACTTACATTTATTTATTATTCTACGTCAATAGTTATTTTTCCTTAATTTAAAGATAATATTTATTTGAAAAATAAATGTTTCATTTTATATATTCCGAAAACAATTAATATGAATTATAAAAAAAATATATATTTTAATAGACGTTGGGCAAATGTTCTGTGTCATTTCTAGAATACCAATATCATAATCAAAAGTGATTATAAGCCTTGGCAAGGAACGGCATTTTTAATTTGCAGCCCCCTTTGTTCGTGAATTTCATCGCGACGAGACGGTGGATCTTTAGGAAATATGAATTAGTGTCCTAGAGGCGAGACGCTAACGAAGCTAGAAATCGTTATTAAGAATTCCTCTTTTACAACGCCTTCGGTTAAATCGCCTTGAGGAACTGTACTCAGTAGAAATGTAATGTGTTGACGTACACACCTACTGAGTCTAAGTCTATTTAAAAAGGGACGTCGCACGGCCGTGGGTTGGATTTCGTCTTGGAGGAATGAAATATTTCACGTTTCCATTTCCTTGTTCTGATAACAAAGCAAAGCGCGGCCACCCAACACGCAATTCCCCAATAATTCAGCAGAATATAGGCAACGGAACATTAAAATGTTATAAGGATTTTTCAACAGCAAACAGTAACAAAAGACCGCATAACGGACCCAGCGGAGCAGCTGCGATATCTGACCACGCCGAGGTCGAACATTCGTCTTGAAATATTAGTTCACGAGGGCACTTTTGGAAGAGTTTACAAAGGCGTCTTCAAACGAGGAGATACGTATGAAGAGGTTTTAGTGAAAACTGTTTCAGGTAAATATATTATTTTACTTTTCCAGTAGAATACTTAGGTGGACAGAGAGAACCAAGATCCAAAATACGCCACAATCAAACGCAACGCAGAACTGTCTCACAGAGCGGAGAAATGAAAATATTTCATACTGAAGAAGTATATTTCATTCACCCGAGTGGCAATCGGACCCACTACCGTGGTGTTTACAGTTGTACGCTATTACCCGCTTGTGCCAGCTTCACGCTGTATCCCGCACACAGCAGGGTAGGCAGAGGGAACCTAATGTCAAGACACTTCGTTCCCCACTTTCTGGCAAATTCTGGATGTTGATTGAGTGGTAGAACTCAACCCGTTTGTGCCCCTTAGTTATTAATACTATTATCATTTCTATATATGCTTGTAAGTTATATATTATACTTAATTATCTTATAATTACTATGTTTAGAAGCTGCATCAGCGATGCAAGCAGCTTTGCTAGTCGCAGAAGGGCTAAGACTATGTGGATTAGTGCATGGTAATGTACTGGCGCCGATGGCAGCCTGCGCTGAGGAAGCGAGGAAACCACTGCTTGTATATTGCTGCGTATCGCATTCGTCTAATTTAAAAAGGTAAATTATTATAATATCGACAGTAGCAAGTATTTTTATTACCGGTATTATATTGGCTTAAACTGTTAATGTTCTGTTAAGTATATATATTTTTACTGGTATTATTAAGTCTTATGAATTTTTATTTTTTATTTTTTTTTCTTGGTAAGTTGCGTGACACTTTGAAAACTCTCTATAATAGTCTTCGCTTTTAATAATTTTGTCCGCTAGTATTTCTAGAAAACCATAATTAAATTGTGAGATTGCGTAAAAGTATATTACTAGTACAAGCATTTGGTATAAATAACTCATAAAATGAACAGAAGAGAATAATGGTAGGCTATAATTATGACTTAAATAATTTAGTAATTATACTTATTAAAAATATACTTATCATATTAGGACACAATAAAATAGCAGCTAAATGTAATTGGGTACAATCAATTATTCGGTGGCGGTCGCTGCGGTCGATGCTCGTCCCAAACAAATTCATTATAAACTAGATTTTGAACATTTCCAAATGTAATTGTCATTTTATTTAGCATTTGGATTTGCTTAAACTCGCAGTATATATTACTTACTAGTTTGAAATATAAACGATTTTGTAGACTGGTATATTATATTCTCATAAAGTTACTAATATATTTATATTTCGTCTTAAGATATTTAACACTATTTAACTATTTGTAAGATCGTGAATTTTCCTTACGAAGTAAAATATTGATAAACTAATTAATCCTCAAAAATAGTTATTTTTTAAAACTGTCCACTGTCAAGATTCCCCTGCCTATCCTGGTATTAGCAACTACAGAGGGTTTTGAGTATGTTGCTTTAAAAATTAATATCAGCTACAATTTTAACTTTAAATTCTCCCGTACAAAATTCAAACAAATTGTAAACGCCAGGGATATATCAAATGTACCAGCGACATGAAACGTTAAAACGACGCGAAGGCGGATAGACATGTCTACTCATACATGCTGACTCGACGCGTCATTCATATCATTGTTTTGACTTCTGACGTTTAACACCTTTCGAAAGCTGTTAGCAACCCCGAACTAGTATTAAAGGCATTTCGTTTTTTAATTTACAAGTACATACATAATACGATTTAATGTATAAAAAATACTAATTGAAGATTTGATAGCTATGGATTTTATTGCAAAAAAAATATGTTTTTAAAGTTTTACGATGTATGCTGCATTACATGGTACGATACTTAGTAGTGAGACATTCCGTTTCACACTTTCGGCATATTTTTTAAAATACTGTGTTGAGAAGCGAAACTAAGCGACGCCTAATGTGCAGACACTCTTTTTAACAAATTCAAATTCAAAATATTCTTTATTCAAATAGGCAATTATTATAAGCACTTTTGAATCGTTTTTTTGTTTTTTTTTTTTTTTNCATATGAACAAAAAGCTACCACCGGTTCGGAAGGCAGTTCTGCTGAGAAGAGCCGGCAGTTGCTCTTTTCATAATCAATAAACCTATAAACATTAGCTAGCAGCTATCCTGCATTACATTCAATAGACATTAATTCCATACATGCTTATCCTCCAAATATTCTTGAGCAGTGTAATACGCTTTACTTGTTAGAATTTTTTTTACAGATATTTTAAATTTTGGTAGTGGCAAACTGAGAATACACTGCGGAATTTTATTATTTACATGTATACTCAGACCCATAAAGGATTTACTAACTTTTTGGAGGCGAAAACTTGTAACAAAGATATTATATGGATAATTTTTCAACTTAACTTAACTTACTATATATTTTCCCCATAGATACTTAACATCATGTCGTCTCGGACATCAGGCGACCCCGGCAACGAGGGAGCTGGTGGATTTAGGCGCGCAAGCTGCTTGCGGTTTGGCGTACTTACATGTACAACGGTTGGTGCACGCTGATATTGCTGCTAGGAATTGCGTGTAAGTAATTAATTTAGATTAATTTTTATTATTTTCTTTTCAGTTTGAGTTCCAATGAATTAGTTACCAAAAGAAAAATCTTTATATAGACAGAAATAGGTTAAGATAGATAAACTAATGATTAAAATTAATATTATTTTATAATTGATAGTCTGGGCTATAAATAGTTTCTAAAAGCTAAAGCTACTAAAATTTAACGGCAATGCGACTTATGGTACTCAATGTTAGTATTGATTGGTTTTCCACATGTGTCCGTTAACATCATTATTTGCAGCACTGCCAACCCATACAAGTTTATAGAGTGATACTGATAATTATGAACACGTTTGCCCTATCACTCACGAACCTTACAATCTTACACTTTATCCTGCACATAGCAGGGGAAGTAGAGGGAACCCGAACCTATCGTTAAGATATACCGTTCCCATTCAGGTATTTCCGCTCCCCACTTTTCGCCAAATTCTGGAGTCATTGCGTGTTGGGTGACGCCAGTCAACGCTGCGCTTGTTCCCCTGCACCACGACTGACTTCAATATTAATAATAATATTATAATATATTCCCAATTTATTTTCTACATAACAGAGTGGATGAGAAATTGAGACTGAAAGTGACAGACAACGGGTTATCTCGAGATCTGTTCCCGGACGACTACCACTGCCTAGGTGACAACGAAAACAGGCCGGTGAAGTGGATGGCTCCAGAGTCGCTGTTACAGAATCAATACACAACTGCGACCGATGTGGTAACTATAGTCTATATTTTTATTTATTACTTCTTTAACAATTCATGTGTTTTCTCTAAATCTTGTAATTCTTTTATTTTTTTTTTTGTAAAATTGTTATTTTCTTAAAATTTGTATTTATTAATTCTTTTCTATTTTATAATAAGAACGATGAAGGGATTCTAATAATATTGTATGACAGTGGTCATTAGGCATAACACTTTGGGAGCTAGCGACATTAGGGGCGTCGCCTCTTGCGGAACTGGATGCAGCAGACGTTGGGGACTTCCTCAACGGAGGTTACAGACCTTCTCAACCGTACAATTGTCCTGATGAATTGTAAGCATACCAACTATCATAGCTATCATTCATATCAATTTAGATATTGTGTTTGTTCCAAAGATTAAATTTAGTTTCAAATTATTATTAAAGGCATTGAGTTTTTCTTTCAACCCACAATGTCAAAATATAGGCGAACATGATGGAAAGGCTTGTCCTAACACTAGGTTCCCTATGCATATCCTGCTTTATGGCAGCGTGAAACTAAAAAAATTATGGTAATAAATATTATTCTATCAGGTACGGTCTTATGTCTTGGTGTTGGACTACATCGCCGCCAGCGCGACCCACTGCGCCCCAACTATTAGCAGCACTCCATGATTTCAGACAAGCTCTCAGTACTTATATATAAAAATATATCTAATTTTCATTCTTAACGTATACACTACTTTTCCACAGTTGTTTAGAAAACGAAGCGCACATTTAATCTATTATTCCTTCTTCTTGCTCATTGATATTTATGTATGTCTTTCAGAATATGCCATTGTGCCTACCAAATAATTTGTGAAATGATTTAGTTATTATTTTGCTACTTAATTACAGTTACCTCAAGTTATACCAAAATAGTAACGTATTGGATTTGAATTTATTTATTATTAATAAAGTCATTGTGAAAATTTAGCATATATACTATATGCTACGTATAATATGAATAAGTGAGGTAATTATATATTTTATCCTTTTAGGAATTAACCGTTTTTATAATAGCATAATATTAATATGAAATAAAAAAATAAAATACAGACTGTGTTTTATAGAGCGTGATATGATGAAGTCTTAAGTAGTCGAAATATCTGTACGTTTTTTCTATAAGCTAGATAGGACTGAAAATTGTAAGTTACTAAGGATTCATAGAATTCTCATAACCTTGAGAATTTTGAATGGTAAAGACATTTTATATTTAATAATTATAATTAAAATAGACACTGAAATGCTAAATATCTAAGTCTCTGAGAATGACAGAGTCAATATTGAAATGAACGTAGAAACATTTATAAATGTACATAATATAATATTCCTATAAGTAAATGAATTAGATAAAAATAACGACATACAATATGTATATACAAAGTCGATGCAAACGGAATTAATTTTCATATGTAACTTGACAGAGTTATTAATAAGTCTTATATTGGCGTATTAGAATAACAAGAAAATAATAATAAGTTAGGTTAGAGTTCCTGAGGACATATGTCCGTCCAGGCCGGCGAAAGGATTAACACCAAAACAGTAGTTACTCACGGTTCAGATACTGATTTGGCTTTGATGGAATATTACATTTACTATCAGACCGTTTCATATTAAACTTTACGAAATTTCATTGTTAAATAATAATTGAAAAATTAAAAATAATATTCCTCTTAAATTAAATGATACTTTACAACTCCCTGAAAATATAATAATTACTCTATTCAGAATTGATCCATTGTAGTTAAGTAAGAATATATTAGACTCAAATGGTAGTTGTTAATATGAAACCATACAAATGATTTCTAGTAAAAATAATCCCTCGAAGCCACGTTTCAGTACAAACTGTGATCAAGATATAATTGTCTATTAAACACAAATTATAAAACATTATATTATACCTATTTATCTAAAAACCATAGAGAATGATGTAAATATTGTCACTTTTACTTGTAACACGAGTTAGAGGTAAGGAATGTCCACTTTACGGTGAATAAGTTATTTTAATAACAGTTAGATATAAGTTATGAATATAAATAATCAAATTATAAAATATTAATTGTACTGACCCAAATGAATTGATCATTTTAAACTCTTAAACTTAGAAAATAGATTAAAAAAGAAAATATTCGAGCTGAACAGGTTCTTCTACATTATAATACTATGAAAACTTAGTAAGTTGTGACATTATAATATACATTGATTAATAATTTTCTAATAATTTTTCTTTTTTAATCTATATTCAGAATTATTTAATTTTCTCATTTCATCAAAGCTTAGCTATAACTTATTCACCTATTAAATATGTATTTTATTTTATAATAAATTATTTTGTAGTTATATGGCGCTACTTGCGACTTAGTAGTATTTTTCGATATCGAATTTATATATGCGTAGTTTTGTCATTTTCAACTTGTAAATATTGGAATTGAAGGCATTTTTGCAGAGTTATTTTTATGTTACAAGATGCTCTTTTTTATCATGTTTGTTAAATAAGAGTTACAATACATGTGTCGGAACAAAAGCACTACGGAAAATGTTTCACTTAGAACAACTTTAATTTTGATGTATACTATGTTTCTTTAAATATTATCACAATTTTACTATTGTTATAGATATACCACGCCAAAGATTTCCTTCTTTACCCATGTGCAATAATACCATAAGCTTTACTATCTTTTTATTTATTATTGTGCAATTATTAATTTATTTTATTATATCCTGTTACGAATTTAAAATAGCACTTAAATTTGTATTGCTCTTACCTATTAAGTTGATAACGCGGTTTTGGATAATACAGGGTGTTTAACTCTAGGCATTTCATGCGAATCTATAAAAAATATTTGAAAATTAATTTGCGCTTTTCAGCGCTAGGTTATTATTATAATTATAATATATGGAAAAATAAATAATATTCAATACATGTGTTAAAATAATATTTCAAAAGAAATACATACATGCACAAGTAGGCTTATTGTATGTAACATTCACGGCCTATGAGTGTTTCGTTCGTGGAATCGGTGTTTACTATAAATACTTTCGTGTCTATTCTAAAGTCTACGTAATTTAATATATCGTATTCTAGATGCCATAGATCGCTAGAAGCTATCTATATTTTTGATTGTAATTAAAATAAGATACTGTTTTATAATATATATTACGTATTTGTATAGTTATAAAATCATAATCAATACAGCGTTTCCAGATATATTTAATTTTAAAGAAAATTATAAAGTTGTTTACTAAAAATTCTCCTGAAGAAGCATAAATACTAGTCTCTTGTTTACTTTTACATAGATAAAATAATATATAACAATATCAACTTAAACTTGACATTTTTGAACTGTTTATCTAAAATTTGTCGTTCTTTGATGCAGTTTTTCGTTCTTTTTGTATGATAAATTCAAGAAAAAATACATGAATTACCTAAATATTATTATTTCTTATAAAATCTTTTCACAGTACAGACAAGCGCTATATGCTACCTATTAATTATTATAATCCCTTAAATGTTAAATATAAGTAGGTTATAAAGCCCCAAATTCTAATATATAAGACATTATTATATTTTTGTGAAATATTATATTATATTTTATATGGTGCGTAATATTAGTTACATTGTTGTACGGTTGGTTTACTTATTTTGAAAATGCTTATTTTTGTATGTTTATATTAATATTTTCAATGATTATTTATTTATAAAAGTGAAGTCGTAACTTTAATTAGTAATTTATATTTTGTTTATATTTATTGTCTTAATAGAATAAAATAGAAATCTGTTTAGCTCTCGTTGAGTCCTGAAAAGCTAGAAGTGTCTGAAAGATTACAAAATTTGCGTTAATAGCATAATCATCATCATCATCATCAGCAGCCATCTTTTGTCCACAGCTGGACATAGGCCTTCCCCAATTCTCGCCACCACACTCGATCCTCAGGTCTTCGGACCCATCCGCTTCGCGCCAACCTCGTTATGTTGTCGGCCCATGAATAGCACAATAATGTTCACATATTGCATTAAGAACGTCCAGTCTAATTTATTTACTATATACTATATATTATTTGTTTTTTTAATAAGGTTTTCTTGTATTTTTCAATAAAAATATTAATATATGTAAAATTTTTTGGTAGAACAGAATAAAGTGGACAGATTGAAGTGTTCTAACATTAATTACTTTCATTCCGTCCATCGCTCTTGTGGGTTGTGTGACGCTGAAGAAATGCATTTATTATATTATTTTTCTTTTATGCTATATCCCGCACAGAGCAAGGCAGGCAGAGGGAAACTAGTAGGAAACTAGTGTTAAAACATTCTGTTCCCGTTCAGAATCCAGAATTTTATTTCATTTCAGCCATATTCCGTAGGTGTTGAGTGGAGGAACTTAACGCCGCGCTTTGGCTCGTCAGCAGAGCGAAATGAAAATATTAAATATTTCATTCCCATGAGTGGAAATCGAACCCACAACCGTCGCGTTTACATTCCCCCCCCCCCTCCTAGTGCCACGACGGCCACATACATTTAGTGACAAATGTCTACTTTTTTGTCTACGAGAGCTAAATAGATTTCTCAGGAATATTGTAAAAATGAGTGAATTATAAACGTGTCGTACGACAATGAGTGCCAGATGAATGTGATTGCATTACATGTTATGTGTCTAGTTAGTATAAGTGGATGTACGCAATGGCTTCTGTGAAATAAAAGGAAGATGTTATTTTACAATATACTTGAAGTTTTATTTATTCCCACATATTATATTAAGTTCAATATTTAACATACAGGTGTTCCCAAAATTCCAATGCAACTAAATTCTAGACACGAACATTAAAAAGTAAGCAGCTCGCCAAAATAGAGCAGTTTTGAAAAATGAATTTCACCACGGAAAATTCCTATAAACTTGCATATTAGAAAAAAATTAAATCGTCGCGCCGTACGGCGACTGACGAGTGTACTCACGTACGTATATTCTTTTAAAATTTTACCAGAGATCAATTTGAGTTCGTAGTAAAGGGGCATATTTTCCTTTCTTTGCTCTGGTGACGAGGCAAAAAAAAAAGCGCGGCGTTAAATTCCGCAACTTAACACGCAACGAGTGTCTGAATGGGGAATGGAATATCTAAGCACTAGGTTCCCTTTGCCTACCATATTATAAACGGGATACAACGGAAAATTAAAAAAAAATAAAAAAAGATCATACAATCGTGGCGCAGTAGAACGGGATCTGACTGATAACACGATAATTGTGGGTTCGATCCCCAATTGGGGAAACAAATTTAGCTACTTAACCCCGTGTTTAAGTTCGAGTGAGTTTTGTCACTGAATTTCCTTATCTTGAATTTGAGCGGAAAGCGGAGGTACATGAATCTAAAAAAATTACGTTCTCTCTCAAGCTTTATCTTATATATACAAGATAAACCTTGATGCTTGAAAAAAATCCTGAATACATACAGAAAATCACTTAGCCAGGAAGCATTTTTCCCGCTATTCCGAAACTTTAAAATTTTCAATATATATTTTCCTGCGTTTACGTTACAAAAATTGCAATTTCTGTGTGTTCATACAGCCCGCGGGAGGCCGCGCGACAAAGTGGCAATATTCTATCTCGACGGGGCTCCTCAAACAAGGGGCGGAGACTGAGACGGAAATACACAAATTTCCTCCTACACAAATGGGATAGACTACACTTATTAATTGGACAGAATTGACGGAAGTTCAGACGAAGCTTGTTTTTGACAAATTTCTCTTTGATACGACGATTACTTTCACCTCAACGCTTCAAGGGTCGACTAAGCGAGACATAAATAATGTCTCAAATGACTTGTTTAGAAAAGTGTAGACGTTTACGCGATAAAGAATACTTAATAGAGATTGAAAAAACAAGAAAGGAGAGCCAAATGATGTTAGCTGAGCAATAAAAATGTTGAATATTTATAATACTTGTATTTGAAATTTGTGCAGTAATTTAAGAAGGAAGAAAACAATGAATAAAAATGTCAGTTAAGTCTCTCTCTATTGAGACTCTAGAGATTAAGTAAGCAATGCCTTGGTATCACAAAAGAAATAAAATCATCTCTACATACTTTGATAATTTTATTAAAAACTATATTATGTATATTATGTTCGAGGATAGTCATGGTGCAGGCAAGTCGTGGAAGCCAAGGGCAAGGACTACAAGGATGTGACTGTAAATGCGTACTTACGCGACTCAACTCATATCGTCATCGTACCACCTTTACGCTGATGACTTGCAAATTTGCACAACTGCAGCTGTAAACGATATGCAGTTAGTGAAATTAATTCAGATTTACAAATTATTAGTTCCTGGAGTCAATCTCAACAAGTCTCAGGTGTGTATATTTGGTAGCTCTAAACAATTGTCTAAATTACGTTCTCCTTTAACCTCAATTTTTTATGATAATGTTTGTTTGGAGGTTAGTGAGAGTGTTGGGAATCTGGGAATTAGGATGAATGGTTCTTTTTGCTGGTGGTCTCACGTATCAGAGCTTAGTCGTAAGGTCTTTTGTACCATAGGTAGACTGAGAAAATGGAAGAACGTCTTACCGTTAAAGACTAAAACCTCTCTTGCCCACGCTCTCCTTCTACCTATCCTAGACTATGCTGATATGTGCTATTTAGATCTATCCCAGCAACTAATAAACAAACATGAGCGTCTGCAAAATCTTATAATTAGATTTATTTTTGGGCTAAGGAACATGACCATGTGTCACAGTATCGTAGTCAACTGAAATGGTTACCAATAGAATACAGGCGTAACTTGCATGCCCTCACTCTTCTTTATAGCATCCTTTTCAATCCTGTTACACCATCCTACCTCAAGGAGCGTTTTAAGTTCCTGGGGTCAGACACCTTTCATTCCCAAAACCTCCGTTCCCACCTTAACCATATCCTCAAAATTCCTCTATGCTACACGAAATGCTATAGTGACTCTTTTACGGTTAAAACAGTAATGCTATGGAATAAATTGCCGCTGGAAGAAAGACGGTCCCAGTCAATTGGGGTTTTTAAGCGACATCTTAAGCTTTACTATCTCCAACTCAATTCATAAAACGACAATATTATAATTGTATATGTATTTATCTTTATCTGTTGTATGTATGTATATATGTATGTAGGTGTTTGTATAGATATGTATGCATGTATGTATGTATAAATGTATGTATTAAACTATTTTGTGTTCTCTTAATATTGGTTTATATATTTTATGTACTTTTTGCATCTTTCTGCCTTCTTTTCTAAATTTAATCCCTCCGTTTTTTCTTTGGTAAAAAGTTGCCAGTAAGAAATCGCTTTTAGTGATAAGGCCGCCATTGCACACTTGTTAATCGTATTTCTAATGAATCGTATTTTTTTTCTCTCTCATTTGTGCAATAAAGTATTATATTATTATTATTATGATAATTAGTGAAGCACATAATCAAATTATACATAACATCGTTCGATACGAAAATTTGGCGAACAAGTGAATAAAGCCCGTCACCCTTGCCCATCCGAAACAAATTGTAATTTAATTAAATTGATATAGACAAAGCTATTTTTCGCTGTGACGTTCAGCGGGACACGTAATCTGATTATTTTGATTGGTCTGCCGTTTTTAAACGGACCTTTTTGCGTTCTATGACCTCGGTTGGTGTAATCCTTTTCATTTTGGAAAATGTTCGGACAAATGCCTTTTAGATTTAATTAAATGTGATTGAGGTGTATTACAGGTGTATCGTCGCTTTGGTGGTAAAAAGAGTCAATTTATATAATACAAGTTTCGTAAAAAAGAAGATCTTAAGGCTTAATAATAAAGTAGAAAAAATAAATTAGTACCTACATACTGATGATGACTTATCTGATGACTTATCATTCAAAACTAATACATTATATAACTGTTCCACTTTATTGTTTACTACCTTGAAACTTTTAATATCTAAATTTACTCTGATAACCATAAAAGCGCCAAATTGTAATGATATCTATTGCCGTGACTGACGACTGATATCGTAGGCTCACGTCGAGCTTTATAGTAGAATTCGGTTGAGGAGAAAGGAAAATCGAGGCGAATATTAATTCATAGTAAAGCCTAACCCCAGGCCTACCTATGGGTGGCAAATATCAGCCACTGCTCTGAGCTCCTAACCCTGCAACAACATTGGCCCAGCGCTTTCGAGGTGTATGAAATGCAAAGTATTTGGTTACTTATTGAGGCCTATTCTTGGTAGTTGTCTGATTTAAATTAGGTATATATTAATTGTAAATGCAATATCTTAATATAAGCTCAAAATTGTTACCATTTTTTGTAAATATTTTGGAGATCTTACTATCCTGTTAATGCTCAAGTAAGAGTATTTTGCTATAACAAAACTATAAAAACAATATGAACCAAAGCAATTTCAGTTCTTCGAATATCTACCCATATAGCTTATATATAGATAGATAAAAGTAGACAAACGTAGTGTCTTGACGGTTGGCGACGAAATTGGTCGTGTGGCGGTCGTAAACCCTTTATTGCACCGTTGTGGGTTTATGGACTGTGGAGTGGTCTAACGAATCGCCGCACGGTTAATAGGTCTTAAACTTACATTGTTACCCAAGCATATAAACGATTTAGCTTTAGATTTTCCTAGTTATTTCTTAGATTGATGCAATGACCTAATGTATTAAATGTAGTAAAAATATTTAGCGGAGAGGGAACATAAGAACCTGGTGATAAAACACTCCGTTCTTCACTTTTTGATTATTCAAATTCTGGAGCATTCCGAGGCATACCATCGCAGTTTTGTATATTGTCACATAAAGAGATTAAAATATTAATTTATACAAATTGTTGCAAAATGAATTATTCTCTATTATCAGCGACTCAGCGTCTGATTGTAATTGTGACGGTTGGATTCGATTGACACTCGGGTGAACAATTACTTATTTCTGTTTTCTAGTAAAACCCACCAATCACACGCATTGCCTCTAAAAGTGGGTAACTGTATCTAGGTCCCCTTTGTCTAATAAATTTGTTCTCGTATGTTGAAGTAAAATATTTTTAAATTCTAAATTCAAATTCATATTCAAAATTCTTGCTTTTCCAAATTCGTAGCTCATTTTCAATATACATCTGTGATAATTTACAACTGTTCATTACATCACCAATCACCGCCCTTACCAACTTTCGCACCTTTGTAACATGTGCCTTTTATGTACTCACTTTACTTCCAAAAACATCTTAAGTTACCAACTTCTGTCAAAGGAAAATAAATCTTATTTTTTATGAATTAGAGTTGGATGTAGCTTCTCTACGCTATATTAGAAGGTTTTATTATGAACAAGGCTTTGTATTGCGATGTCATCTATTTTGTAGACGCGACTGCTCCCCAGCTGACCTGCTATAATTTGACGATGAAAATGAAAAACTTATGTTTTATTGCTTTTGTGTGGAACTGTTTACTGAAATTTTACGTGAAAAAATTATTATTAATAATAATTATTACGTAATTAGGCACTTCTTAGTGATGTCACTCTATCGCTCTCTTGTTTCCGCTACAATATAAGCAGCGGAAAATTGAGAATATTTTAAATAAATACGTGCCGAAACAAAAATTAACTGAGGTTCTGTGGCGTGGCTATTGGAACAGCCTATGCCTGTAAATTTGATGCTGGAAAGACAACTTTGGTCTGCTATCCGCAGTTCCTCGGTTTTCCACTGAAAACCCACTTACTTCCGAGACATTTACGTGTTACCAGAGTGGAGAAATAAAGATAATTTATGTTCTCTAGTAGAGTAATAGAGTCCACAACCGTAATGTGTATAGTCAAACGCCGTGCAGTTACGCTATATTAGCTAAACATAAAGCATCATAAACATGGAAAATATATAACTAGCAGCCAAAAGAAAATATAAAACTTCAATATTTTAACAACTCAGTTTTGTTTTATGAATATTTTTAAAACAAATACACATCCCTATTGGAGGAACTCTTAAACAATATTTCATTAAGGCGTCAAGTTTAGAGCAAAGTTTGATAGCGAAGTTACAATTAAAACATCGAAGTTCTGTTTGTTTGTCTGCGTCTGTTATATCTCGAATCTTGAATAAACTTTGTATGAAACACGGCGGATAATGAGCCTTTTGAATGCTGGACGCAGTTAATTGTAATTAGATATAATAATTTGACGGCTTTCATGATATTTTGTTTTGTATTTTTTAGAAATATATTTTGGGAACCCTTGGATTACAGATTATTTTTTCAGCTTTACGCTGTATCTCGCTAATAGCGGGGTTGGCAAAAGAAGTAGTAGTAGTAGTGACAAGACATTGTTGATCACTTTCCGCCGTAATCTGGAGACATCACGTGTTGAATAAAGCCCGGCGTTGAATTTCGCACTCACCATACAATGTCTTGAAAATCAACCAATACGGAATGTCTTAATATTAGATTCCCTCTTTGTATCCTTTTATATACCGGATACAGCGAAGGTATTTTTAAATCATTTGCAGATAGCATCTACATGAATTTAGTTGAATAAATGAAAGGGATTTACCGTACATTATTTACTTGGTTTTTTCATAGTCCTAGGTATAGTATAATAAATTCCACTGCCACTAACGTTGTGGTTCAATACACTCACTATCGTAAAATGCACGTTGCACGGTCTGTTTGTACATAAATTTTAAATCCACAATGTGCGGGTTTTTGGGATTAAGCGGCAAAAAACATACCTACTGGTGCAATCTAATATATATATATATATATATATATATTACTATATACAAGTGTACATATAAAATGTAAATGAAACTAAATATTTATGATTTGTTTTTAGAGTTGCAATAGTTTTCTTTTATCTTGTTCGTATTTACACGGAGTTGTGGTCGATATTTTTATTTGTCTTTAGGCAATTTATTGTAAGTATAAGTTGCTTAGCATATAGACTTTATTGCAAGTCATCATTAATCTATATATCCAACTAGCTATTGAAGCTACCGAGGGTCTCACTAACTTCAGAATTGTAGGTAGACTGAAAGTATAATTTATTAAAGGAGTCAAATTTAAGTTACATCCCTTAGTTACAAGTACATACAGACATACGGACGGACAGACGTCCAAAGACAAAATAATAAGGGTTACTATTTGGCTACGGAACCCTAATATAAGAATCTTTACAATTATTTGACATCCTATCCTATATCTTACAAACAAAGTCGCTTTTCGTGTCTGTCTGAATTTTCTAACTCTTCTTCTTCTAAACCACCCAACCGATTTTGATGCGGCTTTCACCATTATGTCGAGTATTTCTCAGGGAAGGTTTATGTATAAAGTCCTACCCGTTGGTACACTTTCGCACATGCGCTGCTTTAATGGTAAGTACTACATGAAAATAATGTACTGGAGTATTGTTCCTCTTAATTAGATCTACAATAAAGTCAGCGACAGCATATTCGTATCTTTTAAGATAACGTGTAGTGATCATTTTTATGTCTAAATATAGTAATTTCAATATATTTTTTATTGTGAGGGATATTTTTCCTTAATGGTATTAATCCTTATCCTTTAAAATACTTTATTAATCTTCTACGTTAAACGGAGATAATATTTTCTTTTTACACTATTTCGAAATTGCGAATAGTTTTAGAGAAAAACGCAATTAATTGTTGATACATAACGCCGTTGGCGCCTCAGCTGTATCGAGTCAAGTTTCACTTATCCCTTATTCTCAGCATATAAATAAGTATATTAGTTACGTTGGCCATTTAATGTAGATCAAAACTGTCTTTTACTGTTTTTCACTTTAGAAGTTGTTACAATATCAAAAAATCCTTGCAGCGAAACGGGTCGCCACTCGCCATGCGTCCCTCCGCGCACCGCGACGTTTTGCGTCGGCCGCGCCCGCCTACCTTACACGCATCGGTGGTTTAGTTGTAAAATGCTCGCCTGCCACGCGGGCGGCCCGGGTTCGATTCCCGGTCGATGCATTCTATTTAATTTTCCTCACAGGCAGCCATGTAGTGCTTGCTTTTCATCAGGGACAGAGTACCGTCATCCCTACCCTAGCGGTGTCGCTGTAAAAGCCAATAGGGCTAACAGCATTAACCGGTAGGGAACCAAGGTCCTGATGTCGTTCGGAGCTACTACGGAGATGGCCGAGAGAATGCTTCAATTCTGCGCCTGGCAAAGTAAATTTAGAAGTGATTGCACGTACTTTGGAGCTATCCAAAAATTATAATGAATTTCCATGCGACATAGTTGGTTACATCTTTCATTTAAGTATTTTTGGGTAAGAGAATAGTAAGTAGTCTGTTGTTTATAATGTCTTTCGTTTAAATTTTCTGTTGATTGTGTTATTTATTTGTGTTTATTTTAAAACAATTGGAAAATCCTTATTGCAATTACGAAAATGTGGGTTGCATTAGGGTTTAATTAATTTTCACATTATCTTAAGTGCTTTGCAAACATATATTATATGAATAATTTAGTAGTTAAAGCGGGCGAAGCCGCGAGGGGGTCGCTAGTAAAATAATAAATCTTCCAAGACTGTAGATCCTACATCTTCATGTAGCGTGAAATTTCGCGTCCTATACCTAATGGACGATGGTACGCTATTAAATTCTAAACGGGATTGATGGGTTCTCCAATGTTCTCATAAATTTTACTACTAGCGACCCTACGGGCAATGACCGGGTCAATTGCGACATTTTACCTAATGTTAGTGGCTTTTTAAATAAAAATTAATAGGTTTGTTGGAGACGTTGCAGTGGTTGTAGATTCGAAGCTTGCTTGAGAAGTTATTTATAGTCTACTAGAAGTCTTGGCCCACTCGTGTTTTCTTAAAAATATAAAAAATATATATTTTTAGTAGAATAAGGAAAGAGCCAGCTTCAAGACACTCCGTTTTCCAAATTCTTCTATATTTATATATTCCAAAATAAACTGTACCAAATAAACAAACAAGCATCTAATTAAGATATTTTCAGCAAGATTTAAATCAAAATATAAAAAAGCACTCTTTAAGAAACCCCGTTTATACCTTTTATTTAAAACAAGTATTGGAATCGTTATAACGCAATACTACGTGTAATCGATGCGTTAGGAGTTGTGTAATATGCCCACCTTGAAACAAGGGCCGCTAAAGGCATCTATGGCCACCAAAAGTACTATTGCCAAATATATTTAAATTTGTATTGTTTTTTTACTATACTTACCTTACCTTATTATATTATATTTAAATAAGACCGTTATATATAGTTCATGAAATTTGCAATATTTACTCGCTGTAAAAAAAACTAGTTTTCTAAGCTGGAATATAGTTATGTACGAGTATTTGGGTTCCATAAAATATTATAATAATGCCGTATTTTTTTACATAATATTTCTAATTGTATATATTTCATTTCCCCACTCTGGTAGAAAGCGCAGCATTGAAGTCCGTCTCTGAACAGTCAATGTCCCAAAATTTTGGGGAGAATTGTGGAACGCAGTGTCTTAATACTAACTTGTACATACATTACAATATATAATTGTAGTATGCGGGAAAAAGCGTGAAGCTAAAAAAAAACACATAATTACAATATTTTTAGTCGGTAAGTGGTACGTAAATTTCCTAGCCGCTCCCCGATGAAGACGCTGAAGGCAGCAAGATCAAAGGTTGCTAGGTCACCAAACATTTGAGAATAGACACTCAAACTTCTCTTATTTCGTAACTTTATATGACGATATTAATTTATATCTGGATGACAGATCTCGTTTCTATTTGATATTGTAGAAATGTACTGAAGGATGTTTGTTTTGAAGTTTTTTTATAAGGAAAGTCTAAATTGTAAATTTATATTTAATTTTAAATTACCTTACTTATTGATATTTATAAATATAAGAGTTATTTTATTTTAAGTGATATTGTTTAATAATATTATTTCTTCTTCTAAATTATAATATCAATTAATATAATAAATTTAACTAATATGACAAAAGAATAGTTCAGTGGGATGTCTATGGAAAAGCCGATGTCCAGCTCTGGAAGATTGGTTGATTAAAATGATGATGATAGGAATTTAAAAATTTTACTTACCTATTCTTAAATAAGAAATTAAAATAAATCAAATCAGCTTCACGCTGTATTCCGCACACAGCAGGGTAGGTAGAGGGAACCTAGCGTTAAGACACTCCGTTCCCCACTTTCTGCCGAATTCTGAACTCAATTATGGCAGAACTCGACGCAACTCTTAAATAAAATGCAATAAAGACAAAACAGGCAAATCACAAACGTCTAAAGCACACTTCAGACCAACTAAGCCCAGATTAAATAATACTTTACGGTATAAACAATAGAATTTAGATTAACTTGTCGATATAATAATAGTTTTGTTTACGACAACTCCGTTAAAGTTTAATTGAATCGGGGTAAGTGTTGGGTCGGGAAGCGAACCGAAACTTGATAGAGATTTAACGATTGTGTTATAGGTTGACACTTAGATGAGCGATCGTGGAGGAAATGGCACGAGTTCCTTTTTTAGCATAAGAGACTCTATAAATAAAAATATTTAGGCCGTCCTAGGCAAAACACTATTATTATAAGAAATCTTTGCAAAAAACCATTTAAAATATTATAAATTAACGTTTACAATTCAACATTTCTTGCAGTTCACACTGGCTAAAGAAGATCCAGATGAGAGACACTTCCTTCCTTATAAACTGCTACTATTAACTTGAAAAGAGTGTGTTATTTCGCAAAAAAATAATCCCTCAGAAAATAAACATGTACCATTTGCATACATACAATATCTAAGGCCATAGAAAGTAACGTCCCCAATTCGATTATCACTTCCTTACTCGCCCTCAGGGACGGTGGAGTTGAATTGCTTTATTGCGTCGTCGTAATTTTTGCTGTTTGTTCAGTCACAGGAATATATTACCATTAAGAGGGTTTCGATGTACTTCCCTGTTTACACTGACCATTGTTGATGAGAGTTCAAATAATTAACCTACTTTGATAATTATAGTGTAAGTTTCATTAATTATTTGTTAAGTTTGTTGATTTTGATATAGATTTTGAGTAAAATACTTGTTACATGTTATCTTATTTAACTGACGCTATTCTAATTTATTTATCCATAATACTCGTACACAAATAAATAATAAAAATATTTCAACAAAAACACTATACGAATTTAAATTTAAAAAATCTTATTTTACTTAATATAAAAAACGAGAACGTCTTTAAAATTATCCACAGCGCTGAATCTGAAATTCATGCATTAGTTTTTGAACTTATGCATATTCCGTTAACTCCTTGCAAATGAGTTTTCCGTATAGAAAATTCAAATAAAAATATCTTAACACTACGGAATGGGGAAAGAATAACGCAAGATTAAACTACAAAGAAAGTTGGAATGTGGAATTGCAGGAGCGACTGCAAGACAACTGTTTTACTAAACTTTCAGCAGATCTCAGTTTTAGTGAAGTTCGTAACTTTTTTTCCCTAGAAGGTACTTGTGGATGTCTCTTATTTCTTGAATAATTATGCTGAAAATTATAGTAATTGCCGTAAAATTATCACTTTCAGTGCGTTTCTATTGAAAGAAAATTGTAAAGCCATTATTTGGCGCAAAGTCTTGTCTGGGACGAGTCTGGTTAAAAAACAAAAAGTTAAAGACTATACAAAATGTTATAACAAGAAACTTATTGTTGAACTTATTTGTGACTGAATTTAAAAATTCACAAGTCTCGCTTGATCACATTTACAGAAAATATAAAAAAAGTAGCATTAGCGTGGATGATGATGTGACTGAAACGTAACAGTTGTTGGCCCTATCACCACTCGAAGTAATAAATTATTATTTATGAATACTTTTATTTCTTCGCTCTAGCACCATTGCAAAATACCGGCGTTGAGTTCCGGTGCTCAACACGCAATGTATCGAATAATTCGGCAGCAAGTGGGGAACGGAGTGTCTGTCACTAGGTTCCCTGTTTTATATGGAATATAGTGTGAAGCTGAATTTACATCGCATTATGTATACCATCGAGTTAAGATTAACAATTTCAACTAACTATTAGCATCTTAGTGTTATAATAACATGCAAATTGTGCCCGATCGAAAATCAAGACGCTGTCCCAATGACGGTTTAAACAGGTTTAAACCAGTTTGAGCCCCCCTAAACCGGATTACACCGCGTCAAGGCGGAGATGTTCATTTATTATGTAAATACGCGACAAATTAAGCCCAATGGGTGTTTCATTTGACAAACGTGAGCCGTTAAATGTAGCGCTGTATTTATGTTATCGATTAAGTAAACATTTTTGTTTTGATAACATTTATTTACGACGTTCATGTACTTAAAATGGGGTAGAGCCGATGCTAAGGGCAAAAGTTCATTCGTTATTCCGCTTCATGCCTTATTCCGCTTGTAGGAAATTCTTCCTCCGCAGGCAGAGGGAACCCTAGAATCAATTTTCTAAACATTGCGTTTCGCGTGGCGGAACTAAACGCCGCATTTTTTGTTAATGAAACCAATATAGAAATCAAAAAATCATATCAAAATTAAATGAATATTAAAATCAAACTTCAGAAATGTGTGAAATATGTTCGGAAACAGCTAGTGTTATGATTTTCGGGTGGCAATTGAACCCATAACCTTCGCGTTTACAGTCGTTTTTTTGATATAGTTTTTTTGTAAATTAAAGCAAAAAATATATATTACATATAAATATATAGATTATAACCGACATTAGATTTTAGTTAGTCTGCGTAACAACTTCGTCTCATGTCTGGTCCATCCTTAGGCGATGAAAGCTTTTAAACGCTGACACACTCTATTATAAAGTTACTTCCTGCAAATATGCTATCAAGCTTGTCATGTGCTTCCACGATTTAAAGTCAATACGTAACTTTAGACTTCACTTAACATAGTTAGCGGGCGATGAAGACTTGCTCTGGAGTATTTTAATGATAATATCCTCCGGGATACATGTTTGGTAAACTATGGAGCCCAGAAGCTGGGACATATTGGGATTTGGTGCCTTCATGACCTTTGAAAACTGCGCTTTTTTATGTGTGTTTTCTGATAAGGTTCCATTATAACCTGACTTCTTTTGTTTGGGGAGTTGGACATTATATTTGTTATGGAGCTGATGACAACTGATTAAAATAAAAAAAATACAATTGTGGATATAAAATTATGACGTTTGTATTTTTTTCTTTGAAAATTCCGAGCTATTTTCTCTTCTTTATTTTTATAAGAAAAATAAAACCAACTTTATATAAAGCTTATTTAATCTATCTATCTAATATATCTATCTAATCTCACAAATTAATTTTATAATGAAAAATATATTAGTTCACATACTAAAACAACCTGGATCAAATCGTAATATAGTTTCAATTACGCGTGTAGACTACACATCCTGACTACTTTCTATCCAATTAGGATTAGTGGCACAGCGTGACTTAGAGCGACTTTATATTTACGTACCTTTGAAAATAACTATGTATATTTTTAAAACGTAACAAATTATATAGTATTAGAAATTATATGTTGCCTATTTAGAAATATTGTTTTTGTTTAGTTTAAAATACCTCTTGCAGATTAGCTGAAGCTTATCCTGTATTTTGTCGAGTCCGACTGGTAAAAAACAAAAGATAAACTGAAATATTAATAAAATATATATTTCAATCCTCAACCATCTCATTCAATTTTTGCTAAATTATTAACATACATAAAATTACACTCAAAATTAGTATTACATCATTAAATTATGCTGTCCGAAATATAATATTACAAATTACTTTTCTTTGTTTTATTTTTTATCTCTAGTAGGGAAAAAGACAACGGCACATCAAATATTATGATCTCGCCATACATTTTTCATAATTTTATTTTTTTCTTCGTTTGTTCATATATACCCTCTGGAGCGTATTCGTGCTTCTTACTTGACCTTCTTTTAGTATCATCGATAAAGTTGTCTCGATAATCAAGTCCGAGGTACGATAAACTAGTATAATAGTAAATAGTTTTCAAATAAACACGCTTATTAACGCACCGTACCTCTAATGGATCCGATCAAGGAATAATGCTATGTATTAGTGGGGAGCTTTTTGAAAGGTGTCCGTGATTGGTTTTTAATTATTTATAAGAAGTGGTGCGTGTTAGCTTTTAGGAAGCTCCTGTATTTTTCTTTAATTACTCCTTTAAATGGATTTCGGATTATACGACGTGTTAAACTGAAAAATGAGCCTAAAATATTCTTTACAATAATTTATAATTAGATTTTACTTAAAACAGTTGTTATTTATATAAAATATTACTATAGATTTAAATCAATAATTGAATTATATAGTGATAATATAATATTGCAATAGTATATTGTAATTTGAAGGATAATCTGGATTTCCAATTTAGCAACCCAATTAATTGGGGCGATGCACAATGCACAGTGTACATGCAAATCAATATGAAACGCGGTGTGTATAGAAATGACATGCCAACGAAAATATTTGGGTTGCCAATAGAAATGTTTACACGAGCAACTCGTGGAACGTTGTTGGGTCTACTATAATATTTTAGTTTCAGTATACAATATATAAAACTTTATTATTATATTTTTAAATCCTGTATATAAATAAAATAGTAGGTGTTATAAATTAAATAACTTATTTGAATATTTAACTAACGTAATACAGCTGTCACGTTGACAGTCACACGCTTGTGCCACTTTGCCACGACTGGCTTGAAAAAGTATTGTAAATCTTAAATGGAATTACATGAAGAAGTCCTAGGGATAACTTCTACAACTATAAGCAATTTCTGTCAAAAAAAGGTGAACCATAAAAGACGAAATCAATCATCGTCGCAAGTCGACGAGCCGAGATAAAAATCGAGCTATTCGAGTGTTCTCCAATAGTTTTATTCATTTCAGTAGATTTCATGGGTGATCGCATCGCAAATTGCTCTTCCCGGCGTTCCCCGGGATCGAGCTCTGCCATCTGTTGGCAAAATAATGACTTCGTCTGGCATCCCCTCCCTTTTTACGTGTAGGGGTAAAGAAAATTATGGGTTTTATGTTAGGAAGTTATCAGGTAGTTATAATATCATTAGGATAGTGTAGGATTTTGTATTTTTTATGAAATTGAGGTTTTAATTTATAAATATGAGTATTGTAGAACAAGTGGTGTCATTGTAGAACAAGTTTTTATTATTTACATAACATTGTAATAAACCAAGAAAATGAACTGTTCCAAGAAAAGGTGAATTTTTGTTTTAAAGAATTTTACTTCGTATTGACGATTGAAATAGTTTTGTGTGAGAAAGTGAGTGTATGAGAAATGTGACGACAATTCTATTATGCACGAAAACTAACATAACTTACATGTTCTTCCTATTATTATTTTTTTCATTAAGCGAAGCGACCAGCTTTTAACGACAATTCTATATTATAAATATAGTCACAGCCTTTACATAATCAAATATATCAAAGGATTTTGTTCGAAAATTTCCTAAAAATGAGCATAAAAGGAAGAAAAGCCGCCTATAATGAAACTATTTATCTCCGGCACTCCCTTCCGTGAATACCGGTCCACCCGATCAGTTGAGAAATAACCCTAAATGTATATCATTAATATACTAGAACCAACATACTTATATTATATGTATAGCTTTCACTTTCTTACAAATTACCAGAGAGGCGTCATGGCATATTATATGGGACTGAAAAGCGATGATTGTGTGTTCAATATTCACTTAAGGGAATTATTATATTTAAATTATTTTAAGTTTCCTGCTTTGTTTGATAATTTGGTTGGAAATAAGGAAATTGAGTGCATTTATATTAGGTTCCTTCTGCCATTTTGCTATGCTCGAAAAAGTGGCAAGTTCTTTTTTTACTATATCATCGTTTATAACGTTATTTCCTTATAGATAAATGCTCTACCTAATCATTTATTTGTCAGTAAATTTTCTATGTATAGAAATTTGTAATGAATCTAGAATCTCTAACACTAAAGATGTAAATAAATATGTAAAACATTTTTTAAGGAATAAAATATATCAATATTAAAAAACATATCCACATAATTGACATCACTACAAATGACCTACACAGTTAACTTAAAAAGCACATTACAATAACAAACTTTGTAAACACGTGGAAATGTCAAAGTGACATGTAATTAACTCGTTGGTAATCCCGATGAGGCGAAATATCAAATACTTTGATGTTTTGGGTAAGGAATGAAGACTTCACGTCACAGAGGGTAAGCTCTACGCATGTTAAACTTAAATAAGATTAAAATTATGAAATTTCATGGACGTCAGTCCGGGGGAGCCTAGCGTTAAGACACTCCGCTCCCCACTTTCCGCCGTTTTCTCGAGGCTTTCGAGTGGGAATCGAATTCATAACCTATCGTTTTTACAGTCGCACGCTTGAGCCTCTGTACCATGACTGGCCTCAGTAGATAAATATGCTTTATTAAAACAGTTAAAACATATTGTGAATTCAAATGTCTAAACTAAAATCTTTATAAAACCGAATTCATAGTGAAAACTTTGTAACATGCCATTAAATGGTGTAAATATAGCTTGTTCTATTACATCTTTTATATACAGCTTGTAAAGGGGTTACATTTTAAATTATAATTTCCAGTTGTCTTTAGTACCATGTCTTTTTGTTAAAAGCCTATACGTTATATTAAATTAAACATTTCCCTACCATAAATTCTGATATCCACAAATTCGATTCACGCAACCAGCTAGTGCAACCTATTTTTCTTTTAAAAAATAAAAAATTTACATCATAATAGGGACCCTCGTCATTTAGGAAAAACCTTAGTCATTTCCGCAACGTCCCGTTAGAGGTCATTGAACCGTATCGCCGGGAAAAATTCACGGACGACCCTTGTAATTAGTGACAATCAAAGGAATTTACAGCTTCTTTTACAATTTTAACGAGAAAAAGCTCCGCCGATTTGGTGCCAGAAGAGTGATTACTCGTCTTTGGGTATTAGCGACGTTTTGGCTAATGTAACGACCTGGTCAAATTTAAGGCAAAACGTTTTGTTTTTTTTTTCTTTTTTCAGGTATTATATAAATTTGTAGGTTAAGAAAGGAGGATTGAGATACGTTACTCTGTTTTCCTGATTTTTTTCTATTTTAAAATCAATTTAAAACCACAATTAAATATATAAAGCTTTTTGGATTTAAAATATATTTTATAGAATAGAAGCCACATAAAATGTGTTTTCTATTAGTATTATATATAGTATTAGCCTTATATTTTATATAAAGAATAAAAATAAAATTTTAATATATTCTAACAATAGTATTTATTAAAATATTAATAGGAACAAAACAACTTTAAATGGAAATCGTCACTTAGATATTTTTTATTTTGAACCTACATTAACAGATCTGTATGTGATTATCTATAAATTAAATATTCATTTTAATATTATTAAAATGTTTTTGTCCCAATAATATCTAGCTTACATTTTCAGTTTAGTTTTCATTTTTCATTTCTATTTCATCTATTTTGCTAGTTGATAAAGAAGAAAAACAACAAACTAAGTATCATATTTAATTAAGTAGACATGGAGAGGCTCACTGAATAATTAATTTGTTTACAAAATGGTTTTATCTTCCTATCAAAATTAATTAGACAACAAGTATACACTTGTTTCTTTTAAGAATAAATAAGAATAAAAAATGATGAAAAAAAACGCTTTAATTAATTAAATGAAAATAATTTTTATAAAAGTTGTTCTAGAAGCTTTTTTAAATAATATAAAAATACTTCTATTTATGCAAAAGTAATTAAAAAAATCGTGTTATTTATAGTTATATAAAATAATATAAAAACCAAAATAATAAGAACCGGATAGTTCATTCGATAAATAAAATGCGACGAGTTCCGCTGCACAAAACGAAAAGATTTATATTGAACAGAAAAAGGAAGGCGGAGAGTCAAGTTCACAATATGCTTTATTCAAATAGATTATGCAAACACTTGAAACTGTTGAAAGTTGTTATAACATAAGCTATCATCTCCCCACTAGACAGTTCTATTGAAAATATCCGACACGAAGCTCCGTAGTGGATATATTCAATAAAAAAAGTTACAATTGTATGACTTAATACAATTTAATTATATGCAACATACATATTTGCATATATCGCATTTTTTTCTTTGCTTAACGTATAATGGTATTTATAATAATGTTTTTGTAACAAAATAATAATGTAGACAAATAATATTGGTTGTCACAGCTTGTAACGTTGTGAGTTCTATTCCCATTCGGAGAAATATTTTTTTTTTAATTTTCATTTCCTCGCTCTGGCAACAAGACTAAGGGCTGCGTTAAGTTCCACCAAAAAGAATATCGCTAAATTTAATTGGGGATTGATATACACTAAGGTTTCCTCAGCCTACCGATATGCAAGATACAGCGTAACAACAGAAAGCGAAAATAATACTAATAATAAACAAAAACGTAATTTCTTTAGTACCTAATATCATGGACCGAGCAACTCTCCAGTGCCCAGTAGAGTAGGAGCAGGAGCAATTTCGAGAGGCAAACACTTTACTGGCTGATCCGCATTAAATTGTCATTAAGTAAAAGCTGGGTAATGCCAGGAATTATTTAATTAGGTATCACCTGTTACACTGATTGAGATATATGGTGCTTATTTACCTTCCTTCCTTTGTAAATAGGTTAACCTGGGGTTTTTATTTTCATTGGAATGTTAAAGGTGTTACTTGCGGTTAATTTCAGTGACCATATCTATTGCTTTTTTAATGTTAGAATATTTTAGTTTAATATCAAAAATTATTATAACACACGCAGTTATCACAAACTGAAAAAATACAGAACTTATGAGCTTTATTTATATATATCATTTGATTTTAGACATTCAGATATTACAATAAATAAAATGTGAAATTATAAATTTCATAATAATTGTGAAATTATAAATTTCATAAATTATTTTAATATTATATTTCACGGAATTTTAATATACACAATTTTTTTTTTCACACTGTATCCTGTGTTGAGATATTCCGTTCCCCACCCATACTTGTACCCCTGCACTACGACGACCACTCCCTCTACATATTCTGCTGTTAGCGGTGCAAAACATGAAAAATATCCAAAATTATATATATATATATATACAATCATGAAAATTTACATTTTGATTATACAAGGAAATTATTTAAATGTCTGTGACTGAGATTCTTCAGAAAATCAACATATTTCATTGACTATTTGACTTCGACGTGAAACCACAAATAAAAATAAAATTTCTATACAAATACTACCTTCTAAACTACAAAATACAGGTTGTATTTTCCTCGATACAAACTTATTTCACTCAACATTTAAAAAAGGACTAAATTTCCAGGTCACTTATGCAGAAGTTCATTGAAAGCATGTGAACGCTTCCAATGAAAATGCCTTCTTTGAAAATGTTTCCTTGCAAAACATCACGAACGGCGCGCCATTTTAAAACTTCAACTTATGATTGAAATATTGCAAGTTGGCATGAGCTCAGGCAGCAGGGAATATGCGACGATCGAATATGAATTAGGTGTATGTTTTTGTAGCTTATGTACTTGCTTATTTTAGAAGTATTAATTTTTAAGAGATGTAAACTAAGCATGGCATATAATATAATAATGATATAATTATATATGTTAAATAAATAAATAAGTTATAAACGTTAATAATATAATTAAAAAAAGAAAAAAAAAATTGTCGCTAGGGGTCTCATCCAACCCCTCTAGTATAAGCTCTAGACATAAGTATAGTTTAATTTGTACCAAAATTAAGTACGCCACATTAAAAAAAAAAAAACTTTCATAAAATAAAAAAGGCACGGGCAACTATGCGCCCGTGGATGTAGCTGTTAAAATTAAAAAAAAAAAAAAACTAAGCATGGACAAGCAATAAGCATGTTTTTTACAGGCAGTATATAAGTAAATTTAGGCGGTGTAAAATGAGAAACGGAAATATTTCTGTCTTGTAATATTATAATTATATAATATAATATATATTATATTATATTTTTTCTGTATTGGTGCTCTCTCCACTTTTCACTATATTTTCAAACTATTGCGTTAGAGGCAGTCGTGGGTTTCGAGGCGGTGTGACTGTAACAATGCCTCGGCGGAAAGGAGTGTCATAACACTAGATTCCCACAGCCACCCTGCTATATACGGGATACAGGGTAAGGCCGATTGGATTTTTAAATTTTGCTGTAGTGGTGGAACTCTTATTTCTCATTACTACAGCAAGGAAATGAAAAACATAAATTTCCTGAGATGGAATCCAACTCATAGCCGCCGCGTTTACACTAACGCTATGCTGCTGGGCCGCAAATAAATATAATTCTCTATATAAAAATAATTATATTATAAAAACAGTATAATCTGTAAATTTACCACCACTCTGATAACAGAAGGGGTGTACAATTGATGAATCATCGATGACCCCGCACCCTGCCCGTATACCCGGGGAAGGTCATACGATACCGCTGTGAGCTAATGCAAAAATTGTGTGATATCAATAATTGTACCATATAAAGTTACAAGCCCAATATTTATACTCATCGTGACTTTAATACAAACAAGTGAGTTTAATGTAAAAGTGCGTTATTTTTACCCGACTACGGCGAAGCAAAAAGGAAGGCTGAAAGTCACTTTCACGTCCTCCTATTAAAAATTAGTACAGGCAGTCTTCTGAAATCACAATAAGCATTTATATTAAATTCTTAAACAAGTATAACGTATGTAGGCATATGTTATTTATTTAACTTTTACAAATTTACGTACATTTTGCGGAAAATGAGGATCGGAGTGTCTCTAAGTTCCCTCTGGCTACCCTGCTGTGTGCAGGATACATCTTGACATTTTAAAAAGTTACAAATATATTGATTAGTTTATACGTAACCATTTAAGTTGAGAATACTTTTTAGTTTCAGACTTTTTAGAGCGTGATTATTATATCAGATGTTAAATTATGAACTTAATTTTATGGATTCTATGATTTTCTTATTTCGCACAATTGAGTAATATATAATGACATGGGCCTTCGAATTTCCACTTTTTGATCATTTTAATATATTATGTACGTTAAGTTTGTAAACAGAATAAAGAAACATACTTATCTAGTATATTGTCAATACAAAAAAGTTACTACATATTCCTTTTTTTAAATAAAACGTATATTATTTATAATCTTTCTTATAAATGAAAATGAACAATAATAAACAATAAAAAATCTCCTCATATTACTTAACTTAAAACTAGAACACTAGTCATAATAACAAAGTACCCAGTATATTATCTTTTATATAACGAAAATGTAAAATCCAGCTTAGTTTCATGTCCTGGTAGCTGGTCCCATCAGCATTTAATTCACTTAGCGGCGCCCGAGGGTATAGGAAGAGGCAACGTATGGAGATGATTCAATTAGAATTCGTTATATCAGTTGCATGTGCATTTTGTAACATGTTGTAATTGATTTTGTATGCGCTTTAAGTTAATCGGTGGAGGTATTTATTATACTATTTACGGTAAGAGGTAGAATGAGATAGTATTCATAAATTTATTAATATGATTTTTTTTTATTTTAGCTTAGGTAATTGTGGGTTCGATGTCCGCTCATAGATATATGACTTAATGGCGTTAAGTTTTGCTGCGAATAAAGTAATGTAGGTATATATTAGTCTTAAATACCACGCCGTTCATATTGTACGTACTGATATATTGTATTTTCCTTATTTTAGTACTTTTACAGGTACTATATTATACCAATTCACTAATATATAGAAAAAAAAGAGGTTTTTCGAAAAACATTATACCCATTACAGCTATTAGCGTTATCCAACGGATATTACTAGTTTAGAAGTGAGTGTTTTAAACATAAGGCGTACAACTTTACACTATAACCTTAAAATGTTTGTATTGCAATATACAAAAAAAATCAAGCCAACGAAACAAATTCAGTGAATTGAATGACTAACGAAGCCCTTTGTTTCTAACTGTAACACTCTTTGAAAAATTCAATCGAGTTTACAGAGGACATTTTGGAATAAACAACAATATTTTTTGGGATCTATTTTTCTTATTTTACAGATCTCCTTTTCTAAGACAGGCAATGAGAATTACTTTTGACGTTATCCTTTTCTTGAGTATATGTAATTTATAGATAACTTTTTTTGTAAAAAAGATTTTATCTTTAAACTTGCCTGTATAGTAAGGTAGGTAGAGGGAAGGAACGTAGTGGTAAGACACTGTTGCCCACTTTCCGCCCAACTTACAATTATCATTTCACCGAGTGGAGCCCACGACAAACGAGACAATCAAATATTTTCGCCTATATATTGGTACAAATAAGACACAAGACATTGATTTTTCACCCTTTTTTGATTGTACAATTTCATTAAAAGATGTATTTATAATTATATTATTCGATTTTAAATACAAATATATTTTCAATACCACTTTTTTATAAAACTGAATACGAACAATACAAATAGCAAGTATAAAAATAAACATAATACATCAAAACAAATCGAAGTCCCATGGAGAGTGCTTAGAAAACACATTTTATACGAGTGCCTGGCTAAGTGGCTATCTTAGACCACGGCCAGAGTGCTGTTGTGGACTCACGGTAATGATATTTACTTAACTCTATGAAAATACACTTAAAAAAGTCCTATCTACCCTCAAAACGCTATTGTAAATTCAACTCTATTTTTAAGTTACAAGGTAATTATTAAAACAGCAAATGATTATAGGTCATCAACGTACTAGCTCTATACTTTAAGTTTTCTTGTAGGAAACTCTACAATTTAGTTGTTTGAAATTCATTCTGACGTACAAAGTTTGAAAGATTAAATAAAAGTTTAAAGTTGGAGATCGGCGCTGACGTAGAAATATATTAGCTTTGAATATTGTTATCATAAGTTAGTGGAAATTATAATATAAACTCAATATTAATATTATAAAATGTATTTTTAGTGACTGACTCGTTTTAATTTTTTTATGCATAATCTTGCTTCGATTATATTATAAGTTAATAGGAATAAAAAATTGTCTAGCCTAGTGTTCAAAAAAATAGTTCTTTGAGGAAACCCATCGAAAAATCGGAAAAAGAAGGAATTATAATATTTTAAAAAAGAAAATAAAAACTTAAAATCAAATTGAGTGATTTTACTTGTATTCCTTTATTAACAAAGTTCACAACTCATAATTATTCACAGCCGTCATCTTAAAGTTAAAAGCGTTTTAATTTATTACGACATAATAATTTTAAGTGTTTATTCAAATAGTCGTTGAAACATTCTTGTGCATAGGTAATAGGTTCAAAGGAATTATTAGTAAATAAAATCAGATGGAATTGGTACAATGCTTACTTCAAATATATCTACGAAAAAGATTGAATATATGACTTAATAAAAAAAAACAATCTTTCATATATTTATAGAAATATTTTTCATTTCTTGGCTCTGGTGTCGTGTCAAAGCGCGGCGTTGAGTTCTGTCACTTAAAATGCAAAGCCTCCAGAATTCGGCGGGAAGTAGCAAATAGGTTACAATTTATCTTATCAAAATATATATTAACACTAGTGGACCCGGACGCGGCTACGCCCGCTTGAACTATAAGAATATTTATTAAATATATTTATGAAATTATTTACAGTTTTCTATAGAGAGATGCGTTAAACAAGCTCATGTTGGGTGACGTTTTCTGACAACAAACTTTGCAAATCGTTGCTTAGCGACGGTTTTTATTAACATGGCGGAATAAATTGTATGTCAAATTAAAAATTATCTTAATACATTGGTATATATCGAAAATATTACAAATATGATAAAAAAAGTATCCTATGTTCATCCCGAGACCCTCAAGTATCTCTATATGAGTATTTAATTACAATTAAATTAGTGGTTTGGCCCTGATTGCGTAAAAAACAGACAGGCAGACAGACAGAGTTACTTTCGAATTTATAATAAAGGTATGGATTCATTTAAAGTGATTCCTTAATATCATTAGTTACAAAAACAGCTGGGTAATACTCATATGAGTATTATGTTACAATAGCAATAATAAATAAATGAAAAAAGAACGATTTTTCATTCCAAATTTGACTATGCCTACCCCCTTATGATAAGGGGATAGTCTACATATCAAAATTAAATAACAATGTAAAGAAAAAAAATCAAATTCATCATTTGTCCCCTTCTCTGGACTGTTCAGATTCGTAGTTCATAGTTTCAAAAATATGTAATGTATGTTATTACGCCCGTGTTATCAAAATTACACATATTTTCATCGTAGAATATACTTGAGTTAAGTTTTTATTGATTGTTTCCAAAATGTGCTTCAGCCTTTTTACTATAATTTCTAATAAAGAAGCCGTTACACGTATATGACTCTTTTCTGTGATCCGAAAAATCTGCATTAAAAAATGTCTACTAAAGTTACCATAAATGTAATATCTTTTAATTTGGTAATATTAGACCAATAAAAAGAATCGTGTATTTTATTCATTTTGTAAAAGATCAATGAATCTTTCCTATTTTTAGTGTATTTTGGTAAGTATGTGCTACTTATATTTGTAATTATTTAGGCACAATGGCTTTAAAGGAGTATTTTTGAAATCTCACTCACCATTTATCTATGATTTTCGATTGGAAAATCATTTCTGTAGACATATTTTCTGTTACTCTATGTGTCCACAGGAAATATATATGTCCACATAAAATACTATTAGAAATAAAAAATATATGTTGTAATGTCAAAATCACTTTTTTGTTTATTTGTTTATGCTTGCGCTTGTAAAACTAAACTAACGGCTTTTTTGCAATTTTATAATGACCAAAGTTAAATCAATATAACGATATATTGATTTAATTTACGAATATATCTTGAAAAATTAAATGTAGATTAATGTTTCAGATTATACTAAACATATAGCATTTTACAAGGGTCAAGTGGAGTAAGTTATTAGCTTAAATAACGAAATCTTAGCTTAGCTAGCTTTTTTACATTGTTCCAGCCACATTGCCCTATTCAAATAGATCTGGGGTGCACTAAAACAATGAAAATATTATTAACTAATATCGTGCCATTATATCTATAAAACAAAAGATTGATCAACATTGATCATCATCTCCAGCTAATAATTTACATATTAGCTTCTGAATTATCACCGGCTGCGAGACTGAAGCTAATTACTGCAACACAGTTAATACTTATGCAGTTATTATCGATTAAAGTTGCTATTGTTATGTGTGAAATATTAATTTAATACATATTATTAGTATTATTATGTTTCTCTTTTAAGATTCAAGGGTTCAAAAGAACTCGGTCCTTTGGAAGGCTTGCGAAAGGACACAGGTCCGACACGTAGAGAATATACAAATGTTTTACTGTGATGCATCAGCCGGCATCCATCGCTGGGCAACCACAGGTAATTACCCAGAGATGGTCGCCGGTTAATGCGTAGGAACTGTAGAAAATATGGAAATCTAAACTATGGAATGCAACTAGGGCTATGAAATGGAATTTGGATGGACTTCCTATTGGATAGGACTACCGGACGTCCGCCTTTACAATAGTCTCAAATTGAATGGTTGGTGGACGGTGACTCGCCTCCCACTAGATGGGCTTCCACAAAGCGGCGTAATACCTCAGGCGCAACATGGGGGTGGTCAGCTAAGGGTGTAGAGAGAAGCAGCAGCAGAGCTGACCATCACGAGGAGCTCGTGAGCGGGATTCCCCGTTATTACGCATTACGTTTGAGCACTTCCACCCTTTTGAGCATATAGCTCTTGCGCTCCACTCTGCCGGCCAATAAAGGAAAGCCAGAGGCGGGGGATAGATTACAACTCCCCTCCGGAGGACTGAGGTCCGTGGGGTCGCCACTCCCCAACAGCTCGCCACAAGCTGCCCTGCGGGCTTATTATTATTATTCTCTGAAAATTACTGTTGTAAATATGGATCAAAAGTTCAACCAATCCATTTTGGTGGATTAAAAATACAACTTTATTTACACACTTGGGTCTTTCTTTACTACTCGTTGATTATCAGTCGCTACAACTTAAGACAACATCTATCTGTTCTATTTCTACAAATTTGAGACATGATCCCTTACTTAAAGATCTGATTAAGAAACAAAGAGTTTTTTGAAAATGACGAAGAAAACTTAATTTTATCAATTTTTTTCGATATAATAGTTGGCCATTCATTATTGAGTAGATATTGTTTAGTTTGATTAGGACTCTTTCTTATTGTTTTAAGAGGCTAGTATTTGTTACAGCATCATTATCGTTACGTTAACATTGTTTATAAATTTATTCATTGTTTAAATAAAGATTTTGAGTTTAGTTCCGTTGAGGTATGTAGAAAATAACTGAAACTATTATGAACAAACAAATAATGATAAGAAAACATGGATTAATATGCTTGCTACTCAGTAATTGTAAGAAATTATATTTTTCTTCTATTTATTACTTTACATTTTTAAGACTGAAGGAATCTGCTGTATAAATCTGACATTTACTAGATTTTTTTAATATTTTCGTGACAATATTGATGTCATATCGTAATCAAGGACGTTATTAACCAATACTATTATTATTAGAAGAAGGAAACCAAACGAATACATGTAGCACTAATACTTTATACTTTCTGTAGAACTGTGTCCCTTCTGTGGTCATCAAAAAAATGATGCATCGAATATCTTTCTGAAAAACGAATAATGATCTGGTCTCATATTTTTCCTGTATTAGTAACCTAATCTATAAGAATTAAATGGAGTGATTTTGAACACATATTTAACTTTTTTTTTCGTACACATTCAGGTCGCGATTTGTGTATGACCCAGCTGTGCCAAACGGAAATTATACTTACCCTTAAATTATACCTACAGCTATAAAATAAGCCTCGTGTAAACAAAACCCTAAGATTTATATGAACTCCTAAAATATGGAGGCTCACAAAACTTTTCGCTGTCTTCACATGCAACTTTGCGTATCATAAAGGAAATTTGAAACACTTGCCGCATATTTTTTGCCATTTTCTTCACATCGCCGATGCTAATATGGTTAAACCTTTAAACCTTCCTTCAAACTGAAGTTGCAAACTTTGCAGTATCCTCAGAACTGTCTTTAATACATGTATAATATGTACGTTGCTATTAAAAGTAGATAAAAAAGTCCTGAAAATGAACACCATAGATTTTTTTCAGCTTACGCTTTATTCCGCATATGACTAAGTAAAAAGTATCTAAGTCTTTATAATTCATTATACTAAATATATTTTGTTCGAGATATCAACCCACAATATTTTAAAACTAGAATGTATCTAAGATCTTCTGTTATATAAAATAAGCTTGTACACTCTATACACTCGCTATTTTACTTAAGAACAACTTCTTTAAGCGCAATTTTATTATGCGATCTCTTTTACGCAATATCGAGTTTTCAGTCCTTTGAAACTACTTCGAGTGTGAAATTTGCGTTCATTTCATTTACTTTCTGCTCAATAAAGTTTTCAATACAACGGTTATATATAATTAATTTTGAATTTTTTATTAAATTATAAAAATTGTGGTGGTGGAATTAATTAAAATGATTAATTAATATTAATGTTTGTACTTAAGCCTATTAAAAACAATTTTCAATACCGAAGTCTTTTAATAGATAAGAGGTGGTGAAAGGTGTCACATAATGGCCAATAAAATTATATTAATAATTGTAGCGTCACGGTGTATCCTGCCTGTAACAGCTTACACGGCAGAGGCAGCCTATCACGACTTCGTTCCCCATTTTCAATAAAATTCTGGAGGCATTTCACACCACGGCACTCCACACCAGAGCGAAGAAAGTTGAATTATTTAATTTCCTCGAGTGGGAATCGAACCCACAATCTATCGTTGTTACGGTAACACTTTGCGCCCCTGCACCACGACCGGCCTCCTTACTATTGTATTTATTATGAGATGGAATTATGTATATTTATTTTTTTAGAATGGAATCGAATCAATCAATAATCATTACTACGCCCACTGTGCCATATTGAAATATTTTTTGTTATTTTGATATACAATACATATTATATCAAAATAACAATAAAAAGATTTATTTTTAAGTTTTTTATTTCAAATATCATAAAATTATAATAATAATAAATAAATAATAATATATAATATATACTTAAAACAAATAAAAGTTAAAATAAGCAAAAATTAAAGCTATCACAACATTTCGCCACAAGAAAATATTAAAATCTCATAATATGGTAATATCAGTTCATGTCTCGAGGGCACATTTCTCATTTATTAAAAACGGGTATCTATGTACCTACTAGCGCCCCTGATTGTCTTCAGCCGCAGGCCATCGATCTCCAAGGATATTGGAAAACAAAGATATTATCAATTTTTATTATTACCGGTGAGATAGACTGGAATATTGAGTGGGTGAGTGGGCTGACTTCATTTTGTCATTTATTTCTGATTATTTTGATGCTTGATTAGCTGAAACAAATAATTAATTGATCCTGGAATGATTATTTTTTTTTATATATAATTAAAGTTTTTTATAATTATAGATTTAGAAATTTAAATTATGTAGTATTTGTAAATGCTTAAAAATTCAAGCTTTCTAAAATTATTCTACAGCTACAATAAGTTTTAACTAGGTACGAAGCTCTTGGAAGTTCCAAAATTGAGGGTTATGTACAAGCTACTGGTATAGAATAATATGTCGAATTACGGAATATGCACAATCTGTTCGTACAGTATGTGCCATAACGGAGCAGTGGGACAGCGCTTGTTAACGCGATGAGTGTCGGTTCGATCCTACTCCGATTGCTGACGCATCAGATTGGGGGTTTCCACTCTAGGAAATGGAATATTTAATATTCTTATTTCCTCGCTCTGATAACAAGGTGAAGCGCTGCGTTCAGTTCCACCTCCGCGTTCTACATACTCTGCTAGATGTTCTCTCACCACCAGCGGTACCAGTTACCCTAACATGTTAAATTAAACGTTGAAAAAATAATTATTAATAATTATTGGGCCCGGACGCGGCTAAGCCCGCTTGAACTATACGATTATGTATTAAATATATTTATGAAATTATTTTCGGTTTTCAATAGAATTTGTAAGAAAATATAAGCCTAAATAATTAAAATAAGTTAAAAAAGAATAATAAGTGGAGATTTATTATTAGATAAAATATCTGAGTAACCGAAATGAACAAACAAAAGAAGTAAAAGTAACTAAAGGAAATTCTTAATATTAGAAAAGTACCTAAAGTTTGCCGTCCGCGCGTACTAAACATTTTTCTATATTAAATAATTAATAATTTTTGCGAACAATATTAAATAAAATCCCAAATGATTAAAATTTCCATATTTTAAGTGTATAACATCGATATAGATAACCGAACTGAGATAAATTAATAGGTAGTAGTAGTAAAAAGCAGCAAATAATTAAATAAAAATTAACAGTAATTCGAAAATATATAAAAATTTACAAAACCATCAAATTCATACTATACCTACCACTCCTAGGCTAGGTCATTCCGAATCGCTGACATCTCCTAAATTATTTATTAAATTATTATACAGTAAACTATAATTTCCATCTAGATAAAATGCTAAAAGAGACTATTATATTTATTTTCATAAGGATGAATATCAAATTATAGAAATCATATAATTTTTGTTAATGTTTACAAATCTATATCTATAGTATATATCAACGCGGCCTTTTTTAAACAATATTTAAGGGACAATATTTTTGGAAAATATTGTTTTTGTGTCTCATAAGGTTGAATCGGCGCGCGCCATGTATGCGTTAAGCAAACTTATTTTGGATGACGTTTTCTAACAACAAACTTTGCAAGTCGTTGCTAAGCAACGGCGGTTGTTATAAGCATGGCAAGCATGGAATAAATTGCATGTCAAATTAATTATTTTAATATATTGGTATATATCGAAAATATTACAAATATGAGAGAAAAAAAAGTATCCTATGTTCATCCCGAGATCCTCAAGTATCTCTATATGAGTATTTTATCGCAATTAAATTAGCGGTTTGGCCCTGATTGCGTAACAGATAGACAGACAGACAGACAGACAGACAGAGTTACTTTCGAATTTATAATATAGGTATGGATTGGTATATGTCGAAAATATTACAAATATGAGAAAATAAAAGTATCCTATGTTCATCCCGAGACCCTCGAGTATCTCTCTATGAGTATTTTATCACAATTAAATTAGCGGTTTGGCCTTGATTGCGTAAAAGACAGACGGACAGACAGACAGACAGAGTTACTTTCGAATTTATAATATAGGTATGGATACAAATGATTATTTTACAAAGGAAAAATGATAAATATATATTTTTAATAAATAGATACATCACCTACCTACCTTCTATCTATAAGGGACCTAAGAATTTATTTATATGTATATAAGCAAAATTCACTCGAGCAAAATACGAAACTGTGTCAAATAAATTAAACGAGCATGCACAAACTGCGTATAAGAAGGGTCCAAAGTAATTAATCACCGGCTGCCTTAGCCGTCGTTTTTAGAGACAATACGCTAAAATGCTTTTAATATTTAGATATACACATACGAGTAAATGTAATAGAAAGTGGGATAAATCATGAATGAATACAACCCCATTGGTCCATATAAGTCTAAAATAACATTATATTTTAGACTTATATGTGATAATTTTATAAGTATTAAGTAAAAATAATTTTTAAAAAATTTTTACTTCCTAAGGAAGCTCTTTGAGCAAGCTCTAACATAAAGATCTTCTTTTACAACTTAACTCAGCTTCACGCTGTATACCTAGTGAAGTAGTCAAGAGTCACTGTCATCAACCTCTTCATACGCTCCGGCGGGTCGTCATGCTTTTTACGTGACCTTCATCTAATATGTACTGTCTAAATTTATAGAGATACAAAAAAACGTAACTTTTTTTCTTATTGTTAAATAAGTTAGCAACCTAAGTTAGAATAGATCCCGCGCTTGAAGTTTCGTTCAATTATATATACGTTTCCTAAAAAAGTATTTTACTTGTAATTATGGAATAACACTTTAAATTCATTAAGAATTTAATATATGCTAAACCTGCAGTATGAAGACATCCTACAGCCTAACGTCAATAGTACAGCAAATGAGATGAAGTAACCCGGAGTCTAAACAGCGGAACCAATTGCAAGCTCATCCGTGTTTGTCGTAGTGCTTCCTCTGTTTCTACTACCGGTATTACTATTTGATAATGATATATTTATTTAAAAAACTGCGAACAAAAATAGCAAGAAATAAGAGTGTTTCTTAATCAATGTTTATCAATAAAACTTTGAGGTGCTCCTCGACCGCCAATGGGGGAGGGGGGCACTCATAGTGCCAAGGGATTCTTCTGAGTTCCGTAGCGGCGGATAGGATAAACTAAGTGTTAATACTCTCTGTAGGTACTACATCTGTCGATCGAATCTAAAACTGTATTAAAAAATAATTTATTAGAATATTTTTTCTGTCAGCTTATTTGGTTGTTGCTTCTGTTGTGTTTTCAGAAATTCAGAAAAAAATATATTTTCTTATCTCAAAGCTACATAAATAACACGTAAAAATAATATTAATACAATACGTAAAAATAATATTAATACAATACAAAAAATTGAGTAAAATATGAGTCGAGAACACGTAGTTATATTTTTCCCCACCGGAACACAGCCGTTCTTTGAAACTAAAAACCGGAGATTGCCTCGTCTTCTATCTTGCGATGTCTAGGTCCCATCGACTTCATTAGTGACAGAAATTAAAATTCTTTGAAGACAATGCGTTCCTTCTGTGGTTTGTAACTCTTTAAAAGGTAATTTAAGCACTTCTCGTTTTAAAACCAAAACTTGACACTTTTTCCGGCATGACAGGGTAGAGAGAGAATTCAGTGTGAAGACATTTTCTCTACTTTTAATCCAAATTTTGAGTAACTGCGTATTGGTGACGGAACTCAACGACGTGCAGGGCAACGAAATGGAGGTAAATCTAAGCACTCACCGAGTGGGAATCGAACCCAAAACCTTTACAGCCGCAAGCTTGTGCAACTGCGCTATGACGGCTTCAAATTAAACAATTACACTACCAGAGCCTATCAAAAGGAGTGAATAATAACATTACTTTACGTTCCCAATGTAAAGAAACTTCGAGATTTGTTTGAACAAGTGCTACGAACTAGATTCATCTCGTTCAACAAATTGTTATTAAAATTCTGCTGGCGTTGAAGTTTTTTCACTACCTAAAAGGATTGGTAGACTTCGCACTAAAACGCTCTTGTAGGATGCATTTTGAAATTTTTGATGCAATTAATAGAGTGGGGAATAATTTTAAGTGGTTTTCATTTTCTTTTTAGCTTTACGCTGTATCAGTCATGTGGCAGGGTAGGCAGTGAGGGCGTAGTGTTAAGAAACTCCAATTCCCACTCACCGTCGAATTCTGAAGGTATTGCGTGTTATGTGGCGGAACTTAACGCGGCACTTTAACTGTTTATATTATTTTTTATATAAATTATTTTCATTACATTTAAGATTATCTTCTTCTAGTCATATAAATAAGTAACGTTAAGCGTCAATTAAATTTGCTAACTGCTGTGGTTATAAGCTGAATTGTTGTATTTGTGTTAGGCAAACAACGTCTAACCTCAATCTAGACAAGTCAGCGTCGCTAAGCCTCTGAATTTACGATGTCTCCTATTTTTTTTTTTCCGGTTTCAAGTTCTATGTGACATAGCCAAGTAGAGGGAACATAGTTTTCAATTAGTCCGATCCCATTTATACTCTGCCGTTCCCCAAGTTCCGTCCAATCCTGGAGGTGTTGCGTGTTGAATGGTGAACCCTCAATACATTGCTTTGCCGATGTCGAATGAGAGCAAAGAATAGTGGAAATCAAACTCTGAACACGACCTACCAAAAAACCAATTATTTTTAAATTTTGATACATTTTCCTGTAAAAGATGCGAAGCAAGTACCATGACGGTATCAAGAATAATACCTATAAACTAAACATCCAACAAAAAATAATTAAAGAAAAAAAACATTTAACTTACAGTTTAACGAAGTTGAAATAAGTTGACGGCGATTTAAATTCCTCTTGGTAAATGAATGCAATGTTTGCAGCGGATCGAGCGAATATTGCGGCGTTTCTAAATTTATTCAGCAAACTCATAGCCTTGCTGCCAGTTTGATTTACAAATTGAAGATGCTAGAGCTGAGTGATTATAACTTTCATTACTTATTATTGATTTTAGTCTGTTCGGTCGGATGCGTTATCTCAGGAATTATTGGTTTTAATTGAAAAAACATTTTTGTATTGGACATTCCGTTTATTAACTAAGATATCCCTTTAATGCGAGGCTAGGCGCAGGGGCATGGCACTGTAAACACTCTGAGAAATGAAATATTTAATATTTTCATTTCTTCGCACTGGTAGTGAGGCAAAAAACGGTGTTAACTTCCACTACTCAACGTGTAATGCTTTCAGCAATTCGGCAGATAGTGGAGAACAGAAGTTTCTTAATGGGAACGGACTTTCTTAACACTAGTTTCCCTGTATTTAATATTTCTTTTCCTCAAGTGGGAATCGAATCTAGAACCTGTGTCCCTGCGCCTCGACTTGCTTCTAAATATTGTTTACTTTCTTTAATTAAATATTATTTTACGTATTATATAAAAAAATACTTTTATTCACAAAATGTTAGCCGTCCACGTACAATGCTAACAAGCTATCATGCTATAATTAAAACCGAAGTGGGATGTAAATGGACTCGTATGTTAATTTATTTAAATAATAGACGCAGATTACAAGGTGCTCGCATTAAATTAGCAAGGCTAGATGCCGTTTTGATGGTACATGGTGTTGACAATGTTACGTGTTCATATAATAAAAAAAGAAAAGTTAATTATATAGATGGAAGATATAAAAAAAAAGATTGGGTCAATAACTAATATATTATGTATTTAATACAATTTATTCAAATATATAGCTGTATTATTACAGTGGGTGAAACTAGTGTCGCTAGTTTTTAATGTAGTAATGGCCACTCCATTGGTATAAATAAATTAGGTGTAAATAGTCAGTGGTGTAAATAAATTAGATAAGAAGAAGAAGATAACTACTCTACACGCAATTTCTGAAAACTGAATGATAAGCGGAGAACGAAGAGAATGTCCTTACATTACGTTCTCTTTTCCTATTTATAAAATACTTATATACCGGAACAGCTATAGAAAATATCAATATTCCTCTATTATAAACATTTTCGAGTAAATTTCATTTATAACTATGAATATTGGAAATCTTGTTAAAACCTCATCTCAGCTTCGAGCCCTATAATAGGCTATTTCGTTTAAAGAGTCAAAATACAAAATTTCTTAACACAGTTTGTTAGTTTCCGATCGTCGTTAGTACTAAAATCCACAACTCAATTAAACTTTAAAGGCTCTTGATAGAGCCTTAATGAAAACAGGTCTGTGTTCTGGAGCTGTTTTTGACATGCCAAAATACGTTTTATCACAATGAAATAAACACGTTAATTGCTTACAGGTGTACATTATTAATCGAATCATCATATATATTTGTTACGAAGCAACTTTAATTTGCGATACGTTAGTGTTTTAATTACATTAAAATTTTGTCATCCTGTAAAATATTGTACATTTCTGGACGATATTGACCATTTGCATTCGTTTATGTTTTGGCAGATTTACGTTTATCCCTGCACATCAGGGTTGGCAGAGAAAACCTAGCAGCAAGACATAGCGTTTTCCCTATTCCTATCAAATTCAAGATGGTTAATTTTCTACTTCAATGCATTAATAGAGACCTAAAGATTTAGGTCCCTATTCTCCCAAATTACACCAAGTATAACTATTCTCCTTAAACTGGTGTGGATTAGATTGAAATTACAGGATCCTACATGGTAATACCCTCGTCAAAGGACTTATGGCGCGGACGCTTGGAACACTAAGACAGTATGCGTTATATACTCGTATTAACTATAGTAGCAATTGAATTTATACTTTATACATAATTTAATGGAGTTTATAGAGCAAGTGATATTTAATTACTTAATTTTAATACACACTGCTTGCTATGATTTTGCTTAATTTTGTCTATTGTATATTTTTTAGATTCACGATGTATTCCGCGGAGTAGAAACAGAGGGAATCTAGTTTTAACACACTCCGTGCTCCACTATTTGCTGAAAGCATTGCACGTTGATTTACGGATCTCGTCCAACAACCGTCGGAAATCGAACCAACAGCCGTCGCGAATACATAACAAACAAACGTTAGTTTCAAAGTGGAAAGTGGAAATCGAAGTGTCTTAACAATAGGCTTCCTCTGCCTACTTCATTAATGTTGAGATTGAGATGTTATATAATGTCTTGCAGTCGCATCACAAACGCATTTTCTTACAAAATGTAACATTTTTGTCTCAATGAAGCGTTCATAAAATTCACGAGTTTCCCAAACAAAATTTATTGGGCAGACGCCAGCCTAATACATTTAAAACCCTTTACTGTCGCCATCAATAATGCTGGGCTTACCGAGTGGTGGAAAATTCTTTGACATGTAATGTGTTTGTGTATTACATATGCAGTTATGCACGTAATTTCTATATTTTTTTTTATTAAAAAAAACAGCTTCATGCTGGAGAGTGGGGAAGCACGAAACCCTAATGTTAAGATTCTCTCTCTCTCCGTTCCCCACTTGTACTATTTTAATGCTTAATAAATTATTTAATTTCATGTATCGTTATTACAAAATAAAAGTTAAAGTAAATAAATTTTGAGCAAAATATCGGATCAAAATGGAATGATAAACGTACGCAACGACTGGCAATCTGGAAAGTCTTTTAGAAGACACTATTCTCTCCTGTTACTGTTCACTTTAATGATATCCCATATTGTGCAGTAATATACAGCGCCACAGTATATAAATTTACATAATTTTATATACAATTGAGCAGGTATTATCATAATGTACATGCTTGAGAATTAAAAATATTTCAACTACAAAGTTTTCAATTAACGAAAAATACAATTTATGACGTACTTTTACATCGGCATGATTGTAATTTATTAAGTATGGAATGGTCACAATATACGTAAAGAAACATTGTCAATAAAATTCTTACTTATATAATTAAATTATGCATTTACAATAAGGAAAAGTAATTTATTTTAGGATATTTTAAATAATTTATTAAATATAATAGATAGTAAATTTAAATAAATACAGAAAGAATAGACACCAATCGTAGCACTGCTTGCGTCTGTAAACACGAGAGATAGTGGGTTCGATTCTCACTGTTCTCACTTGAGGAAAGTGGGGGACAGATATGTCTTAATGGAAACGTAGCGTCTTATCACTAGGTTCCTTCTGCTTACCGTGCTATATGCAAAATGCAGCGTGAAGTTAAAAATGAAAAAAGATAGAGAATGGTTTTACAATCATGCACTTTGTTTCATAAAAATGTATTAGAATATTTTTTCTTCACATTTTGTTTCATGTTTTTATATTTCAAGATATTTTGTACGTCGCCTTCCGTCTTTTTTTTTAGAAGTTGCGTGTTGAGTGGCGAAATTCAATGCTGCGCTGTCTTGCTTGAGCTGGAAAATGCAAATAATTAATTCCTCTGAGTAGGAATCGAACTCTCAACTATGACATCCCATCGCCCTACAATGACCTAAACATGTATATAAGATGTACCAACACTTATATTATAGTTTTTAAATCTCGACTAACTAATTATTTAATTTATTCGCCGTCGAAAAATATGGATATCCATACCTATATTATAAATTCGAAAGTAACTCTGTCTGTCTGTCTGTCTTTTACGCAATCAGGCCCAAGCCGCTAATTTAATTGTGATAAAATACTCATATAGAGATACTTGAGGGTACCGGGATGAACATAGGATACTTTTTTTTTCCTCGTATTTGTATTATTTTCGATATATACCAATATATTAAAATAATTNGCGATTATTACGCAACTCATTCGATACGCTAAATAAATTTCAACGCGATTTTTTTATTGGTTAAATTTCGGTAAATTATATTTTATTTTTAATTTATTCTCTATATATTTATGTTTTTCTTTTTCTATTTTATTTACTTAGCTATACATACTTTCTACATATTATTATAAAAGTAAACAGTAGCATCGCATTAAGTATACTCAGTTTTGATGTTACAAATCACATTCATTATAATAAATCAGTAAGATTCTTGTGGAAAACATTATTTATTAGGATACTTGGTATGGGGATTTCAACTATTCCCAAAAGCTTATACCTATTATCGTTCAAATAGAAAAAATGTCGTCCATAACATACATTGAATTTTCTAAAACAAATAAATAACTTTAAAAATAATCTTGAAAATAGTATTACCACTAGAAATACTAACCTATTTCGACTTTTATTTGCGGATAAAAGCAAAATTTGGACACTCTCCAAATTAACTCTTAGCCGAGGATTGCAATTATATGCGGTGAAACCATTACTGCAATTGTGAGATAACAAAACAAAATAAAGTACTCTCTTAAGTACTTATGAAGTAAGCTGCAGGCGCTACTTCTTAAGCAGTTACATAGTCATTTAGGCATATCTACTAAAATTTATATAAAATATTTATGAAATTTGTTATGTTAAGATATTATTAATTCGTGTATATTGTATATTTTTAATTGGTTTCAAACATTTAATTTTATTTCCAATGAGAAAGTAGGTCAAAGAAAATGACTAGAAAGGAATTGATGTTTATAAACTATACAGTTAAGTCAAACTAATAATCCTTTTTACAGAACATTTTTCCGCCTTCCGTATGCCACATAATGTCTCGAAAATTTTCGATAAGATGAGATCAGAAGTTTGATAACTCCTACTTGTCCTGCTAAATACAGGATACTGCGTGAAGCAAGAAAATTATGTAATACCTTGTACCTTAATTTTTTTATAAGTATTAACGCCATAATTAGAAGGCATAAAAGGGGAGATTTTCAAACCCTACTTCATTAATTTTAACGCACATATTCAAAATTTCCTCCTTTTCAGATTTTTGATCCAATTCGGATATATTATTCGGACATTTAAAGCCATATCGTTTCAAGCAACTGCGACGCTTGCTATCACTTAAATCCTATGTTCAGTTTTCATAACATACAGGATAGAATAGTTCCTCCTGAAAGTTTCGAACGACTTAATCCGGTGGAATAAAGTCAACGTTTTATTGGCTGAAATTCAAGCTTCAACGACTATATTTTTGTTATGGACGGACATAAAATTCTAACGTCATTTTAATGAACACCTTGTGAAGACTTAAAAATCTTTCATATAAAATATGCTATAACATAAAGACAATGAGAAATAAGATAATGAGTTATCTCTTAAGAAGATCCGTATCGGGAATTAACATAGACATTAGTTTTATATACATATTTTTGACAAAAGTTAGTCTGTACCGGAGATAAACCTGGTCAAGCAGACATACTGGACATACAAAACATTTAAAGTCACTTGATTGTAATTTAGTATTATGTATATAAAAACACAGTTATTTTAAAACCACACAGACACTTCAGGAACAGGCAAGCAAGAAAGGCACTTCATTTATAAATTAATAAAAAATATCTTTACATAACATGAAAAAAGCTAAATTTGTCATTAATAAGAACCTGTACAAATGTACCAAAAAACACTAATAATATGGTTCTCAAACTTTTCGAATCAAATTTTCAGTCTGTACAGAGTTGATTGGGGATCTATCGCTGGCATCACTAATCACTCGGTGATCTCGTTCACTTCATTGTTCGTCCTTCACTGCTGAATGACATATACAGTAATAAATCAATCAAACGTGTATTGGATATAGTTACCATGTGGTAGGAGGTGTAAGTTGTAAACCTTGACGCTATTGGAGTTTATATTAATTAAATATGATATTTAGAGATTACCGTCGATGTTGTGAGTTTCTCAGTCAGGGAAATAATTTTCATTTCCTCACTCTGGTAATAAGAGAAAGTTCTGCGTTCAGTTCCACCACTCAACACGCGATATCTCAAAAATGGAGCAGAATCGGAACGGAGTGCCTTAATATTAGGAATAAGGATATCAGACTTGATCATAATAAAAGTCAATATCGATCTGACATAAATGTTTTAGGTAATAAAAAAAAATTAACACTTTTAGCATAAGTTATTATTCATTTGCAATCCAATATTTTTTTTAAATAAATTAATTCCGCCTAGGCTTATACCTTAACCACACAACTGTTGGTCCAGTAATCCTGTCATGGCGCGACAACCATAGACAGGATTATTCGCATAGTGTCGAGAATTAGAAAGTAAATATAGATATAGTAGAGTTTATAATTGAATTCAAATTACACAATAGATTAGTAAATAGTAATTATTCTGTTGATTTAGGTCCAAAGACAATATTACTATACGGTGTTCCATAACTGTATATAATGCTAGAGACAAGTGTCGGGCAGCTTGTGATTGACACTGGCTGTTAAACCACAGATCGCTTTGCAATTCTGTTAGGGCTGTGTAATTAATATACATATGTAGTATGTATGTGCAAATTATGTTTTATGTTATATCATAATTAATAAATACCTATTCCAATCCTTTTCCAATCCAAGTTTAATAATTTTAGGAAAGGATCTAGCAGGATAAGTATATGATAACTGCACTGCTTTTATTGAATCGTTTTGACCATAATTGTATAACTTGTTTTTTATCCCAAATAGTGAAATACGAAATATTTATCTCTTAGCCTTGTAGTAAGAATATTGTGGAGATTACAACCCTTAACGTTAATCTTAATTTTCTCGCTATTACATACTTTAAGTGCCCATTATTAAAATCTCTTGCATAAGACCATATTATGGATCTAGGTAATCACAAAATTTTTATTAAATATTTTTACACCAAAAGGCACCCGAAGAACTCTGTCTACAATAGATTTCATTCGAGAAATGACCACTTAAAATACATTTCTTACCAATTTTCCTTAAGCCGCCACAAAGCTAAGACCTATATGATATTTTCCCGTCTGTCCGCTCCCGCATTGGATTATAGGAAGTCAGATTGAATGAGCTTGACCGTAAAACAGGATAGCAATTGCTGGTAGAACGAGACGAAATACTGCATTCTGTATTAAACTGTGCAGTGTAAAATTCCATAGCATCGTAAACAGTTTTTTAAAACAAAAAGATGTAACACTCATTGTGATAGTCAATCAAAAATTAACTCTATATTGATAATGATAAGATAAAATTTGTACCAGGATCGCTAAAACAACGAGTCTCTGAACGGGCTTAATAATTTCGAAGGCGTGCCTAGTTGGCCGTCCGAGGGATTTTGTGATTTGTCGCAGATTTTTTATTGCTATTGTGGAATTATTATCGCCGCAGGGCCGGAGGTGGACAAATAGTTTTTTTTTTTACACCAATGAATGGGGTTAAGCTTCAGTATATCAGTGTTATTGTGTGGAAGTAAGTCCGCCTGTGCTTTTGTATGCTTAACATTCTACGTTTTTCAGCATTTATGGAAAATTATTGGCTTTTATGAAAGTTCGCTTCTGTTGGTGCTGTGTGAAAAATAATAAAAGAATTTTATTTGGATGGCAAGTGTTTTGAATAGAATATTAACATTCTGTATTTACATCTATTTAAAATACTATTAATAAGAGAAACATGTTCAGACATTTCGTTCTCGACTGTTTCCTGATTGTGGGAACGTTATATATATGGACCAGAACGAGAGTTATATCTATCAGCCGGTACATAAAGGTCACATATTATAAAATATATGCAATAATAAACAACAATTAAGATATTGATCAAAAACTTTTATATATAACTTACTGCCTAAAGCAATAATTGCGTATATATTTCTATATCAACGACATCAGCAATCCCTCTCGACAAAGACCACCCCCCCTCCCCCCCTACAAGAACCCTTTTTCTCATACACGATAAAAACTTGAAAACTTAATCAGGCCATGTCATTTTTTACCATAAAAAACCTCATCATCCATCATCGCGTCATGTCTGCTCATGAAAAGAGGCGAAACGCAACCTTTTTCAATAGCAAAACCCTGTCACACGGCAAAGTGCTCTACACACAAAATTATAAAAAACACATCAAACAAATATAAATCTTATTTTATGTTGATAAAGATTAATATTGTACAACTAAATTTTTCTGTTTAGTTTATACCTCTGATTGTACGTATATAGTATCTACGTATAACCTACTGGGGCCGTAGATGCGGTTATTAGCACCAATTCAGTGGGGTGAATATCTATGCCTTAATTTGCTTACGTTGCTTTGAAAATATGTACATACATTATAGATATTATGCGTGACGCGTATTTCGTATTCGTGAAATCCGGACATTTTTGACGGATTTACGGATCAGTGGTGATTCATGTAAACTAACGTATCGTTTACAAACTAGCGGTTTTTTTTCTTAGAGGGGTTATATTAGGGTTGGATTTTTTGGGTAAAATTTGTTCTGCCCTAATATGTAAAAAAAGTATTTTAAATTACATTTCTCTATTTGGCTATGTTATATACGAAACGCGATGTTACATTCCACCACTCAAATATCTATTAAATTGGACGTATTTGGTGGGACATCTTTTTTCGTCTAACTCTAGGTTCTCTCTGTCTACCATGCTTTTTGTAAATAAATAGTGAAAAACATTACCAACATCAAACGGTCCAAGCTGTCCAAGCCATATACATAATATATTAATATGTATACAGATGTAAAGTCATTACCTACGGATATTTGGCACGGCCGTTGGCAGCGACAGTGTTTTCCGAGTCGAAGTCATCACCGATTTGGCACTCTTGTAGAGCGTTAGCAAAACGCTGATACTATAGCTGTAAAAAGTAATAGGGTTGCGTTTTCGTTATTTATGTAGTCATATGGGCTGCATTGAAATTTTTAACTGCCTTGAAAACTAATATATTTTCTTTAATGCTTCACTTTAGGTAGACAGAGGAAGAGAAGGGAGGTGGTCTGCTCTGCATGCCCAGCCCGATTTTCGAGACATTTTTTAGGAGTTATTTTATGGTAACTAACCATAGCGACGAAATTAAAATTAATGTATATGAATCGTTCGTTTTTAGTCAGACGTTGACGTTAATTTTATTTTATTTTCTCTTATGAAAATCAGAGTGTTTTTAAGTTTTATAGATATAAATGATATAGAGCTTAACATAAATAACAACGCCAGAATAGTAAGATTAAAATTTATAGTATTCAAAATCTTTACAAGTTTTTAGATCGGTTAATATTTTTTTTACCTTCACGCTGTATTAGTATTAGGTACCTGAACAATTAAATAAAAATAATAAATATTTAATTCCATTAAATTGAACCGAGCGTGAATAGAACCCACAAATATAGCGTTTACAGTCTATGCTCATAGGCATAGACTGTAAATAGCATAGGCAGCTGCCTAAGTATGTATTTCATTAATCTCTATATGTAATCATCTGACATCAAAACAAAAAAGACTTAAAAAGCTTAGAAAGCTTAACCAGATTTCTTCCAAGGAAAAAATTAACATATACAAAAAATGTTAATAAAGTTTCGCTTATGCAAATAACGTATGAAAATATGAGTTAGTAAAACATTCTACTACGACTTGGTCTTTGATCCCGCCATCAAAAGTTGCGACAGACGTAATCTCTACATATTACTTTGTGTAATTCGTGCGGAATTTTTTCAACCTTGCTTTACTTGCAAAGTAAATTCTTTTTAGAAACCGGTTTTTATTTTTTTCCCCTAATGTTGGGTTGGGTTCCGCCACTTAACGTACAATGTCTCCATTTCAGGCACAAGGCTGAGAACTGAATGTCTTGATATTAGATTCTGTCCTGCTACATGAAGGATAAAGCGTAGCGCTGAAAAATATTCATCTCGCTTCATTCAGTCATTATTTTTACAGTGATATCCAAGAGTTAGATCACCCACTTTCTTCCTGTTAAGAAATATTCTACATAAAAGTCTTAATAATATTCTACATAAAAGTCTTAATAATATTTTACATAAAATACAAAACAAAGCGATGAGTTCCACCACTTAACAAGCAATGTCTCGAAAAGTCGGTGGAAAGAGGGAAATAGAATGTCTTAATACTGAGTATCCTGCTAAATGTGGTATACAGTAAAAAGCTAAAAAATACGTTAAAAAATAATTATAAAAAGGCACATTTAAGCACAATATTCCACTATGCCAGTCGTAGGACTTAGAAGAAGATTGATGAATGAAACTATTCTTTTCGCTTGCCCCCGATATATGTAGAGCTGGGAAAAAAGGCAGGTGTATTCAACTTTTCATATTTAGGATACACATCTTACATCAAGCGAGTATTTAGTAGGTCACGTGAATTACCACGCATATTATTAAAATGTTGGTTTTAACAGAAACTACTGATACGTTTCCTGATTTAAATTATTAAAACCAAAACAATTTAAAAACTCAAATTTAACTTCATATAAAATGTAACCCTACAATTCTAAATCTCGTACAGTGAATTATAACCGGTTACCACGCTACACGAGGAGGCACTTCAGACGGGCGCATTCCTCGCCATAATAAATGACAATTAACGCTCGTAGGATACACTGGGATGGAACTCTACTGTAAATGAAATTATGGGCTTTAATAAAGTGATGATACACAGCTAACATTCCTAGTTAAACATAGTAGAACAGATTGGTATCTATAGTCTATTCTAGCATTAGAAATTTGGAGAGTTTAACTTTAGGTTAATATTTGCGGGTCAAGCCACCTCACGCAATAAGTTTAAGTATCCTGTACACAATACATTCCTGTCCTATTAAAATACTTACGTTCCCCACTTTCTTTGCCAGAGTAAGGAAATAAACGTATTAATAATAGGCAACAGGCGACAGGTTGTTAGTTCGATTTCCACTCTTGTCCAACGACGGGCCTCAACTACTTATATAACATAAATATTAAATATTTCATTTAATCCTTCTGTGCGTAATCGTTAGTGGTCATATTATAGTACAAAATACATAATTAAAGATTTTTTTTTTTTTTATGTATTCATATGTTAAAATGATTTCGTAAACTGTAATAATAATATTTTTTGAATTACGTGATAATTTTTATTTATTTTTATTATTATTTACCTAAATTTCAGAATAGAATCGAAAGAAGCAAATGAAAGATTTAAATAATATAAGTTACTAATATTTGCTAAGAAATATTTTTGTGAGTTCGATCTCCACAAATCCTAATTCGGGAAAATGAAGTACGGCGTTGAGCTCAGCCACTCAACAAACTAAGTTGTAAATTCAGCCAAAATAGGACGCCTTCGTGCTACGCGTGTTAGGACATAAAGGCTTTTTTATTAGCTACTGTTAATATCACAACCTACTTTCTACGAAGCAGGTAAAAATGGCGTTAATTTGTCATCCAATTAAAGTAAACGATATCACCCCACGCTTACACGTTAGAAGTAAAACGGTATAATCAAATAAGTCATAATTTTCTTCAATTCACGTCTCAAATTATCACCATGGCGACGCCTGCGCCATCTCTTGTCAGTTCATTAACTTTTTCGCATGTTTTACGAAAGGGAACAAGTTATAAGCTATTTTTTATTTTTTTTTATGTTTTTCTTATAGTATATGAATATTATAACATACATTACTATTTTATTTTCAGCTTCACGCTGTATTCTGCATCTATCAGGGTATGCAGAGGGAACCTATGAAGGCATTGCGTGTTGAGTGGTGGAACTAAGCACTGCTCAGATACCAGAGCGAAGAAATGTAAATATTAAATATTTCATTTCCTCAAGTGCACATCGAACCCAAAGCCTGTCGCTTTTGTTATTATACGTTTGTGCCCTGGCTCTACTATAGGCTCCTAATATTTTTGCTTATAAAAGTATTAAACTTTAAAGTAGTTCTTTTCAAAGATTTAGAATAAGAAGAATGATAGAAACGTATATATTTTTGTAATCTTCACAAAATATGTAATTATCATGTAAATAGATCGATGAAAAAATCGATCGATTGAACAATTTATTTGATTTTTCCAAAAAAAAAATATAACACTAAATAGATAACAAACAATTATGAGCAACTTCACCATTCTAACTTCTTAACGCCACATACAAACTTATGGTAAGTTACACTTCACCCATACCTTACGCCAGACCTGGAGTTCCCTGAAAAATCTCCGCAATAAATCTTTATTGTCGTGTTGTTTACTCCGCATTATTTGTGCCTCCACAATTTTCCTTGCTTTGACGACTTTATTTTTTCTCTCCCGTATGGACCTCGCTGTGTAGACGTTTTCCATTGATTTCTACGACTATTTTAATTAAGCGGAAAACTTGTGCAGTTTAGAGGAAAAATGGACTTTATTGTTGGTACGCTATAAAGGTAATGGACCGTGGTGTATTTTTATGTTGTCCTTAAATCGTAAATATTTTATTTTATAACGTTAAAGCTGCTTTTATAAGGGATTTTTGTTTTTGTTTACATTAATTTTCACATATTTCAAAAAATAAAAAAATAAAAACAGCTTCACGCTGTATTCCGCACAGGATATATAGAGAAAACCACAAAAAAACAAAAAAAACGTTTTTAATAAATTCTTGAATGCTTAAAATTTTTATTTATATTATACTGATTAACATTACGTTACTTTATAGCTGAGGAAAACATGTACGAGTATTTTCCAAATTGGTACTGTGGGTTCAAATATACTGGTACTGGTGTACCAGTATATTTGAACCCACACTACTCACATATTCGACTTATTCCAATCCCAAGCGACATTATTAAAGTACCTACCGTACTACAATTAGAAAATTAGTCTCGATTTGCAAAATGAAAATTGTTACCAACATCTGCTGTGGTTGCACCACTGCTACGCCGGCGTCCAAATACTCTGCAGGGTCTATTTTCCGTCCGCGTGTCCATATAGAGTGCGATATGCGATTAAATAATAGTGAAGAATAAAGGGAAAGTAGAGAATTTATTCTTTTTATTTTGGTTTGCTTGATATTAATTGAATATTAGCAATATCTTAAAAATCAATGTATCTTACAGAATACACAAAAACAAAAAAAATCAAAAGTAGCATGTAAATATAATTTTGCCAACAAATTAATCATCCAAGTCGTTATAAATATGCTAATTTTTAAACTCAGAATTATTAAGAAATACGCAAAATGTCTACCGTACAGACAGTAAATATAAGAATGAAAAAGAACATAGCAAGCAAGACTAAGTTGTGAGCAAGCCCGGGGAAAACCTTAGTCAGCCTTCGTCAATGTAGTATCGATTATACTAGTAGAAAGTAATGCAAAATACATGATAACCCGAACGTATGAAGAGACTAATGACGATAATAAGATGAAATAAGTATGATACTTTAGCATACGGTGTTCCACGTTCTCGTGCTATCAGAATTGCTTCCTACTAATGAACGCTTCAATATTTCAAATGACGACATATATTATAATATTATTTTCATTAATTCAATTCAACTCAAGAGTAAAATCTTCGCATGTAATATTAGCAAGCATATATTAGATTAAAATTGAGAATATCAAAAATGTTTAATGTGATGTTATATAAAATACTAAAACTATAATATATTCATTATTCATACAAGAAAGCGATCATAATAGATTAGGATCCCAGGATTCCTACGTCATTTGAGCAAAGCTGAAATTTTGAGGAATATTAGTCTAATATGTAGTTAAGACAGTATACTTACTCACAAACTTTGCTAAAATGATGTAGGTATGGCGGTTCTGGGATCTTGGGCTATAACTATCCCAAGCTAGTCTAAACTATTTTTTATAGGATTGATTTAAAGTCTCGCTAAAGCTCCAAGTACAACATAAATAAGCTGTTGATCGATCAGAAACACATATACAAAAAGTGATAATTACGTCTGCACAAGCCTTGCGCGGGTCATCCTTAATTAGAAAAGTTGGGAGCGACGCGCTGCCTGCAATCGCGGCGCGGCGTTCGTAAAAATGTCATTTGGAGACAGCAGAAATTTTAATTGGATACACAATACTTTTAAACTTCATTTCCTGACGGATAGAGGTTAAATTAAACTTGTTACGCCTTTGAGTAATTGCAATTAAAATAACATTTTACTTTTTGTATACTTGGTTGGTAACTCTTAGTTAGTTAGAGTTAGACGATGTCGTCGTAATTTAGTTGACTGGTATTGGAGAGCTCTATGCTTGTTTATTCGTATATCAATGTAGAATAATTTTTAATTAAAAATTTACGGCTTGGGCAACATACAGTACCTATACGATAGCACGGCTCAACATAGTTTTAGGCATTTTAAAATAAATTAATATTGTCATATTATTTATGTTGAAGCTATAGCAGAGTAGACAAAGGGAACCTGGGAACCTAATGTTAAAGTATTCCGTTCCCATTGAGACACTTCGTTCCTTACTTTCCGCCGAATTCTCGAGACTGCGTGCTAAGTGGCGGAACTCAACGTCACTATTATTCATTCATAAAATTTATAAAAATCAACTTTTATTAGATATTTAGAAGTCTCAGAAGTCAAGTTTAGAAGTTTAAGGCAGTCATCATTTTATTTATTATTTGAAAATTTAAAGGTTTTAGAAATTTCTATAAGAAATACTTTCTTAATTGTATGAAAAAGCGGAAATAAACATTCTTGACAAATAAATATTCTAATTTAATTGGCTGTCCAACGCTAACCGGACATGCTCCAAGAAATTTCACATAATGTAGCGCAGTGGAATTTTCTAGAACTAAAATCCTGTTAAATCGGATAGGTAACAAGTTGAAACTGCAGAGCAGTAATGAACGGCATTCCCTACATTCCAGGATACGAAGACATAGCAGGTGAGAGTTTATTGGATTTCGCCTTTCTTGCCTTTGCCAACATTTTATTGAGTTCGGACTGAGTTTTACTAAAGGCCTTTGATATTTGGTTTAGGAAAGCGCTTTGAGTTAGAAGATATCCGGTTGCTAACGTTCGGGGTATACTTTCATTATCTTGTTTTTGTTATTCAACGACTGCTTGGATCAATTTTCTTGTCTTTTTACATGTATTTTTTACTATTTGAATCAATCGTACAGTCTTTTTTGCGCTAACATTACATGTTTAAAATAACATAGAGTATTATTTTAAAAATGGTCAGCTGATATATTGTTATTTCTGTTGAACTTAGGCTGAGCTTGTACAACTCTGTATATGTACTTAATTAGCATCGAATTAACTACCACCTTATTATTCACCTTTACTGATTACTATGTTCATACTTCAATGATAGATGAATAGATGTTTCTAAAGATTTCATAATATTAAATTAACTTATAAGTTCACGATGGATTTCTTAATAGCTTAGTATTTTAGAATATAGGCTAAAACTCAATATATTTCAGAAATTGTCTACTGGATAATAAAAACTTACAATGGAGAAAATAATTAAAAAAGAACAATAAAATAATTCTTCTGTTTCCTTATTGCTGTTTTTTCTAATTCCGTTTAAATCGTATTCATAAACTGCGGAGGACGTAGAAAGATAATTCAATGTTCTTTTTGGAAAACTTACATATTTTCAATGTTGTCTATCACTTTTATATTTATGGTGAAATGGGAGAACGTGAAATGTCTGATGGTTTTGGGTACGATTCCCTTTCAAATGAGCAGTTTTTATCAAACTGAAAACGAAAAGACTTAGCACTAGGTTATCTCGGCATATAAATGCATGTAAAATAGGGGAAAACATATATTACAATGCTTTTTTTACCATCACACCGTGTTCCGAATACAGCAAGGAAGGCAGAGAGAAACTAGTGCTAGCACTTTGTTCCCTATTTTCCGCTTTATTTTTGAAACGATGTGAAATTCAACGCTACAATTAGTCTTGTTACCAGAGCAAGGGAATAAAAATTATTATTCTAAGTGAAAATTGAACCCCCAACCATCAATGGCTGCTAGCCATACTCTGGTCTCACTACGATTTGACTGCCTCTAAAAACTGTTATAAAAAGAAAAAAAATAAACAAGTATTTTTTGCCACGAAAATTGAAACTCAATTAATTATATTAAAATTCCAAAAAATATAATAAATGCATCAACATAAAAAATCTAACCTAATCTTACAGTGAATAAAAAAAGCAGTACAAACTTCCATGAGAAATCCATTTTACTGTTAAAAAATTATTATAACAAACAAAGAAAAGCAACTTTTGTATAACATCCCACAGTTTTACGTCAAAAACGCATTTAATCACGATTTAATATTGTAGATTGCAAGTGCCAGTGAGTTGCACTTGGTACCAACTTTTTTTATAAAAAAGTATTTTTATTGTATAAAATTTGTTCTATTTTAACAGGTTATTTCTCCAAAACAATATTTTATACACATTTCGGATTTATTTCGGCAGTGTGACTTTATAGATATGTTATGAGTAGCAACTTAATACCTTGTTACCAGATCGAGGAAATGCTAAGTTCCCTAAGTGGGAAACGAACCCACACTGCGCTACAACGGCATCTAATTTATACTACAGTACATAAAATAATAAATATATACTTAAGAAAAAGTATTTATTTACAGAAATCATATCAACATACAAGTTTCGATACGTTCGAAGTTTTGAAACATATAGCACAAGAGATAGCTTATCGCGAAGTTACAAGTGGAGAGGACTACCGCATTCTCATATCCCGCGGGAAGACGCAGCCTGGAATGCTGAGCACATATTGACTTGTTAAGTTATTACTATGCAAAAATATTCATTAATATACAAATATTCAATTTAACGTTGTTTTGGGAGTGTTATTTAAGTTAGAATTAAATTTTTAAGTCGACGATTTATTAGCCGTTCTAGTAGAAGGGCGGCGTTAAACTACGCAAACGCAAAGCAAAACGCTAGGCTTTGCCAGTTACATTTTATATTTGGAAAATGTATATAGCTATATAAATATGTTATAACTCTCAAAATTTCAAAGGTAGGTACACAGTAGGTTACAGAGTAGGTACACAGTGTGAGATTTTTAACATTTCAACACTCTATGCCTAAACATGTACTTAGTGCTATATTTGTTTAAGAATATAGAACATTATAAAAATATATATTATAGATACTATATGTGAACATAAGGTAAATCTTTTATAACCTGCCAGTATAATATTCAATTCCGTAAAATAAACCTTTTTTCCTTTTTTTTTCAAACTAAATTTCACTTTGTATAATCACCAAAAACATGTATAAATTATAATCTATACTTATAATAAAAACGTAACGGATCGGTGTCTGTACATTAAAGATATGTAAGATTTTTTTTATATGTTTAATATAATGTTAGTTATGCTATAAATAAGTGTTTTATTGAATTAGCTGAAATTTTATTTTTCCCTATAAAATCTACAGCGGGCGAAGCCGCGAGCGTGTAGATAGTAATAAACAAATCCACGAGCCACAATTCCACGTGTAATTAACTCAAGAATAAAGCATCCATTAACTTAAGTACTACAGATTTATACGTCCTAATAAAAATCGCGGCTACAATAATTTTGGTACCATAAAAACAATCTTTCAGCTCCTAATGTATTCAAATTGCGGTCTGGTTAAAGAATATTCCTGTTATCCCTTTATACTGCGTAATCCACTCGTTATCTGGAGGATAATTTAAAAGAGAAGGATATTTAAGTAATTTTATGTTTCAGCGAATTTTTTCCTCGTCATCGTTCGTTCAGAATGGTCTCTTTGTAATTTAAGCGTCGTAGTTTATTATACGGATCTAATATGAATAAAGTAATTGGTTGCGTGTTAGGTGATGGAAATGTTTCGAGAATGTTAGAAATTATAATTAAGATAAATATATAAAAATACTGTTAAAATTTGGAAGAGAAAGCGATAGAGTAAAGAAGAGAGTTAAGTAAAGTTAAAAAATAAGCGAATAATCAAACGCAACGCATGTGAAATTATTATACAACTGTCATGCTAAAGCTATAGAATTACAATATTAGGACCCCACATATCCTTGAAAAGATCTGCCGGCGCGTACTCCACCATCCACCTAAACACCTTTTTATCCCAAAAACTGATATAGATATACCTAGCCCAGTTCAAACAATTGTCTCGAAACTCCCCCCCGTTATTGACGCGTCGCACAATACCCGCCAAATTTGCATGCAGATACTGTTGAATGCACCAACAATACAGTTTGGGACAAACGAATAACTATATAATATACAAAGACACGAATTCCCAGCTAGTCTGTATAGAGAAGATAAGGGAAATAAAATTTTGTGTGAAGTTAGGTATATTCGTATTTAGATTAAGCTGTAATTTTAAATTCAATCCATGGTTAAATTAATATTTGACATTTATAAAAATTGGAATATAATATTTTTTTTACATTTATTTCCAAGTTGGGGTAAAATAAATTGAAGCAAAATTTTCTACTACTTATAATTTAGTACTAACCTAAACAAATATTAAATTAAATTGTGAAAAAACTTGTTTATATCTTAATATTGTTTAACCGTATATAGGAGAAAAAATAGACAGGGGGACTCCAGTGTTAAGACACTCCGTTTTCTATTTTCCATTTAATATCATTTTAATATAACTAAAATTGAGGAAAAATCCCAAAAGACTGCATTAGAACAGCACTAAAACAAAGAAAAAATTCAAAACTACTTTAAATTGTAAACCATCCCTCCCAATATCATCCATAACCTCCGTTTGAACCTTAACTAACTAGTTGAGCGTATCATATTCATACATCCACCAAAACAGAAATAATCAAAATTACTCAAAATAACCTAAGCCTACCAATACCACCAATAGCCTTTGAACGTCAATCTCAACCACTAGTCCACAATCCCCAAAACCACTGGTCCCCAGTACATAGTCTACGCATCCTTCGCAAGCCTCTACTACGAGTTAACGGCAATCACGGCTTTGCGACACCCAATACAGGCTGGCGGGCAGATTAATTGAATAAATTTGCATTTCATTTAGTAACATTTCCATTTGTTTCAAATTAAGCAACTACGTACAGTGAGTGAGAGTTATGAAGTTTTGAAGTGGGGATTATCGTTTGTGCGTAGCTAGTATGTTGCCCCGGCTTTTGCGTTTTTTTTGTTTTGATGAATATTGTATGACAGGAAGTCGTTATGGCGCAGTAGCACAAGTGTGTGCAAACGCGACGGATGGTGGGTTGCTCGAGAAAATTAAATATTTGATATTTTCATTTCTGTTTCTCTCTGGTAACGAGGCAACGCGCGGTATTGTATCCCGCCACTTAACACGTAATGCCTACAAAATTCGGCGGAAAGTGAAACGGAAGTGCATGTTAATTATTAGTAAATTATAATAATATATTTTCAGTATTTGTTTAAGACAACGCATGAAAAATTTCGAAATCTTTTAAAGTATATTTATTTCAGTTATATTGACTCTCTCTTCTACATCAGTAATGAAGATCTCGTTCGTTCGTTCTTTATCCTACTTTAAGGATTCATTAAAAATGTGTCACTCAATAAATCTGCATCACACAGTGTTTGTGGGTTCGATTTGAGAGCACTACATACCCTTTGATGACATTTGTATGAGAACCACTAAGATACCATATCGAGGGTGCATGAGAAAATGTCCTACTTTTTTTTCCATTTCATTTTTCTGAAATGCCATAGCTTTATTCCTCTTTGCAAATCTTGCAATTTGATAATATCTATCTATAATATATAAAAAAACTTTTAATTAATATTAAAAAAATTGGCCTTACTATATTGAAATATTTTACATATATTTTTTTAAATATTTTTATACCTAGATATATAAGGTATATTATGTTATATAAACAATGAGCAAATATTTCAAGAAAATATATAATAAATCAAATTTTCCATTATATAATCGAGTAAAACGTGTGACCCGGGAGACTGCGACGATTAACGCCATTTGAGTTTCAGAATATGTACGTGATATTGAATAAATTACAATGTTTCACTTCACTAGGTGCCGTACCTACGAGATGAGGATTATTATATACTCTTTAGTTTGTTCTAGTTCCTACTTATAAGACCTGTGTACTAAAAAATGTCTTTTAATATTTATTTTACGTAACATTTGAGCTTATATTTCTTGTGTCAATACGATAGCATGTTCCGTGTTTTATTTATTTAGTTGTTTATTTATACTATTATTATATAGCTTAAGTGTTGGTTTGGTTGATCATTGTAAGCTCGGAAACCATTGGGTTGAATTAAAAAAATATATTTTTTATTGGATAGTTCATGACCCAGACCAAGGACAGTTATATTATCTATATATATAAAAGGACTTGTCCTCACTGACTGAGGTAAGACGCACGCACAGCCGTAACCGCTGATGGCAGAAACGTGAAACTTGGAAAGATGTTTACTTGAATTCATCCCCTAGGGGTGTAAATAAGGGGTTGAAAATTTGTATGGAAAAATCCTTAAATCGCCACCGATTTTTATAAAATTTGAAATTTAGTCTCTTAAAAATATTCAATCGAACATATATTTCTAGAATTCACCCTTAAATAAGCAAGCGAAGCTGCGCGCGTCTGCAAGTATAATATAAAACAATAATCGTTTTGGTGTACCCCACTATACCAGAGCTATACGTACCTCGGGTACTTAGAATATGTCATAAGTGATACAACCCTTACTTGCTTAAATCTAATAACCCGGAAAAGCAACAGGCCTATCTATATAAAATAAAATATATAAATATTTAAGAAAATACAAAGCCGTCTTGAGCATTGTTACTTGATATTTCAACCAAGTCATTGTTCTAAAGTTTTCTCAGTCATTCTAACCGCAGGGTACACTATCTAGAATTGCTCCGCTGAGACAATGTACGGCGGCGAGAATGCATTTTAGAAATCAAAATACCTACGACTACTCCAACGAGGATATTCAATACCAATCCAATCTTATCAGCAAAAAGTTTATATTTTCTATTTTTACGTATAGTACGTAATATAAATATATTTTATATACATATAAATATTCGTATATACTGGTTGTAGCCCAAAACTTCGTAGGTTCCCACTCCAGAGAATGAAATATAGTATATGTATAATATTTTCATTTTCTCACTGTGGTAACGAGACAAAGCGGGGCGTTGTGTTCCGTCACTCAACAAGTAATACCTCAAGAAATCGGCGATAAGTAGAGAACTTTCGTGTGTTTCATTTATTTTTTATATAGACTTGAAATTTTGCATTGCTGCTGCTTAAAAAGTTTTTTAAGGTTTTTTTCATCACTTACTAATCCAATTGTTAAAGAATGAAAAAATCCCAATGTCACTAATTAGATCCTATAATTCTTGTATAAATATATCCTGAAATATATATATGTTGTTACTAACTCCAATAATAATTTCATGCTGTAAACTTAAAATCTGTTTTCAAACTAACTTCGTCTCTAAGGTCAATATAATCAGACCACGGTCCAAAAGCCATCTAGGTTGAATTTCCATGCCCTAGGGACATGAATAGTTATGCCTAATCTGTATGCAATAACTTCAAACGAGAAAGGCCACTTCAGCGATAGATTTTTTTTTTTCATATATGCTTTACCAGCTTTAAGTTGCGGCTTAACCATCGTAACATCAACGCAATTAACGTATTTAACTAAAACTTAACTAAATTATTTAACTGATAATTGGATTCTGGTTCATGGTTAACAAGTTAACCAGAGATCATGGAAAAAATATACTTAATATAAATAAATGTTTTTTTATTTAACGCTAGGAAATGCAGTTTACGCAGACCGAAGGAGTGGTACTGTGGGGCTCACCGGAGAATGAACCGGAGAATGAAATGTTAATTTATACCTTAACATCCAAACATAAAAATGCCAAAATATAGTCTGTTAGATAATAAATAAACCAGACTATCAAGAATTTTATTAAAACATTAAAAATCTTTTACGGGTCGTAAACATTATGTATACAGTATTAAAACTGACGAAAAACCTAATCGATGGCTCCCCTTCCAATTAATATACCAAATCCACCTTTCATGCTCATTCCTTCGAAAAAATCCAGCAAATCTTAAACGATTTCGGAAATGGGGGAGTCCACCTAATGAAATCTTTCGACTAATAGAGGGTAAAAGAAATGAGGAACGGTAGTGATATTCTAATAAATTGTATCAGTATAACTATATAAATATAGTATTTGCTGAGGAGTTGAAAAATGTATAGTATTTTTTCAGGTTTCCGCTGTAAATGAATTCTTAATACTAGGCTATACGAGCTATACGAGTTGAGAGACCCTAGTGATGAGGCCTTCTGCTCTCGAAGTTTCACCCAAATTCGAGACATCCCACTGCGCCACAAAGGCCTGTCACGCAGTAATAACACAATATATAATACATACAAAACATTTACAAAAAAATATTATTACAAATAGCTTACAACATATCTTCAACAAATAAACGAGTAAATTTCTATTTCCAAACACCCCAGTTAAGTGTCACGAAGGACGGTTCAAATAAACATGAGAGTTTATTAATTATCCCCGATCATACCGTCGTCGGACATTTTATATGCTTATGAGTTGTTGGCAAAAACATCAATTTACATTATTAAACCGGTCTCGGCCATGTCGATGACGGTAAGCGGATTACTCTGGACCTAATTGAATGGTGTCCGCGGGTGAGCCAAGTTCTGAGCGAAATCTTTGTGGTGAGGATATTTTGTATTGGGAATATAGGTAAGGGGTAGGGTGAATCGTTTTTATTAGTTATATTTATGGTAGTAAAAGCTATTAATATATAATATGAAATTCATACCTAAATAGGTAGAGTTTCAAGTATTTACATACATGTATTCTATCACAAAAACAACACAGATTAAAATTAATCTATTACTACTTTTGCGAGTCATAACTAACGGCCATTATATATGTACTTTACTAAAGAACTGGCCAGTTTTACAACTTCGCTATTTAAATTTCAGAACTTTGGTCGACATCTGCAGTAATAATTCTTTGGATTTTTATTTGTGGATTAAACAAATGAAGATTCAAATTAAAAAAAAAACAAAAATTCTGTGTTTTACTATTAATAGTGAAGTGCCTAAAATATAATTAAAATTAAGTTTCCGTAGTTTATTTGCAATATAGATACATACATATATTATTTATAGGTCATTGTCTATTATCCTTTTTTATTAGTATATAAGTATCAATTAAATTTTTTCTGGATTAATAAGAGCCAAGTATAAAAAGAAAGCATAAAAAAATTGTCCTTACAGGAAGTTATAAATATTGTATCATATTAAGTTTTCTTGATCATGAATTTGATTCCTACTTCTAGGGAATGGCTTACATCTAAAGATATTATCATATTCACCCTTCCTTAGTCAAAGTGCAACATTGGGCTTTAATTAAAAATTTAAAAACATAAATAATTATATGAATCTTTTGGCTATCTATATCCACCACTAAAAAAGGAACAGCAAAAACAAATTAGTTTCAATATTACATTTTTATCTTACGTTCCTAAACAATATTTCATACTATTATACAAAATACATAAAGACACCCCCTCGTACACCTCTACAATAGACTTATTACATTTAAGACTAGAATTCAAGCAAATCGCTTTATACTTCTGGGAAGGCTATAAGGCACACATTCGCATGGACGGGATCCTCATAAGCCGATTAGAGCTGACGCTGGGCCTTCCAATTTGGCAAGCAAATCTCTTCACACCTTCATACAATAAGGCTTTCGTGCAGGTGAAATTACACTACGGATTGACAACTCGGGGGTTAGCGTTTTTAGGGTGTATGAAGTTACTTGTGGGTCTTGAAAATGATATGTAGATTTGCACTTTTGGTTTTTCTTTTAATATTTTACGTTATAGTGGGTGTAGAGACAGTTCTGGTACAGGTACACGCGTGTGACTGTAAACGCGACGTTTCTGGGTTTGATTCCCACTCTGGGAAACGAATTACTCTGGTAACAATGCAAAGACCGTCGTCGAGTTCCACCACTCAACACACAATTCATCGAAAAATAGTCAGAACATGGGGAACGGAGTGTCTTAGCACTAGGTTCCTTCTGCCCAGCCTGCTCTATGCTGGATACAAACCTAAGCAAAACAAGATAAAATAACTAGTTATATTAGAAATTAAAATGAAACTCTCGACAAGGCGATGCCTTTAAGCAAACTGTCAAGAACAATTAAATATTCACCTCTCGACTGCAGCACTCGAACGATTCTAACTTGTGTATTTAGAAGGAAGTTCTATGATTTCCAACTAATGGAGAACTTGGTTCTACTTGTTGTTTTGTTTGTTGTCGAAATAAAAGTATATAATGGATATGTTAATTAAAATTATAATTTTATCAAACTATTACATATACTATGAAAAATATGCGGCGTTGAGTTCCGTGACTGAATACGCAATATCTAGAAGATTGGGCTGTGTGTGGGGTAAGGAGCACTAGTAATATTAGATACTAGCGGACGCGCGCAGCTTCGCTTGCGTATTTTGAGGGTGAATTCTAATAAACCATAAAACATGTGTTCAATGAAATGTTTTTAAGAGTCTAAATTTCTAATTTTATAATAATCCAGATTAGATCCAATTTGTATAGAGAAAAGATTTTTCCATACAAACTTTCAACCCCTCATTTGCACCCTTAGGGGGTGAATTCCAGAAAACCATGAAACACATGTTCAATTGAATACTTTTAACAGTCTGAATTTCAAATTTTATAAAAATTGGTGCCGATTTAAAACAAATCTATACAAACTTTCAACCCCTTATATGCACCCTTAAGGGGGGAGTTCTAGAAAACGATGAAACACGTGTTCAATTAAATACTTTTAAAAATCTAAATTTAAAATTTTATGAAAATCGATGCCGATTTAATTTTTTTCCATACAAACTTTCAACCCCTATTTCACCCCTTTAGGGTTAAAATTTTTCAAAATCCCTTCTTAGTAGATGTCCAGATTACAAAAGTAAACATCTGTGCAAATTCCACGTTTCTACGCACAGCGGTTACGGGTGCGTCTTACCTCAGTCAGTGAGGCCAAGTCCTTTTATATATATAGATTATGGTATTGGTGTAGAATTCTATTGGTGTGATGATATTGCCTTTGCAAAGTAAACGGCTCATGAGAGTGTAGATTCGATTCCAACTCGGTGAATATTTAAACACCATTTTTATTTCTGTTTTCGAGTTCCACCTGTTCCAGCCATAGGTGATAGCTTCTATCGTGCTCCGCAGGGTTTTCAGTGACGTTGGTTACTTACCATCAGGTGACCCGTACGCTCATTTGCTTTGACTTTTCCATAAAAAAAAAAAAATTAGACTCTTCTATTATAGCCGCTACAAATACTATAGTAAACAAGTAGAATTTTAAACACAGTGGTTGAGCTATTAGTGGTTATTACCCATTTTGTCTCCATTAGCGACGTTAAACACGCGACAACTCCACCTAGTGTACGATACGTTTATTCGAACTGTGAATCTTTAATATGACTGGCATGTTCATTATAAAATCTGTTATTTACCTTGTTTTCATTTATTTGGATATCTAAAATCTAGGTTTGGAGGCCAGTCCTGGCGCAGGGGCACAAAGTGGGACTGCAAACACGATTGGTTATGGGTTCGATTCCCACTCGAGGAAATGAAATATTTATTCAAATTTATTGAAAGTATAGCGTGAGCTCCGCCACTCAACACTCAATGCCTCCAGAATTCGGCGGAAAGTGGAGAATAGTGCGATTACCACTCGATAGAGTGTTTATTATAGACAAAGCACAGACTAGTAGACAAAGTATAGCGTAGAGTTTTGCTATACAATACAACGATGTACGGTATATAGTATACTACATAACTGTAAAAGGAGTAAAAAAAACATTAATTAGTCAATAACTTCCACATCCACCCATTTTAACCTAACGCCAAGTTTGCTATGTTAAAATCGAATCTAATTGGATTTGAATCTACGACTATCAAGCTCCAAACGCGCTACATTAACTCTTATGTATATACAAAAATATCTACTCTAATATGTAATACTAAATGGTAAAACCACCCCGATGCTAATTAAAAGTGAGCTCATTTATTCGTTTTTCACACCAAGAATCGGCCTAATGATACCTTTAAATTTCTGTATCGGCCCTTTATTGGAAAAATGGGATTTAGGTTAATTAAAAAGTTAATTTCATTCAATTTAGATTGTATTAGCAAAAGTAAATTAAAAAAATCGATCGACCTCCTTCAAAGTTGCATAGTAATGAGGAAAAAATATTATACTTTTCCTTATTTTGGTTTGGAATGAAAAAGCTTTTATCTATATAATAATCGTATATCAAACTATTCGAAGCCGTCGTAGAGCAAGAGCACAAGTGCGACTGTAAGCGCGAAGGATGTGCGGTTGACTCGTATAATGAAATATTTAATATATTTATTTTCGAGTTTAGGCACTCAAAAGCGAAAAATTAGGAAAGTAAGTGTCCTAACGGAGAACTCTGCTATATTGAAGATATGACGTAAAGCTCAATCAAAATTATATCATTTATATGATAGACATAAAATAAAAAGAATACAAGTCCTCAATAAATCGTAGAACGAGGACCGTTTCACTCAACTCTCCGATGGCTCTTACGTTATACTCAAAGTGAAGTGCTATCAGTATAATCGAATTAGCTACTACTTTCTTTTCATTGATTTCGCAATGGATAGGTTTCATGTACCTACGTAGGTACTATTTTTTTTTAAAGTACAACTTAATATAGAATCCTTACGTTTTATTTTTAATAAAATAACAGGGTAAATTTGATATATACTAAAACTAAATTTCTGTGTGACTGTAACGCGGCGGTTCTGGGTTTGATTCCCACTCGAAGAAATGAAACATTTATCCTCCGTTAGAGGAAGCGCGGCGCTAAGCTCCGCAACTCATCACACAATGTCTCGAAAAATGCGAGGCGGATTGTCTTAGCACTATGTCCCTTGCTAAGCGTGAAGATGTTTCTTTATATAATCTTTATATACATTTAATGTACTTTCAGAGGTATTAGCTACTAGGTCATTAGCTCTAATATTATAGATTTATTGAAACTCAATTATTTCTGTTCGTTTGCTTTAAATTTCATCCCACAAAGAATTGTTACATATCTTTCAGGATACTACAGGATGCTTCCCTGTACGGTAACATGATATGAATTTTAAATAAGCTCCTTTGCATTGGATTTTTACATTTTACATTATACAGGGTGGAATTGGCAGCACCACTTTAAATGAAACCACAGTTTTCACTACTTTATAAAAGCCTAATATAATTCAGAAAAAAATCCCAAAAATGAAAAAAATATTTTTTCAAACAAAATAAATAATAAAATTATCGTTTTAAAATATAACACCATTTGTAAAATGTAACATAGGCACGCACACACTTACCTGTCAAAGCGGAAACGTCGCACACGTATGTGTGTGTCACACGAAATACAGGTGAAATGTGAAAATCGTGAAATGAAAAAAAAATCCTACGTTCAAGCTGTTGAGGTACCTTGATTAATTTCTTTAGTTCTGGGTTTGAAATATTTTACCCTAAATGCAGTTACAGTAAAAGGAGCGCTGCCTCTTCCAACCTGTATAACTTATATTCTGTCACTTAAAATAGCCTTATCTATAGGAATAAAAGAAGATAGATTTCGTTTTAAAAATAAATTTAACTTTTTTAAGCAGTTGATTTTTAGACAAAATGATTTTTTATCATCTTTCTTGCATCTAGTGCTTCTGATACGAAAGGTAGCGACTTTATGTTTAAATTTTTATAAGGTAATTTGTTCATAATTAAAATGTTGGTCCTCTACAAAAGGAAATGAATCTATTCTTTTATTATTATTTTTTTCTCTATCTATATATTACACTCATATATTAGATATACAGTTTGTTTATATCAACTACTATAATGTATTGTGTTACGAAACTACGAGTATATAAATCAATAAACTCTTAAGTAATTAAGTCTTCAAAACCTACAAGGAGTAGAGTACGTATTATATTTTTTCAGTATAATAAAATCATTATCGTGTTTTAAATACGCAAGCCGTAGGAAGTACGTTAAGATATCAAAACATGTATCTACCCCGTATCCGTATATTACCCTGGCGTACAACAATTTATAGGCCCAGAGTACAGTCAACCATAAATTAAGAGGCATACATTACGGTGGCCCTATAAATTGGCACTATAATGAACCATTAGGCTAAAATTAGCGAAATAACGACCAACGCATGCCACTAGTTAATGAATTATTATTGATGAAATATGTATACCTTTTTTAATAGGGAAGGAACATGTGGAAAATGTTTTTTTTTTATATAATATCTCAATGTAGATTCTATTTTTTGAAAGAATTGAAGAAAGGAGGAAATGGAAGATCATCGTATATGGAAAACTATTAGAACAACTTAATAAAGTGCTATATCTGGTCAATATATTTAGTACAGAAGACAGATACAAAATTTTCAAATTTTGCCCTGCCTGGTTAAGCAAAGTGCAGTGTCTGTTTTTTGACACACACTAATTCAGCTTATAATGTCTACATTAATAGTGAAATAACTACGTTCTCTCCGCATATCACATCTAATAAATAGCGTTATTTTATCAAAGAAATATTTAAAGGATACAATAAAAATGAAAAAATATAATATTTTAACTGTAAGTAAAGCCTACTAGACCTATGTATATGTACATATATAGCATGTACATATATTCTAATATGGATATTCCTCTATGCATAGTTTAGATAATACAAGTGGTTGCATTTCAGTACGAAGCACTTGTCGTATTCTCACTGATCAAAGCAATTATTAACGTAGAATAATATACAAATTATTATTGGTTATCGTGGCGCTGTAGGACAACGTTTTACGGTTAGCGCAATAGTCGCGGGTTCGATTCCCATTCGATGGAAATAATAATTTTTATTTTCCACTGTGTTGGCCAAAGAGTGACATTGAGTAGCACTAGATTCTCTCTGCCTGACTTGTTTTACATCAAATAAAGTAAATTAACAATGAGATCCTTAATATACCCGACAGTCATAATTAATTTACGAACTACCTTCTATATAGGCATTTTTTTTTTATTTTCGGTTATCATACATAAATTAAAGTTAGTATAAAATCTAGTTTTAGATTTGTTTATACCACCCAGTTTGTGCGCTGCCCGCAATATTCCTCTGTTGTCTGAAATAACAGGCTTCGTGAAATGTTAGCTGGCTGGCAACTTTCATAATATTTTCTGTATATTTTATTAAATTCATTTTGAAATACCCATCTCTATATTCTGTTTGTGTTTTTGCTATTTGTTTTCATTTCATCGTAGTAAATTCATTAAAATGGAACATGAACTCCTTACCGTCGTGTAAAGTGTAAGGTATGTATGTCAACTTTGCGGTGGTATATCTCATGGTAAAAATGGTTGAAAAATATATTATAGTCGTTTGTTTCTATTTTAAATATTTAGAAAGGAAAACGACTCACTATCCAAGACTTATAATTTTTGAAAGTGCTAAGTCATATGTATGTATGTACAATTGTACATTTAGCTATGAATTTAAGGAATTACAAAACTAACACTATGTGAGTCCCAAAATAAAATATTAATAAATAAAATATCTAAAATTAGTTAAATACTTAAAACTGGATCAAATATGAACAGAAATGACACAAAAACACTGTACTAAAACGACACCAAATTACTCATCCCCATACAAAATACTAAACACAATTTCAAATTCAAAAAGCAAACGTCTCATTACAAATATTTATTATTTATAGCACCACTTGGTTTCAGCCAAAGCCTTACAAAGCGTTGCATAAAACTGCAATACAGGGTGATCCGGCGTCGGGAAATACCCGCACTTTACGATTATTACTTCCTCTTCGCTCTCTGTGACTCTGGTGGATTCACTTTATTCTTTATTATTCTTTCAAAGAGGAAAATAGAATTGCCGGCTACCAATAACAGTTGCAGTGCCACAAATGGTGGCACTCTGTCAACCTTCTTTGTTCTGATTCTGGAATTTATGAGTTTGCCTGTATATTTGACTTTTAGGTGACATAGTGGTTTATAATGGCTTTTGACGTTATAGTTTTGTAGTAGGTTTTTGATGGAGTACGATGGCTTGAATTCATATCTGAAGCAAGAAATATTTGTCTGGTTTGGGTCAGGATTTTGGAACAATAGTTAAAATACGGCTTTGGGTCCTATTACCCTAAACTTACAGTATGTAAGTATGTAAGCTATAAATATTCAACAGCTTAAACAGAGACTAGAAAGCCAAAATAAAAAATAACAAAACTCATATACCTACTTCATATATATATAGAAGCATTATAATTAAACAAGTAAAAATTTAATTTTAAAAAATTTTTAAAACTTTACTGTAAAAAAATTAAGAAAATTTCAAAAAAACATTATACACCGTTGAGACGGGTGCAGATGACATTTCACAAAAAGCCCCAAAAACCGGCCATCATCAAGAGCACTCCACTTAACCATCTCCACGACACCCCATAACAATTTCAAACAGCTAAAGTTAAAACGCCTACGGGTAAACTTTGAAACAGAATTTTGTCTCTCACGTCTTACTTGTACTATGGGCAATCTGCATAATTCGTAGACGCTATAAAAATGGTAATGCAACTCGCTCTGCTTTCAGTCCTAATAGGTCGAAGCCTCGAGGCTGATATGGTTTCAGTGTTTAAAACCCTCGGGTACTAAGGTCAATTTGATGTTTTAAGCATTTTTTCTGGTGTGAGCAGATTTTCTTGCCTTTTATGGCTTCGGAAAAATATTTATGGTACATTTTATGTGATTTTGAAGCCAGTGTTGGCGCAGGGGGGTTTTACTGTAATCGCGACAGGTTGTAAATTCGATTTTCACTCGAGGAAATGAAAAATATAATATTTTCATTGTCTCGCTCTGGGAACGTAAAGTGTCTTAATAGGGACAGAGAGGCTAACCTAGTGTAGGTTCCAAGGTTCCCTCTAGTTACACTGCTATATGCCAGATACAGCGTGATTCAAAAAATATATCTGAATTATATTTACGTAATTAAAGACATGTGCAGCTGATAGTAATGTTTTTAGTTTTATATCTTAAATATCAGAGTAGGTACTACTAGTAGTAAACATGTCAGCAACAAGCTTATAAAAAAATCCTTGAAAAAGCCAGCTCATTTGTAACACTATCAAAATTAATATAAAAACCTGACACCACACGCCTCACATGTGAAGTCCATCCTAACAAGGCTTAAGAGGCGTTCATAAATTTCCGTAGAGCGATAAATAAGGAAAATTGCCAACCCTTGTCTGGCTGTATCAAATTGCTGCACAAACATGTCAGTGGTAGAGCCGACAACTTCTGAAAATTGTAACACGCTTGCTTATATTTCTTGTTAGTTGCAGCTTATTTAGCCGTAAAATTAAATATTGGCTTTTAATATACGATATTTACGTTAATAGCCGCGTTTACCTTACTTTTCTAGACATTTTTATTTGGAATTTAAGTTCTACACAGCTTGACACTATCGTGGCGTAGTGGGAAAATATTTGTACGCATACAAATATGAACGTAGCGTAGCGATACAGCGTTTGATTAAAACGTAACGGTTGTGAGTTTGATTTGCACTCAAGAAAATTAATTATTTTTATTTGAGACTGAGCTCAAAACGAGACAAAGCGCAGCGATGAATACGGAATATTTCTGAAATGGGGAATTCAAAATTCATCCACCTATCCTATACATAGTCCTACAAAAGGTACATGACAAATAAATTTCAATAGATAAATTATTAACTTAGATAACTTTATAATACACAAAAATACAATTACTATTAAAATTAAATTTAACATTTAAAGTATAAACGGAAAAAAATCGCATCAATCATTCTTCTAAACTTTGGGCATTTCCCCCGCTAAGTTATCAGCGCTTTGTTTCAGTCATGAAGTGTTTAATATAACCATTAATCTTGGTGAATTTCGTTCTTATAAAAAAGAAATCAAATATATCAATATTTTTTTAACAGCTTCTCGTTGTATCCAGCATGTAACAATATATTATGTATATAAGAAAAAATAATTAACAAGTTGTCTTCTTATGAGAAATATATATACCTCCGCTAAACCACGACGCTACTATAATCTCGTTTTCTGATAAAAATTAACTCCTCATAAAAATTATCAACATTTACGAAAACTTCCATTTATCATTTAATTTACAACGACGCGTTTATTGCCGATAATTCTCGTTCTGATAAAAGCACTCATTTTATGTCGTTAATATTATTATGAAGTAAAATGGAAAGATAATAATCCTACAACATTAATTTTATTAAATTTGCAATATAATTTTTATATGCTTGCACTAGTCGTCGCCCGCGAGTTTATTTGGGATTTACTTTAACCCGGCGGGAGTGTGGTGAAGAAAAGGTAATTAAAGTATGTGGCGGGGTGTGGCATACTCGAATATAAATCAGTATTTAAAATATTTTTTTTAAATTAAATTAAATGAAATAAGTGGTGTATATTATAAAAGCTATATATTTACGTGTAAAAAAAATGAAATATACAGTAAATTATATTTATTTTTATTAATTCACGTAATGAGATCTAAGTCACTAAAAATAACAAGTCTTATTTAAGCAAAAGAAAGTTTTAAAACTTAAAAGAACATGAAATCTTTGACAAAATATGAGCATAAAACATTATGAAATAATTTTGGAACAGTTTAATAATTTCATTCAAAATTACATTTACTTACTTAGTACATTTTTTTGCACACCCAGTACATGCGTATTTTGTTTTGCGATCTCCCTTGCATGGGCAATCTACACATCAAGTATATCGACCGGGTTCATCTTGGGCTATTGGAGACAGCGGTACACTTATTTGATAAGAAATTTTGTGGCGAATTTAGACATGAATTTTTTTTTCATCTCCTCGTAACTATAAATGCGTATAAATCAAACTCAATCCCAAATTGCGAAGGAATTCTGTCCGTTTATTCATTTTATTGGTATTTTCTCGAAATACGATGCTAGCATTGATAGCTGCCATATTTAAAAGTGTATAAAAGATCGTCATTGGCCAGCGTTTGCTATTCCAAGAGACATCCTAAGTTGCGCTCGGTTCGTCGACAACGACTACTTCAGCTTTTGTCGAGTTATAAAACGTAATAATTACCGGTTTTACCTAAAATTTTGGTTTATAACCTAAAAAAGCGATAATTGGCAAGTAAATAAAAGGCATTTAACATAAAATCTGCTGTTAATATCGTAAATAAATAAAAATACAATCAATAATAAATTAAACCGAAGCAAAAGCTAAAAAATATTGTCACAAAATGTATACACGAAGTATGTGGCGGGGTGTGACTTACCCCACAGACGTTTGCACACGTATATTCCGAGCACTGACTGGTGCAACACTGCGCATCACACCACTTTCCTCTCCCACAACCCTTCCTCTCCAGCTACACCAAGCTGCTAAAATATAACATCGCGAATTTAAATTATATAGGGATATGAACTGTCCTGGGGTATATCACACCCCGCCACAGTCCCGCCGGGTTAAGATGTAAGATGGAAATTTAAGGCTAGTCGTGACGCAGAGTTATGCAAAAGACAGTCTTTTCTATCTCCGCAGGAATTCAGCGAAATTTTCTCATTGCCCCTTTGCACTCCTTAAGAACCCTACACGCACTAGTTTCAGCGTTTTCGTTAGTGCGTTGTCTGTGAGTCAGTACCGAAAAAAAACGTCACCAAATTTGAACCTACGTACTCCTAACATACCACCAGTTTTTATCTATACAGGATTAGTTTTAAATGTTTATAATGCCGCAGTCTAAATACCTTAGCTATCTATAATAATCATGATCTAGTTTCACACATGAACTTTCACTTTTAAATCATGCAACATTGACTTAGTTTATATAATTTGCGAAAGGCAAATAAGTTTCCGTGGTGTAGCGGTTATCACATCTGCCTAACACGCAGAAGGCCCCCGGTTCGATCCCGGGCGGAAACATATTTTGGTATTCTTAAAAATATATTTTTATTACAGATATGTAAGTTGGTAGGTCTCTTTTTGCTCTACGTATGATAACAAAACACTTTTTTATGTTTTAAGTACTGCTTCTACACGGTATTTATCTGCTGCTTTATAAATTACTAGTAGACAATTGCCATTTACAATTTATTTATATTTTAAACATGCAGATATCCCGCAGATAGTATGGTAGGCAGACTGAACCCTAGTGTTACGAGACTTCGTTCTTGTTGAGTAACGAATGTCAACGACGCTTTCTTTACACAAAAGTGAATCGTGCTAGACTTTCGCCCAAATATCTCGAGTATCTTAGAACTGGGTTCCCTCAGTAATACGGTAAAAAGCGGGAAGGGGTTTCTTTTGAATTATACACAACTTAACCAAAACCTATATATATATAGGTAGAACCTATACAAACTTAAAACATTTAATCTGAAATACCATAGCAACGTTTGACGGCGTCTCGTCGTCTTATCGAGCGGCAATTTGCGAATACCCCTTTGATGTGGCAAAGACAGCCCGACCGTAAAATAATTAATTTTAATTAAAACCAAATTATAGATCTCACTATCAAAGTCAAGTTTTGATTTAATTATTCTATATTCATAGTATTTACAATAGTTTACTTGATTACGTTGATTTGGTTGGTACGGCTGCAAGAGTTTGTTTGGGTGCACGAATCTCTTAGAAAATAGTAGAGTAGGTAACCAGAGAATATTTGTTTAGATATTCCGTTTTCCACTTTTCCATTTAAAACTTCTTTATCAGATGTTTAAATCTTCAAAGAATTAAATTGTTATATTTGATTTGAAAGACTTTCAAATCAACTAACAACAAAAGTCATCTTGTATGTACCTATATTTATATGTATATGAGGATTCGTGAAATGTATTTTACTATTATGTTATAATAAATAATTATAACAAAAGAAATATAAAACAGTTTTTCCCCGAATATCAGAGTAGGGCAGGTTCCCTCTAATGTTATTTTTAATGTTATTCAGTCTTCACTTTCTGAGAATTTTTTTCGACTTTTAGAATTTAACTTTTCGAGTTTAAGACTTTTTTCGAGTTAAGTTCAAATATAAACATTCCTCCGAGCAGGAATCGAACCTACAATCGTCTAATTTACAGCCCAGCCCTGTTTCATTTCACTACGATGGCTTAGTAGTTTTATTTTTTAATTTCCATATTATTTCGGAAAAGCAAATAAGTGACTTATCACTGAGCTGTCTATTACTTTTATAAAAAAGTAAGCACATTCTCTGTGATATTTTAATTAATTTTCTTTATTGACTAATAATATTTTATTAAAATGTTTATAAAATATAAAAAAGTTTTAAATTATGTTTTTGAAAGCTTTAGTTTTAGTCAGCATTTTCCTTTATGCTAGAAAACGAGTGTGAAATTCAATCAAATTCATGAATGGCCTAGCTTAATAGGCGACTGTCAAACGCAAGGCTTTAAGCTTGCTTGCTTTTTTTTCATTAGCTTCCAATTTCGAATACCTGTAAATAAACTGGATAAAATTAATATTTGTATGATTTTTTTTTTTAAATTACTACACTTCCGGAAGTGCCTAGGAGTTGTCATGTAACGAAAGCTCACAAAAAATATCGCCATTTTGCTATATTTGTGCCACGATGGCTAATTTATACATAAATACATATAAAGAAATTGTTGGTCGTTTAGTCTGTTTGTCTGTGGCTATGTGCCCGCTAATCTCAGAAACGGCTGAACCTATTCAAATGCAGTTTTCACTATCGTATTTTTGTAAACTTCCCTTAAACTGTTCGCTACTGTTAATATTATTTTAGTACGTTAAAAAAACTTTATTATTTTTTAAATTAAGAGATTTATTTCAAAAATACACAGATAATAATAAAAAATATACTTATTAGGGGCCTTACTCCTCTTTCCTTGGGCAAAGAGAACTGGCGTCGGCCTGTAGTACTTACTACTTCTGATCGCATGGCTGAATGGAAGAGTAAGGAGCTGCATGTTAGATTCCATAGATCCCTAATGAGCCAGGACGTGGATACTGCTTCATCATTATCTTGGTTACAGTTCGGGGACTTTTTCGGAGAAACTGAAGGTTTTGGTCTGTACAATTATGGACGAAGACATATTATGAAAGATGGCACTATCGACATCTGCCGGGCGTGTCATCGACCTGGGGACTCCCTCAGACATATTGTCTCTGGTTGTTCTCATCTTGCTAATGGTGAGTATTTGCATAGACACAATCAAGTAGCCAAGATAATACACCAGCAACTTGCTCTTCAATATGGCCTTGTAGAATTGGAGGTGCCTTACTACAGGTACAATCCCATGTCTATTCTTGAAAATAGCTGTGCTGTGCTCTACTGGAATCGGCCTATTATTACTGACAGGTATATTGTTGCCAATAGTAGACCGAGTGGCGCGCAGTGTTTGTCGACGTTACTATCCCACATGATGACAATCTCGTGAAGGCCGAAAAAGAAAAACAATCTAAATATTTGGACCTAGCCCATGAGATTACCGCCATGTGGGATGTCAATGCGACTATCATTGTGCCGATTAACGGTTTAATAGCGAAAAGCCTCGACCAACATCTTAAGAGGCTTTCGCTTAGCTGTTGGATCAAGAACTGGATACAGAAGACAGTGTTACTTGAGACGGCGCGTATTGTGCGGAGGTTCCTCTCTCTGGAGCCCTAGCCACCGATGGCTTGGACCCTTGTCCCGCCCTCGGAAGAGTGGTTTTTTATATTTTTAAATGTATTTTTTTTTATAATAATTTATATTTAAAAATGTAAAATTGATTCACTAGTTTAAATAAAAGTATATTCAAAAAATATATTAAAAGAAAAACATTCCACCAAACAAAAAATATAAAAGGGTAAGCTATTACACGAACACTTTGCTATAAAACAACTCTAACATTATATAAAATGATTATTTCACGTTTGTTTATTTTGTTTTGCAATTTTAAGTCTTATGTTCATAGGCATAAAGTTTCATTAAGCTGAAGTAGACATAAAGTAAATAGGAAATAATGATGTACGCATAACATTGAGTGTTTTGCTTAACTGTCAGTGCTGGCCTCACAAAACATGGCAACCCTTGTTTTGTTTATGTTCTCATTCATTTAGGTTTTTTCAATTATACGGACGCACCAACTTGATTTTATAGGATCCACTTTGTTATAAAAAACGTCCTTAGGCTTAATCGACAATGGCTAACGAATGCATTATACAGGGTGGAAGAGGCAGCGCTTCTTTTACTAAAACTGCATATAGGATAAAATATTTCAAACCCAGAACTAAAAAAATTAATCAAGGTAGCTCAACAGTTTGGACGTAGGATTTTTTTTTCATTTCACGATTTTTATCCATACCTGTATTTCGTGTGACGCACACATACGCGTGCGACGTTGCCGCTCTGACAGGTAAGTGTGTGCGTGCCTATGTTATACATTACAAATGGCGTTTTATTTTAAAACGTTAATTTTATTATTTATTTTGTTTGGAAAAATAACTTTTTTATTTTTGGGAATTATTTTTTTTCCGAATTATATTAGGCTTTTATAGAGTAGTTAAAGCTGTGGTTTGAGAATATTAACATAGAAATGAAAATATTAATTATTTTATTCCCTCTAGCGGAAAACGCACCCACAGCCGTCGGCAGCAGTCGCGCCTGCGCCTGGACGGTTTCAAAATTTATTATGTGTTCCTTATAAAAGGAAGAATGTAATTTCCCAATGAATACTGAACGTTAACGATATAAATGCGCTACTTTATATGTACAATAATATTATCGTATGGTTTCAGTGTGTAATGAAGCCATTTTAATTGTAAAATAAGTTGTATACGTTTAAGTAATTCACATAATTGAAAATACACATAGTTGATCCCTACTATTAATATAAATGTGACAGTAACTCTGTCTATATATTTGTTACTCTTTCAAGTTTCTTGACTCACATACCAACCGATATGAATTCCATATTTTCTCTATTGAGATACGGAACCCTAAAAAAGAAAAATAAGCTACTACACTGATATACATACATATATACACTCATATCACCTCTATGTGTTATCCACATTTTACCACTTCATTATTGATACAGTCCTAAAGGTATCCCAATCAAGCGGAGCATTCGACCAGACGCACGGCACACGCTGGTCACCAGTATAAGAAGACACCTTCACTTCACGCGGTTTTCTTTAACGAACAACGCATTGACCCAAAAATATATAAATTAGTATATAGCGCATGATATAATTTTATAGAGTTGATTGTAATAGAGCCAAGATTTAATAGTTTTTTTTAAATATGTAAAAAAACTAACATATTTGAACTCGTGTCTCTTCGAAATCGTCCAAGCGTTCTGCTCACTAAGCCATATGCTCTGCTATCAGCATTTTATTAGAATTTATTACAATTATTTAGGTTAGAACGCATGGAGGTTGCTAAGTTCAAATCTCAATCATGTTAATAATAAAATTTTTGTATCTTGCACATAGCCGTGCGTGTGTGCATAGGCAGTGCGTTCTTGGGAACCTAGTGTTAAAACCCTCCTATCCCATTAAATCTCTTCCCTTTTTCCATTTCCCGAATTCGAGAAATTGCGATTAAACAATTGTGGCTATAATTAACTCCTGCATTATAGATTTCAATTTTATTGTTATTTTTAAACAAAATAACGAAAGTTAACACGTGTTGTTCAAATGTATAGTCTATAAATTCATATAAAACTGCAACAATATATTTTATATATAACATATCGTAAGCTACCATAAGGGGATAGTATAGGCCAATATCCAATGGTGGTCAATCACAATGTAATTGGTTCAACAGCAAGATACCCGTGAAATGACCCCCCTGACGAGGGTCCCTCTCAGCTTTCTATTTAGCCCGACACACTCAAGCTTTGATACTTTTAAGTTTAATTTTAAGGATCGACACATTTTAAATTAAATTAAGCGTATTGTTTTATTAAATATTTGCATTTATATTTTTTGAATTGTTTTTTCATCTATGTTCCATATTTGAAGAATGCAAAAGAATGCCATACTTTATGCAAGGTGAACACAGGCAGAGGGAAAGTAGTGATAACGCACTTCATTGCACCCGCAGCGCCCAATTTTCGAGACATTGATTGGTTCTCATTTGTTGAAGCAATGATTGCTTCAACATGGGAGAACCTTCTTCAGTTGTTTGACAACTGAAGAATATGAGATCTATAAAAAACAATTATTATTATAAATTTGGACTTTATAGGAGAAGACATCTATGCAATATTTATATAGGAGAAGACTAATAAGCGATTCCCAAATCTTAGCACTTTGGAGGTGATTACTTCTTTTCACTCAATTGTCAATAACATAGATAAATTGAAACTATAGAAATATCAAATATGAATACCTCACAATCACAGGAATCTCAACTATATTCGGCCTTTAGCGGCCCAATTTCTACTTAACGGAGCATAAGTTTGTACATTTAACATAACTCTAATATACATTGCAAATGTCAGTATACCGTCTGTACGTACAAACAGTAATATTCAATGTACGGATAGCTGCATATTAGCAACACCCTGTGAACACAGATGCATGGTGCGACGCCTCTCTGTATAGAGCCACGTTAGGTTTACATTTAGAAAATTTGTAATCACTTCTATTCTATAGTAGAATAGGTCTATTTTACTTAAAACAAGGTATTCTAGAAGTGATTTCATTGAAAGTCAACTAGAGTGTATGACCGCAGAGATATTCAGCGTAACGTGTATGTATAAGGGTTACTAAATGTATGTATGAATGTATGAAAAATGTTAATTTTTATTACCATAATTTTGAGTCGAGTGCTTCTAATGAAATGATTAGCTCTCAAATACAAATAGAAAACAGTATATTTATTTCTTTAAATAAAAACTAAAAACTAAAGCTAAAAACAATAGTCTTGTATTAACGACAAATTACTAAAAATATTTAAGCTTTAAGCTTATATTTAAGCTTTATACAATATTTTTACACATTTTGTCGTAACTAACATACAAATATAAGAATTCCTTCAAGTGGAATCTGCATCCATAGCCGTCATGAATACGTAGTCTCGTTACGTTTCATATGTTAACTGTGTTATTTATATGTAGGCTAATAAAACTTTTTTATAGCTTTACGCTGTATGTCTATAGCAGGGTAGACAGAGGTAACCTAGCGTTAAAACACTCTGCTTCCTGCCTCCCGCCCAGTTTTCGAAACTTTTCCAATAATCTACCTTATACACATAATGATATAATTTTGATATAAGTATCCATTATTTCCATCTTTTGAACATGCTTAGAATTGACTTGAGAATGACAGCTTTGATTGTCATTAAAATCTAAGGGACAATATATTCGCCCTTCCCATTTTCCCTTACTTACATTATACCTTAAACGATTCTTTGATGTTCGAACCCCTTTTTGGTCTTAACAAGAAATGCATTTTGTCTTATTATTTTGTAAAAGTCAAAAAAGGATTTAAGGTAATTTAAGTGGTTCTAAATTCACAAATATATATATATATATATATATATATATATATTATTTATATTGTGCTGTTTATTATATTAATATTGTGCTAACACACTTCATCCGACCGGTTCTTTTATACGGCAGCGAATGTTGGCCATCACTATCTCGGCAAACTCAGGAGCTTCACGTCACGGAAATGAAGATGCTGAGGTGGACCGCATACGCAACGCATTCATTCGAGGCAGTCTTGGGGTCCGTGACGTAGCGGACAAGCTCCAAGAGCGTCGTCTGAGATGGTTTGGCCACATTACACGCCGGCCCTAGAACTATGTCGCATGCTATATCAAGTGCCTTGCTATATCAGTTGCTGGAGTGAGAACTCGTTGGATGTCGTTATGCAGGACATGAGAGCCAATGGTCTAACCACCGAGGACGCAAAAGACCGTGCAAAGTGGAGTAGGTTGAGTAGGAGGGCAGACCCTGGCAATAGCCGGGATTAATGCCAAGAAGAAGGATTGTGCTAACACACTTCCTTCCCTATTTTCACCCAACTTTAAACATATTTATTTGGTAGTTAGTGGATTTCATAATATTCTTTACTTTTGTTGTTTAGTTTTACGTTGAATCTGTATCCCGAACATTACAGGAACAATCTGGGAACCAAGTGTTATGACACTCCGTTCCAATCGACATCTGGAGGCATTGTGTGTTGAGTGGGGGCACACTTTGCCACGTTACCAGAGCAAGGAAATCGTACCCTCACCCTCATGCGCTTACAGTCGCACGTAGCCCCTTTGCCCCTTGGGTTCAATCATACAATATCTCAAAAATGAATATGACGGGACTTCTAACATTTTCCTGCCCAAATCACAAATACAAGAAATGCACAATCCTAAAACAGAAATAAAAACATCCCTCACTTAAAATAACAAAAAAAAAACCTTTTCAAATCTCTATAATAACTACTCTATAACTACATACAAAAAAGTACTTTTAAATTGGCCTCGTGCTATCAAACAGCAGCCAGACATCTTACTAATGAAGTTATTCTCCCTTCCTGTCTGTTTAGGAAACAATTAGGTATTATTACAGACCCTAGCTGAGGGACACGCCCTCGCTAATGCGTGTTGCTCACGATAGGTCGCAGTCAAGAGGATTTTAAGGCATTCAGAGAACGAAAGGTACGGAATTGTAGGAATAGTTTTGTTTGTATGTTTGTTTGTCTGTGTTCAAATTTGTTAAATTGGATTGTATTGAAATGATTGAAGGGTTGAGATGTGGATTCAATCCCAGATTGGGGAAAAATTCGATTGTTCATACTTAATAACCAGGATAATTGATTGGAAAGCGGAGGGTAAATTGTATTAACGCTCAATTTTTTTGCCAATTCGTAATAATTTTAACAAGAGTGACCTAAATTCTAGCTGAGATTAATTACTACTAAACTAACATTCTAAATACGAAATTTTGTGACGATGGATGTTTGCTTCACTTTCGCACCAAAATTACTGAACGGATTTAGATTAAATTTAACGATAATACAGCTTATACTTCAGAATAACACATAGGCTACAATTTAAGTAAAGATTTCGTATGATTTGGCCATAATAACAATAAGCCTAAGCGGGCGAAGCCGCACATGTAGTCGCTCGTATTCTAATAAATTATTAATATACATACATTTGTTTGCTCACATTAACATTATAATATGTAACGATATTTACAAAACTCCATTTGGATACCGAATAGGAAATTCAGTAATTAGGAGGCAAGCGCTCATATCGTCCTCGATCTTACGTCAAGCGAACTTCTTTGACAAGTGATCCGTCAAGAAGAAAAGTAATTATTACTTTCTACGCTAGCTATCTAGATATGTACTTCATATAATAAACCATTCGATATGAAGATGTTTACTTTGACAACATATAATAACTCGTATACAAATTAGTTAAGTTACCAATATAATTATAATTTAACTAAAGGGGAACTATGTTGGAGATTCTTGATGAGTTTCGAACAGACGGTATTATGTCTAATGGTATTTGCTGTATTGGTTGTTAAATATAGAACTGTAGAATAATAGATTTATTGGCTGTATTTCGTTGGAAGTAGTGGGTTCGAAACCTGTGTCGATACAATAGTTATTGACAATCTGACAATGGCTTTTTATTATCTAATTAAATAATTAAATGTTTTATTTTATAATATTCTTTATAAATTATTAACATAAAATTTTTCTACTAGATAATTTTGTTAATAATTAAAAATGATATCTCTATGACCTTTTTGTACATGCTTGCATTGATTGAGAGAGACCAATGCATCGCTTTATCGAACCACACCGTTTAAACATCTACATACGCATATCCATCGTACAGAGAAGCTTTTACAGGCGATAGGTATGATTTCAATTCCTACTTGGAAAACTGATTATATTTCAAAAATATATTATCGTTCTAATGCGAATGCCGCTAAAAGTTAAGATTTTCTTTTAATAACTAGCTATTTTTCCGTTTATTCGATAAAATCATAATTCAAAATAAATGACTAAGAATTTAAAAACCAAATACCATTCTACTTCCCAACAGCGAACAGCAAAAACACATGTCGGGTCTTACATTCAACTTGGCTTCACTACACAACCCTTTACATTGAAGCAACATGCACATGCACATCCGCATGCATGCATCCACACACATACATGCATGTACATGTACATGTGTGGAGAAGACACGCCTGACTGTATGCATAGATTCAATTTTCTCACTAATGATCGTCTGTGTACGACAACACTGCGGCACTGACAGGCGTTGTTCTAGCTTACCGCTAATTTAGTCTTGTAATTAGTGGTACATTGAATTTTTAATGAAGTCATTTTCTATCTATTGTATACTTATATGTAGGTATATTATATAGTGTTTTCTTTGTTTGTTTCTAAAATAATTTCATGTAGGATTTTTTTTTCTTTAAGCTTCACGCTGTATACCGTATTTGGCCGGGTAAACAGTGGAAACCTAGTATCAAGTCACTCCTTTTACCATCTTTTGCCAAATTTTCGAAGCATTAAGTTTTCGGTGGCAGAACTGAACGCTGCTATTTTGCCTTGTTAACAAAGTGTAAAACTGTTTTTTTTTTTTTAAATAATAATTCAGTTCCCCTAGTGGGAACCCACAACCGCCATTACGCAAGCCTCAAGATTTTCAATAATGAATACAAAAAAATCCATTAAAATATTATCATAGCAGTATAAATAAATATTGAACTATAGATCTGTTATGTTTTAGAATCAGTTACTATAACTAACGTAGTAATTTAAGTTTCTATTGAACATGAGAAACTTAGATACATAGTTTCACGGTTCAATCATAATTGAAGGTAGGTTGATTGGTATATTAAGCTTCTCCTACAATGTAAATAATAGCAATATTAATATTAATTTTATATAAGACTATTGTAGACATTATTAGATATCGAATATATATATATATATCATACTAGTGGGCCCGGATGCGGCTACGCCGGCTTGAACTATACGATTATTTATTAAATATATTTATGAAATTGTTTTCGGTTTTCGATAGAATTTATAAGAAAATATAAGCCTAAGTAATTAAAATAAGTTAAAAAAAGAATAAACAGTGGATATTTATTATTAGATAAAATATCTGAGTAACCGAAATGAACAAACAAAAGAAGTAAAAGTAACTAAAGGAAATTCTTAATATTAGAAAAAGTACCTAAAGTTTGCCGTGCGCGCGTACTAAACATTTTTCTATATTAAATAATTAATAATTTTTGCGAACAATATTAAATAAAATCCCAAATGATTAAAATTACGATATTTTAAGTGTATAACATCGGCATAGATAACCGAACTGATATAAATTAGTAAGTAGTAGTAGTAATAAGCAGCAAATAATTAAATAAAAATTAACAGTAATTTGAAAATGTATAAAAATTTACAAAACCATCAAAGTCATCTGCCCGTTCGCGTCGGTCGTACTATACCTACCACTCGTAGGCTAGGTCATTCTGAATCACTGACATCTCCTTAATTATTTGTTAAATTGTTATACAGTAAACCATCTTACGTATAATTTCCATCTAGATGAAATGCTAAAAGTGACTATTATATTTATTTTCATAAGGATGAATATCAAATTATAGAAATCATATAATTTTTGTTAATGTATACAAATCTATATCTATAGTATATATCAACGCGGACTTTTTTAAACAATATTTAAGGGACAATATTTTTGGAGAATATTGTTTTTGTGTCTCATAAGGTTGAGTCGGCGCGCGCCATGTATGCGTTAAGCAAACTTATTTTGGGTGACGTTTTCTAACAACAAACTTTGCAAATCGTTGCTTAGCAACGGCGGTTGTTATAAACATGGCGGAATAAATTGCATGTCAAATTAATAAGTATTTTAATATATTGGTATATATCGAAAATATTACAAATATGAGAAAAAAAAGTATCCTATGTTCATCCCGAGACCCTCAAGTATCTCTATATGAGTATTTTATCACAATTAAATTAGCGGTTTGGCCCTAATTGCGTAAAAGACAGACAGACAGACAGAGAGACAGAGTTACTTTCGAATTTATAATATAGGTATGAATATCGTATTTTTAATTACGTGGACTTAAAGACGTATTTTTTCTTTTGGTTCGCGCTAACCGAAGGTTACCTTTACTCAATTTACTAAATGACAAATAATACATGCGTGAAGCTGAAAAAAAAATATTTTCCTAGAAAATCAACAATTTGATAACAGCTAATGTTATGAAAATAAATAATTATTATACTATTTTCCATAGTTTAAAAATTATTATTACATTATTTTACTTAAAAAGAAATATGATGTTAAAAAAAAAGCTAAATTTACATATAATTACATACAAGAAGTCCTACCGACTCAATATTCCAGTACAAACACCAGTGTAATAGAAAACATCTTGCTGCCGGCCGGAAGATGAGCGCAAACAGTTTCCGGATGTAAGTAAGTAAGGGTCTGCGACTACGTTATTTTTTAACCATGTTTACGTAACAGGAGAACGTCTTAAGATAAAATGCATTTTAAATTTTAGTTTTTTGGTTTTGAATAGGGTTTTAAATTTAAACTTTATTTTAGTTTGTTATAAATCTTTCTTTCCGAGTATACGTGTATAGAGACAAATCTTTGAAATTACCAGCTTCACGCTGTGTCCCGCACTCAGCAAGGAAGTCAGAGGGACCCTAGTGTTACGACACACTGAATTGTGGAGATATTTCACATTGAGTGGCGGGACTCCACGCCATGCTTTGTCTCGACACTAGAGCAAAAATGGAAAGAGAAAAAATGGAAATATTAAACATTTCATTTCCTATAGTGGTAATTGAACCCATAACCTGTCGCGTTAACAGTCACTCTCTGTGCCCCTGCGCCAGGAATGGTCGCATTTATTCTGATAAGAAAACTTAATTTGAGGAGAATCTCAAGGTTTATTCAGTAATAGTGATGATGCGGTGCGGTTTACGGAGGCTTTTAAAATACACACAGCGAGTGTTGTAGGCAAGTACACACTAACGCGTCCTGACGGGCTTGTGGTTAAGTCTATGGCAGTACTGTTAATGTAGTTGGAGTTGATACTGGGGTTTTTTTGTTAAATTATAGATTATAGAAACTATATATTACATACATTTAAAAGGAAAGAGATAAATAAAAGTTTTTTCATATAATTTATTTTACGCCGCACGCTTGCGGAATTATTTATTGGATTTATACATATATATTATTAGTTGAATTTAAGTTCAGCCTCACGCTTTATCCCTCATATAGTAGCCAAACTGGTAGGCAGAGAGAACACACTGTCAAGGGACTGCAATCTCCACTTTCCGCTCAAACTTGGTATAACTCGAGTTACTTTTCTGACAATATTTAAGACGTACCAAAGCGAGAAATCAAAAATAATAAAATGCTCTATTCTCCATTTCTCCGAATTGAGACCGAACATTTATTAGATTGCATTTAAATTGAGACGCTATTCCAATACACCACAAACTTGATATCCTATAATTTTATCTTTTATGGAAAGAAATTTAGAAAAAAATATAACATTAACTGTATATTAAAGCAACATTAACGGTAGTTCCAGTCCCTGTAATAAGTTTACGCAGTACATCGTTTCTCCATCCCTCTTAACGTTTAGGCTAACCAAGTTTTTCGGCACTCAAATCTGTGCGGCGAGCTTGGTGTTTGACGGAGCCCTAATGTTATGTACAGTTATTTACTCTAATATATACTAGAAGTATGTATATAATATTTATGTATATAATATTTCCGCATTATTTCCGCAGTATTAATATCCCGCATATGTTAAGACACCCCTTTTCCAAATTCCGCTCAACTTTCCAAACATTTCGTGTTGAATTATAAACTCAACGTCCACTTTTTCTTTCTTTTTACCAAATGGAAATCAAACCCATTACTCCCACTGTGCCACAGCAGCGACTTCTATTATAAATAATAATGCACTTTACATCCATACAACGCAGTATAATTGCACGTTGTTCTAATATTATATAATTACACATAGAAGTAGTGTCATCTTTATTTACTCGAGTAATTAAATCCACTATTATTACATTGCAATCGCGGCAACTCTATAAGCTGTTATTATAGATAATTCTAAGTATAGGTTGGTCTCTATTATATGTAATTTATTGTGTAATTTTATGGAACTTTGCTATATTGTTTACTTAGATTTGGTTAATAATTTTAAAATACAAATTCAGATTTTTTGTGTAAATCTGCCATAAACATTTTGCATAAGCTATCCTATTGGACGCACAATCTCATCTTTCTACCAATATGAATGATATTAAATACTAAGATCTATCGGAATACAGCCTTAGGTATTCAAATACATCATCAGACTATCAAATCATTATGATCAAGTCAAGTTCAAGTTACTTAAAACAAAAGCTAGCGATGGCTGCATTTAAAATTCTTGTACCTGCAACAAAAAAACAACATAATTTACTTCTCAGACAAAATAAACATAAAATCAAAATGGAAACACCGGAAAAGCCACACAAATGAAAATGGAAAATTGGTAGGATTTCAGAGAACCCAGCAGCCGTGCTCATATCGTAGCCAGAAGCACACCCATTCGCAACTCTTTCATATAGAACAGTGATGTGATTACACGCATAACTCGATTTCGATTAATACTCCAACCGTACACCGAAAACTACGGTTTCTGGCGTTCGAAATCAAATATGTAGCTCTGATAAGCCTTATCACTACATATTTGGGCTTATAATTGACTGGAGAGTACAATAATGGTGGTATTACATTTGCAAAATGTGGGAAGCATGAGGAATCCAATTATTTGGATACAATCAACGAGGGATCATCATGGGGATGTGTCGATGGAGAAGTTATTCAATGGAACAGTTAATTCTAACGAGTTATTTGAGTTAACATGATTGCCGCTAATTTGGTCTAATACACCTAATTAACGGTATTTACGTTAATTAGGTGTATTAGACCAAATTAGACTAGTTATTATTATTTTTTAATTATAGTTGTTTAATTAAGAGTATATTCAAATATGAAATATAGAGCAACCATTGTCGAAGCAGTCGTTCGATATTTGTAGATACAGCCCTTTATGTAATACTTATAGTAGTATACTTAACCTACTTTATGTAAATATCTATTCATATTTATACGATTATATGAATAATATTGCCAAAGTCTCAGAAAACATCGTTGACATTGAATAAAATCACCGTTCATTCGGTGTAATGGTTGCTTGGAATGGCAAAGTTTGACAAGAAATATACGAGAATGTATGAATTGACAACGGGATGACTTATTTTTTCTTATACTTTTCCCTTATTTTTTTAGAGGTACAGGCAGGCAGGTAGGGGTGTAAGTTTGGTTTATAGCTAATAACTATTTTGATAAAAGAATGAGTAGGTTTGGTTATGTGGTATTTTTTTTTTCGTTATCTATATATAACTTCCTTGACTGAGACTTGCATACAACGCAAATATAAAATATTATGGAGTGGAGGGGAATTCTACAAACGTTATTAATATTACGTATATTTATAATAAATATTTTAGGTCCTTTGATTATAGATAGAGCCCTTCGTAGGGCAACGATGGTTATGGTTTCGAATATCACTAGGTGCAAAGAATTATATTACCACTTAACAAGCGATGTCTTGAATTTAGTTATAATTTATATTGAAAATTTGATTTACTCTGCCTACCTTCTATACGCGGAACGAATTTTAAGCTAAAAAAAGATATCTAATAAAAGAGATATATTAAAAAAAAACATACTTCTAGATATTACATGCAAACAAACTTCCTTACTATAAGCATTGCTCAATCTTTATTATTCCAAAAGAATCATTGAAAAAACAAGTCTACTACTTCCCAAGACTAATATTTTCTTAGCAAAAAGAAAGGGGGAGTTAGGCCATAAATTCCATACCTATTGATGGTTAGTAGAGCATTAGTTCTTCTTTTATAGTTCGCGGGCTATTCAATTGAGAAAGTAGCTAATGGAGATCTTTATTGCCATTTATTTTGGACCTGAAGAATTAGGGTTGGATATTTTAATTTATTGTTTCTGCAACGTCGATGTTCCATATCTATCTTGCAATACGTAATGAGAACACTTATTTAATACAATTTATTTAATTTTGATGATTAATTTAAATAAATAGGTAGGAATCGAACCTCTAACTGTCGCGTTTACAGTTGGCACTGTGCCGCTTCTCCACGATGGCTAAAATTATATAATAAAAAAAATTAATTAATTTTATTGTAAATTCCAAAGTATATATATTCTTCCTATCCTAAACCCTATTCTTTTTCTTGTCTCTGTACATTAAGCGTAGTGAAATAACAAAAGTACCGACCGCTAAAACGACGTAATCCCCTCAGAACCCTCTAGTTTTTACGTAAGCTTTCTCACTTTTCGCAGAAATCCAATATATTGCGTGTGGATTGCACTGACTCGAGAGAGAAAAATTATATTAAACCATTCCCCTGAACAGGAATCGAACCCAAAATCATCACTCAAATACAACACTTAAATCTAATAATAATACACGTATAGAGTATACCAGAAAGCAATAAACCTGTAATTAACGAATGCAAGCACACAACGTCCACATGTCGCGTGGTAGCGACGAATCAATCAATTCAGTACATTAATAATTTTCATTCGAATTGTGGGTATTTGTCAATTTAAAATATCGACTAGGTCTACTGTAAGCTGGGAATAAGTAGATGTAGCTTAGATATAGTAATTCGAGGTCATTGTGGGTCAGTGGGTTCAATAATAACTCGGCGAATTAATTGTTTTCATTTTCTGCTTTGATAAGAAAATGCGAGGCGTTATGTTGTGTTTCTGTACACACAAATCATATGAAACGGTCTCCAGTCGAGTACTAGTTTTTTTCGAGACTATCCCCGGGTACGTATCTAGGTAGTACCTTGGTACAAATATGCAGAGGGAATCTGGGAACCTAGTTCTAAAACACTCCGTTCACATTATGACACTCCTGTTCTCCACTTTCCGCTAATTTTTCGACGCATTGCCTGTTGATTGCATCTCATGTACCACTTCAAAAAAAACTAATATGTCGTTGTTGCACCAAATAAGTGAATTCAAAATTCATCTAAGAAACCAGTTTATGTATATAATTTCACAACCTGAGGCTTATAAATATATAAATACTTTTTGATTTTAACAGGTATATTCTTTTTTATAATTTTAAAATATAATATTAAATGTAATTATATCAGAATTCAAACTCATATAACGAAGGTCCTACTTCTATAATTGACTTGGAATAGTTAATTTTCAGACTACGACCTAATAAGTATACTTATAAGGATCAAAGCGATGCTTTTTAATTGCTCTCTCCACTCACCTTACCACTTCACACCCTTCAGACAAAACACTTGCAGTGTAACTAAAAAGGTGCATTTAGAATAGTAAAACTTACTTAAAGAATAGCGGTGTTTGATAAAGATTACACCTTCAAATTCGTTTTCAGATCCCAAAAAATAAGAGACTAAATTAGGCCACTCCGTTCCCCACGCCGTTCCCCACGCCGAATTCTTGAAGCATTGCGTGTGGAACTCAACGCCACGGTTTGCCTTGGCACCAGAGCGAAGAAATGGAAATATAAAAATATATTAATTTCCTTGAGCGGGGATCGAACCCACAAACGTCACGCTTACAGTCAAAAGCATCTCAACTGCGCCACGAAAGTAACTATATTTAATAGTAGGTAAGTTAAAATACTAATTATAAAAAAAAATTAAATATATATAAGGCATTTTGAACTTTTAAATATATAACGCAACCTAAACTAAAAAATGCAGTGAAAATATCACATAAAATTAACTGCTAAAAACGCTCACCGACTCTGAATACTTCTAATTTAACTTCATAATTTTCATTTTTGAGCTGTATTTTTTAAAATTTTAAAAAATATAGGTAAAAAATGTATGCAAATGAAACGCTGGCAGCTCCAAAATGAACGCGAATGTGAATGAATGTTTGCAAATTAACAACGCCGCCTGTAGCTTTATTTTATCAAAAACAATTTTCATTTATTACTTGCTAACTGAATGTTTATATAGATGCTATAACACCTATATAAAACTAAAACGAAACTATCCAAGCAAGCCGAAAAAATATAGAATGTCGAATATTATTTATTTTAGAGATCTATTTTAATTAGATTTATTAGATTTATTTTAGGGATAGTGGGATGGCAGCGTACCAATAAAACAATATGATTTTAAATTTGAACCTTACCTCAAATGGAAATCGAACCCATAATCAACGTTTGTTCTATCATACACACATATATAAACTTACATATAGAAAATTATTATAGAAGAACTGTATTAAAACAAAATATTTTGCTTTAATTATTCACAAAATAAACAAACTGCCAAAGCCAGAGTCATTTCAAAGCACTTTGCACTCAATAATATTAATAATTTGTGAATTTTAAGTTTAATAATAACATTTAAAAAGAATAAAAATATTTCTACGAGTCTGGTGTGTTTTTTTGTATTGCCGATTAAAAATATATTTGTTTAATTACGCTTCTTTCAAAATAGATATCTCATATTAAGTCACAATTATGGCGTAATCTAACGCATTGTACTAGGAAAAGCATAAAGAAGAAGAATATAGAAAATGAAAAAAAAATACATAAATCATAAATGATCGAAATAAAATATTTAACTTATATTATACTATATATAACTGCAATATTTTTCTAAAACGAAAATAACATTTAGGTACAAAAATTATAAGAAGAATATTACGAAAGAAAAAATAAACTAAAGAGACTTAATAGCTCAACCAACCCGTGTAAACACGAAATCGAATTTCTCAACATCAAACATTACTCCATACGATGTATCCCCTAATCTTTAAGAAATATTAGAAAAAAAATATGGAATTCGAGATCAAAGGCCCGTCACCTGCACGTATTTATGAGCCAGTTTAGGTAAAATGGCACTTGAATTTGGACAAAATTATTTAAAAAATTCAAAAAAACATTTTTTGATCCCTATTTAGAAGTGATAAGGTCTATAATATTTATTTTTTACAGTAAAAACAACATGGTAATAATCAAGAGGCTTTTAAAGTTTAAATGCTTGGTGAATTGAATTGTTTTCCCGCTAACCGCGTGTTAAAAGCGCTGCGGCTTGCGGCCTGTCGGGAAAAGGTGCGTTGACTTTGTATGGCGACAGTGCATAATGGATAGCCTGTCGTTTTGGTCTGGATATAGTATAATGATATATACTAAAATTATATTACTACAATATATATATGTATGTTCATAAAATTTAACAAATAAAGCTAATGAAAATGCTAATGAAAATCATCGATCAGTGCCCCACACTCGAAAATTAGTAAAGCAAAAAGTTTTCTAATGTTTACTTTAAAACAGCGTTTTATTTGTTTTACATTTAATTATTGAATTCGATATAACTTGATTTTATTTTTTATTTAAGCTATAATAAATTGCTAATTTGTTTGATGGCCAAAAAGTTTTTCTTTGAAGACTTTTATAACAAGTTGCATAATTGTTTTTTTTTATTTCCTAATAAGTATCTATAAAAAGAATGGTTTTTTCGTACAGCAGACTAGGCAAACTTAGTCTTAAGAGACTCCGTTGCCCACTTTTTGCCAAATTTTCAAGACATTGCCTGCTGAGTGGTCGAACTCAACGCCGCCTTTCATCTCATAAAGCGGAGAAATCAAAATTAATGAAATATAATCATTCTACCGAATAGGGATCGAATCTTTATTGCAAAGTAAAATTAATGAAATGAAGGGAAGTATAAAAACTATTTTGCAAAAAAAAAAAAACTTTATATAATATAAATAAAAAATAAAAAGTAAAGAGATATATTTTTATGTATAATTACACTTTGGGAGAGATTGGAATCTGGGACTTTGACTCAATACAGTACAATATTTTCAACTAATTACTCGACTGGGAGCGTGGCGTCTCCTGTAATCCGGCTACTCGGAGGTCGGGTTCAGAGGATGGTTTGAGGTCGGGAGTCCTGGCGCTGTGTGGCCCATGTTGACTGGACGTCCACACTAAGCCTGGTGTTAATATGGACCCCCCGGAGGAGTCCGGGGGGTGCAGGTTCATTAAAGAGGGGCGAACCGGGCCAGGGGGGAAACCCAGCAGCCAAAAGTCTCCGCATCGGGCAGTAGTGGGATAGCGGCCGGAAGTGGGCGCGCAGCGACAGCCCGACCAATACAACCAGACCTGTTCCTTTTTGCATTTTTTTAACGATGAATTAATTATCAATTTTTTTTTATAAATATTTTTTTTTTAATTTTTTTTTTTATATATTGTGATCTGTAGTTAGAATTTTTGTATTGAGTAACATTATTTTCTATAGTTACACCTAAGAGTATCAAGACACGCAATCATTAGGACAGTTTAGAATATAGTTAATCCGCAAAATAATAAAAAAATATTATATGTTGAAATAATATTACTATTAAACCTATTTAATAGGCAATTAAGTAAAATTCTCAATCTTAATTAATTTATCTAAATGAAAATATTATTTAAATTGAAAAAAAATAAACATTCATAATTTTTTGACAATTTAAAGTTCAATTTAAAAATAACGTTACCATTTTTCTAGCTTTTAAATACAATTTTTGTATTAAAATCTTAAAATTTTTAATAAAAATTTAAAAAAAACATAGCCGTCTAGAAATGAACATTCTTGCTGAAGTGGCACGATATTGCCCACCGCCCTCATAAACATAATTTTAAAGTAATCAGCTCTTTGTGCACATTTTCAAAGGCTTATTATCCTAGGTTATGAAAGTGCCTGTTAGCAGACTTTATACGAAATATATTTTTTTATTTTCTCGGATATAATGTTCTTTTATAGTTAATAATAAATATTTATATTTTTTATATAACTGTATAGACGCTAACATTTGTAAGAGGATAATAGTATAAAACTTGTTAAATTCCTTTTTAAACATTCCATTTTGAAAATATTGCTTTTATTATAGTCAAATAGTATTAGTTACTATTTTAGTTGCACTTACTATATAAGCTTAATTGTAGATATTAACAAAACAAAATTTAAGTGTAGTTAAGGACGTCGCGGCGCAAGAACACAAGCTTAAGACTTGTGGATTCGATTTTCACTTGAGGGAATAAAATAAAATATAATAATAAGATATAATTATATCTTTTATATCAAAATGATAATAAGAATATATTCTTAAAATAAACTTTTTACTCTTTATTAAACTTATGGCAGTGTCATCTATGAAATACGTTAATATTTATAATAGAAATGACCAAAGCATAGTTCATTTTATCGTTGATAGATGGTGGTAATTATTAAATATAGAGTTATTAAATATACTATAAAGTAATAAAACATATAAAATAGTACATTTATATATTTTATGATTAAATAATACATTTTAAATAATCTTAATGTTTTCAACTTAATTAATTTGTATTATGCCTTATAATTGTAGCCTCACAATAATATTGACTATGCAGTTCATTAAATATACAACAGATGGCGCTCTTTTACATAATATATAAAGACTGATTGTTTATGACATTAATTATTTTATAACATTTATTTGTTTTTTTCTGCTATATTTTCTATCTGTTCTTTTTGTATGTAAAAGAATCTAACTATCTTATGTTTGACCAAGCCAAGTATCTCCAGATACTCCATGGGCCTATCTAGAGATATTTTCTGGTGGGGGTCTTTGGCTTTGAACACATACTTATGTTCATGTAATTTTTTTATTTTATTTTATAGTAATATTTGTTAAGTAGGCACAAGATCCTCCTCTTAATTATATATACGCACATACCAACCTTTGAAAAACAAAATAAGGAAAGCCTTCAAATAAAAACAACATATCTATATCTAAAAGTTAAAAAAAATATACACTTATAAGATCCCTGCGCGACGTCTGAACTCAGTTTTAGTTTTAGTTTTATATTTTAATAGATCTAACAGAAATGTATGACCTCATTATATTACAGATGCTCGCAATAAAGTACAAATACATATGTATTTACAAGATGTTTCGAGTGAGCTTAGAGTCGCTTCGTGTTTTATTATGCTGAGCGTTCGGTGGTTAGCCTTGTAATGTGTAAAAACTCACGTAGGAAACTGTAGGTGATGTTTTAATTACATGTTTTTGTATGAAATTGTATTGTAATATAATTAATCTTGTATATTTTAACCCATTTAGACCCATAGCCAAACTAGCAGTAAATAAAAGGTTTTTTAGATAATAATTGATAGATATCGATGTAAGAAAATAAAAAACCTAAAAAAAAATTTAATTACTTTTTATTTAAATATAAAAAAAATGCCGTCCTTAAATGGGGCCAATGGGCACATCTAGTATATAAATTTTCGAAAATATTTTTGCGACACGAAATGTTTTATAACACTTTTTACACAATCAACGCATTTTTTATGGCACATTGCACGTCTCAGTTGCTAGCAAAATGTTTGGGAGCAGCGGTCTACCCCGTGGTGCTGCAGGCTTGGTACTGCAGAAGCTGCTGGTCGCATAAATAGGTTGATATTTTCGTCTCTTAAATCGTGACGAGCGATGTAACGAAAAAATCAAGCTCATCTATCCTGTTTATATTGGTTAGCAAGTGCATGCGCCGCGAATTTGCAACAGCAAGATCCTATGTATGTGTGGATAAAACCCACCACCATTTTGTGCCACGTACAGCATTGCTATATAGGTAAAAAGATTGATCAGCCTGATCAACCCCGCCCATACCACACTGTCAAACCTTCGCACTAATAAAATTTGGTTAACTTGGTAAAAGCAGTAATCAAAATTGGATCGGTTTTTCTTTTCATATCCTTTACTGCCGAGTTTCATCTTTTAAAAATTCTTAATAAACCTTGTATATTAGTCGTAGCTGGATCACTTTTACACCAACGGGGTTGCTTAAGATTACGGTTCCTCTACGTCTCTTAGCAAAAGGTTGATAATTGCTACTGTCTCAATTTTCATTGCTTCTATTAGTAAGCAGGCAGATTAGCAGTGCTTCGTATATTGTTATCACCTCCTTCTTCGTCGATTACTACACCTGGTTCTAGAGGCAGCGCAACTAAATATACCTCTCCGAAGTCTTTTTCTTCAATAATTACAACTGCGATTGCTTCTTGAAGACCCTTATATTCATTGCGACCGCTAAATATCCTAAGAGTCATTATGAACTTTGGATGGACATGCGTATAAAAACATAAAAATTTACCTCTGATGTGCCCATTGGCCCCAATTGGGGACAGCATCGTAAAAGTTGAATTTGTCCTATTACGACTCTTCTTTTCTAATCAAATGTAATTATATTACATAGAATACTAAGTACTTAAGTATGTTTTGTACCAAAACAAATGTATTTAGAAGAAAAAGTTAAAAATAAAAATACTTACATTTTGCCTTCACAGATTTCGTGAAACAGCTTTACAAAAGGCACGAAATGAACGATTGTAAAAATTTTTTAATTGGATTTTACGGCTACAACATAAGGATATACTACTTATCTTTACAATTCTAGACATAAACTGCATAAAAATAAAAATATAAAAAAACAAGGGCACTATTGTAGGTGTACCCATTTGGACACGGCGGGTCTATATGGGTTAAATTGTGACGTTGTATTCTGCCAACTTCACGCATATGACAGGATAGGCAGATATTAATAGTGTTAAGACACTCCGTTTCCCACTTAAAACCCAAATTTTAAAACATTATGAATGAGTGGCGGAACTCAATGATGCGGTTTGTTTTCTTATCACATTGAACAAAATTTAAAAAAAACATATATCCGAGTAGAAGTTGAACTCTAAACCATGGTGTTTCCAGACAGACGCCGCGCCACAATTACCTATAATTACATACATTTTTCATCAAGTAATATAATAAAGCCGCCAGTTACATAAATAAAGTACGGAACTTCTCACCGACATTAGTATGTAAATTAGATACTATGTGCAAATACATTCGATCGTGATCTACACTGTGTTTAATTTGCGATAGTATCTCTTACTGTTGACACCCTATAGGAAACTTGTTGGCACCGGATTTAAAGATATAATATATTTTTTTATACAATTCGTAGAGAAAAGGAGAATTGATTCTGAAAAGTCTAAGAGAACAAGGCAAACACCACGAAAGCATCACGCAATACCTTCAGAATTCGGGAACGGAAGTGTCTTAACGTGAACGAAGTGTCTTTACACTAGGTTCTTAGATTCCCTCTGCCTTACCTGCTGCTGGACTTTAGCTTTGAACAGATCTGCTCATGTAAAGGTGTTTTTCTTTTATTTATAGGGTATTTTTTATAGTTAATGTTAATTTTCTGATTGAAAATCATTTTATCCTACTACTATTAGATATAAATATGAAAGTTGAGGATGGATGTTTGTTGGCGGTACTTTCTCGCATATACTATTAAATATATTTAGATGATGCTTTACAGTAATATAGCTTATAAATCAAAATGACGCAAGCTAAAAATCATGTAAAGATTTTGATTATAATTTTCTTGTAAAGAATTCGGTTATTACATTACATTAAGTTTAAGCGGGCGAAGCCGCATTTGGGTCACAAGTAAACATATATGTTCTTATATTTAGCAAATCATAATAATATGTCAACAATAATTTATTAATTATAATTAGATAACTCAATCATGTCGTGTAAAACGTACAACTTGTCAATATAAATTAAAATCGATTTATTGTATACATTTTTTAGTTGCGTCCTGGTAACTTGCAATTGTCACGATTAGATTTTTTATAGTAAAGTACCTATTAATTTTGCATATAATAATTATTCTTTATCGTTTGTTGATACTATTATAAAATAGAACTTAACAGGATGTTAAAACGACAATTGTAACTTAATTAGGGCAGTTTTTACTTCATTTTTCTTTTAATTATTTTTATCAAGTTACTAATTACCACGAAGTATACTTAATTATCTATATGTGGGTACTTGTAAGTGAAACATATAGTAGTTAACATTTTCTACATAACTGCCACTGCGCTCGATGGTGTGTTTTTTTCTATTACATTAAAAAATAGTATCAAAACCTACAAAAAACAAGTAAAGCCACAGTCCGAGGTAAATAAAACAGAAACGTACGATTAACATCGTCGGGACTATTTCAATTCGGTATCTCGTCGCAAAGCAACCGTGAGAAACACTACATATTATTGCTACAGCAAAATATTATTGTAGTACTTGACTAAGGTCATAATAACCGATTATTATCTAACAGACGTGAATTGCAAAAATATATCCATACCTATATTATAAATTCGAAAGTAACTCTGTCTGTCTGTCTGTCTTTTACGCAATCAGGCCCAAACCGCTAATTTAATTGTGATAAAATACACACATAGAGATACACGAGGGTAACGGGATGAACATAGAATACTTTTTTCTCATATTTGTAATATTGTCGATATATACCAATTTATTAAAATACTTTTTAATTTGACATGCAATTTATTCCGCCATGTTTATAACAACCGCCGTTGCTAAGCAACGATTTGCAAAGTTTGTTGTTAGAAAACGTCACCCAAAATGAGCTTGCTTAACGTATCTCTCTATTAAAAATAATTTCATAAATATATTTAATAAATATTCGTATAGTTCAAGCGGGCGTAGCCGCGTTCGGGTCCACTAGTGTTATGTATAACATACAAATTGAATACTATTAATTTGGAAGGAGAACAAATAAAAAAAGTTAAAAGTCTAAAGAGTTATAGTAATTATAAAAAAACCAATGTACTCAATCTGTATGGAAAGAACTAAAATATAATTTAATATCTAGAATCGTATGGTCCAAGCAGGCGAACCACCCGCAAATTCGTATATTGCATACTATTTTATTTTATACAGCGTGGCGCTGTATAAAATAAAATAGTATGCAATCCGTATAACAAAAGTTTAAGTGTATCTGTTGATTGGCGTCTAATCATAAATGCCTTTTGGAAGGTTGCCTTAGCCATAGCCTTGGCTCTCGTATCATCTACACCGACAGGCAGGTATGAAGAGGTAGAGTATTAAATTATTACTTTAAAATATTTTTAAATTGCATCGGCATAAATGACGGGACGTATTTCATTTACTTAGTGATATTTACTAGAATGTGTTATTAACTAAATATACGGAAAGTAAGAAAACAAAAACACTATTACTAGATTTATTTTAAACTTATAATAAAAAAACAAGTCAAGTACGAGTTGTACCCACGCATGAATTGTTCCGTACCCTTATCTGTGAAAACAGTATAATATCTTTTTTTTCAGATATAATATCTTTTTTTGTTTATTAGTATTTATTGTTTTAGCAGCAACAGAATTATATCCGTGAAAATTTTAACTGTCTAATTTTCACAGTTCATGACGTACAGCCTGTTGACAGACGGACAGCGGAATCTACGTAATAAGGTGCCTTTTTGCTTTTAGTTACGGAACCCTAAAATAAATAAATAAAGATAATAATTTTACAATCATGATTTCTATACAACACTTAAATCAATTTCAAAAGCGTAATATATTATGCATATGACTGTTTAATAATAATTAATTGATTTCCATGTGTTTACAATGTCATATTTACACTTAAACAATATGTACTAGCAAAGTATAGAACATTAAATATATTTTAAATCCGTTAGCGAGGCCGAGTGTGGTCTCTCATAGTGCAATTTAGTTCATGGAGATCCATTGTGCTATTGAATAGGTACGAACGAAGATATCTCAATTTAATGAACACTCCCATGAAAATACATTTGTATGTATATTTATGTTAACTTTTAGTATGCATATATTATATTGATAGTAAGAAATTAAAAAGGAATGTTTAATATTATGCCAAAACGTTGATATTTACTGTTTTGTCTTTATTATTACACCCTTTTCTGATGAATTAATTATTGAATATTGTCACTTTCTCGTCCTGGTAACGAGACGTAGTGTCTCAGTGGGCACATTGTGTCGTTATACTATGTTCTCAGGTTTCCTCTGCCTACCCTACAATGTATGGCATATAATATACATATACATAGCTAAAAAATAATTAAATTTCCAAAAAAAAATTTTTATTAACTAAATAACCAATATTTAAAATTTTATTAGAGCACGAGCGAAGTAGGTACTTACTTACGTTTGACCTAGCGTCATTTTATTATCCACTTTCAACTTTTACCTCCGCGCGTGTGGAGAAAGTTCTACTCCAATAAAGCTTAAAACTTTTTATACCTAATGATATAATACTTTGTTACGCATTTGGCGTTAACATAAGTTTCTAAATTTTCAATTTATGCAATATTTTTCTATATAAAAAGTAGAGATATTTTATTTCTCTCGAAACTAACAAAAAGTTTGAAATAAATATGCGATTAAAGGTGAAGGCATAAATAAAGAAGTGAAGTGTGAAGACTCTCCGTTCTTAAATTACGAAAAATTTTAGACATCTCATAGTAGACGCCGGAAAACCGCACTAGTTTTATGAGAAAGATTAAAGATAAAATATATATTACCCGTATAGAGATTGAATCTACAACTATGGAATGACACTATTTTTAATTTCATACTACATCAGGGTAGGTTGAGGGAACCTGGGAATCAATTGTTAAGACAATCCGTTCCCATTAGGATCTCACAGTTTCGAAACTTCTTACGTGGAGTGGCTGACCGCGAAACTTATCTCCTTACAAGAGCGGGAAAATTAATATAATTCACTCCCCCGAGTGGGAAGTGATCCCACTACCACCACGTTAAAAGTCATAATGGAAATATTTAGCTATTTAGTTCCACATATATATTACCTACAATATTACTTACAGTAGGTATACATAAATGAAATCTTCGTTAATATGTTTATATTAGCAAGCTAGCTTTACGTGTTAATAAGTCACGAGTCGAATCCTAATTTTAGATATTCATTGATTGCCTAAGATAACATTCAGATTGTACCCACTATAGTACTTTGTAATCTTAAAAGCTAGATATGCAATAACGCTTATGGAAGTATGTATTTAAAATGACGTAACCATATGAATATGTTTAATTTTTTTTTAGGTTTACGCAGTCCGGTGTCCTACATACGCACATAGCAGGGTAAGCAGAGGGAACCTAGTGTTTCCATTAGATTCCCTCTTGCACTTGCACTTGGGAACGAAACAAAATGAGGTAAACGATTTTAAATTGAAACATATCTATAAATGCCACAATGTCGAATAGCGTGTTCGAGGATTGAAATCTATTGGAGGACCCAGTTTCGATTTCCAGATGGTGAAGATGGTTTTCGTACAGGAAAGTAATGCGTAACTTTTCTACATAAACATTGTTGTAATATTGACGGAAACGTATAAAAATAAATGCTAAATATATATGATACTTTAATAAATTAATTAAAATAATTGCGTGTGTTGATCTTTCATTAAAAATAAAATAAGCGAACTTAACAAAAGTGTCCTTTGCTCTTAGAAAAAGTTTCTCAGTTCTCACCAATCCCCCACATCCGTGTAAGCATATCATCAATTAAAAAGGCAAATTTTCTTAGAAAGATTTCTAATTAATTAGGCAACCTTTTAAATATCGGTAGCTCAGCAGCAGCGAGACGACAGACCTATCCAGATCATTATCTCTATAAAATTATGGCATCCAAAAGTAAACGGCTATAATTCGCTTTTGGAATGTACCTAAACCTAACTTCTAAGAAGTGTTCACAAAAACTTAGGCAAATTCACCGGACGCTGTTTTTTTAGTGCCAAAAAATCGTTCATCACTTTCAAGGTTGGCGGCTAGACTTGCACAAAGAATGCTTGTCAGTTCGTCTGTTTGTGTATGTAGATAGTGTATGAAGTCACGCTAAGGTCGAATATTACTTATGTATATATATTTGGTTAAGATTATTTCTTATTTGCCGATGGGAAAAGGTATAGGCGAGGTCTTTCCCACAGACGTGTTTTTTTAAGTTTGTATTATAGGTAGGTAGGTACAATATACACAAGGTGAACGTATAATAGACACTTAAGTGGCACTTAATGTGATGTTTTAAATCAAAGTGTCATTTTTTATAATGTATAGTAATAATGTTGCATCTTGTAATTTAGAATATATAATGTTATGATAAGATTGTATGCAGAAGACAGTCGGTTAGAGCTCAAATTTTAACGAAAAGGATCGTGTAAATAAAAATCAATATTAGGAATAATCTCTAAAATATAATAAAAAGATAGAAAAGTCGATTCTGTACATGAAGGATATATAAAAAAAAATAGAATATTGGTTAGTTAACATATCGATTACAAAAGTTTAAAAGTTTCGTTTTTCCGACTATGTGCGTTGATTGATGGAAACCATAGGAACATTTTGCCGTACCAGAGCGTGGAATTAATATTATAATTCCTCAAATGTGTATCCAAGCTAGAACCATCACATAGACGTTGTCCTGCACTATAGTATCTTCTAGAACTTACCTATTACGACACTTATATTAAGAAAATCCATCCATCCATCCATCAGCCTTTCAATAAGAAAATAATAGGGATTAAAAAAATGTGTTTCTAAACTTTCCTTATGATTGCGTGTCTTGATACTATTAGGCGTAACAATAGAAAATAATGTTACTCAATACAGAAGTACTAAAACAATATTAATTGAACATTTATTTTCTAAATACAATTATCACTGCTCTTTTATATCATTCATGATAAATAAACTTATGAATGAATAATTGATTAAGAAAAAGATAGCAAAAAGGAACAGGTCTGGTTGTATTGGTCGGGCTGTCACTGCGCGCCCACTCCCGGCCGCTATCCCACTACTGCCCGATGCGGGGACTTTTGGCTGCTGGGTTTCCCCCCTGGCCCGGTTCGCCCCTCCTTAATGAACCTGCACCCCCCGGACTCCTCCGGGGGGTCCATATTAACACCAGGCTTAGTGTGGACGTCCAGTCAACATGGGCCACACAGCGCCAGGACTCCCGACCTCAAACCATCCTCTGAACCCGACCTCCGAGTAGCCGGATTACAGGAGACGCCACGCTCCCAGTCGATGAACATAACAAAAATGTTGTACAGTATCGAGTCAAAGTTCAAGATTCAAATCTCATTAAATGTATAACATTCCATTTTATTTTATCATATTGTATTTTAAATTATTTTAATTTTTGTGAACAAATTACATATATTGCAATATTTTTTCACAAAAACATATTTATTAACAATTCGGATTAGATAGAGCTATATGAGATTGTCACACAGCGTATGAACATACTAGTATAGAATGTCTCCAGCAGATGTCTCTACAATACTTTCTTTCCATACACATGTATTATTGTCAAATTATGTAGAGTACATATTTATTTTTATTTTTTTTAAATATTATTTATCTGTTTACAAGAAAAGGTATAAGTCGTATATTTTTGCATATAATTCAAATATACAAGGTATATTATATGAAATTATAAGTAACATATCCGGTATTTATTAGATCATAGACAATTGACTTCGCCCATTTTCACAGAAAAAAAAAATACATTTTTCTTTTCAACTTATAAATAAAGTATTTCTCTTTTTATGTAATAGAGTAGATCATTGGAAGATAGACGAAGTTTTATGGATTTTAATATGGTTTTCAATAACAAAAAAAATATTTGTGTTACAAATTATTTTAGTATAAGACAAAAATATATTAAAAAATCCTTTAAAAGGAAATTGAATAGACAACCATTACGTAGAGGCAGATATAAAGCAACTGAATCACAAAGGCGTCATTATAATAAAACATAAAACGCCATTATTCAAGAATTTACGTAATTCAAAGAATAAACAAGATGTGATAACATTAGCAACAGTAGTTTCGTATCTATTGTTCTGTATAATTATACTTTTCTACTTTCAAGAGCGAGGAAGCGTTTGCGTTTGTCTAATTTGCATACGATAGAAATCAGCCAAGGTCGGTAGTAATAAACTTAATTGTAGTTCTCATTATGTATGTGTTACAGTCGAACGTTGAAATTGATATGTTTCTATATTTGCCTAGTGCCTTAAATCTTTTTTAAAGTTTAATTTTATAATTTGTTTCTAAGTAATATAAGGCTTTGATCCCTCTAAAGCTTACTTTTAAGTATTAAAATCTATATTTTTTAAATGTTTCCTAATTGACTAACAGACAACGCACAAATGTTGAATTTTAATAAGAGGATATTGGGGAATGTAAGGGAGTGTTAAAAGAGGATTTATCAAAATTCCAAGCTAACTAAGTGACCAGGCAAAACTGGGAGCGCCATTGATTCCACATTTCACTATATCACATTTATATGAACTAGACAACTGGGTATCTAGCCATATGAGTATCTATTACAACAGTAATTGTTGTAATAGATACTCATATAAAAAATTAAAGGTATTTTTTTATATTTCACTTTTATTAACAGCGACATCTAGTGTTGGATTTTATAAGCTTTCAACTACGGTAGAGTACATTTAAAAACTATTTAAAATGTTAGTTTACTAGAAATCAATTAGGACTAGATTATTCATCAATTGTGTTATTTCTAGGTTTGAGCCCATATATTCTGAAAGGTATTACAATTTTCGGTAATAGTTAAGCAATATGTGTAGAGACAATCTAACTGTATCACTTCAATCTCCATTATTCTCTGAGAGTAAAATAGAGAATGGAGGTCTCTAGCTTTGTAGGCTTGACGTTAAATCTTTTATTAAGCAGGTTAGTGTCAAGTTCGTTCCCCGTTTCATGGCTGAATTCGAGGCTATCTATATTGAACGGCGAAATACAACACTGCATTATTTCTACCAGAGCGGAAAATTGAAAATTATTATTTTTTTTAGTCTAAGATCGTAGTAATTTACCTAACAGGAAGCTAGTTTTTAGAGTACCTATTTGAAAAAAAAAATCACACTTCAAGTATAATATAAATACCCAACTATCGATCAAATACCTCCCCACTGCGCCACCGGCGTCTTTACAATGAATATATTAAAATACTTCAGCCTCCCTCATTAATAATTAATAACTAATGAATTGATAATAAAAATTAATTTTGTCCACACATGCTATATTTAAGGATACAAATGTACTATAGAAATAGTTTTTGCACTACTAGCTGTGTATTTATTGTCAAATGGAATGCAGATAATTGCTATAAATACTTACTGGTTTTGCTTAAGTTTTTTAGCTATTGTATAACTTAACACATTTATAATTTAAACGTTAGAACCAATGGCAGGGTTAGCTATTAATTTTATTTATTTCTAAAACAATAAAAAGCCGATTGAATTTTATTATAATATCAATCACCTATACATGAATAAACAATTTGCGTCAATTACGTTGTTAATTATGTTGAGTGGTCAATGAATGATATGACTTATAAGTTAATTTTTAACAAAAAGAAAAACCGACTTTTAACAGCGAACTAAAAAGTGAAAAATAACTTTACAAAGATTTTATAAATTTGAAGTCGGTGCCAAGTAAAACAAACAGGCTTAGTAATCAGATATTGTAGTAAGGTTGTTGTAGAATTAGCTTGACACCGACTTCAAAATTATAAAATTTTTGTAAAATTCACTTTTTAGTTCGGAGTTAGAAGTCGGTTTTTCTTTTTGTTAAACAATAATTTACTTTACGATTTTTAGTGATGGGTAGATCTTAAAATGATGCTTCTTAAACGAGTGGTGATGGTGGTGGTAGTGGTTGTCAACGAGTGGTTGTGGTTGTCCTAAGTAAAACTTTATTTAATTAGGTATTATTTTTGTGCAAAGTTACATTTTGGTATATTGACAAGAAAATACATAAAATGTATTCGGGCGAATTGGGAATCTTCCTTTTTCGAAGTTGTTTGAAAATGAGAACATCCTCTTTTTTGAGGTTGGTTGAAAAGAAATGCAACGATCAAGAATCTCATTTCTGACATCAATTTAAAAAGTTTTTGCTAGTAACTATTACAGTATAATCCATTTTTTACCAAAAAAAAAACAATCTATCTGAATTTTGAATAGATCCCATAACCAGAACCTAACCAAACTTTCACCTAATTATCCTTGAAGTGTATCCTTTCAAATAAAATAAGAATCATCAAAATCGGTTTGCGCGACATTGAGTTATTCGTCTATTTGTCGCGCACATATCTAATGCAAATTTAAGACTTAGGTATGTGATTTTCTCATAGATACCATTGTCATTCGGGAAGCTTCACCTTTCAAATAAAAAAAAATATCATAATCGGTTCACCCAGTCAAAAGTTATGAGGTAACAAACATAAAAAAAAAGAAAAAAAAACAGTCGAATTGAAAGAAAAACAACCTTTTCTCACAGAAGTCGGTTAAAAAGTCTTGTCGATTACATAATTGTTCCTATATTAATTTGATATCTCATTATGGTAGGGTACCATGTTTACCTTTACCTTTTTATATATTTTACAATTTCCATAATGGTATTATAAAGGTAAAGGTACTTATTCTATAATAGTAGTAATATTCACGCTGTATCTGGCACATAGCATAATAGGCCTGAAGAAACCTGAAGTCACTTTCGTTCTCTACTTTCCATCAAACTCCAGAGGTATTGTATGTTGAGCACAACGCCGCGCTTTGCGCTGATGAATGAAGATATTTCATTTCCTCGAGTGTCATTTAAAGTGTCATTTAAATCTAACACTTCCACCTCGCTTCATCAATTTTTATTCAAGCTTCTTGAGATTCATATCTATACCTACTTATATTAATTAAAACTATCAATAACTACCAAGTTCAATTAAATACACGCCTTCCTATACATGTAGCAGAAGTCTGTTTTGCATCTCCATGTACTTATTAGGTATTCTAATCACGCCAATATAAAATATCGATAGCAGCACGCAATACGACATATAAAAACAAATGTATATTACGCATCTTCTTTATTTTTCTTTATATACAATTTAATTTGCTAATAAGACGATCTTTACTTTGTATATTTTATTATTACTAGAGACCCGCTCGCGGCTTCCTCCGCTTGAACTACACAATTCTTGTTTTATTAATCTGAATTACTTTCTGTTCTAAATAACATTATCATTTTAAAAATAATATACATGCATTGGAAAATTAAAAATTAAATTTCAATAAAAAAAATATTTTGTAGCAATTTACTCGAACAACGTACTTTTTACTGATATAACTTTTTTTTTATTTATGAACCGATTTAAATAAAATAAACACTGAATGTCAAGAGAAGTTTGCCAAAATATAATTTAAAAAATCATTGTTTTGGGTCTCACTATATCGATACATGACAGATTACAATTATTACATATAGATTAAAACAAAAGAAAAACACAAACACTTTTATTTGTTTTTTAGACTTATTGCAAACAAGTTACAGAACCCTGCCCAGCACTTGTTATAATAAATTTGACAAAATACATATCTGTGTACCTATCTATTTTATTCGCTGGATTCGCTTTATTAGGTGGAACTCAACGCCGTGCTTTATTCACCAAATCAGCTATATCATAAACATAATCTTCCCCGAAATTTAATTCGAACTCACACCCTTGCTCACCTATAAACAAAACAAAAAACACTGTTTTGCATATACACATACATACATACATACATACATACATACATACATACATACATACATACATACATACATACATACATTATTCTAATCATGTCAATATAAGATATCGACCGTAACGCTTAATACGATAGAAAAAAAAACAATAGATTAGAATGTCTGAATTTAATAGGATTAGTTGTATTACTTAAAGATTTATAGGCACTGTCAATGTTTTGTTTCTACACCGCGTGCTTGATTGATGTCGTTTTTATATTATATTACTATTATATTATATTTTATAATGAACCAGGTCTTATTAATGACTTAATTTGTGGGCACCGAGGCCGTTTTGGGTTCGATAACTACTCGAGGGAATTAATTATTTATTCATATTTTCCTCCAGAGATGTTTAAAGGATATAAGAAAACTTTTGGTAGATAAAACTGTGTGCAGTGTTAGCTTGAAAGTAAAAAGTTGTCCTGCAAGGTTACAAAGGACATTGGTTGTAGGTGGTATGTATGACCGTTCGTACAGGTCTACACTCTTTTCTTGTTTTATTGGAACGAAGTTCCTTACGGCAGGCTTGGAAGGGATAGGGATTTCGCCGCGTGATCGAACTAAAAAAAATGTGATAGCAAAACCGTAAGAAAAATGCGTGGAATAAAATCGTTAAATGAGACGTGCGCAGGCGCGACGGTCGCATACACAGACGAGTAGTGTATAATACCTTTCTCTTTCTCCCTCTTTCTTTTCGTTCTCTCATCATTTTTTTGCATGATTGTGTGTTATTGTTGTTTTTTCATTTTAAGTAATTTATTATTTCCTAAAATACTGAATTTCCTAAATACTTTCTTGTACTTAAATAAAAACTAATCAGCACAATTTAAGAGAAAAATCAAGAAAACCTACATAAAATTGAGCACGACTTTTTTGCAATTTGTGTCGATTCTACATTAGCCGACGGAACTTCGTTCCTACCTGGTGTTCCACGACACTACATTTATATTTTTTAGCTTCACGCTGTAGAAGACCACCAGACCACCAGTACCAGAAGGAACCTGGGAACTTAGTGTCAGACTCTCCATTTCCATTAGGACATTTTCGGTCCCCACTTACCGCCGAATAGTTGAGGCGCTGCGTGTTGAGTGGCAAAACTCAACGCCTCGCTTTGCCTTATTACCAGAGCGAGAAAATTAAAATATTAAATATTTCATTTCCCCAAGTGGTAATCGAACCCACACCGTCTAATAATCTTATAGTATTTTATATTTATAACACTAACTTATCATTCCCCGAAACATCAAATAAACTCTCGTCTTCTTAAACAACTATATTTTTTTATGGTAAAAGGACAAGGCAAACGAGCATTTGGGTCACGTGGTGGTGATCACCGCCGCCCACGACCCCGTGCAACACCAGAGGAGCTACAGGTGCGTTGCCGATATATATGTCTATCATGAACCAACCAAGCTATCTTCCATTCTATAACAACTAAAATGGCAAACACACCGTATGGAGGAATTACTAAGCGATAAGCAACAGCTGATACATAAATATAACATCTAAAAATATAAGCCCTAAAACATTCCATGTAAAAACAAATAAATTGTATATACAATAACAGATAAGAAACGAATGTTTCGTTCTAAATAACACCGTTGCCAATGATCTCGATAAGATTTGCAAGTGGTAATAATATAAAAAAGTGTAGTATGAAAAAACTTTTAAAAACTTTTTGTTCATGCACGAACGGTAGAAAAGATTAAATATGAAGAGTTTCGCTTTTGAAGCCCTGGCTCCATCAACAGGTAAGCTCGATGATACCTTATTATACGAGTAAACTACGTAAATTGCCAAGTTCCATGGTGGTACAATTATTACAAGTAGTTAAAATTCAATTTCTTAGATTTTATTACATATTTACAAATTTAGATAGTTACAAGTCGAGAAAAAAGAAAATAAAAATGAGAATATTTTAATTTCTTCACACTGGCACCATATCAAAAAAGCGCAGCATTGGGTTTTGCCACTTAACACACGCCTCGAAAATTGAAAACAAAGTGTCTTAAAACTAGGTGTCCTCTGCCTACCCTGCTATATGCGGAATACACCTTGAAACTGAAAACAAAATATAAAAAATGTAAATGGAGTGTCTTAACACTGGATTTTTACTGATACTTGGATTTTTTTTAGTCCCCTTTTTTTAAGCACAAGACACGTGTAGGTGTAGCTAAAAATAAGATAAAACAGTAGATACACATTCAAGGCAGATTATAGATTACGACAGACTCAGACTTCGTTTCGATTATATTATTATAAATATGCTTTTTTTTATAAAAAGTCCTATGTTCTTTATAAAAATACCTCTAAGACCACATGTACAAAAAAAATACACTCAAATTGATAACCTTCTTTTCTTACAATTTCTCAGTTATTTTGAAGTGAAAGCGAAACGATAAATTTAGATTTTAACTTACATATTTATAACATATGATTCTTTAGACTATAAGCTCCGTCAAGGTCAAATATAAACATTTATCCTTTGTGACAAAAAGAAAATACGGCGTTAAGTTCCGTTACTTATATTCAAAGTTTAATAAGAGCCACAAGTGTAGACCTAATCGACTAGCCACTAGGTTTAATCTGCCTACTACTTATGAAACTGGAGATGCGTAAAGACCAAAAAGGATCCAAAAAGAAAAGGAAGAAAATAAAAATTCCAATTAAAGTTACTTGCACCCGCACATCCGGTGAACACTAATGATCGGCCTGACAAAATCTTGTTTTTGCAACACATTCGTAATAAAAATGCTTTAAGAGATAAACTTAAAGTTAATTTACCTTTCAAAAAGATAATATGTGAATGATAATTAGGATATTTATTTTCTGTTATATAAAAATTGGAACTTTGCCTTTCTTTCTTTAGTTTACTTTCATGATGAAATTATTTAGGATTTCGGTAAAATATCTTAAAATTTACATACATATATCCAAAAAAACACCCATGATTATAATTTAGATTGAAGACGTTTGACACCGCCATTCCATATGCAATGTCTCCAGAATTCGAAGGCTGGAGAACGGAAATAATAAGAGTATGGCTACTTTTGTCATATAAAAAAACACATAAATAAATAGAGCTTAAAGTAAAATAAACACAATACCCTTCTTTATTCCCACAGTGAGCAAAAAAGAAAAAATGCATTACACATTTCATCTCTATATGCTGCCTCTTGTAACTTAAACGATGTCATCTACCTCCACTGAATACCGTTACAGCAAGTGGAAGAGCAAGTTAGTTGTACTGTTCTTATAATTGCAGTTAACGCTGCGGTATCGAGCTATTCGCGAATATAGTGCATACGGATGATTCAAGTGCAATTGATAATATTATTTTTGGTGACATATAATAATATATCTATTTATGAATTATAAAATCAAATCAGCTTCACGCCTGAACACCAAAGCGAAGAAATGGAACTGACGACTGACCTTTAATTTGCTAATTATTATAATGGATATAGCATATTTTACCATATTTTCAATAAAAACTTTGCTGTTATTTTAAATTATAATCGTGTCAACGTTTGCTAAATCTATGAAAGCATGTCGTGACTTTAAATCATTTGTGTCATATGCTCTATATTTTTCTTACACAAGGTGCTTAAAATATTTGCATAGTTTATTAGTCCATGTAAATATTCGAATTTACTGATTCTTAGTCCTTGACATTCTTTATATTATATAATTCTTTATGGAAACCGACAGTACTACAGATAATAGCGTTTTCTTGAACTCTATAAATCAATCATATTGTCTGACTTCCAAGCGGCCATAGCCCTTAATGGGCAAAGGTATTTTTGGATTGTAAAGTTTTATTAATTATTTAATATTTATCGAATAATTATCGAACAATAAGAAAATGTTATAAATATTTTATGGCCTGTAGGAAAAATACATATAATTATTAATTTATAAAGTAAAATTCATTAAAACTGCATTCTTTAAAATATATGTATAATAAATGTGAATAAAGTCGATGTATATATTTCAATGTGCAGACTAAAAATAGGCCAGGGATGGATTGTAACACCCAGACAAGGCACTCGATACTAATTTAAATCTAAATTTACATTTTATCTAAAACTTATAAAAAAAGCAACTATAAACTTTTTTCCGCGTATTAGAGTAGGTGGAGAGGAAGTAGTGTTAAGATATTCCGTTACCAACTTTCCAGACATTGTATATTGAGTGCAATTCGAAAGCCTATCAGAGTGAAAGGGGAATTTAACATAAATGAGGTTGAATTTTACTCCCGAACGGGATTGCGACGATTGGGAGCCACGCGTTGTTATATAGCCATATACTTTACCTTAACGCCTTAAAAATTTGTAACAAAAATGAAAGTTGCATATGCATTGGCAGAATCAATTATAATAGCAACTAGTTGAGAGCAGGACACAGGTGCTCTCCGCCGTGGGAAAGAATACCTTGATCTTGAACTACGAATCACTTTTTTTTCTCAATTTTGCTCACAAACGAGTACGAGAGAGGCTTTCATTGCGAATAAACAATCTCCTTGGACGTCCAATCGACTCGTTACAACTATTAATGGAAACTATACTATAAAATTACTACTGTAGCTCTTGTTGGTTCAATTTCTAATAGTAATATATAGTTGGAAGCTATCTTAAATTAATGGGATTTTGTTATTTCATTTCATTATTGTTATTTACTAGTGATCATTCACTTTGTTCACTTTTAATTTTTTTTAATTAGCATCAAATGTTAAACAGAGAAAGTCAGTGTCGAAATTTAGGTTAATGAATTTAGTAAACGAACGAACGCCCGACTTTTTCCTATCGCGAAGAATTTTTATTAATCGAGGTTCTCCGAGGTACATCACCCTGACAATTTTTACAAATTAAAGCGATTTTTTCCAATTCGCTATATAATTTAATACCGCAAATTTAAATACATGCATAATATCCATATATTTCATAGAACCTTAGATACCCTTAGGATAAAACCAGCACGTTAACGTTTTTCTAATTTATCAACTAATTTGATATATGTAGACCGCATCAGGATGTTCATAAATATACTATATTTCTTAAAGTTATAAATTACATCATTAAGAATTACATAGCTGGGTAATTTAGGTAATTAATTTAAGTCATTATACGAGTTTTAGTTTTTTTAGTTTGTTTTACACAGTAAGTGGAGAACCGAAGTGTCTTAATGAGAACTCAGTGTCTTAACAGGTAGGTAAGTAGGTTCCCAGGTTCTCTCTGTCTACCCTGCTTGGGGTACCATGTTTTATAATAGATTAAATAATAAATATTTGTATATATTTAAAGAAAGATAATAGTGATAGAATAAAATAAATACACAGTAATATTTTCAAGCAAAATTATTATTCCGACAGGTTAGCGGACTTAAGGAGTATCCTAAGTTCTTTAAATTTGTAATATTTTTATAGCACATTTTACTTTTAAATAAAAAACTCATTTTTCCATTTAACTTTTCACTAAGGTACCTATATGAAGTAATTTTATTATATAGGAAAGGAAGTTTTCCAAAATACATGCATGCAAAATGCATGCATGTTTCTGAGGTTAATGTGTACAAACTCACAAAAAAAGCGACAAAAAATTATAAATCATTATTTTGGCTTCTAATCCCGGTTAGGTACAATTTTATCATTTGTCTAATATATATAGATAGATATAAATATTCCCCCAATGCGGATCGAACCCACAAACATCGCCTACACAGACTAACTACGCTTCATTTATGTAGGTACACCGTGCCTATTACCACATTGCAAGACCCACAAACTTATTGGCGTTTAATTCCACACCTGGCCACTTGGTGGTCTTTTAAACCCCAAGAAAAAAAGCACCTAACACCTGTGAATATTGATAAGAGTAATTCATACGGACCTCTTGATAATGAGACAGATGCCGTTTGATGCCATGACCATATATGGTGAAGATCTACGCACCGTTAGAACTCAAGATAATTTCCTTCAGCTGTTTCCTTTCATTGCTTTTGATGTTTTTAGTTATTGTTTTTTGTATTGCATTGTATGTAAAATTTATTTTGATGTTATTTATGTATGAGAATGAAGTTAAGATATATTTAGAGAATGTACATATACTTATGTTAATGACTTTATGCTATAGACTAAAATAATATAAAACGCGCCGCAGCTCTAAACTTCGTTTGCTTTGAATACAAAAGGTTTTCTTAGCTTCCCGCATATAGCAGGGTATGCAGAAGGAATTTTTTCTAAGTAAGTATTAAGAGAGGATTTCCCATAATTCCTATGGTAACGGTAAAAATAAATTTAACGTAGTGTATTTAGCCCGCCAGAGGAGAAGGAAAAGGTAAACATGACAGATTGTGGGTTCAATTCCTACTCTAGGAATTGAAATATTTAATATTTTCATTTCCTCGCTCTAGTAACGAGACAAAGCCCGGTGTTGAGTTCCACACAAGGCCTCCAGAATTTTGTGAGAAGTGGGGAATGGAAATGTCTTAATGAGAACGGAGTGTCTTAACACTACGAGTAAGTTCCCTCTAACTCCACTATGCGTTTTACAGCGTGAAGCTGAAAAATAGTCAAATATTTTTTTTCACACTACACACATAATTTTTTTATAGTTATAACGTCATATGAATTTCCATTTGTTAAATACTAGGTATAAATTAAATTTATTTTAAAGTACAGAAGAGAGCCTTTGGCGCAGTGGGACCGGTTCGGTTTCCACTGGGACATGTTTTCAATTCATTAAATTAATAATTTCCTTTAAATATAATATACGTTCCTTCTACAATCATAATAAATATTGTAACTATATGCTTAAACTTATAAGTCAGTCAAGTCGGTAAAATATATGAATTTAATAAAACTTAATAATTAATAACTAATTAATAATAACTTACCTTAGTCCCACTCTAAAATTATACCTTTATGTATTAATAAGAAAATAGTATGTATATAAATAAAAATAATTTGCTATTAGTTATTAAAAGAATGTTAATATACGTTAGCATATGCGTTTAGTTAAAGGTGCATACAAAGGTGACAATGACATAGGTTTATTAATCATCAGTAAATTAATAGTTTTATTTCTAGTGCTTGCAGACGGCCGATTACATCCGGTGACTATTGGTTCGATTGACAGCTTTCGAAGCAGAGGTTATACGGGAGAAGCGGAGCGGAAAATAAAAAAAAACTCATTCTTTGTTTCGAAATATAACTCACCTAATTAATTCCTTACTTAATAATAAAAGAATTGGATTTTATTTTGCGAATCAACCGGTTATTCTTATAATATGCATAAAGCCTTGAATATGACTAAGAGATCCATTTTATTTATATAAAAAAAATAGTACAGAATTTTGTTAAAGTAAATCAAATTTTGTGACCTTTCACAAGCGTATTGTAATAAAATTAACATATTCATTAATATAAAACGCTTCCTTAAAATAGTTTTGATAAAACCACTAGCCCCATTTATTTAGTTATTTATTATTTCGTATAATTTCTATAATAGGAAATGTCAGGGTTTCTATTAATGTAGAGGTAAGGACCAATATAGTTCGCTAATTAATATTGTTCAGTATTTTTTTTTATTTTAGCGTGTAACTGTAAACGCGCGGCTGTGGATTCCATTCCCACTTGGAGAAAAATTGTTATCTATTAATATTTTGTATATAAAATAAACACACTCAAAAAATGTTCATACCCAAGATATGTAGATTCAGATTCTCAAATAATACGTAATGGCTATTCATAGGAACGAAAAAAGGAGAGCGAAAGAAGCGTTTTTAACTTTTTTGAACTTAATATATATTTTGAAATATATAACTGTATCGGCGTTAACATACACCACCCAATACCGACATAAATTGCTTGCTATGAAAAAAGAAATACATTTTTGCACGCAATTTCAATTCCGCTTCTTTCCACACGTACTTCAACCTAATTATCCCGTTAGTCCAGCCTCACAAACAGGATTGACCATCGATACCTAATTACGAAGAAGCATCTTACTTTACCGATATAGTATTACCACCTGTCCAAATAAAACAATAAATTTGCTATCACGTCTATGGAAGCAACAGTATGTTTTTTAATTAGACAACGGATACAATTATACTTTTTAATTTATATTTTTATTTATAGGATCTGTAGGTTTTTTTTATAGTAAGTAGTTGGAATTATCCTGCTCTAAAACATACGTATGTAGGTTTTATTTTAACAAGGTATAATTTAATTAAGTTAATTGTTATATATATTTTTTTATTTTTTTGTGTGGACGTAAAAAAAACGTTAAATCACGTTTTAGCTTTCAACAGATATTTCGATTATGCATAGTCTGTACCAAAGATCTCCGATTTCGGCAGGAAATATATCTAACATGAAAAATATATGATTTAAAAATATATCATTCTTTCTCTCTCATTTTCATAGTTCATCTTTGGCACAGCGAAGAAATTAAAATATTAAAAATTTAATTTCCTCGAATGGGAATAGAACCCACGACCTGTCTTGTCTGCAGTCACACGCCCCTCCGCCACGACCGGCCTCATAATTCATAAATGACCATATATTATAAGAACATCAAAGCTATATTTATGTGTGCATTAAGTGTTTAAGGAAAGTAATTGGACGTTACAATTAAGTACTAGAATATTACGTAAACTAAAAAGTAATTTTCAACATAAACCTACAATTATTAGAATTTCATACATTGTTGTATGAAAGTTTATGTATGTGTCCGCCGTTTTGAAGTATAAATTAAAAATGTCTAGTAATAAAATTCAAACGTAACCTTATCTATATAATTAGCATATGAAATGAATTATAACTACTTGTATAAAAAATAAATGCATAAATAATATTTTTTTACATAAAATAAAATATAATAAAATAAAAGTCACTCCCACCCACTAATTTACTATATGCATTTAAACTACTAAGTCGATTTTAATGTGGTTTGTAATGTGACGATATTTATTTCAGCTTAACACTGAATCCCGCTTGTGGCTGGAGGGCCTACTGTCAAAACGCTGCATTCTCGTTGACTGTTTAGAGGTAGAGCTCAACGCCGCGCTTACTCTTATTATAAGAGTGAGGAAACGAAAATATTTCGTTCGAATTAGAATGAAGAGATGAAAATACTCCAAACCCGGGTTTAAATTTACTCGCGTAGCAGAGTAGGTATGGAGAACCTAGTGTTATAAAACTGCGATCGTTTTTGTCAGAAAATTCCGTGTAACGAAATTTAACGCCGCGCAAAAAAAATATGAATCTTAGAGACATATAATTAACTTAGAGAGATATACTTAGATACTTATATTTTATGAAATAGGTACATTCTTTATTAATTATTATGACCTTGATCTTAAAGCGCATCCTTATTCCTTATTGCATCAATAAAGAGCAAAACATCCTTAAAATGGTTGTAATTATTGATACTTCTAGTTAATACTGTGTAATTTAATATTGTACCAGTTACTTTTGTATTGAAAGCAATTGAGCACATCAAATATATATTTGATATGCTCAATTGCTTTGCTCTTTTTGACAAAAATTTAGAATTTAAAATTTACTTCCAATATAGATATACCCGTACACTCTGTAGTCCTTCCACATTGGACAATTTGGGATTGTAAACGCGACAGTTGTGAGTGGGATTCCCACAGGGATGAACATTTAATATTTGCATGTCTTCGCTCTCATAACGGGGCAAATCGCGGCGTTGAGTTCGGCTACTCAACACGTAATGATTGAAGAATTCGGCGGAAGTGGGGAGCAGAAGTTTATTAATGGTCAAGGAAGTGTCCTAACACTATCATCCCAGGTTCCCTCTCTCTACTCTGGTGTGAACTTTTTTCTGAATTTATTATAATTGCACCAACAGCTGAGCGCCAGGTTGATTTTTTTTATTATTAAACGAATATTTTTGTAATATATTTTATTTTGTAATATTTTCTTAATCAAATTTTAATTTCATTAATTGATGCATTTAAAAAAATGTTATTGCCAGTTATTTAAGGAAATAGGCAAGCGAAACTGCCGTAGAGGCTAGTAGAATATATAGATATCTATCTATATCCCAGAATCTATCTAGAATCTAGATTATAGGTATTGTATCAATACGTACTCAATGGGAACATAAATTTAAACTTCAATTGGCATCCACAAAATACAATGTGCTATTAAATTTGTAATTAGCAATATATTCAATATACAACCTGTTTTCACTTTACGTTTATAATTTTTCTCAGGAGAAATGATCTTAAGGACCTTGATGGGACATCGAACCCGAACCACTCTTGATAAAAAAGAAAAATAACTAAAAAACATGCAAGTACTTTGAACTATGAATATTAATGTTGGGAATAATAATTTCTGAATATTTAGAACTTTGTTTATGTATTTTTAAAAGTTAATGTTTAAAATTGTGGGAAATCTTAATGGAAACGGAGTGTCTTAGCCTCTGCCTACTCTGCTATGAGCGGGATACAGCGTGAACCTAAACCAGCTTAGACAGCAGCAGAGTGCAGACAAAGTGTAGCGGTGAGTTTCGTCACTCAACATGCCTCCTTAATTTCGGCGGTAAGCGGAGAACGGTGTCTTAATATTAAAGAAGAATCCACACAATGTATGTATGATAGTGCAGATGCTCAAAAGCTACATGAATTTAAAAATACTGCCTCCAAATGTAAATTTAAATAGTAAATAGTGCTATCAGCAACAATAATTTAATTTATGTTTTTCAATTTATTTCGTTTTTGCATATTACTATTATATTATTATTTTTATTTATTCAGTTTTTGCACATAACATTAGTTTTGAAGTCAGTTTTTTTAAATAATTTCACGAAGTAAATAAATGTTTTACAATTTATATAGAGCGTTGTGTGTGGCATTTTATTTGACTTTTCTGGTCAAGTTTATAACAAATGTTTCCATAAGTATATTTGTATGATTATTTTATAAAATACATAAGCAGATTCTTTAGATCTTCAATCATAAAAATTAAAAATAAAACATTTTTTGTCAACTAGAAGATTATTAGCTTTATTATATAGCAATTGTCGTTCGTGTATTAAAAAGCATATGTTTATAATAAATGACCGACACGCTATTTACGCATTATATATCATGTTTAAAGTCTACAAATATATATCTATTTTATACACAGTACTTATCAATACAAAAAACATAAATTCCATTAGGATTCAGCAAGGCTGAATTGTAGGGAATATCCTTCAACATAAAAAATAATACGCACCTTTGAAACTAACTTTATATGAGGATAGGGGCATTAATTGGTATAAAACAATCGTACGCATGTCAGTACCTACTGAATTTTACTGTGTCGCATCTTGTATACAGTTTTTGCAAATATAATTCTTGAAGACTAACATATGAATATAAAATATAAAGATATAAAGGTGACCTTTTCAAGTAAACGCCATCTGCCCTTTATTTTTAACTAATGCGTTAGACAGATGCAAGTAGGAGGTAATTAAATTATTTTTTCTTCAAATGATCTTTATTTTCTTTCGATTATTTTTAAATTGTTTTCTAATGAAGAATGAATGCTGTTGGGCGCAGTTGCCACATATTTTTAAGTTTCTTTCTAACCTACAGGTAGCAGGGGAATAGAAAGAAACTAGTTTTTAACTTCGTTCTCCACATTCCGCTAGAATAACTCGAATATTAGTAATGAGTGGCGGAACTGAAAACTGGACATGGGCAAAACATAAAAAGAAGAGACCGAGAAGAAGACGCGATGGGAACACGGTGAATACATGAAATGCTTAGTAGTTTCTTCTCATTTAGTTTCCCAAGTATCCTTTTTATTTATTATAACTTTCATTTTAACTGCAATCATTTAGCAGTGTTGATACATATCTATTCATAACACCTGTTGAAAACTCAACACTGATGTAAGCGTTAACAGAAATATTAATTACTTAAGATACAAAGATATTCAAATGTGAAAACGGAGATGTGCAAAGTATGCAAATCGAAAGGTAAAATGCCACTTGCACACTTGCCACATCGTAAGCCATTCCATGACTTCGATTACTGAATGAAATTATTGCAGATACTCTCTCATAGTTTAGTGGGTATTTTCTAGTTGAAACTCTTTCTTTCTTGCAAATATCATAGTAAAGAAACGTAATCCATACCTATATTATAAATTCGAATGTAACTCGGTCTGTCTGTCTGTCTGTCTTTTACGCAATCAGGGCCAAACCGCTAATTTAATTGTGATAAGATACTCGTATAGAGATACTTGAGGGTCTCGGGATGAACATGGGATACTTTTTTTTCTCATATTTGTAATATTTTCGATATATATATCAAATATATTAAAATACTTATTAATTTGACATGCAATTATTCTGCCATGTTAATAACAACTGTCGCTATGGGACCGTTGCTTAGCAACTACTTGCAAAGTTTGTTGTTAGAAAACATCACCCAAAATGAGCTTGCTTAACGTATCTTTCTATTGAAAATTGAAAATAATTTAATAAATATTCGTACAGTTCAAGCGGGCGTAGCGGCGTTCGGGTCCACTAGTTAAAGATATATATCTATTATTTTTGGATCAACCTGATTGTACGTGAAGATTGCGGGTTCGATATCAAAAACAACAAAACAAAAATACAATATCGACGAAAATTTCAACTGCCTATCATCGTTCCTGAGGTACAGCATGGTGACAGACATACTGTATAGTCTTATTAATAAGATCCCCATTTACCATTTGGATATAAAGGCCCAATAAAAAGATATACATATATTTTTATGTCCGCACCCAGGGTAAGACAAATCATAATCCGACATCGACAGATAAAGAAGTCGGAGTGCAGAAGTTCTCTATATTTTTTTTCGATTCACGCTGTATCCCGTATAAAGTTAAGACACCACGTTCCCATTAAAACACTTCGGTTCCCCATTTTTCACCTAATTCTCGAGGCATTACGTGTTGAGTGGCGGATTTCAACTAAGCGCTTTGCTTTTTCCCAGAGCGAAGAATATTCAATATTTTACCCTGAGCGGGAATCGATCCCGTAACCGCCGGGCTTCAGTAGCTCGCTTGTGCCAAAAATGTGTAGAGCTAGACTAAAGAATAATATATTCCTGTCTATATTCATTTGTATGCATCAAATGAAGTATGAACTATCAAAATATATACGAGTACACGTATTAGGTAGTACAAAGGTATGACAAACGTTCACGACAAATAACAATAGAATCAAACTTGTCTAGTACAAATAATAGATTTAAATCGGTTTTGGCAGGGCTGTCAATGCATAATATTTAATTTTGTATATACTATTATATATTAATAACTGCTTAATTATAATTGTTTTAATCCTTTTTTTTTCTAGTTTTGTTTTTTCGTTTTCCGCAAATGTTTTAACTTAATTCGAAATAACGAAATATTCACATACCTGGTACCTTATACAGTTTTAATAATATAAGAAAAACAATACAATAAGGAGTCAAGTTCATGAAATAAAAATCTACACCAATGTTTAAAATAAAATGCACGGACCGGCACATACTAATTGTCGTATAAAAAAGCGGATTGTTAATTTTTATAATTAATAAGTATTGTAAATTTTCAAATGTATGGCGTCGCAACGATTGACTGTAAACGCAACGGTCGTGGGCTCGATTCCCAATCGGGGGAATGAATTATTTTCATTTCCTCGCTCTGATAACAACGAGAAAAAGCGTACCAATACGCAATACGCAATGTCTCGAAAATTGGGAAACGGAGTGTCTTAACATTCCTTCTGCGCCTCCGACCCTCCTATTGGTATGCCGGCCGCAGCGTGGAGCAAGAAAAACGATTATACCTAAAATTAACCTTTCTGTTAAAAGGGTCTTTAAACCAACATATTTAAATAAGCGCATAAAAATCCACAGTGATTGCTAAAGAAATTAATACATTCATTTCTCCGCTCTTAGCAAAAGTTGTTCTTATTGTAAACTAAATGGGTTAGTTGTAGGATTGACTTGGACTGGGGTGAAAACATTTATGATTGTTATCTTTTCCAGCTTTGGTAATATAGTACATTGCAGCGAGTTCCACCACTCAACACAATCAAATGTTGAAATTACCTAATTCTAAATTCTGTAATAACTGATACTAAGTGGAAGTAGTATGGAAATAGAGATTGACAAAAAATCCACCCAAACGAAGTTGTAGGCGGCCGCTAGTCTTAAGTATAATTAGTCAGTGCTATACTGAATAGACGGAAAAAGTTAATAAATAATAAAAGTAAATGCTTGTAGGTACTTTCCAGACATTTCGTTCGCAGTAAACAACAGTGACGCAAAATGAGAAAAATTCTTAGAATTATTCCATTAGGTGATGAAGTATGTAATAATTAATAATATAAATTATGTTAATAACTCTTTAAAATGACTGTCTAAAATATGCCTATTAAAGGCCAGATTTAAATATACCCGTATTTATTATCATTTTCAAACATTTTTTATTTTTTCTGTTTTTTCTTTGAGTATCAACTCTAAATTATATTCAAAACTTTCATAAGTATAAAAAATAAATAGAAAAATAATATAAGCTAAATTTGAAGTAAGAATTGAATCCAAATTATTAATTACAACATTAAAGTACATGTTTACCAAATACTAATGCAGACAATGCGTCGGTCAGCCAAAGGAGTCGTACAGACTGCACCGGGACGACCAATAACTTTTACTACATAAAAAATATTTCTCCTTCTCAAAGGTTAATCAATTCATATTCATTGATTTTACATGACGTAGTTGATATTTACTTTGCACCTGACAGATGACTTGGAAAGTTAATTCTGGGTAATCCTACTAAGCATCCTGTTTATATACTAAGAATATGTAATTGAAAATAAATAACAAAACGATTTATTATATAGACATGATGTTAGAATGGAAATGGAAATTGTTATTATATTGACAATATGTATAAGTACCTACTTTTAATGTTTATTAGACATTTTAATAGATAAACCTGTCGTCGTAACTAGACGGCCTGTGGTGCAATGGCATAAGCGTGTGGTAGTAGATGCCAAAGATTATAAATTCGATCTGCAGGAAATTAACTATTTAATAGTTTTATTTCTTCGCTTTGGTGTTGCAAAACGCGGCATCCTCCAGAGTTCTGAGGTCAATCAGGAACGAAGTGTCTTAACACTAGGTAGGTTCCTACCCTGCGGTGTGCGGTATACAGCATATAAGAATAGAAAAACCGTACCTAAAGCTTTTGTTGCTTGTTTAAAATTGATTAGGACTTAGCCTTTATATTTTACCATAATAAATTCATCTTTTCTAAAACTCAATAACATTATTTATTTGTTTGCCTAAAGGAAAAAATGTCGTCCCTACATTTAAATTAAAAAAGAAAGATAACAATAAATATACAACCCTAAATAAAATTACAAGATATTAACCACTTTCATTCGCTGGTAGTGCCACGTCAATCACGGACCTAAACTACGATATTCGGTCAATAGTTCTAACATTAGCATTTAAATTGAAACCTAATAGGGTATTAGATAAATTGTAAAGGTGCTTAAAGAGTTACTTGAACTATATGAATTTATTGTGACTTAGAACCTTTAATTTCTGGAAGACATGATTGAATATGTTGGCTAAATAAAAAAGGAGCTTCTTGTTTCATCCCGTATGGCTGTATAGACAGAAGAAACCGGTGTTGAAACACTCCTTTCCCCAGTTTCTGCTGAATTTTCAAGTCTTGTCTGCTGAGCAGCGGAATTCAACACTGCGCTTACTCTAGGGAAGAAATGAAAATAATTCATGCTCCCGAGTGAAAATTGAGTAGCGCCACTTAATACCGCGTTTCGCCTAGCAGTTCTAATACATATGGAACAAAAAAACACTTTTCGGCCTAATCAAATGCTTGACTTGTGATACCTACTAAAAAATTCAAGAATTTGTATACCTATATAATAAATACTTCACAATTATTCGCAATAAAATTTACATACACATGTCAGTCCTCTTGATAGAAACATTATTGTGTAGCAATAAATTGATGTTCACATTTATAAATTATTGCAAAGTCCTTGGAGATTATCCTTAGTACGTTTATAGTATTAACTTTATATTACTAGGAAATAAATATCTCTAGGCGTATTGTAGAAAAATATTTTTACTTATTGCGTTTATTTAAGAAGATGGTTTGTTTATATTATAAGCAGTTTTTTATCTGCACGCTGTATCACTCATATGGAATTAACCTGTGAACCTAGTGTTAAGACACTCCGTTTCCATTAAGTCACTTCGGTTCTGCATTTTTCGCAAAATTTCAATCAAACCCGCGCTTTCACAGAGCGAGAAAATAAAAATATCAAATATTTAATTTCTTCGAGTGGAAATCAAACTCACGACCTGTCGCATATATAATCCCACGCTTGTGGCTCTGAGCCACGACTGGCTTTATGAATAAATTATAAAACTTCAATATACAGGTGGTATCATAAAAATATGGAATTTCTTAATGGCAACCCTACGCCAAATTTCGGGCGTAGGTGTAGATAATTCGAAAGTCACACTTAACAGGTAAAACCACTAACTTATATCCAATAAATAAAATAAATGCGAAATATTGGGAGATTCGAAATGGACATAAAACAATTATTTTATGTATCTACATAATATGATTTTATAATAAGCTACTGTTTGTTTGTTTATTGATCTTTTTGGAACTTAGTGCTTTGAAACTCCATTCCAATTAAGATACCTTAATTTTCTCGAGTGGGAATGGAACCAACAATTAATTTAAAGTCACGCACTTGTGCCATTGCGCCGTGGTTAATACTATAGTTTTAACTATAATTTTCTCTGTATTTTCATTTTGTTCGTATGAAAAATCACAATGTATCCAATGTTTAAGACGATAAGTAATTTCAAAATATTTGAAATTTTATATTTTCTTATTGTTTCTTATATGATAAGAAACAATACTTTTCGCAATTAACTAATATGACGAGTATAAGGTATGTATGTGTTTAGATCTTTGTATTTTTCTCAGCCCTATGCTTTATATCTTGTAGCAGGGTAGGCGGAATGGATTTAGTATCAAAACACTCCATAAAAACTCCAAAGCAACATAATATAAAAAAAAATATTCTTAGAAAATCTTTAACCAGGATCAGGTAAGTATCTTATAACCTAATGGTTGTTAAATAAAAAAATATATGCGTTATAATTGATATTATATTTCATTTGTCTCGTAAAATACATTTGTTTTTTATAATTCTAAGAAAAATAAGTAATAAATTATGGTTCATATTATTATGAAAGTATTTTTTTAATAGATTAAGTAAACATCTGTCCAAATTTCACGTTTCTACCTTCAGCGGTTACGGCTGTGCGTACGTCTTACCTCAGTCAGTGAGGACAAGTCCTTTTATATATATAGGCATATATATTGGAAAAAAATAATTTATGAAAATATCTAAAATATTACATTGAATCCATTAATCGAAAGTAAACTCGAAGCAAAATACTAGTTCAAAATAAAAAAGTAAACCGAGAAATTCTCAAATAGCAAGGATCATTTGAAAGTCAGTACGCTTGAGACGGGCAAAGACCCAAGTTAATTAAAGACAGGTCACTAGAAGGTTGCACTACCAAATATAACTCGTAATTGTTTTGAGCCTTCATAAAACAATAAAACTGTTAGTTTACTATGAGTTAGTGTAGTTATTGAATTATTAACTACTGTGCTGTAGAGTAGTTACTATAGTTGCTAACGTCATGGAAACAGGACATAATTCTTGCTTGTGTTGTACGTAAATAATAAATGTTACTATTATATCTTTTATATTATTATAGAACGCTTTGGGTAATTCAAATCCTATTTGAGAATATGTTATAGTTAATGTAGTCATCAAAGGTGGAAATCATAAAAGTAAAACATATCGGACTCTCTGTGCGTGCCTCGCAAAATGAAAAAAAAGCATAAAATAAATAAATTATATAACTCGATACCTAAAAAGTTATTATTTTCTAAATTGTGTGACATCGTGTGTAAAATTTACACAAATATTATGTATTTTTTTCATAAATAATTATGAATAAATCAATTTTTAAACCTACTTATAAATTCTTGTTAATATCTTCAAAATATACAATTATCCATTGGTCGCTAACTAAAACGTTAATGACTATCGAATAGTAGAACGTAGAACATTAGTAAAGGTAAAGTTCGTTTATGTTTTCGTAGTGTGTATTCGTCAACGTCGCAAATGATGAATTTTCTAAGAAGTAAAAAGGTAATCTTTTGTCAGTCATTTTGCGCTTTGGACGGTTGACCTTTGAGTTTTTTTCTGTAGACTAATCTAAAAATAATTTTAATCAACGGTTTCAATTTTATTATAACAAAAACTGTTTGATAATGCTTAATAATTTTAATAAGTTTATAAAATAAATATTAATACGTTGAAAGTAATTTCTTACTATGACTGTCGAGCACGAATCTTAAATAATATTTGACACTTCTGCTATTACATAGTAAAAATAAAAATAAAAGCATTTTCAATATCTACCTTTTATTTGAATAAAAATAACAAATAAACTACCTACATTTATTTTAATTACAAAAGTCCTTATACTTGATACTCAAACTATTTTTATCTATGACAGTATCATATTAATTTAACGATGACATTTTACATGAATTATTAATGTGAGTTACTTTCTACCGCCCACAAAATGATTAATCACTATTTTCTGCACAAAACTAAAGAAATGATAGACGCCGTTTGTATATGGTTAGTAAAAACTAGTATTTAATTTTACGCGTGTTCTCAATAACAAAAATAAGGTTCACACTGTCACCCGCAGTAACAGAATAGGCAGAAGAAACCTAGGAACCTAGTGTTAAGACACTTTGATTGTACCGTGGTTATAGGATCTCAACGCCGGGCTTTGCCTAGTTACCAGAACAAAAAAAAATACTAGTGGGAATCGAACCTATAACCCGTCGCGCTTACAATCACACGCTTGTGCCTCTACGCCATGACTGACCTCAATATTGTTTTCATGAAATAATCTGGTCTATTTTCAAAGAAAAATCTTCTCTCCTCTAATCTCCTCTCGTCTCTAGCAAAATATAATTTCTTTTTTATATTCCGAATAATAAATAAAAGTAATTCAAGTCAGCGTCCTTATCTCGCTAACCTAAAAATTTCAATATAATCTAATACGATCTAGAAGGGGAAGGCTGGCCCATATTCTATGAAAGGTCTCTTGTGTTAGCACGTGTGGACTTATTACTTGTTGGGAACTAAACGTTCCATAGTGCACACTATATAAAAGATAATTTTATATACGTAAGTATATTTGTATTTCAACATATAAATATATTCGTCTTTTGACACTATTATAACATAGTGAATCTGAGTGTAGCGTCGTGTGGTTTTGGATTTAATTTCTATTCAGTGGTTTCTTCTTCGTAAATAATATTTCCGCTACATATTACTTTTATATGTTTTTGTTCTAGTAAAAGATAAGGTCACGTAGAAAACATGAGGACTCCCTGGATGCCATGGATCAAGAGGACGATGGCGAGGCGAGAGGCTAAAGTCTAATAAGATATAAGTTTGGTGGATTCAAATCCAAAATTCCATGCCAAATATTCTTATTGAGTTTTTCAATCTGACTCTGTATTTCTAAGCTTCGATTTGGTTATATTTGGAGATTAAATGATTGTCATTATCTCACTTTGATAATAACACAAAACACGGCGTTGAGTTCAGCCACGCTACAAGCACCTGCTACATACATATAAAAAAACCTAAGAACCTAAACAAACGTGAAATTTGAAATTTAAAACTTTCTTATACAGCAAAAGCAACGTATAATATAATAGAAAACATAAATTGGGGTTTTAACGACCGACACTAGCACTTACGCAAGACGAAGACGCTTCTTCGTGACATTTCAAGCAAACATAACTAAATTAAACGTAAAACGCACAACGCGAATCAAAATTACCATACTTTTCTAATAAACCTCTAGAGACTTACCACTTTGTGCTATAAAATACGATTTCACATGCGCTCGTTTTGCATACATTATGAGAAATTTAGTGGTTTTTTTTCTATCTTGCATCTTTCGTATTTTGCAAGATAAAAAAAATACAAATGTACAATAGAGAATGGTAGTGTCTTATTGAGAACCGCATTTCCCATAAATTTCCGCCGAATCTTTTCTGGACGCATTGCTTATTGAATAGCGAAACTTTACGCCGAGCTGTACTTCGATACCAGACCAAGGGAATGAAAATATTAAATATTTCAATTCCTCGAGTAGGAATCGAACCCACACTTGCTTGCAATCACTCGCTTCGCTAAAAAAACCTTTTAATAAAAAAATAACAACATAAATATTACCCTTCCCTTCTAAAGGAGAACGTACATTATGAACGGCCGCGCACTAAATTTAGTAAACGATAAAAAAAGTAAGTTATTTCACATTTCTTCAATGACAACTACTTACACGAATTCCAACAAGAAGTATTGCCATTTTAGGCTTTGATGGCTATGAACTGAATGTTAAATTCTTCAAATGTTTCCTCAGTCTTATATCGGCACTATGCTAAGATTTCTTATCGATTAATAAGAATATCTTAATTATTTTTTATACGATCTGCCAATTCATTGTATAATATAATAATTTAAAAATTATCCTAAAAATATATTCAAATATAATCTACTTCAGTTAGACAGTACTGCATTAATACAAATATGCAGTTTACTTTTCCGAGTTCAACGAAGTCCTTAGTTCTAGGGAGCGGAGCGTAATTGCCAAATTCAAAACTCTTTATTGCTGGAAAGCAGGGAACAGAGTGTCTCGACATTAAGTTATCGTAAGATAAAAAAATATTTAAAAAACTCATTCATTTCTTAGCAATATATAAATATAATCAAAGAAAAATATTTAAAAAAAAACACATTACTTATACGTAACTTTCCAATAGATTTAATACGATACGACCCTGATACCGAGATGTTGTAAGCTGGAGAACGTAAAAGGACATCGGGGTCAACGCATTGTCTCACCGATGCGCTAAAGTGCATCTAGAGATGACTCCGTTGACCTTCGAATTGAGGAGCGAACGGTCCATGTGTAATAGACAAATATATATTCCTTGTAATTTATATATATATATATATATATATATATATATATATATATATATATATATATATATATATATATATATATGTTGATATATGTAAGCCGTAGAAATATATATTTAATTTAAGTTATTCAAAATTACATGAAGATATATTTCACTTCTTATCCCTCATAGCAGGTTTAGCAAAGAGAACCTAATTTCTAGATATTCTTTTCTTTAATCCATCCGAAGTCGACGGCTTTTCTTACTTTACTTTTTGCCTACTATATAACCATTTTTTCCCTCTCTTTTCTCAGCCTTAGGCTGGCAGATATAACTCAGTGTTAAGACACTCCGTTCTACACTTTCCGCCGGATGAGGCGTTGCGTGTTAATTGGCGGAGAATTCAACGCCCCAGATAAATGAAGGAGTATAAGAAAAATAAAATAGAAATATTAAAGTAATACATAATTATGTAAATGTAAAATAATGTTTTATTTTACATCGTTCATTCCAATTGGATCACATATTGAATAAGATCATTATTAATTGTTACAACATCAAAAACCCAAGACGCGGCATTCAGGGCTCACATAATTTTTTTACTTTTCAAAATCGAAGGTGTGAGAATATAAGCAAACGTAATTTCCTGTATTAATTAAATTAACGTTTATTTTATATTTTACTTTTATTACAATTTAAGTTTATTTTTCACATAATTAATTATTTTGTTTGTATAAAATGCATTTAGGTAGAAATGACTCATTAAATTATGCGAATATATAGCAAAGACCTTCCGTTCTGCGATACTATCGTACAGTTCCTTCCCTTTATATGTTTATTATATTCGTAATTACTCACGATATTCTCCTTTGGAAAATCGAGATAAAAAACTAATTATAAATGCTAAACGGAAATTAAAAAATCGATTAAAATAATCGTTTCGCAGTGAAGTTCGAATTTATAAGCTCAATTAATGTGAATGCTAAGTTTATTGTTAAATCTTCATATGATTTCTTTCATATATAATTGTGTCGTTCTATATAATTGTGACTTCTTCTATTTTAAACGGATCTCATAAACAGAACTTAACCAAGCTTTCAACAACCCTTGAAGTGTATACTTTCCAATAAAAGAAGAATCATCGTAATCGTCACATACCTAATGCACAAATACCAAATTAAAATGGAACTACACGGGAAGCACCAGTGTTCAAATAAAAAAAGAATCGTCAAAATCGGTTCACCCAGGCAAACGTTTTGAGGTAACAAACATAAAAAAAATACATTCGAATTGGTAACTTCCTTTACAGAAGTCGGTTAAAAATCCACGCAAACTAGTAAATAAATTTGTAATTTCATATATATTTTATCGGGAAATATAAAATTTTATACACCAACAAATTTGCACGTGTTGCGCAAGGTATTGTCCACCATTGTTATATTTACACAAAAGACTTTTTAGACTCTCGAGCCATACAAAAACAACCTCGTATTCTGACTGGAATGCTTTTACTTTCTTTCGATACATTTTTTGTGCCCATAGAAAAAGGACTAGGCTGTGGAATATTTTCGGGAGATAATTTAATATGTATTATATCATACTAGTGGTCGGTCGCAACTTTGCTTGCGTAGATTTAAAAACATGAAATGAGAGAAATGTTTTAGTTTACTTTTAGTGCATAGAGTAGTCATTGGAAAAATAATAAAAAACTGTGGATATATTTCATTTTTTTTGTCTTTTAAAAATACGTTTAATATAGAAATTGTAAAAAGAATTAATAAAACATTCTCAACTAGAAAGATGTACCATTTCTTACGAAAGTAGTTGATACCTGCTTGCATTCCCACGCGTACTTGCATCTCTTTCTGTCATATGCAAGAAATATAGCTGTCACACTCATAAAAACACTTTCGACGTCATCCACTCTCACTATCTATAAATGAATGCTCAAAGAATCTTATTATTATTTTATAGAATTTATTATTAAATTTTTTGTTTCAATTTTTCTTGAGGTTATTATATATAATTAAGCCTACCCTGCTTTGTTCGGGATACAGAATGAAGCTGAAAGCACACAAGAGAACTCTCTCTTTGTTTTGTTGAAGGGAGTGTATTAACACTAAGTCCCCTCTGCCTCTCTGCTATGTGCAGGATAAAGTGTGAAGCAAAAAGCTCAAAACGAAGAACAGAGTGCCTTAGCACTACTTTATTTTTATACTTACCCTTGAAAATACATGATATATATTTTTCGTAGGTTCATCTAATTATTTCACATACTACCAATATACCACCATAACTAGAAAGAGAGCTATAATAAATAATAGTCAGTTAAAGTGAGATAGCGCTAAAATCAAAGGACATTTTTTGCTGACCTCGTAACATTACTTTCTTTTAGATCGCATGTGCGATTCGTTGATTCGGATAAATCGGTGAAAGAGCGAATGTTTTTATCTTTTTACAATATGAAAATAAGAAATCGAAAGTTCTATTATTTTAGTGAAAATCGAACCCAAAACCAATACGTGTTATGTAATGTCTGCTGCTGTTCTACTGCACCACGAAATGAAATGAATATTTTTCTGAATAACATTCTTACAAAATAATATATGTTTAGCTCTATATTATCAACAGAATCTGTTGATTATATATATTTGTTGTGTTAAGCTCACATCATAATGAATCATAAAATAATCATCTTTATGAAATAATAGATAAGGTTGATATTACTTTCTTCAAACGTCTAGCGAATATACAATAGAAAGTGATAGTTTTTCACTTAAATTGTTCTGCTTGAAATGGTTCGAGAGAAAAGCGACATTACTCCATAATGCGTGCTTTCTCCGAGTTCGTTGGACACAGGCTAGATAAACAGATGCCTATAACGGTTACTTTTTACCTGTAATTCTTACAAAAGTTGATAACTTTTTCATCATAAATTTGTATGTAACGGAAAGTAAATATTAATATTAATTACAAAAAATTTTAAACGTTTTCTTAACTATTTCACCATAAGATATCTAGTGACACTATAAAATATTGTAAAAGCTTTAAGCACATTTTGAGGAGTTGAATAGAAATGAAAAGGGGGAATAGATATCCTTTCATACTCTACATTAGGTGCATTTTATCTAGCTTCACGTTATATCCCGCACATAGTAACGTAATCAAAGGCAAACTGGAAACGTAATGTTATAGCACTCCGTTCCCCTTAAGACACAGACCTGTTACCCTTAGTGAGTGACTTAGAAAATAATGGTATGTCACTGTTTTTACAAGATCTATATTATATACCGACAAGGTTACATAAGCAAAAACACTCTTCTATACAAAGTAAAAAAAGTTTACCCGCATTAATCTAAAAATTTAATTCGCGGCTTTAAATTTCAATAGAATTCTATCAGAGACGTTGAGGTACAATACCTATTTATCTATAGACACACGTATACAATAAAAATGCTACTTTTTTCTATCCCTATTGTATCTTATAAAAAAACATTTCTAAGGCAACGGAACTTTCGATTGTCGCTTTGTTTGGTTAAAAATATACTCTTGTAATTTTTTTAAATACACTGTTTTGCCAATTTTTTTTTTTTTTGTTATGCTATGAAATAAAGTATTTTTTTATTAATATTGTTATTAATGTGTATGCCACAGCCTTTGTTTATTAGTTATATAGAAACAACAAAGTTAATTTAAATAAGACAAAATAAATGAAGTGTGTGTAAACGAGCAACTCTTAAAAAATAAAAATTAAAGAAGTAAAAACAAGCCCCGATATAATTTTGTCGTGAGTTTCATACTTACGCCATTAAAAATATTTTTATTTTATACACACAAAAATAAATAATAACTCTGACTCTTACTCATTTGGGAGGATTTAATTAGTTGAAGAATCACCGGACCAACTCAGATTAAGACCTGCAACTGTTAATCCCTGCTCGCCACCACATAGAGAAGAGTCAAGCAGAGAGAACCTAATGTCGAGACACTCCGCTTTCCATTTTTATCTGAATTTGCATAATAATAGTTAATAAGATAGATATATGATGTTACATACGAAATTCTGTTAAAGAATTTTCAATAATTCAAGCAATCTCACGTGCAACACATGCCACCGAAATCCCATTTCTTAAGAGCCAAAAGAAAAAAAATAGAAATGCATAAGGTTTTTTATCTAAGCGTCTTTCACATAACTTTCCCCGGAACATAATAGAGCCAGGTAGGAGCATTATGGGGGCGGGTACAAAAAATGCACCTCTAAAAGCACCCAGATCCTTTTATAGTGACATTCTATAAACGAGGTCAAAATGTTGTAATTTTATAACTTTTATATGTTTTTCACCTTGGAATAGTAATGTTTCACGAAACAATTATAGGTACTAAGTTAATATGAAGTTATTTACAAGGAGTAGTTAAATATTTGTGTTGCTGACACGACTTGGCCTATTGGTTTTTATAAAATAGTATAAATTAACAGTCAGTTTGAACGCTATCTATGAAATTGTACCTGATTTAAAATTAAGATATCTATATTAAATTTTTATTCTATTCGCTCCATTGGCTCTATTAATAGACACCCAAAATCTATTAATAAGGGAAATCATTGCATTTATCATTAAAAAACTCTTTAAATTATATTAATATAATAAATATAAAAATAATAATTATTTAAAGGGTATCTTATAGACTTATTTAGAAGAAGACATATTATACGTTCCTATAATAAACGGATAATAAAGATATATTATCAATATAGGCAGAATATAATGACAACTGTACGTACAATTATACCTATACCTAAATCTATTCCATAGAAAGTATTCACACACACATACACATGCATGGCTAATGCACACATAAGTACAATATAAATAATAAGCCCTTTTGAACACGTGCGCTACCTGCGCTTGCGCAAGAATCGTCCCCAAAAGATTTACTTTTTGCCGTTTCATCGCAATCTCTTTGTATTCATTCCACCTCTAAGTATTTTTATTTGCTATTTAATAGAAATTTTATTTTTTTAAATTTAAGTTTATTAAAGATTTTAAATTTTGATTATTAAAATTTATAATAACGTTGTAATAGAAAAAACACAGAATATATAACTATTTTTAGTTTTATTTTGTTGTAAAAGAAAGTTAGGTATATTGCATGTCTTCTTCTATCAATTTTTACCATATTTATTTAAATTATTCATTGGTTTTTATCGTACTTTTTTGTATCTTTAGTATTACATAATGTGTAAGTATTACATATATACGTATTTATATATAAAGTAGGTGAATTGCTTACCCAATATAAATACAAAAGGATTAAAATAATGTTTTTAAGATTTTATAGTAAACGAATCGATTAGAAGGTAGAAACTGGGTAACTATGGGTAAATGTTACAGCATACACATGGGTAATAATAAAAATAATTCAACCTCAGTTTAAAATTTCTTACAAAATATTTACAAAGTCAATAAAAATGATAAAAAAATATCCAAATGTAACGCATCATATATCTCCAATATCGATATCTTACATAACGGTCCCTTGTTATCGCTGACCCTGGAACACCGGCCTTCACACATTCTACAAATGTTTGATCACGTTTGTTATTAACTAAATAATGAAAGACCTACGCATCGATATTACAACATGGAGTAGATCGTCGTGACGGGTATTCATTTTAAAATATCTAAAACATATTTTTAAGGTTCCGTATGCCGAAATGAAAAACGGAACCTTTAGGAACACTTTGTTCTCCATCTGTAAAGTCATCATTTATCTTCGGACCGTGATACTGTGGTAATGAAATTAATATTAATTATGAATCAACGGTCATATTATCATTAGCTTGAGACAAAAATTCAAAATGAAAGTGTCAGTGTGTGTGCGTGTTTGTGTGTGTGTGTAAGTTTAATGATCAAAATTACCGCAATTGACACATACCTACACATTGTAGTATACTATTAAAATAAACATAACATCATATTAGTCAAAATTTTGACATAATACAATAATACTCACATCATTACTTAAAATTACATGCCATTAACTATTATTTCAACGCCTCAAATATTATTTTCTGTAACCGAACACACACTCTATAGCATACAAAGCTAAAATGGTCTCAACAAACACTATGTCATCTATGTATGTATGAGTGTACGACTATTTCTAATTACACCCGAACATAAGGACCTATAAGATGTGCAATGATTCACACGGCCTGTAATCTGTATAATCTTAGTTGGAGTGACCTAAATCCGCGCAACTGCCAGTACTTTCATTGTGAATGCTTCACGCACACTAGCTAATACGTATAATAGCTACTATAGCGTATGATAGACAATATTGTGACGCACACTTGTGTAAAATGCTAAATGTATGAAAGAAAGCAATGATTACCAAATAAGGTAAGTTTAGAAACTAGAGAAATATAAAAAAATGTTATTTAAGTAGACACATTTTGAAATAAATAGTAATATAAACACAGCACACATACGCAATATGAAGCAACACAGGCTTGCACTGACTCACACATGCGTGCACACAAATGGGTGGGTTACAGTTCAGCATTGTACTTTGGCATTAGACCGAAGAGAGTATAGTATATTATTTTAGAACTAGGACAGTTCCACCGTTCTCATTATGAGAAGGAATGTGGAAACGTCGATTAAGGGCTCGGAACCGAGCTCGTAGCAATTCAAGTTTTGTGAGACAAATGGAAATTTTGCAACGTTCATGACAAATGTTGTTAATGATTAATGGATTAATTCAAATAATGACGCAATCTACTGTGTACACATATTCAATTTAATTCTTTAAAATACACACTTAATTTTCACTCACATCGCAGGGTATGCAGAGAAAACTAAGTGTTAAGATACTCCTTTCCCCACTTTCCGCCTGTTGTGTGCTGATTGGTGGAACCCACAACAGACCCATTACAGTCACACCCTTACGACCCTGCGCTACTATGGCCTCTATTTATTTCAACCATTTCACTATCTCACAAAAGCATCCAAAAGCACGCTTCTTTTAAAACAATTAACCCTGACCCGAATTGATTGCCCAACATTTTAGATGACGATAAGCTAATTTAGTAAATATTTATAACTTTAAACATAAAATCTTCAAATTTATATTACATGAAAGTAATTGTATATTTTATAAAACGGACAGCGGTTACGCAAGAGACGTCAGACCTACTTTCTCAACAAGCCATCTTCAAGTACGCTATCAGCTAAATTATGTATTAGATTTTAAAACGACAAAGAATAATGATGAAAGAAATGCTTTTTTAATTGCAACTAAATTGTGTATCAGTGGCATCAAACAACGACAGAACAATATGGGCCCATCAAAAGGAGATTAGGTGAATTGGTAATGAGCATGACATTGCCAGCCGTTGGGTTTGTGAAATCGTATTACGTATTTGCAAACCATCTCTTTTGGTCTATTTTATGTTAGAACATGTTTTAAAAGTATCATCAAAATTAAGAAATATATTTATTAAAATGATACAGTTAAAAGAAAGTTTTTGAATATGCAAATGTTATTTATTAAAATTTTAAGCCATCAGATAAATCGATATGGATCGATTGCCCGAGTGATCTATCAATGTACGTACAAACGTACATGTGCACAAATAGAAAGTAATCGTGGAATAATTGATTATCGCCAGTTATCATATAAAATAGTGCATATAAAATATAAATACGTATAAAAATAGTCATAAACATTACGCAACTCTTGCGCATGCCGGTTGTGACGTAACCGAAACGGGCTCAGCGAAAGTTAACGCAATTTCACTCTCCACGTTATCTTTCTCTTTACTTCCATCCTTCTCGCACGTATTGGCTTTATTATTTCCTTTCTCTTTTTATTTCACGTCTTTCCGTCTCGTTCTTACACTTATTACAAGTTGTTTCCGTCTTTCTCTAATGCCTTCTTCACGGTTGGTGTATCTTTTTATTTTCCAGCTCGTTGGAGGCGTTGCTGTAATATTTGTTTCTTTAGTTCAAGTAGTTATATGCTTAGAATAGTTTGTTATTAAAATATTATTGACACTAATATTCTTAATTATATCCTTCTGGCTAACAAGATTATGAAAGATAAACGTTTAAGACTTTTTTACATAAATTAATTACGCCTTAATAGCACATTTGGGGAGGAGAATTGTACGCAATGGCTGTGGGTTTGATTTCAACTCGAAAGTGATTGGAATAAAAATTATGTTCAAAGTAATTTATCTGTAAGTTTTCTGCTCGTGTGATAAAAGTATACGATTACACACTACACGACTACACGCTTACCATTTGATTTAACTTGTTTATTACCTACGTATTTAGGGTATACGAGATTGTAGTTTAACAATAACAAACAATTATTTGCGCCAAATTATTTTCAATTAATCTGTATATTGTTTTATTATCAGTACTAATTAAGCCACAAATACATTTATCAATGAAACCGCAAAAGTAGGAAATTTATATTATAAATTCCTTATTATTTTGGCGATAATAACGTTATTTAATAACATACATTTGAAATAAAATAGAAATATATGTATTATTACACACTTAATTAGATATATTGTGTTTTTCAGTGAATTTTACACTCTGTTCTTGGCTTAGATTGTTTGTTGAGTGGTGGAACCCAACGCCGCGCAGTGTCTTTCCAAAGTGGGGAAAACAAAATAATTGAAGTGTAATTTAAGTAGGAATAGAGCCTACAACTATAGTATTTAGATTCAAATGCTGCCAGTGAGGCAGTATCAGCTGGTATACTTGTCAACTTAAACTAATACTTCCTCATTGTACACTATTAGTTAAATTTATTTAGTAACAAGAATTTAAAAAAATATAGCATTTTAAGTATTTTTTTAAATTTATAATGATTTTTGTATTCGCATTAAAGATTTGCCCATAAAATGTATATTAAATATAAATGTATTTTCGAATCAAATAAACTTTATGATTAGGAATATAATATAATGAATGTATTAACCTATAATTTAAAAAAAAAGTTATTAACCTTTTTATCTGTCGCTATTAAAAAGAAAACATTTAAACTATCAATAAAAGGCTTGAACCACAAAACCAATTCGCAATCCGTACAAGTTCTGGTGGTCGGTCCACGGGTATAAGCCCAAGGTTACTGTGGAAAGTAACTCTAGCATTCCGCTGCCCACGACGAGCTTTCGTCCCGCAAGGCTATCCACCTTGTCTATCCTTATCTTGGCTCACCTTTGAATTGCCGATTAAAATATTTACCTAAACTTAAGTTATGTTTGGTCTTTGTAATTTGAATAATTTTAGTGTGTGTGTTTGCAAGTTTCTTAATAACTGTGGAATTAGTTAGTCTTATTGCTTATAGCTGTTATTAGATTTTTTAAAGTGGTATTGGACATTTAGGAAAGATTAATACTTTTTTTGAAAGCATCTTAAAATTTTATAGCCCTGTCATCAATTCGGCGGAAAGTAGGTGGGTGGGTAATGGAAATGGTAATGGGAACGGAGTGTCTTAACACTAGGTTCCCAGGACACCGCTGCCTACCTTGCTATGTGATGAATATTAATAATATTTACTGTGTACTCATATAAATATATGTTATGATAAGAAAGACTAATTTATTATGTTATAATAACATTTTATAACTTTTTATCGATTTAAAATTTCGATAACTAAAACACAGGTATTTGAAAGCAAGAAAGCGTCAAACAAAATCAAAAACATGAAATAAAAGGATATCAATGCTCATTTTTGTTCCGAGTCGCGAGTCACCTTCTAAAATGACTCAACAGGTCATGGCGACCTTTCCCTTTTATTTTATTCCTAAACCAAATCGCAGGAAGTGGCCAATTTTAATTCCTATGAAACCTTTATAAACTGTTCTTGAGCTTATATTTTTTGTATACTCATTTGGTTGTATATACAGTGTGAGCATCATAAATTAAGTTTTATGTATTTCTTTTCATTAAGTCTTTTTTTTCACTCAACGTAATTAAAATTTCATTGTGGCATAGTGGTAACGGGTACGTATCTTATTTAAAGAAAAAGGTTATAGGAATTATCTGTTTAAGTAATAAATAAATCGGCATCTCTTTAGATTAGTCAAAATGTAGCGTTTTGTTCGCCTACTCCAATCGCGATTTGACCAAGTAAGAAAATTAGGAACTAGCTTCGTTAAGTTTTAATTACTTTAAAGTACAAAATATACCTACCGTCACATTAAAAAAACCTTTTTTTCGAATTTACACTGAAAAATATGTATGACGAGAAATGTAAAAACCCGAAAATGACAAAAGTTGATTGTCATTAAGTTAAGGTTTCTCTTATAGACAAAAAACAATAAAATTAGAACAGACAAGAATAAAAAAATCATATTTTCAACATTTTTGACGAAGTTAAGATTTGCACATTGCACCTTACACCAACAAATTGCACCTTACGCCGAAGACGTAATGGCTCGTAAACATGGCAATTATTGATTAATAATTTACATATAAAATCTATAATATAATTATAATAATCATTGAATTAAATCAACGCAATTTACTAGATATAATGATAAGAATAGTATAATTTATGATATACATGATAATCTCTTATTTGAATGATTTAAACTGTAATATTATTAGTAATAGTATTTATATTTTATTTATTATTTCAAAGAATAAAATCAGAAATAAAGTTATCCAGAAAAGAACTGAAGTTTGGACATAGAAAATTAGTAAGTTGAAATGGCAGTACACGTAGGGCTGGACACTCCTGGATTAATGGTCGTTGGAGCAGACGAGACTTAAAGTGGAGATGACTGATGGACAAGCATAGCAAAAGGCACATATCTTCAAATAAAAACAGGACTTACAACCTTCTCCTACAAAGACGCCCAGGTTAAATCCGCTTCAGCAGCATAAAGATAACTATTGTACACACATATAGGAAAAATAGGGTATTTTATGTTCCTATCACACATTATATTACTATAGACAAGTCTATGAATAATAATAGGTGTAGAATATTTTCCCTAATGAAACTTCGTAATTATAATAAAGTCATAAACGATAAACATCGTCGAAACACAACACCATTATCACTCTTACGGCTTAAAACTTAAAGATCAAATTCCGTAATCGATGCACGAGGATAGACGCATGTAACATGCATATGAAGTCAAAGTTCGCAACTTAGCCTTCGAGAGGGAAACCAATCAACTATCTAATGAACTGGTATACGAAATAAATTGCATATGTGAATAGATAATAATTCGTTTATAGCATCCATTGTGTTGCATGTTCTTATAATTTCTTATTTGTATATTATGTTTGTAGAGCCTTAGAAGATGAATTTGAATGTGTAAACGTATATGGGCACAGTGGTCTTGTTAGGTATACCTAATTATATTTATTTAAATTAAAGCAGTTTATGTGAGAAAGGTACATGTTTTAATTTTTAGTTAGTATTACTAACCTTACCTTCATGCATCGTAAAATTTTCAAGATAACTCATCAGTCATCAATTTCCTATTGAGTGGTGAAACTCAACGCCGCTCTTTGTCTTGTTACCGAGGGAAAAATGATTGTGAATTATTTTCATGGGAATCGAACCCCTGAACCACGACTACTTAAACTATATCCTTATAATTAATGCATATTTTCAATTCATCTTTTTACACCTGTAAACGAAAATTAATCTTGTCATATTTCGCTCATGCTGGGACCTTGCATGTGAAACGCGGGTACCTTTATTACAATGTAAATTAAAATAAACATATTGTATATTTCTTTCATTTCACATGCAACTGTGAGTGAAGGTTAAAGTTTCCATCCCACTCAGCGAAAAGAATTTCTTTCATTCTATATTAAGATACGCGGCGTTGACAACCGTCAAGCAACACGAATATTTATACTTACTTTGTTAACACATACTTATATTATGCCAAAATTAACGTTTTTTGTACGGAAAATATAATTAAATGTGTATATTATCCATATCAAATTACTCAATACGGAACTATATTATTTAAAACTTTAACAGCTCGTTAATTGTTAATTAACCGATACTTAAAATAGATTAATTAGCACGTTTCACTTTCGAAGCCATTTGTTTGAGATAAACAGCGTATACAATGCCATAGTTGATTAGGTTTTTGTATGAAAAACTTATTTACGCCTCTGTATTTATTTATTAGTACATAGCTACAGACGAGTTGTAGATGAAGTTACCTGTAGATTAGATTTTAGCATTTTTCTTACTCTATATATTTCCTTCGTAGTGAAGGATGCGTACAAGTTAAGATAACTTAACGTCAAGTCGACCACGACTCTTACACCGTACTATGTACGTATGAGAAAAGTGGAAGATGAGATATTTTAATCCACGACCAATACATTATTGTACACGAAATAAGCATCCAGGATATCGCGGTACAGCAGCACATCGTTTGATTCTATAGCTAGCTAGGATTTGATTCCCACTCTGGGGAATGAATTTTTAAATTCTTTTCGACTTGTACCACTCAACACGCAAATTTTGAACCATTGTGTGTTGACTAGCGGACTAACTCCCCGAGCGATTGAACCCACACCTGCCTTATTTGCAGATAGCCACTTTACACTACACCACGAAGGCCTAATACGCCACGATAGATATCTATAAACAATATACGTCTACAGCAACTAACGTGAGAATCGAATACAACTACCGTGAATGTACCAACGACCCTGAGACTGGTACCAGGAAGGAGGAAGGCTAACAACTAAAAATTCACAGCATACGAGCCTACGTCGGTAATTTTTGGTGCGACGTGTCGATGTGTCTTCCTCGTAAGTATTGGGGTACAATAGGGAATTTTATTTAATTACAAATGTGTGTATTTGTTTATGTGTTTAAATTCCGTTTTATTCCCGTTTCCGTATCAATTTTGAGAAATCTTTTAGTGCTTCTCTATACTCTTTAAACCACTCATACGCCAAATTTCAACTCTTTCGTCTAAAAATTGTTACTACTCAGTAACTCAAGGTTTTAAGTTTTAACTTTAAGTAACGAAAGAGTTTTATATATGTTAGGTTTAATATTTTATATGTATTTCCACGGTGGAAATCCTCGAGCTAAATGAATACAAATTATCACAAGTAATTCACATCGAAGAAGATATTAGTATTTAGATAATTCTGGACTTTTCCTTCGTGTGTTATAGAGGGCTATGAAATCATTTTAATTAACCTAACCTAAACTGGCCGGAAAGCGTAGAAAGTGCCTTGACCACTAGTGTCTCTTCCTACCTAGCCGTATGAAACAAAGTATGAAATTAAAAAAAAAATACAAATAGTTTTTTACTTTTACACATATATTTTTAAATATAACTATCATAAAACATAAAATACAGCGCTTAGTATGCCACAGAAGAAAATCCTCGGTGCTCCACACTACATCTACTCAGCCTGCGTACGCGCCGACTCGCGAACCGTTTGAATGACAAATTTCATTAGACCTTGGTACCAGACACTCGTATTTTCCTAGTGCGCGCGTGATTTAAATACGAGAAAATGTCGCTTTTTTTGGATCTATGATATGCGATTGTATCGAAAATACTGTTTGTTTCCTTTGTGTGGAATAATATAAAAAATAACTTAAAATAAAATTAAATATAACTATGTTCTATTTGTATGTATGTATTTCTTAACATCATAAAGAACTACAGGAAGATATTATCGCAATTTTATTATTACAATTAATTAACATTGATTTACGATTGATCGATATCAGAGGCAGTGATGTAATGCTATTAAATACAAACGATTATACTTTTTCAATCTGGTTTTATTTATTTAAATAAAATATTTTTTTTTAAATAAATTTTAAATTCTAAAAAATATTATGATATAAATTATAATATATATTTCCATATAATATGTATATTTTTTATCTATATTTGCATTAAACTACGTGCTTCATAGTTTTAAGTCACTTCTTTTTACACTTACTATGTCATTAATAAAAACACTGTGTGTAGGGTGACCGTACGAAACCCCAATAAATATCAATAAAAATAAATGTATACTTATATATGTTTGTGTAAAATACTTAAAAAACATATTATCGATTGTTCATTTATTTATACTGTAAGTTCATATTTATAGCCAATAGTAATCATTCTAGAAACAGGAAGTATATCCTAGGTTTTGATAACGCGGTAATTTTCCTACAAAAGGCGAAAAAAACAGAGCATAGCGCATATTTTTTTATTGTTTTAAAAAGCTCAATTTTTTCTGCGCTCCGGGTGAATGCAGGCCTGAATATTTGATTTTTATTTCAATTTCATACCATTACGGGACATGGAGAAATATGGTCTTGACATTTGGACAGAAAGGCAATGACAACAAAAAGGAACCTAAAACTAAAGGTTCCGTTTTGAGATATGCGCCATGATTGGCTTCAGATAAAAATGGCACAAGGGCTCAAGCGTGCGACAATAGACGCGACAGGTTGCTGGTCCGATTTCCACTCGAAGAAATGGAATATTTAATATTTTCATTTCGTCGCTCTAGTAAAGAAGCGAAGCGCAGCATTAAGTTTCGTCACTCATCACACTGTCTTGAGATTTCGGCGAAAAATATGAAAGTGCCTTAATGGGAACGGAGTCTTAACAATAGGTTTCCATGTTCCTTTTTCAAAAAACAAACATTTTAAACACTGAATGTCAAAGTAGCTAGTAATTACTATTCAAACGAACAGAACGTTAATAAGTTACTGTGTACGTGAACAATGCTAACACCTATGTATGTATGTATGTACGCTTTAACTAAGCAACCAATTAAGCGGCACACAGCTATATCAATCATATTGTAGCCCACGTTACGATCAACATAGATTTATCCTAGAAAATATAAGGTGAGCATGATTTTATGAAGATATTTTTATTTTCGCGCTTAATCATTAGCGGATAGCCGGAGAGAATGGAGAGTTTAACACTAATGGTAGATTTATAGACATTTGAAGCAAACAATATTTTTCGTTTTTAAATTGAGTCTAGCCCGCTGCATCATCTAGCTTTAAATACCGGCATTTATCTCTTTGTCGCTAAAAAATTTGCAAATGTAAGAAATTATGAAACTAATTAGCCTTTCGTGGATTAACCGCGCGGGTGCCAGGCCGATCGGGTTGTGGGGTAAGGATCTGAGAGCAGTGTCTGAAACTTGCGACCCAAGGGGTAAGGGTAAGAAATATCTTTTTAAATATACATAACACAATATTTTCGTAAAATCCCCAATTTTCTTACATCATAGCTACATCACAAAGGACGCGTCCTTAACCAGAGCTATGCATTGTTTTTGTGCCGACAGCCATTAATTACTACTACAAGTGGGCACCGCGGTAATCGTCCTCCTACGTACTAGTATGATGTTCATCGCGACCTCGGCGTCTCATCTGTCACAATGTTTAGAGAAAAGTATTTTTTAAATATTTTATGATTGATAATTTTGATAGATGTATTGGTAGCGAATCTAGTGGTAAGAATTCAAATTCAAAATATTCTTTATTCAAATAGGCAATTATTATAAGCACTTTTGAATCGTCGAATGAACATATGAACAGAAAGCTACCACCGGTTCGGAAGGCAGTTCTGCTGAGAAGAGCCGGCAAGAAACTCAACAGTTGCTCTTTTCAAAATCAATGGTACAATCTATAAACATTAGCTGGCAGCAATCCTGCATTACGTTCAATAGACATTAATTCCATACATGCTTATCCTCCAAATATTCTTGAACAGTGTAATACGCTTTACTTGTTAGAATTTTTTTTACAGATATTATAAATTTTGGTAGTGGCAAACTAAGAATACACTGCGGAATTTTATTATATAGACGTATACCCAGACCCATAAAGGATTTACTAACTTTTTGGAGGCGAAAACTTGGTGTAACAAGCTTATCTTTATTTCTCGGTTCTATCGTATGACTGTCACTATTTTTGCTATGACAATGTATATTTTGTCGGACAAAGAGAATGTTATAATATATAAGACTCTCTGCTTTCCACAAGAATTCACAGCATTGCGTGTTGCGTGGAATTCAATACAACGCTTTGTTTTGCCAATGAAAAGAAATCATCATCAAGACATCTAAAATGGAGAATAGCGCGATATGCCACTAACTTATTGCATAGGACTGGACTTTAATTTGCAAGTCTAAGCCGTATGAGAAGACAGTGTATATCTTATAAAATATAAGTAACACATTTCATCTTGAGCATTTAGCAAGCTACCAGTCATAAGGGGTCATACGGCTCACCTCGATACAATCTACATCATTTATTGGAAACTCTCGGAACCAGCAGGTCAAATATCATTTGATTTATCCACGTCGCTGTAGGTACAGGTATAATCTATTTACTTTGTATGCTTAGCTATTATAAAATGTATATTATTGGCAAAATTCTTATATATTTTATATTATTATCCCGCACACAGTATAGTAAGCAGAGGGAACCAAGTGTTAAAAGACTCCGTTTTGAACTTTATGGTAGATATTGGTAGGTATTGAATCGTAGCAAGCTGAACGGGTCAATCAATCAATGCCACCATCATATCCAGGAAACTAAAATAATTAGAATACAATCCCCAAGTGTAAATCGAACCCATAACCATTTGCTACAAACGCTGTTCCACTGAAATATGACGACATCAGGAAGATCTTTCTATTACCTATTAAGCCATTCTTGGTCCAACTTATCTTATTCCATCAGTACTAATAGCTGGACGCTAATTTATCCTTGCTGATGCTATCTATTCAACTAGCTATTCACACTGTTAGTTCGCGCGGCCGTCGATTATACGTTAACAATATTACAGTATAAGCTAGCAGGTTGTTAGAATTTATATTTATTGTTAGAGAACTAAGAAAGGACATCGTATTTTTTTTATGCTTTGCTATAAAGCTCAATATGTCTTGCCAGTCATGAGGGCCAGTCAAGGGAATGAACAGACAGACAGATTGTGGAATCGATTTCCACTTGGGGAAATTAAGTATTTAATAGTTTCATTTCCTCTCTCTGGTGACGAGATAAAGCAAAGTTATGTGTGCTGTTCATATCGGGTACGTCAACTAAGAATCGTAATGAGGATATAAGAGGAGTGTGAAAAGGCTCCAAAGACTAGTCTAGTTGTTTCTGTCAAAAAACAATTCATAACGACTGATTTGAACTCTGGTAACGAGTCAAGTACCTTCTATTTTCAATTTGGGAACTATTATCTCTTGACTGACTGAGCAAAGCGCGGCGTTAGGTTCCGCCACCAATGTTTTGTGGAACGGAAATACACAAAGCACTAAAATTTAATATTCATACGTATATATAAATATAAATAAGTTATACAAACACTCATTTATTACCTTTTTCTAAACAAGTTTTATATGCAAGCCATGAGAATACCATTACTTAGTTGTTTCCAAGTAAATTATAGAAGCGTTGCGCACCATAACTTGACCGTGTATTTAGCTAAGTATTTATTTATACCTACATACACATATTTGTTTAGATTCACGCTGTATCTTGCACACAACAGGGTAGGCAGAAGGAACCTAAAGTTAAAAGATTCCGTTCCCCATTTCCGCCGTTTTGTGGAGGCATTGCTTCTTGATAAGCAAAACTCATCAACACGAACACATTCAACACCAGAGCGAAGAACATAAATATAAAATATTTCATTTCCTCTAGTGAGAATCGAACTCACAATCTGTTGCGTTTATAATTACACTTGTGCACTTGCGCCGAAACAGGCCTATATACAACATACATTCAGACATTTATGTATACATTTTTATATACATACTTAACTATATATAAATTGTTGCTTACTTCATACGGTTCTATTAAAACTGCATTGCACGTGTCGCACTATGGACTATTAGACTAGTATTTAATGATTTAAAACGCTTCTTGTTTCTTTGAATTTTACTCAGATACTATATCAATTGAATAAATGTTTGTTGTCTGTTTAATTTATTATAAGAATTTTCTTTGTAGCTACGTCCTCTACTTTCCGCCCGCGGAATCTATGACCCATCGCAGGATCGCTATCAATAACCCATTAGAGATAGTGGTTAGAAAGGCAGGATGAGACCTTCGGCCTTCGAGAACATTGTATTGAAGATACTGGAGAAAGGTTAAGGAAAGGACACAAGGATCTCCTAAGGACCTATAAAAATATGTTGATGACAGTGGACGAGACGAAAGATGTAATACAGAGATCGTAGCGTATGGCGATCTGTAAATTAAATATGAAAAACAAATTGTTGAAAATAAAAATATTTAATAAATATAATTTTGATTAAAACAAGATGTTTTGTATAGAAGGTTCCAAGAAATGACAATAGCACATTCCTTATAGAAAATAAATATATTTTATTTTATACCATTCTACTTCCATGGGAATGTTACAATCAAAACAAACTTATTATTATTTATTGATGCAATAAGCGTAGGACAAGTTTATTGTTATTAGCAACGGTAGCCCCTTGATTGCTAATAAATAATGTAATGATATCATTTATATGTGCCTAGCCGTGAAGCTTTTCGTTTCTCTTAAGAAAGCGGATATTTCTACAGAAATACTAATTGTTTTTATTTATCTATGGACCTATAAACTTGATTTATAATGATGATTACTTACATTTACATATGAAATTATTGAATAGTTTAAAAATATTTGCGCTGTGTTTAATGTTATTTTTATATATGAATAGTTCAAGCAGTATATAACATATTTTTCACCTTATAACCACAAATCTGGATTCTGGGATTTTACAAATTTCTCGCATATACCCTTGGAAGTGGGAACCACCCAGTAAAAAAAAACTGCGTATTGAGCTGTATGATACATTGCTATATTTCTTTTCTTAGCGAGGCAATGACAATTATTTAAATATAAGGCTGGAAGATATTTCTTTTTAACATGTAAATCCACCTTTAAAAACAAGACTGTTTATTACATATAGAAGTTATATAATTTCTCAGTGTGGGCATCGAACGCACAACTATAGGCTGTATGTACAGCCCACTATCCCACTACGCCGCAATGGCCTCTAAGACTAATCAGTAAATATGCAGATACGGTTTATTGGTACTTTTCTGTTCTTCACGATTAGTGAAGGGTGATAATTTTACAAATATTTATTATCTATCAATTTGCTATAAAATGTCATTGCCACAAGACAAAATAAAGGTATCTCATAATAGAATTTGAAATTTAAGTTTTATATATGCAAATTATGTTCAAGCCCATTAAAATACGTGGCCTTGTATACCAATCATCCATAGTGCGCTTTAATATTAATGTTATTAAATTAACTGTAGTTTAATAGCTTGAAGCCGTTAAATAGTTATAATGGAGAATCGTATAGTTAATTGAAAATATGTAATAGGAAAATGGATATGTGGCCGTTATACCGCAGTGGGTTAATTCTCTCTCTCTAGCCTAATATACGTGGTAAAACATTGAGTTCTGCCACTCAACATGCAATGCCTCAAAAAATTTTGCAGAAATTGGAGAATACAGATATAACACAAATCCTTGAAGTAATTAATTTTATTCAGTACGCATTCGCAACAAGTCTCAACGTAAACGCGTATACGAAAAGATTGCCATAATTCACGATTGATTGACATACATACATATACATCGAGCATTTGTTATTTATTTTATTATAATTAATATTATGCTTATGCTTATGCTCTAATCTAAATAGTACATACGTATGTACGTACATACTAGCAGTTACATGATACAGCTGTAGATTCATATCCATAGAAAATAAAATATTTACTTCAAAATTTAAATTTCATGTAATAATTTATTAATTAATAGATGACAAATTTTCTAATACTCCGAAGACATAAAGTGTCCTTGTTTTCAACGTCAGAGTAAGCTTTTTGACAATCTTGTTTTTTAAAGTATTTTAGTTGCTCTTGTTCTTGTATATCTGTTTTCAAATCTCTACAGTTTGAAGTAAAAAACATGTCCATAACGTATAAATACATAATATCATTAGAAATATACAACAATTTTTTTTAATATTAATCAACATTCTTTTCTACATATAGTTTTTTTAATAACAAACATTAAACGAAAAGATGGTGAAAATAGTTTTCGATTTTACAAAACAAACGCCCTCAGAATACTTGTTGGTCACTGGTAGACTAAAATATGCAAAATCGTTGCAAAATAGACATATATACGTACGTGTAATTATTTTTAGGTGGCGCCGTTGTGCCTTGCGTTTCCGTTATGCCCCTCCTTCCCCTACATATTTGGGAAGGTAGAGTCACTTGACTCTACACTTACTTTTCTTATTTTTGTATAATATATACATTAAAATATATATTAAAATATAAATATATGTGTTTAACAAGTGAGCGCCTATCGACGCTTCGTAATGCAGAGGTGCACCGCCTTATTGTAAGCGCGTCGGTTATGAATTCGATTCCCACTCGAGGGAATGATTATATATTTTCATTCCTTCGCTCTGGTACTAAGATATTGATAACATATGTCACCCATAAGTTCACAATATCTTAAAAGTTGGGCGAAAAAGGAAGACCAGAGCGTCTTAACACAAGGATCCCTCTGTCTATCATTTATAATACAAAAATACATAGTTACTAAAAAAAAGTATAACTTAATTCACTACTATATAAATGTTTTACTTTATCCTTCTACTCACGGAAATTAATTTCGATTCAAAAGGTCTTCCTTTTTTTCACAAAGACGTCTTGTATGCCACGCAGCTGCCTATCTAATTTTAGTGAAGTTAGTTAGCGCATCTGAAGGTCATTCTTTGTTCGGTTTCGTATGAGGTTTAACCTATTCTAATATTTGTATATTGTATATATACATTAAGACGTGAAAATAGTTTGGATTTTTATCTTGTGTTGACATTGAGTTATGTTTGGAGGTTGCGGATTCAAATCTGAAGATAAATCTTTGCGTAGAATAAAATAAAGTCACTTCACAATGATTTACCTTTTAAACTACGGAATGGATTTTGATGCGGTTTTCACTGATAGATAAAGTGAATAAAGAGCTAGTTTTATAAGAATTGTATTATTTAAATTGTATTTCAAGCGTTCTTTTAAGTGATATCCTATACTTAAGAAAGAAAACTACTTTTTTGCCTTAAATGGATACAGGGTGAAGATAAAAAACAAAAAATAACATAATTAAAATAAGATTGTAAAGGAACTGTGGCTTCGATTCCCACTGCTATGTAGTACAAAGTGCAGCTATTTAATTTTCCTCACTTTGATAACAGCCCAATGAGCAACTCTGAATTTCATTACTAAACATGCAAATATCTATAACAGGAAAATTGGGCGGAAAATGGGGATCGGAGTGACTTAACACTATGCTCTCTGTGCCTAACCTATTAGTTGAGATATCTATAAAAAAACTCTTAACTATAAAAAAATCTTAATATGCCTTTCTTATACAAATCTGAATGTTAAAAATAAGTTCATTCTTGCATAAATGTAACCTGTATTTAATTATATAAATTTGGTAAATCCAATGAAATCTTAAAATAGCATTGACATTTTTTAAAACTTATAAATGTGGATCACCAAGAAGGTTAAATAACAGTAAGTTGACTAATATGTGACCGCCAATGTAATTGGTAGAACGACAAAAATTGCTTTTACTTAAGTGACATGATCTCGATTGTGCACTTAGTAACCAGACCGACTGTAAATGTGCTTGTAGGTTCGATTCCTACTCGGGCCGTTAAAAATTAATTATGTTTTCTGTTCAATAAGACAAGGTACGGCATTTAGTTCCACCACTCCGTCTCGAATTCGAGTGTAAAACGGAGATTCCGTTCTCCGTTTTATTATTGCTTAATTTTGCTAAATCAGGACAGAACTTTTCAGCTTCACGTCCCACGCATGTAGCAGGGTAGGCAGAGGGAACCTAGTGTTACGACGCTCCGCTCCCCACTTTCCGCCGAATTTTAGAGATTAAATAAAACCATTCACGCATTCTATATTCAAAATAACTCTGACTGCAGTTCAACGAACATTTCTTTGATTGGGAATCGAATCCACGACCTGTCGCATTTGCAGTCACACGTTTGTGCCTCTGACTACTTACTACTAGTTAATTAACATTTAAATATATCCACATTAATACCCGCCAATGATGTCATTCCTTGCTACTTCTAAAGGCGCACTGATTGTGCCTAATATGTCCGTCTACACTCTTAGAGAATAGCATCGATAATCGAAATACAAAGTAAGTGGAATCTGAATTTGTTTTATTCAACACATCAACACGTAATGCCTCTAGAATTAGACGGAAAGTGGAGAACAGAAGTGTCTTAATGGGAACAGTGTTCCCTAGGTTCCCAGGTTCAAGTATCTCGTATTGTGGAAAGCAATAAAATATGAGGTAAAAAAAAACTAAATAATACAATTTTATTACTCATAAAAGTTAATTTCTATTCTTATAAGCAATAACAATAATATACCTGTAATAATAGATATGTAACGCTAGTATCTATATAGATTGAAACAATATACTCTTCTAACTAACATACAGGAAATGCGGTGTTATTTTCCTATTTTCTACATAGAGGAAACCCACGCTGCAACTGATTGTTTATACATAATATACATATATTTCTATAACCTCAAGCGAGAACCGAGTCCCCACTATTGGCGTTTCGGCTATTTACAGTGCACACTAAAAAGCCTATATACTAAAAAGTTTAAAATATGCACTCTTTTATATACTTTCAAATTAAAAACACCGTTATTTTATACAGTTAAGATTGGTTTTTGTATAGCAAGTTCAGTACTATGAATTAGTTAAGCAAAGACCGCCCTTCGTTGCAAAAAAACCGAACAACAGAACTGAAGGCATGGATTGGTGCAACAACGCTATATAGATGTTTATATGCAGAAGGAATTCATTAGATGCCCGCATACACGCAAATTGGAAAATTGTATCGCGGTAGGAAACGCTTGGTTATTTATGTACTTACATAGATATATACAGAGAATGTATGATAACATCAGATATTTGAGTATTAAACGAAAGTGGGTTCAAATCCCATTTTGAGAATTAAACATTTTATTTCTAATATAGGTACTTAGAGATCTTCCTGACGCGATCAGTACAGTTTAAGCTTTATCGTTTCAATTCAACATTTATTTCAGTCTTCACGTTGTATGCCGCGTATACTGCAGGACAGGCGGAGAGATCCTAGTGTCAAGGCCTGCCATTATCCGCTTTCCACTTAAGCTCGATACATTGCGTGTTGATTTGCGGTACTCAATTACGAATAGTTGCGAATTAAAAATATACCTCCTCGTACATACAATGGAAAAGATTTTTTTATCGTTGTTAGTCGTTGAGTTACGCCATTTAACTCAGAATGTCTCCATAAGGGGTGGAGGATGAAAAATTAGATGTTCTTAAATAAAAGGGTCTTCACCGTGCTTCTGGGCAACCCTGAAAGAAATAATACCTTTTAAAACTTATACAAAGACAATCCGATAAAAATCATACCAAACTATTGTGCTCAAGAAATTTGCACAGCATCCATTCAAGTCTGTTTCAAAGTCATAAGAAGCGAGATATATCATTGAACGTGATGCGGAAGTAGCTAATCAGAAATCATGAATCCAAATTACTTGCCATTTCGGCCACCAGATGTCACTGGGCGCCAGTAACCAGATCACGTACAGACAGACCAAAGATTTTTCCACAATAAACAATTATATACCTTATTCTATAGTAATAAGGGTCACATATAGTTATATGCTAGCAAAAATAAAGAAGTCTGCAGATAGACGCGGCCTTGGTCCGCGGGGAAGCGTGGCATATTAATAAAGACTCTCGTATGCAATCACCGTTCAAGAAGACATAGGCAAGGTGGAAGAAAGGGCATGGAATGTCAATCGCGCCCAAGGCCAGCCGCTCCGTATAACCCTACCATATTATACAAACGACAAACCTCAAATAACTTTAACAACAATAGCGGCATTCTCAATTTGCGCGCATTACTCGCTAATTGCCGAGTGTAAACACAGATATCTTCTCTTAGATGTTAAATATATATGTTTAGATACGAGGTCGAGACGCTTCTCCATTAAATGTCAAGGGTTCCTCTATTGTTAGTTTATGTAGGTATAATTATCGATGTAAAATTTCAGTTTCTATATAAAATGAAAAGATTACTTTCAATAAAACCTCATTGAAATTTTGTATAAGTGCATAATTCACATTTAATTGATTTGTAATCTTGTATAAATTACATGCGGAGGCTAAATAAGTCTAAAAGCGGTCGTTGAATATTTATTTAATTGGCGTTTGCGATCGCTTATGGGAAAAGCTTACATTATTATAAGTAAAGTGCAACTAAGAGGACTCTAATGAAAAACAAAAACGTATTAGACAAGTAATGACCAGCAAATATGGTGAAAAATGCTAAATATTCGTAATTGCTCGTTGACTATCCTTCACAAATTGTTTTATCGCTTACTACTTACGTGCTATAATAGAGTAGAATGTTAATTATATCAATACTAACTTTTACATGCGGCTTCGTCCGCGTGGTCCATTTGAAAGAGGGCATATTAAAACTCGGATACTTATTTGATATAAAATGATTTTTACTTTAGCCATTAAAAAGTAATTTGTCATTCTACAGTGAATAGACACGTAAATAAATTCTTATTTCTGAAGTCCATATGATTTTTTGGCGTTAATCTAACAAAAATATGTATTTAACTATTCTTTCTGGTCGGTAATAGAAATAAGTTTCTAAAAAATATAAATTTTTCCCCAGATGGTCAAATAAGGATAGTTGTCTAATACACCTGTATTAGACAACTATCCTTATTATATATAATACATTATATATAAAATCATCGGCGAAGTCAGTGCACGTTTGCGCTATTTAATAGCACCTATTAGATGTTATATTAAACGCAGTACTGGTAGCATATTGTATAAGAGATCAACGTCAATCGCCTTCCGGATTACTTTGAAGCGCAAGGATTAGTTTAATAGTGTTTTGTAAATATGTATGTCTGTCCGTCATAACAACGCCGGGCTTATGAGATATTACATATAACTATATAGTATGATATCTTATTTCCATGCTAGTATATTTAATATTATTTATATATGCACGTAGCTTCATTGCAACGATTATGGATTCTATTACCGCTAGGGGGAATAGTTATAAGTCAGTTTTATACAATATACAGAGGAGAGATAGAATTCCGACTAAGCAACTAGAGCAGCTATCAGTGGATGAAAAAATTACTACTAGTTTACAACTAGGGAATACAAGAGATTTGTTGTACTCGAATTGTTATTCTAATAATATAGAAGAAATCGTTAATACGATACTTTGTAAACTATATTTTCAATAACAAGATTTTTTTTAGAAGATTTTTATTAGTCATTCAAATATTTTCTCCGTCTTTAATATGCAAATACGGATTTTGTTTCAAAATAAAAAAAAAAACAAAAAACGAGTGGTGTTTTAGTATAACGACTGCGTATATTTATCGTTCTAGAGTGATGTCACGATTGAGATATTTTAATAATTGCGTTGTATATTTTTATATTTTTCATTATGGAAATACTTGACCTCCATGGGAAGTAGAGATAGAGACGCTTATCTTCGAGAGTGGGCTTGGACCTTTAGCTTTGAACAGATTTGTAAAGGTTTTTTTTAGGGTGGGCACAAGAATATTCTTATACTATTTTTCAGAAGAAGGTTTATTTTAATTTTCTTCTTTACATCCATCAATTGTTCCATCAATAACCAATCGTCCTGCGATGCACTGATACGGAGAGTTTCATCATCAACCACATTGGAGCCAAGTAATTTCTCAAAAAGCTTCAAATATACAACAAATGCCGTATTAATTCATAATTATATGTATGTATATACAAATAAACAATTCTAAAGGCCTATCGCTATAAAATTTAAAATGCTTTTAAAATCTATTGTCCAAGTTGCACACTAGCTTTCAATTTGCAATTACGAACCATTACGTCGTTCGTAATATAGGTACTGTACAAGGTCGACCGTGTGGAGTCACTGGTAACGCGTGCTGTGCTGACGAGGAAAGAATAATTAAGTATAAGTATATATTATATTATATTGATTTACATATTATTATGGGTTTACAAATATTACTGATATGTAAAAATAATTACTGGAGTAAAGTTAGCTATTTTGGTTTATGAGTGTTTCAAATTTTCTTTTTTTCAGCTTTAACGCTTTGCCCCGCAATTAAGAGGGTAGACAGAGGGATTCCTTTCCAGGTTCCAGACTTGTCGCAAGGATATTAGCTTGTAAATGGGCTGACTGACAAATGGTTGTAGGTTCAATTCTCACTCGAGGAATAGAAATATTCAACATTTTAAATTTCTCGCTTTGCCAAAGAGCATTGCGTGTGGAGGGCCAAGACTAAACTTAACTTGTACAATGTGTACCTTTTAATGTACCACACATGTCAGGGTGGACAGAAATTAGATACTCTCTGTCTAGACAAGACATATTATTCTCCACATTCTGCCCAATTTTCAAGACATTGCGTGTTGAATAACAACTGGTAACAACCAGTGCGAGGAAATTATTTTTAAGTATTTATTTTCTGCAAGTGGAATTCGAACTTACAACCTATCGTGCTTACAGTTACACACTCGACCCTGGGCCTCGACTGGCGTTATCATTAATCATTAAGATTATATTCTTATAATGACTTCATAACAAACCAAGCCTTCTATTGATAGACTGAATAACTATAAAAATGTATTGAAAACTGCATAAAAGAATGCGTATTTATGATTTACGATCTACATTAAAAGGCATGTGGTAATGTGGCTCTAATGCTGAATTAACAGACAGATTAACTTGCAATTACATTGCAATTATATATATTAATTATTGTCTTTAATTCTGTATAAGAAGATAAATCTCATAGCTGTGGTTTATATCGCGTACAGGAAGGTATTCGCTTGATTGTTGCTTTTTTTTAAGTTTTACCGAAAGGAAACCATTTAATATGAATTAAAACATTATTTAACAATCTTATCGAAATATAGATCATTTCAGTTATTACAAGTTTTTACATGAGTATTATCATGAAAAATGTTATAAATGAACATAATTACATTGAAAAATATATATTTCAATATTAAATTTTCAAATATACATATTTAATTAAAATTTTATTCCAACTAAAAACTTTGCCGAATTTTGTTTTTATATTGTCTTGTAATTAATACACATCACAGCCCACGCCTGCCAAATTTTCGAGACATCCAAAGTGAGTTCCAAAATTTAAAACGAATTTTAAATTTTGGAACTCACTTTGGAGCTCGTTAGCGAAGTGAAAAAATGAGAATAGGTCGTTCTCTCGAGTGGAAATCGAACCAACGTCCGTCGTGTTTTCATTCGGACATAGTGCCGCGCCATGGTAAATATAAAGGTAAATTAGTACATATATATTCAATATACTTAGGTGTTATGTAGGTATATACAGTGCATCCGCCGTGATCCGAGCAAAGAGGAAGGTCGAAAGATTTACAGCCTTTTGTCTTGGTTAGACACTGTGCACTAAATAACATAACCTTTGCGAGTAAAACTAGTTTTATCTAAAATATTCAAATGCTATTATATGTGTTAGTGGAAAATAATACTAGACTATCAAAAATAATTACTAAACATAACTATCCACAATTTTTCCAGATACTATTAATTAAAATTTTTGTCTAAATTTTTGAAGATGGTATCGCAGTATAAATTTTAAATACAAAATTATGTATGAAAATTTAAAATATATTCTTAACTTAAATAATATAAACGAATAAAGAAGCAATATGTGTAATGAAGTATTGAAAGCAAAGTATATCGCTCATTTTTTTGATATCGGCATATGCGACGCAATTAAATGATATAATTGACGTTCCATTGACATATTTAACTTAAATAAAAAAAAGTAGTTGAACGATATTAGAAAAAATAGAGTGTTAAACACTATTCTTTATCACCCACATATTATTTGAGTTAAATTAGAAAAATGCAGTATCTTTATATGAATAACCACACATAACAATATATATAAAAAACCAAGAGAATTGAATCCATTACCACGCCCAAAGGGATGGTATGACAATAAAACGCGAAATGAGTAACAAAAAACAATACATACTAAATACCCGACCTTGATGGATAAGTCGAATTCTTCAGATGTTCAACTTCAACGCGTAGGCGACCGCAAAAACTATCCTATGACATTGCTTTGTGTTGTTATGGCATGGTTCTAATTTGCTTAGTATTCGCAGTTAGTTAGGATTTTGTGGCACTAAGCGGTTGAGCTCGAATGTCGGCTGGACAATTGCTGCAGCCCACACTTTGCAACGTTGTATGGCTGTAGTTAAAGCGGGTTTCAAAATATATTTTCTATATAAAAAATATCTCAAAAGGAAAAAAAGTTATCCTTATTTTACTGTCTATCTGTCCATCTTTTACGACCGTGGAGGAGTTGAAATTAAATATTCAGATCCACAATCTAACATAGAAAAAATCAAGCTTCTAAAAGGTATTATACAATTACATATACCAGTAAATGTAACCTATCTATATTATATATGCAGATGCAGGCAGAAATAAATTATTATTAAGGCATTTAGACTTCTTTGAATCAATTACGTATTGAAGTGTGTACTAAAGTTAACCTTGCTTTTTTTCCTTTTTGCAATAAAAATAAAAATAATCAAAGTATCATTAAAATAATTCCTCCAAATGAGAATCGAACCCAAAATCAACGCGTGAACTATCACTATCTACTAAGACACAATAGTATCAACTTACAATATAAAAAAAAACCTTTATTATATAATACTAATAATATTTTTTATTAACTTAAAAAGCCTCGCTAATATTCAGCCGTAATACTATCAAATAGCAGTGTGGGCGAAGAAATTTCGGCAGGTAGGTAGCCTTAGGTATATTAATTCAAAACATATTCGATACGATCGTTTCAGTTCAGGTCTGTTGCACTTAGCAAAAATGATTTTACACCGTTTATGTCCTCATTTACATAAGTCCTTTGTTACACTGCATGATTATAAGAAAAATTAAATTTTTAATTTTTGTATTAAGTTGATGATGGGTATTTTGAGTAATAATGAGTATTTACTTTGAGGCACAAGCGTGTGACTGTACGACAGGCTGTGGGTTCGAGTCCCATTGGAGGAAATAAGATTTTACATGTTCATATCCTCGCTCTTGTACCGAGGCATGCGGTAGAGTTCTGCTACTCAACGTGAGTGGTGTGTCTTAACACTCCCTGTGCCTACCCTGCTATATGCGGGATATAGCGTGAAGGTGAAAAAAATTAAAAAGCATATTAAAACAAAGAATGAGTGATTTGTCACTTACTACTTTATGTTTTCGTCACAAATTAAAATTCCGTAAACATAATTGCGTATCAAATGTCATATAACTAACTGTAATTATTTTCAAAACAATTTCATAATATAATTAAAGTATTTGTTGCTAGTGGACCCGAACGCGGCTACGCCCGCTTGAACTATACGAATATTTATTAAATAAATTTATTAAATTATTTTCAGTTTTGGGTGACATTTTCCAATAACAAACTCTCCAAATCGTTGCTTAGCAACGGTCGCACAGCGACAGTTGTTATAAACATGGCGAAATAAATTGCATGTCAAATTAATAAGTATTTTAATATATTGGTATATATCGAAAAAATTACAAATATGAGAAGAAAAAAGTATCCTATGTACATCTCGGTACCCTCGTGTATCTCTATATGAGTATTTTATCACAATTAAATTATCGGTTTGGGCCCGATTGCTTAAATGTCAGACAGACAGACAGACAGAGTTACTTTCGAATTTATAATATAGGTATGGATGAACGTTGCAATACTAAAATGTTCTAGAACGTGGACAACCTAAATTACGATACAAGTAGGTATAATAATAGTGTGAGCATTTGAGCATTTTTTACTGACACCGTCTGTCTGCTTTTTTGTGGCTATCTCAACGTAAATTTGACTTTATAGCAAATAGGTATGAACTTTAAAAGCTTTCTAAAAATATATTCTATAAATATATAGGTACTCTTGAGCCAGACTATACGAGATTTAGATATAAATGAAGTACTGATAATTCCGTAGTAATTAAATACTTTTCAAAATCATAATTTTCAAGTAAACAAGTAGTTCTAACTTATCGATGAAATATTTAGAAATAGCTTTAGTTTTAATTTGTATGCGGTACAAGTAGAAACGAACAATATAAAAGCGAAAACTCTATAGTTTTGTTAAAAGCTTGTCTAGAAATATCACCAATTTCTTTCTAGAACTTACTAAGAAGACGGAATTAGTAGAATCATTTCGAATTTGGTTAGGTAGTGGTAGGAACTCGTATAATAAAAGTTAACCTTAATTCACATGTACACAGTTGGTTAAATGAAATAACTACGATTGTGTTTATACCATTCTAATTCCAAATAAGTGACTTACGACGATACTTCAGAAGGTTCCCTCGAAAGAGGTAATATGACAACCCATGTAGATCCTCCCACGACATATAGATTATCCTATACAATACAACTTATTAATTCAAATAGATATTTCCATAGATTAGCGCAGTTAATTAAACAAACTGTTCAGCTTTACAATATTCGTTTATAAAATATATGTATGCATTAGATCATTCTATACATATATCAATGTATATGTATGTATATATGTTTAAATATTTCTAGATAACATGACGAATATACTTATACAAGCTTCATGGGTGAATAGTTAATTGCTCACATCTAGCCTTACAGGCGGTTATTATGTAGAGATATTATTATAGACTATAATTTCAAGTCATTATATTACTTTATATAGTAAAATATATGAAGTGGCTTTATTGTGATTTTCTGAAATAAAAGTAACTTTTAAAATTTTGATTATTTTGTATATATTTGCCGTAATTTGTTTTATATTTTTACTATTCTTGTTTCCAAATCAAATAAAAACTTATTAGGTACCCTGAGTAGGAATCGGACCTACAAATTTCGTGTTTAAAGGTTGTGCGTTCGATTCCCACTCGAGGAAATGAAATATTAAAAAAGCGTGGCGTTCAGTTCCGCCACTTAACACGCAACGCATCCAAAATTCCGCATAAAGTAATAGCGAAGTGTCTTGAACTAAGCGCTGCCTCTGCCTAGCGAGATACAGAATGAAGGTTAAAAAAAAACAATAAAATGTTAGTAATGACCATATAAGGAATATCAGCAAACTAGAATAAAGAAAAGGCAAAGCTGTAGATTAGAACAAGTTTGCAAATAACACTATATCTTAGCAACAGTACAAACAATACAATACTTACAGCTAATGTTACGCCACAATACACCTTCTGTTCCACACTCAGTTAGGCCTGTGGTAACAACGTAACGTCCCACTTCAGTCAAGGTTCTAACGAACATCTATATTATAAGTATAATGCTCATGTTTATTTGTAAGTTGGAAAATAAATAATTTTATTATGAAAATGATTTCTAAATTTATTTGCTGGTTTGAAAGCGCTTATCTCAGGAATTAGCGATTGCAATTGAATAATTATTTTTGTGTTAGATGAGCCATTTATCAAGGAATACACCAAACTGGGCATAAGGCAAGACATTAAGACACTCCGTTCTCCACTTTCTGGCCAATTGTGTGAGTGGCAGAGTGGCAGACCTCACTCCCACTTTACTAAGGATATAAAACTACTTTATTCCCCCGAATGGGATTGCCTGCCATCGCTGTGACGGTATAATATTTTTTATGAAATGTGAAATTATCTACCGGTTATATATAAAAAATAAAGATATAGAGTATGGGGAAATTATATAAAAATAACCTTGAATCTTCCAACGTCTATCTTTGTACTTGAGTTAAATATATATGTGAGTGTAATACTGCGACTGCGTGCTTTTAAACATCACGTATTTGAGATATACATTATACATTCTTGATTTTTATTATACATACTTTGCAAGAAAACTTGAATTCTGTCTTTTTGTAAATAATAACTAATTTTGTTTACTTTTGCTAGTAATATAAATGTTACCTTCGATGCCCACCTCGGGGCATGTCGTGTAAAAGGGTATCATTAAGATTAAAGCTAGGTCAAAGAAGGCGTTTCAGATATTTTTCTCAATGTACAAAGGTAGGTACTAATTTGAAACAATTGTGTCTGTTCAATTATAGTGAAGAAATAAGGATATAATTATTATTCTTTACAGCAAATGTTCACTTCATTTGGTTCTCTTATTTTAACTATTCAGACTGAAGTTTAACATGTTAGCTTTCACACAAATAGACGACAGCTGAACAATCTTACTATATATCTATAATATAATAAAATGGTAATAAAGTATGTCTGTACCTTAAATTCTCTGCCAAAATAATAATTAAGTGTGATGAAAGAATAGTGATAGAACCCGAATCTATGACTTGTAAAATATTTGTCTATTTGTCCACGAACTTCTTTCAAACTGCTGAACGGGTTTAATCGAACTTGTACTGAAATTTTAGCTCTATATTTTAATGATACTATGCAGTAGATAGAAGAAGTATAGTGTTAACCAAAATTGAATAGCCCATGCACTTCATAAACCAATATTAATATTAATATTCTTTTTTTGTTATTTCATGTTGCATCCCGAATAAAGCGGGGCAGGCAGGGAACCAAGGAACCTAATATTGAGATACTCCTTTCTTCATTTTCCGCTGAATTCGCGACCAAGCCTTGTTGAGTTCCGGCGCATCATCGCGCTGGTCTCGTCACAAGAGCGAAGAAATAAAAATATGAAATATTCATTTCCCCCAAGTGGAAATCGAACTCACGACCATCGTGTTACCGCTTGTGCCCTATCAAGCCCACCTATTTTAATAAATAACGCAATAAAAACATCTCAGTACATACAAAATTATCTATTAATTCCTTACTTAGGTCCATTACAAAGGCACTCTAAACAATAGTCTATAGTTCAACGAAGTCTGTCCGTTCACTTTGCATCGCTTTTTTGGCGAACGTCCTCGCCGGCATCCGCCTCACATATAGGAGTACCCAAACCTATCACTTTTTTCGTTAGATCATTAAAAACAACACGATACACCAGTTTTTAGTCTCATTTCGTCTTCACAAGGCCACAGCCATTTATTTTTCCCTTCTATGCTCACGCCGTTTTAATTTTAAATTCAAAACTTATTGTAAACAAATATTATGAGCTGATATTTTAATACTTTACATTTTATTTTATAGTCTTCGCGTAGAATTCACGTCCGCATTTTTATAACAATACAATCGGATGCCTTTACGTTAAACATCTAGCTATATAAAATAACTCTATCGGTTGGAACGAATTTCATTCATTTACAATCAATCGCTATTCTTGTTACATCTAAAAACTATAACAAAAGTCCCACAATAGAAAATAAGAGTGATTTGAGCAAAAACTGCAATGTTTTTACCTAGAAATGACGTAACTACCCACAATTCGCCATTAAACAGCTTATTTTAGTTTTACGACCAAACATTTTTTATTAGACATTAGAAAAAAAGTGTCAATATTAGTCAAAAGGAAGGAAAAATAATCGTCGTTGGACATACGGCGCAAGGCTACGAAATTAAGTTCACGGTAAATAATTTGCATGTGAAAAGATTTTGTGACGCCATAGATTTTGTCGGTTTGTCCATCTATAGAGGAATAGCGTCGTAAAATGTGCTAAGAAATGTTTTTGCCGTAATAAACTCGTAAAATCTCTTTACTGGTTTCAACCTTTTTGGTGATCCAATTTTTTTTTAATTGGCATAAGCCGATGACAATGGTATCGTCGTTAAATGCACAATACTCTGTTTTGTTTATACAAAAATGTCATTAAAGTGCCGACAGAACTAAAGTAGTATTATTGTTTTACTATGTTTTTGTTAAATAATATTGTTTTTACTTTTTTTTCTTGTATACATATATTTTCTTGTATAGTAATAAGCAACTTGGCTTTTCATATTATTCTTATGTACTTACTTATGTGTGTTTCAAAGGGTGTAAAAAAATAATCATAAGAATATTGTACCTACTTCTAATAAACTGCTTAATCCCATAGGAACTTCAGGGTAAGGGCAAAAAAATCTCTAGTTTTGATAAAAAAGCAATACAACTATGGTAAAAGCGATTCATTAAAAACTAGTGCGCTTTACATATGCTTACTCTGCTATATCTTAAATTATTTTAAACACAAACACTTAGAATTCGCTCGATAATGACGTAATATTAAAAGAAAGGAACTATAGATAGTCGAATTGCTACCCCCACCCCTGTTCTCGAATTCCTAAGCCCATAAATATTTCCAAAATTTGCGGCAGAATGACAACGGAGTGACAAATTATTCCTGCCTACTGCATATATTCGGGTGATGCGTAAAGCTAAATATTGTTTTATACACCTACATATAAGAGACTATTTTTTTTACAAAACTAATCGTACCTACGATATGTAATGATAATTATCATAATATATTTTATTATATTTCAAATTCTAAGTATTGTAACATTTAAATAACTTTCGTTTTCGGCATTTCACTTTTAAAAGTATAGCTATTGTAGAAACCGTCTGATCTTTCTTAGTACACGTAATAAAGATTCCAAATTCTAGATCGCGCCGACAGTAGTCAAATAAAGAATAGAACTATTAAAATAAACAAAACAATCAACACAAAAGGACAAATGTGTCCCATTGCATAATTACTAAAGAATATTTTTAAGAAATGTGAAAGTAAAAGTTCTGTTGAAAATTTTAAAATGAAATGAACCTTATTTGTAGGATTATATGGACAAGAAAGCAGGCTAGTGGAATATCCGTAATAAAAACTCGGCTACTCGGCGTTTTTATTGTTTTTCCTATTTTTATTGCCTCAAATTTTAGCTTTCGTTTTCAGTTCAAGAATGAGTTCATAAAATGCAATATTCATAGTTCGTACTGGTTACTTTAATTTTTAGCTTTTGAAATGTTATATTGCTATAATACAAAAAAAAATTTCGTACCCAGAAATGCAAGCTTAGTAATTAAGTCACTTTCAAGTATTAGAATTGGTTGGTCTATAGTATATTATAAAAAAAATAAATTAAATTAAAAAAATGAAAAAAAAATAAAAGAAAAATAAAATAAGGGAAAAAAAAATAAAACCAGTCGTGCTGCAGGAAAACAAGATTTTGACTGAAATCGAGAAAACTAAATAAAAATGATATCGTTGTAGGAAGAGCAGCTCCAAGGCGTAACTAGGACTTCACTATCCCACCGAAGCTAAAGCGGCAAATATAGATGAGAGTTGCAAACAACATACGATTTGACACGTATATCTATCTATAAGGTCAGCATGGTAAACCCTATGCTCGTTTAGTTTTAGGTACCTTGTTATTTTGAATTCATTATATAGATTTTTCATATTTTAAATTAATTCTTGTATAAGTTTATTAATCTTGTATAACTTCAACTCAAAATTATTTCAATAATTAATAACTCATCCAATTGCATATTTTTTTCAAATATTAGTTACATTCATATATTTACTTATATTCATTTTTAGAACTATGTCGGACGCAAGTGCCTTGCTATACCAGTTCCTGGGGCGCGACCTCCCGGACGTCCAAGGAATCGCTGGTTGGATGTCGTGATGCAGGACATGAGAGCCAATGGTCTAACCACCGAGGACGCAAAAGACCGTGCAAAGTAGAGTAGGTTGAGTAGGAAGGCAGAACCTGGTAATAGCCGGGATTAATGCCAGGAAGAAGAAGAAGAAGAAGATTACTTACATTCATAAGTAAATGCAGCTATTAACAGTAGGTACCCTTAAAAGATTACGATTTGGACATAATTAACCGCTTTCCAAGTACCTTTATGGCTGTATCGATTAAGATGTAACAGTTACGTAATGGAACTACCAAATTAAAGTTAATTGGTGTGGTCGTTTAATTTAATTATAAAATATTTAGTATATCAAGAGTCAACACTCATACATTATTATACGTTATGTTTTATTCTTTACAACTATTTTAGAGTATATAACCATTTAAGTGGAGCATGAGGAAATAAGTAAGCAGGATAGACAGAATGTGATAACACTACGTTCTCCATATTTCACCGAATTCTTGAGGCATTACGTGTTGAGCGGAAATGAAGCCGAGCTCTGCGTCGTTACTGGAGCGACAGGAATAAATGTGAAATATTTAATTTCCTCAAATGGGAATCGAAGTCACAATCTGACGCGTTAACAGTCTAACAGCCTTCAATAATAATTGCAATTATAAACCAACAATCATAAAAAATCCAATAAACAATGCAACTTGTTTACAAACTAATTTTATTAACACACATAAGTCCTACCTACTCGTACGTAAGCCTATTAATCTATGTAATTTCGATCGTTCGAGATAAGCTCAGCTCATTATCACCTATCAACGTATGTAGAGGCGGTCGTCCACTGAATATGCGCTATATAATATAAAAAATATGAGTGATTTTTATATAGAAAGTTCTGTCATCTAAGCTATAATATAAAACACTTTCATTGATGTCCTTCAAAGAGTTTTCTTCATTGGAGCAAGCGAAGCCAGCTGCGGTTTTCCAGCAAATCGAGCAGTTTGTTATATTTTAAATGAACGAATAAAAAACCCAAGATAAAATTAATGCCTAATAGGACTAGCACTAATGACCGATGAACTTAAATTCAAACTTAAGTTGCTTAAAACATCAGATACTGAAAAATCGAGTGACCATTCACTCTCTTTCAAAAAACTATAAAATAAGTTATTTAATAGATTTTAAAAAATACCACACCGGCGTCTACATATACTTAGGCAAAACCAATTAAGCAACAACCACTAACGACATAAGACACTACGCTATATTTTAGTGGTACAAATCACTCTGACAGGACCGCACCTTTTAAGCATACATATACTATAATTATATACTTATTACGAACATATTAATAAATAATGCCAGTTTAACAGCTCCTACAATGCAAGAGACGCCATAAGGAATCTAGATGCAGAGAATTTTATATAGGAAGTTATACTTAACTGCTGTTTCCATTTGAAAGGTTCCACGTGTAGTGTGTTTTCTATTAAACGGTATTAATAACGTTATATTACAGCTTAGGCCCATATTCACAAACAGCTTCTTTCTAGTTTTCTTTTGTAATATGCATAATAGAATTGTGTATGGCACATTCTAAATGCGGGATGCAATTATCACCGCATGCAGGTACAGTAGGTTACAACAAGACGAAACTGGAGGTAAAGACTAGTATCTATTTCATAAAATATTTTTTTTTATAATTGCTTTAAAAAAATTGTAAATTTATCTAATTTTAATCTTTCTTAAACAAGAAGATGATTAGAATTTGAGATAAGCTGAAAAGATGTGGAAACCAAAATTATCATGTTATGTTTCGCTGACAGCTGAGATCCTTCCATCAAGATGACATGTAACGAAAACTACGTAAGCTAAGATAAAGTTGAGTAAAGATTACGTTTAGTAACTCGGTATTGAGCAGCTTTTATAGGATTATTCATTAGTTTAATTTAAAAAAAATTAACCTATTTATCCGATATACTGGTGTACTCTCATGGCTTCGCCTTTTTGGACTACGCTATTTATGCATGTTTTTTATCATTAATATGTCGGCATCTAGTAGGATAGATAGAGGGAAACTAAAGTAAAGACACTCCACTCTTTACTATCCGCCGAAGTCTGGATTCATTGCATGTTGCGTGGTAGAATGCACGTTGCCACGACACCAGATCGAAGAAATAAAAATATTAAATATTTAATTTCCCCCAGTGGGAATCGAACCCGCAAGATATCGAGCTTGCAATAAGATAATGTGCTCTAATTACAAATTTATTATTTATCCTTTTTTAATAATAAAAATACTAATAGGTACCTCAAGAAAAACTAGTCATAAGGTTTAAAGTAATTTAAATCCTGTCTTAAACTTTTTACCCTTTCATTTATTATAAAAAAAGATATATAACATTTTGTTTTACTATTTATTTATGAAAATGTTGCGTACGTGATTTTTTAAATATCAATCGATATGTCAATTTGAAATTAAGAATATAGACTAGAATGAGTGATACAATAAAATAAACATAGAGGAGTAGGGGTAAAGGTTGAAACTGTTACCTTCACTATAACGTTTTGCAACTTACATATAGCTATTGATTTTAATAAAAAAAATGTCTTAAGAACAATAAATCTTTTTTATTTTTATCTAAATACATTAATTCACTTGCCCTTATTCCACATTAAAAAAAAACAACATTTTATGTCATTTTATTACCAATCAACTTTAATCAGTAGACTTTGCTAATAAAGTATACCTAAAAAAGCTTTTAAATCCTTCCCTCAAACAGTTAGTTAAGGTGCAAATTTTTTTATGTACTTGCCAGATTTATTTCTGTAGAAAGGTCGTTTTAAAATAAATACTTCGCAATTATTTTTTTAAATCACCATTTGGAATTAACTAAAATGGAAATTCAAGTGGTAAGAAATATTAATTAAATACTCGTATAGTAGTTTATACAATTCTTGATATTTATGACACCTATTAAAAATAATTAATTATTACACTGAAGTCGTCTGGCTATTAACACGAATGTCGCCGCTCGATTGGGAATCGATTCGAAGGAATGAATTATTTTTATTTTCACGCTTTGGTACAAGGCAAAGCGAGTTTCACGGAGTGTCTTAACACTGCCTACCCTGTACAAAATGTTGCCTTAATAAATATAAAATTAATCATATAAGTGCCTTTGCCTGTTTGTTAATTCTTATTTCAATATAATTATAACTCTACACTAAAAGTACTGTAAAAAATTTTTACCTAGCATAACTATATATATTTATTGTATTATTACTTTTATTTGTTTAGTTTTGAATCTTGATTTTAATATTATTTTTAAGAAATAGGCCGTATTTTAATTTTTCTTACAATTGAAGCTATTTTGTTTAGAAAGATGAAAAACAAACTGTTTTCGAACAAACATTATACGTAGAGTTAACTTCCTCTAAAATAACACATAAAATCTAAATCTCCCATAAATATTACGTAAAAATAGTCCAACTTGTTGTCTTAACTCTATACAAAGTGACGGTTGGCTTTCGTTTAATCCGATCTTCCTGGTCGGGATGACTCGGTAATGCGGTCAGCGATGCGTGATGATGCGTCATGCGTAACACAGCCTTGCAATGTCTTTGGATAAATAATTATATACAATGAAGGAATAAAAATTAATATGTATCTATAGAAGAACACTTTTCAGCAAATAGCAGGTTAAGCAGTCCCTCTGCTTAGTGTTAAGCTTTACATTTATTTTTGCCTTAGTGTTAAAACACTCCGTTCCCTTATTTCCGCTACTTGAGGCAATGCATGCGACCTTTGCGTTTTCACTAAAGCGAAGAAATGAAAATATTAAATATTTCATTTCCCGAGTGGAAATCGAACCCATAACCCTCGCGTCTACAGACACACGCTTGTGCCGCTAGGTTACAATATTTTATTTTAGAAAAATATATGTAAATTAACATTTCTTAAATCTCTAAAATTTATTTCCTTACACATGACAAGTCTGAGGTAATAAAATTCAAAATAGCATAAATAAAAAAAAATCAATAATAATAATATTAAACTTACTAACATTATTATTAACCTATGAATTGCAACAATTATAATAATCGATATCCGGTAGAAACATGCAAAAATTGATATTGAATTCTAGAGAAAATATGCTTGTAGTTTACATATATAAATATGCAAGTAAAAATAAATAAATATTTAATTAGTTGTATAATATACCTATATGGGACCGTCGTAGCTCAGGAGCACATCTTGGACTGTTATCACGATGGTCGTGGATTCGATCCCCACTCGGGGGACTGAACTATTTACATTTTCTCGGCTAACAAAAACAAAACGCGGTGTTTGGTTGCCCGCCACTGTGTCCGCCGCAATATCTCAAAAATTCGGATGTGCGTGGGAAACGAAATGAAACGTCTTAGCACTAGGTTCCCTCTGCCTCACCTGGTGATGCAGGATACTGCGTGATGCTGACTTTTTTTATATATAAACAGTATGCTTGTCAACTCACGAATTAAAACCTTCCCGCACGTAATCTAGATCCGACCGGTTTATATATAATTGCTATTAAACGTTTTGTATTGACGCATAGTAGGTACATACGGTACGTTACATAATATAATATATTCTTAATTTACATTAACAACTCTATATTTATTTAGATCTTTAGTTGTTATGAACATTTTTTTATATACTTCTTTAACTTCTCAGCCAACTCGAGAGATCTAAAGTTTATCTGGTGGATTCCCACTGAATGGTTATAGATAATTAGAAAGAAGATTTCACCGTCCAAGGTATTTAAGGCGCAGTCACAGCGTGTGACTATAAACACAATGATTGTGGGTTCAAAATTTTTTGATATCTTCCTATCCTCGATCTGATACAGAGGCAATACGCCGTGAACAAGAATGCATCAAAAAATCGTTGAAAATTTGTAAAGAGTAGAGTTTTAATGGGAACGGAGTGTCTAACACTAGTGTTGTGTAGTAGTGGAGTCTGTAATGTGCGGGACACAAGACAAAAAAAATTAAAAATATTTTTACAAACCATACAAAAACTAACCACAAACATTATAGCTAGCTAGCTATAATGTTAGCTAACATAATTTATTTATAATAAAACTAGCATTAGACCGCCTTAAACTATAAATGCCCCCCAAATATAATTATGCAAGTGGCCTTAAACAAAAGCAGACGAAGCCGCGGGCGAGAACTACTTCGAAACAAATCATTATAAAGCAGCTATCAACATCACGATTAACGTGGGTGTAAGATCACGATGGTAATTTGATACAGTAATAGCTTGGCTATAAAGCATTGTAGGATTTTAGTGCAGAAAAAATTGTATATCTGTTCAGATATGTAGCTAATACGTTATTACTGTTGTATTTATTTTATTTTGGCCTTACACTGTATCCCGTACATAGCAGGGTACGCAGAGGGAATCTGGGAACCTAGTGTTAGGTTTCGCCGTTCCTCATTAACTCTTGTCCCACTTTTCGTCCCGGTCTCAAATTCGGCGAAAAGTATATTATACATAATTATATACTATATACCTTTATATTATTTTCTTGTTTATAATATTGTAAAAAGAATAATTATATATTGTAACTATAGGTTAGATCTAGGTATAGCATTGATATAAATGGACCAGACATGACGTGACTAATCAAAACCAATTACTGTTTGCGACTTGAGGTAGCAATATACCTAAATATTTTCTTTAATGTGAAACATAGTAGATAAAAAAAATATTCTCAGTGTTAAATATGTACTAAAAAGAGAACTATATTGTACTTTTTGTTACTACATACAAGTTACTTTAAAAAAGACCATTTAAAGGTTTTTTTACATATCATTCCTTTGGTGCAATACTGACATATTTGCATTTTTTAAATATTGAACAAGACACAATTAAAATTTGTAAATACTCTTTATTCCCACAGATATTTTTCACAGTTGACTCCATTTTATTTTCCACAAAATAAGCGGGATGTATTTTATACATTTTCATATGTTGTACCCCGTACATAGCAGGGTAAACAAAGGGAACCTGGAACTCAATGTAAAGACACTCCATTTCCATTAAGACACTTCCGTTATCCACTTTTCGCTGAAATCTTTTTACCAGAGCGATGAATGTTCAAATTCATTTCCACGAGGAGGAATCGAACCCACAATCTGTCGCGTTTACAGTATCACGCTTGTACCCAGAGCCACGACTGGCCTCTATGGTTAATTTCTATCAATCACAAAACCAGTATGGGTGATTATTTCAATCATTATGTAAGTAACAAGTAGCCTTAACCTTTTACAACGCATTGACGTCTTAATGCATTCTACGAGTACATGCTACAAAAGCTAAACAAAAACGTCGATTAAAATATCTTCATACTTCCAAGCTCCTATCGTTAATACAACAATTGTTTTAATACTTATATTTATTTTTATTTGACCTTAGGAAGTATTGTTTTTTTAGCTTCTCTAGCTGTACGTATCTCGCTTATAGCGGAGTAAACTGGAGCGCTTTGTCTTGCTACCGGACAGAAAAATACTTTCTTTGACCAAGACAAAAGCGGACCTGGAAATATAAAATTAAGACACTCCGTTCCTCCGTTGAATGAAGGAACACAACGCGCCTCATTACCAGAGGAAGGAGATGAATGTCTCAAATATTTCATCCTCCCAAATAAGCCAAATGAGCCTCGAAGCCACAAACCTGTGTAGCCATATCTTAACTTTCCTATATTACCTATTTAATATTTTACAAGTAAATGCAATGATTTTGCATAAATAGAAGTAATAACAATTTAATATCAGAAAACTATCGCATCACAATTTATGCTATGAGTTGTTAATAGTAGTTTGAACTTTGCCCTTCCCTATGAGTAAGGCATATATTGTAGTTGCTATAATAAAGCCTTGATTTGCTTGTTTATAGTATACGATTAGTCGTGTACGTCGATACGGTTTTAAATTTTAAAAACATTTTCTTTCATCTTTTAAAAAGTGTAATTTAAAAAATAATTTTTTATATAAAAATCTTATATTTTAAAACCTTAAACGTAGCAGGATTTGAATTAGTATGTATGTTTATTTTTTTATTGTAAGGGCTCTACTTTTTTTGTTCATTCTCCAATAAATCTTCTTTGTTAGTTTTTGTGATAAATGTAAATAGGTACTTAGGCGTTAGGCTTTGATCAGTTATTATTTATCTTTTATACAAAAATAAAACAAGAAATTATAACTATCATTAAAACAATATTTCAGCAAGATTCATTAGTTGCATTCCCCAATGTCGTCTTTGTAGACTATAAAATATTGAATCCTGTCATTTCCTATACAAATTTCAAGGAATCTATACGAATACTTATTAAATATATTTATGAAATTATTTTCAGTTTTCAAAAGAGAGATGCGGTAAGCAAGCTCATTTTGGGTGACATTTTCTGACAACAAACATTGCAAGACGTTGCTAAGCAACGGTCCCATAGCGACAGTTGTTATTAACATGGCGGAATAAATTGCATATTAAATTAATAAGTATTTCAATAAATTGGTATACATCGAAAATATTACAAATATGAGAAAAAACAGTAACCTATGTTCATACCGAGACCGTCAAGTATCTCTATATCACTTTTTATCATTATTAAATTAGCGGTTTGGGCCCGATTGCTTAAATGTCAGACAAACAGACAGACAGAGTTACTTTCGAATTTATAATATAGGTATGGATAGATATAGATTATTTAGGTACCCACATATATTATGTTACCACCCACATCGAAATACTTACTGTAGGATTCGTCAATCACTGTATGTCACCATTGACTCACGAAGTATGACACAAGATACGGTTTTATAAAGTATTATTTATTGTAAAAAGGAAATTTTAATACTGAATTATCTCGTCCTATGAATCATTAGTAGAGTACGTTACGTACAGATGTACGGTAAATTCTATTATAATATTAGTCATTGATACTCGTATGAAAATAATGGATTTAAAGACATTTTTACTGTACATCGTCATAGCTGATTGTAAACGTTGGTTGGGTATTCAATACCCACTTGGGGTTATTAATTTTCATTTCCCCGCTCTGGTAACTCTGGGGTGTTGAGTTGTCCCACTCAACACGCTGTCTCAGATACCAGGCGGTGCGTGGAAAACGGAGTCATAGTATGGAAATTTTATTTTAAACTTATATTTTCATTTCTTCGCTCTGGTGTCGAGTCCCTCTGCCTACCCTACGGTACTGTGGGCGGGGTTACCCTACTCTACTCTACTGTGTAGTGATTTATTTATAACTATGTTTCCAAAACAAATTTCATTTCAATATAAGCGAACCCACAATCTGTCACTGAGTTCTTTTTCTCTTTTACTTTAAGTACCTACAATGATATATATATATATATATATATATATACTAAATCTTGAATATTATTATAGGTATAGTTCACACAACATAAATAAACTGTGGGCATATGCAAATATCCACGTGATGCAGATCGATTAATATGAATTATTGTATAGGAAATGATCTGCCGGTCGGAGCTGTGATTACGTTTTAGAAACAGAGTATAAAACCAGTAGAGGCTCTTTATTTAATAATCTTATGTTTTTAGCATACATTTTGACTGTAATCTCGAAGGCTGTTTTTGTTCGAATTCCAATTGGGGAAATGATTATATTTAAATTGTTTTCGTTTCTCCACTGTTGCTAGATTAGTTACAACTTGAGTTCCGCTACTCAACGAAAAATAATTTAATAAACGGAGGTAAATTAAGTGTCTTGAGCCTAGGTCTTTATTTTGACCCTATAACGAGTGAATATAAAACTGAAAAAATGGATACTAGTTCTAGTTTTTTACTTTTTATATTATTTATGTTCATATCATAAGCAGCGTGCCTAAAAACCTTATAATATTATATTTTAAAACAAAAAATATATAGATTTATTAAAAATGTTTATTTTAATATTTACATAAATGTTGATTTATTAATATGTATCCGACAAGTTGTATCGCATATAAACATGATGTTGTATTTCTTATGCGAAATTATATAACAGAGGAAAATTACCTTCTGAAATAACAGATTTTTCTAAAAAAAACTGAAATAAAAAACACTTGTTACGAAAATTCGAATATAAAACTCGTTCATTTCGTTCCAAATTTTATAAAAAATTGTATATTTTTAAAAAAAACTTCAATTTAATACAATTAATAGTTGAAAGTAAGTTTAAATTAAACAGTTTAAAAAATAATTTAATATTTATTAAAAAATATGTGTTCAGTTTTTTAGCGGTGTACGGGCGTATTGTACGCTGTACCTCCACATAGAAAGGAACCTGGAACAGAGGAAGCCAGAGAACCTAGGCTCGTTTGTGTATTACTGCTGAATGGCGGAACTTAACGCCGAGCTTTGCCTCAACACCAGAACGAAGAAATGAAAATATGAGGATATTGTTGAGACGATCTTTATTTAATAGGGGAACCTAACGCCGCGCTTACTAGACACGACAAATTATATTAATTTAAATATAACAATTCCCGTTAATTCCATTTACCCGTTTCAAATTTGAAACCGTATACTACACCGTTACTGACATTGCATTTTATACAACAGTCGTATCTCTAACATAATAATCATTTAACTTCCAAGTTCTAACTCATTTACGTATGCAATGCACAAACGAAACATATTCAACACCTATATATTAGCGAGTGCAACCTGTATTCGGTGGCATAGTATACATTTTATATTAGCAATCAACATAAAATAGCAATTACTTTTCAAAATACCTTCTCCTGGGCATTTTCTCTGCTGCTAGCCGAACCCAGGACCATTTTCTACGTAAAAATTAAGAATTAATATTACCAAACAGTCAATTAGTTAAATATCTTTAATAACACTTTGAAAAACTAGGCCATGGTGGTGTTTTGGTGCGACTGTAAGGACGGTGGCTGTGGGCTCGATTCCTACTCGGGGAAATTAATTATTTCCGTATTTTAATTTTGCCCATACCGCCACTTAACACGCAATTCAGCGGAAAGAGGGCACTGGAGTGTTTAAAAACTATATTCCCTACCCATCTATATACAGGATTTCAAAGAATTATTCGTTCAGAATAACCACCATATTGCCGTATTCTATTACTAAGAAAAAGGTTACCGGATCGATAAGCATAAGTTCTGAAACATCGACATTTTCATGATTGACACTACATAACTAACTAACGGTTGAGAACTGCACCTTTAGTTAACTAGAGATTTATGATATAAGTATTGGAGATTAAACGTTATCGAGGTACAGCTGAGGACTTTTATAAATGAATATTAGTTAGTATTAAGTGGGGAATGAAATGTTGTAATACTCTCCCCTTCCTTCTCTACCCCCCTACCCTCCTTGAAATATGCGGAATCTGGCGTAGAGTTAAGAAAATTTCATGGACTCATCCTAGATATTGTATACCTATATAGATAGTCTCCCGTAATAATTAGTAAATTTTTGGAATTAATAAATAAATTTGAAAAAAAATTATTTATTAATTCCAAAGACTAAGAGTATGAGATTAAGACACTCCGTACACTAAAAATTTTCTATCCAATTGTCATAGACAGACATTTCCAATTGTCAGACATAGTTTGTTAATCGTAGAGCCCAATCCTCTAACTAATTACTATTCCCCAATATATAAACACTTTTAGAAAAACGTATCGAGTTGTCGAAGAAGACAACGTGTGTTGTCTTCTTAAGAGTGTGAGGAAATGAAAATAATTCACTCCCTCGAGCGAGAATCCAATCCACAAATATCGTATTAATTTATCATCAACCACAGCGTGCACATTCAGACAGAGCCCCGCAAGCAACATTACATCTATTTTTCACATAAATACTAGAAAAAGTAATTAATAAAACGTATGGTATATATTTTAATTCATATCTTTATATACTAAAAAAAAACAGGCGAATTGATAACCTCCTTTTCTTACAGAAGTCGGCTAAAAATGTGTCATATACATTCTAGGTACCCTACTATAAGAGAATGTGAAAGCCTTGGAGGTTTTGGTAACAGTCCTTTGTGTTATGCGAATAAAAGACTACGAAGGAAAAATCCTTTCTAACATGATGCAATAAACCATTATGTTACATACTGGTATCCTGATTAATAATACTATGCTATATATTAGATTGAGATCTATGAATATTGTTCTACCCACAGATATGTACAAGAATACTTATTACTAAGTCTCCGCTGTCCGTTTGTCTATCCGTCGGTCACCAGGCTGAACCGTGGCAGTTAGATAGTTTTCTAATTCTGTCTTGGGAAAGTTACAATCACAGTTGAAATTTTTACAAATGATGTATTTCCATTGTCGCTATAATTACAAATACTAAAAAGTAGAACAACCAAATGTTTAATGGAGTTCTCATACAACACACATGATTTTTTGTTGTTTTTATAGATCATTATCTATGTATCGGTCCCATTGGACGGAACCATCCGTAAACAGGGTAGACAAAGAGCTACCTCTTTCAGCCAGAACTCGAATCATTGTGTGTTGGGTGGCGAAAGTCAGTGTCGCACTTTGTATTGGCAGTAGGTACGGGAAAGTAAGAATAATTTACATTGATCGAAGAATATATCTTCAAATGGTGACCCATTTGACCTACTTGTATTTTACAGAAAAGATAATTTTATTGTAAACAAATAAAATTTGAAATCTACAGTACCTATTGGTAATGCCGTTTTCAAAGTTTTGTTGCCAGAATTTGAAATATTTCAAAAGCTTTTATTTAACTTGCAATGTATGTATGTGGGTTCGGGTGAAATCTTTGGGTATTGAATGAAAGGGCTTCTTGAGAGCAACTTGGGAAATGATGTGACGTCATTCTAAATCCAATATGGGGGATCATCCAAGATGACGGAATAGTTATTATTTTTGCAATTCTCCAATATGGATATCAAATGAATGGACTCGTTGAGAGCAACTCCAAAAATAATTTAACGTAATTCTATGTCCAATATGGCAAACCATCCAAGATAGCCGAATAGTTATTTTTAGTTTACTTCCACAATATGGATATCTATTGAAAGGGTTCGTTGAGAGTATCTCAAAAATGTGAAGTTTTTCTAAATCCAATATGGCGGAACATCTAAGATGGAGGAATAATTATTATTTATGCACATCTGCAATACGGGAATCAAATGAAAGGGCTTGCCGAGAATAATTATAAAAATAATGTGACATCTAGTGCGAGAAACCTAGCCAGTGGTAACTAAAAAGTAAAAAATAAATTATAAGCAAAAAAACATTTTTAGAAAAAGCTTTTATTTAAACGCTTTAAAAAGGAGAAAATAAAATTTGTCTTTTAAATTTCAACTATCAACTCATAACCTCATTGTACATAATTTATATGATCATAAAAGTTTGTCGCGTTGCATATTTAAACTTAGCAGATTTTACATAATTAAATTAGTACTAGTTTAGTTACACAAGTAAATCGCGCGACAAGCTTTTATGATTTACCTTTTTAAAGCGTTTAAATAAAAGCTTTTTCTAAAAATGATTTTTTACTTTTAATTCATTTTTACGTTAACGTTATAAAAATTAAAAAAATTCGTCAGCTCTACATTTGCGTTACAAATGACGTAATAAAAAGGTGACTTTCAAGATCCGGTACTCTCAGAGTGATGCACGGGAAGTGAGTCATTCCATGTCGACTAAATAGGACACCAGATATCACTATTTTTGTACTATATTAACAAACAGCTTGTCTCTTGGGAAAGTTACAATTATAGTCTTTTATTGTTAAATGATTTAGAAAAAATAATTTATAATCATAGGACAGTGGATCAGCGTTTGTCTCTTGTTGTATGTACTTAAGTTATATTTATTTCCCTACTGAAATCATCCCCCCTCCCCCCTTCTGAAATAGAGGGAAAAATACGAAGTATCCTATCACTATTTAAAGCGTGCAAGCAACTACGTCGTCTATTTTCTTTGACCATATTATGTACAACACTCGTGTAAGTATAAATGTAGAGTTTTTTAACATTCGCATCCATAAGTTGTATAATAAAAATATATATCACATTGTCTCAAATTTCTTAAATCGTAGAGCTACGGCGCAGTGTATAAACGTGAGGACGTGGATTCGATTTTCACTCGAAGGAACGAATCACTTAAATTTCCTTTCTCTGGAACCACAGCACGGCGATGAGTTCAACCACTAAACACGCAATATCTCCAAAAATTGGACGGTGCGTAAGGAACCTAGTGACTTAACACTAGGTTCCCCTTGCTGCTTGCTTGAAATATATATATTTATAAGGAACATAGCTTAAAAATTAAAAAATAAAGAAAAAACTACTGAATCAAAACATTAACAAATTTCAAGTTAATCTGTGCCTGTTTACGAAATTCACCGAACATTTCTCAAGCTTAAGGTCCACTAGTTTATTAAGGATAAATACCTACTTGCTGGCGCCGAGTGAATGTGGACAAGTATTTTAGTTATTTCCACTGTAAAAACATTATTAAATACACGTAATCTATATTTAAACTTGTATAATAAAACAAGTAACTATTAAAAAATATAATGAGGTTAATACGAGTGGCTGGAGAAAAAAAATGTAAAATTATTGATTTCATGTTTTAAAGTCTTTAAGTTCTTACGGTGAATATATGAATTAATAAATTTAAGAAATAAATAATTAAATTCAAGGAATATTCCTAGAAAGTAAAATTTTCATGAAAACTATACAAAAATTTTAAAGAAAAAAACCACTCATAACAACAACGAAGTAGATAAAAACGTACCTAAACTGCGGAGATCGCGAAATAATTTTTCTTTGTTAAACGACTGATTCAGCCAATTAGGACTACTTACGAATGAACATTCCACGCCTCTTAGAAAACACTTTAAAACTCAACTAGCATGTACATTATATACCTAAAACGTTTTTCTCATAGAATTTCCGGCATATTCGTTAAGTGGCAATGGTTGTAAGGCCAAATTTGGGGAATAGAAAGTGGGGAACGGAGTGTCTTAACACTAGGTGTCCTATATGTTAAATATAATTTTCTTTTTCTTATTTTATATTTACATACAAAAATAAGTAGCTTTTATTCTTTTTATTACAAGGGAAAATCTATGGAGGCTGATTAATGATAAAATAGTTTATACCTACTTCACACACAATATAATAGACAAACGGCCTATAATAAAATGACCTATCCATTACCCTTTTCCATTCAAAATGGGTAAAAAAATATTTCAATATTTCCATAGATTAAGTAATGAAAATAACAACTCCTATATGTAAAATGTTATTACGGGGTAAAGTACTGCCTACTTTCAACTACGTTCGAGCTCTCTCTATATCAGATTTCAGCAGATTGGTCGAGAAAGTAAGAGATAGACAGGCAAAGTTACTTTACGTTAATTAAATTACGTATAAGTATAGATCGTTATCATCTGAGGTCATAGATAAAAAATAATTATTTATATATTCAACAGTCGCAAAATTGGCTTAGAAACTGAAAATAAAAAAAATGTATAAGACATTTATTATTTTACTATTAACGGGTAAAATTCCATAAATGAACTTCTATTTTGACTTTTTTTATTTTAACATATAGAAGGCCAGACAGATAGAAGGTAGTGACACTCCGTTCTCTAGTTTCTTTTCAATTTCCATACAGTTTGCAGAATGGCAGAATGTTAAATTGTGCTTTGTTTAGGGAATCTACAGAAGTTGAAAGCATTAGCAAATAATTAATTGGACACCCCTTATTTACATTACGAAAAATTTCTCTCTTTATATTATTCAATAGTCACATATTACATGAGAAAACGCAGCAATTAAAATTTAATTCTCCACTTTTAAATGTTTTAAAGACGTTCTGCGAAATAAAAAGCTTCATCATATACTTTCGCATCGACTTCTCTTGATTATTTTCGTAAGAACTATTTCGTAATTTAATGAAATTACCTATTCGCGGGTAGCATTTGAAAATAGGCATAATTGGTTAGGATACAGCATCTGCAGGCTTATTACCTAATATAGGTTTGCGTCATAGACCAGGCTAAGCGTCCTGCTGTGAAACTGATTACTGTAAGTACTTAAACCTAGTCAAATTGATCTCAATGTACGATAGGATTATTATTATTTGTACCAGAAATGTAATATTTTGAGCTTAAATGAGCTAAATATTATAATATTTCAGTTTAGCTCTACATATATTTAAGAACTAGCTATAGCCCACAATTTTGTTTGCGTAGATTAGGAAAGTTTGAATTATTTTCCATTTCTGTAAAAATATTGGGAGATTTTTAGCTTTAAATCTCACCAAGTCCATATTTCTACACGATAAAAGTAGCGCGTTCAAAGATTTTTTCTTAAACTTTATACTAAGAATGCAAATGCCGATATATATACAGATAAAATACTAGACTATAACATAACTAGAAACTGAAGATATTCAATAAAAAGGAAAAAGCTAATAAAAACAACATTTTCTTACTTCTTCACAACTGTTATATTATATACGAAATATAATTTTTCGTAGTGAAGGGTTTCCTGTTCACAGTCCATCACGGTTCTCATAAAGTAATTTACACAATACAATTTTTTCGCCACGTAATGCTCTGCACATGGCAATTCATCTAAGGTCATGACATAGCGTATAGACAACAGTATTACAATTGAAAAAAGATTCTTAAATAAATAAAAAAAAAATAAGTTTTTTTAGACAATAAATAAGGGAAGACTAGGTAAGTGCAACTAGCTATAAGTTTTGTATATATTTATTTACAACTGTTTTATATACATTTTCTACGGAATATAAGGATAGTCTTATAGGATAGGTACCTATATCACTCTCTTTCTCACAAATGCCATTTAAACGATAATATTGCTTGATAGCTAACCATAATCTATGTAATAATAATCAAACAGCGGAAATATATGTACTTAGTGTATTCATACTTGTGTTTTAATATTATATAGCTAAAAAAGTTGTTTGTTTTAATGCTATTGTCATATACTATTGGTTTAAAAATATTTTTGTAGAGAGAGCTTTAGAGCTTACGATACTCTGACTATTCTTAGTTTATTTAGAGACAACGCAGGAAAAAATTATATATAATATTTCTTAAGTAATTACTGATAACGTTATAACGAATACGTTTCTATACTTTACCAAACGAGTAAGTAATAATAATATAATAATTTGGTACTCTAAAAATGTTTTAGCTGTATACTATATTTTAGTTATAATCAATGACCTTATCTATACTGCAAGACCTCATAAGAGTGAGATTTCGACGGGTTCCCACAAAACTCAAGGCTGATGTAATTTGGAGACATGTGGCCACCACACTGCAAGGTTACACGACTAGCTTCCTGTGTTCTATTGAGTTTTAAGCTAATAATCTTAATTTTTTTACGTAATTTATGTAATTATGTGCTATTTTTGATATGTCATTATGTAATGTGTTAAGGGAAATAATATATCTTGATACAGTTGAGATATTTTCTGCTAAATTAGAAGATTTCCATAAATATTGTAATAAGATTTTACCTTTTGTTGTTCTTACTCGTATACCCTAATCAGACCAATCAAGTTATAAATAATATATTTAAGTCCTTTCCTACTTACAACTCGTAAGTCATTTAATCTACATACACTCTCACTTTATATTAATGTTTTTGCTAGGACCTGCTACTAAATATTATGTAAAGCTTACAAAAATAAGCACCTAATTATATGACTACCTATACATTTCAAACAGGTAGGCAAAGGAAAGATATGATAATCATATTACAGTCGCTTATACAGAACTATGGCGGGTTGTAAAAATGTAAGTTTATGGCATATGCGATAAAAATATCGTACGTTTTTCTTACGACTTCTTATGAAAGTTTTCAAACCGTCAGATAAAACATTATATGGAATATGGAAACGTCATGTTATCGGAAATATTGGAAATAACAATATGACCCAATTTGTCATTCGTCTTTTCTCAGTAAATAACGGAAGTACCTACGTCCGTACATTGTAGATTACATTTATCCTCTTAATAAAGATCAAAGGTTAATTAATATATTCATTTAATAGAATTAACATTATTTTATTCATTTATTAGAATTGATTACTATAAAACTGTATTATCCTTTAACCAATTTACTATAGAATATCCGTTGAATAAAATAAATTGCTAAAACTTAATTTCCGTATGCAATGTTGGAAAAAAAACGTACCTAGTACGTATAGCAAAATATTACGTAGGTATATTACAAATTAATTGCACATTATATTTGGATATATTATGAAATATCACGTTAAAAAAATATCCATCCTAGTCTTTCGTGGCACAGTGGCAGAAAATGTAACTATTAACTCGACGGTCGTGGGTTCGAGTCCCACTCGGGAGAATGAAATGTTTTATATTTTCATTACTATGCTCTGGTAACAAGAAGAAGTGCGGCGTTAAGTTCCGCGATTCAACACATGTACGATTGTATCTCAAATTCAAGCAGATAGTGGAAAATTTTCTTAACTCCTGAGTTCCAGATAACGTGTGAAGGTGGAAAAAAGTCTGCTAAATATATTAATCATAATAGAAGTACGAGTATATTAATTATTTACCAAGTTTCTCACCTTCTTCTTCTATTGATAATATAGTAAAAATTTCAATAATGACTTCACACTACTATTTTATAATGGGAATTCATAGACTATAATTATTTTGAGGTATCGAACTGCTTGTCTATATTTATGTTATGTTAATAAGCAAATACTGTTTACAGCTTACATCCGAGTCCTACATCTCGTTCCCACAGTGGAGGAGAGCGTGCGATAAAACTTGACTTAACAAAATAAATATTCAACAGTTAATAGTTATAAACAAACGCGCATGTTAAAACGTACAGATAGTAAAAAAATATATAGTACAGAAGTAAATAACATAGGTATCTTAAGTTTTTAGTATAAAAGAGGGTTGGTGTGAATAAAAACAAATGTTTAGTTTTATTTCAGCAAAAAGGTTAACTTAATTTTATCTTTCTAATGAAAATAAGAAAGATATAAATAGCGTTATTTCTTTTTCAATACGTACGTACAAATCTAATTATCTACTAATTCTTTTAAAGGTTTTATTTGACCATAATAATCAATTGGTAATCCCATCTCATATTCTCACTCACTTTAAAGTTAAAATTATAATTATAGTGAAAAATACTGAGTTTAATTTTTTATTATACATATATAAATCGTAATTATTACTAAATTAATATATGAGAAACAACAAGAAGAAATAACCGATCGAAATAAATAAGACCGAAACAATTTATTTAACTGAATCTGAAACATTTTGAACGTGGTATAAAATTATATGTACATAGAATACATATATTTACTATTATATATATTTTAAGTTTTCCTTTACATTAGTAAATTCATATTAATTAGTAACTTCTTCCTTATTTTCATTAGAAGCGCGAAAACAAGGATAGCAAGTTGTTTGGTAAAGACCAAACATTAAAGTGTTATCATTGCGTTAGTTGAAATTCATTATTATATACGAGTATAGTAAATAGCTTTATGTTTCCTCAATCAAGCTGTTAACAAAAAAAATACATTATATTGAATAACAGTTCATTATCAACAGTCAAAGGGACCTAACCTAATTTTAAGTAAATTAATTATAATGTAATTTATAAATTGAATTATTTCTTACATTTATTTCATACTAAAGTATTACATACAGTATACGAGTATATGTGTATATAATACAATTCCGCAGTGTATACTTAGTTTGCCACTACCAAAATTTAAAATATCTGTAAAAAAAACTAACAAGTAAAGCTTATTACACTGTTCAAGAATATTTAGAGTATAAACATGTATAGAATGTCATGCAGGATAGCTGACAGCTAATGTAATAATAAAATATACCATTGACTTTGAAAAGAACAACTGTTAGGATACAGATTTAGGATACACAACTCAGATTTAGGACACACAAATACTTTAATATATTTTATTATTCAACTTCACGTTTACGTGTAGCAAAGAGAGAAAATCTAAGGTTATGACACTCCGTTCTCCACCGAATTCTGGAGGCCTGACGAGTTGAGGGGTGGAACTCAACGCCCCGCTTTATCTCGACAACAGAGCGAACTTTGAGTGAAAATCGAACCAACATCATCCAACATCGCATTTACACAAGCACGTATCGTATTTTTTTAATTTGACTTTATAAGTTACGGCTATATGTATAATTAAAACCATAAAAGTAACAGACGTAAACATAAGACAGACAAAACAAAAGTAATCGATCAATAATATCCAGTAAAATCGGTGCGTATAGATATGGGGTAGTCACATTTTTTACCTTGTATAATATGCTATATAATCAATTCCCGCATATACCGCAAATGGAAAGTAATAAAATAGTATCCTCAGCTGAAATGAAATCTGTAATAAAATCTTGCGCTCTAAATGTTGAAACTCGAGAATTATTCTATTTGCGCTTTATTGGTTAGAGTGATAACTTATTTTTTTTTCTCTATAATTCAGAATATTAAATAAATATTGAAAAAAAATATTTTTGAGTTACCCCATTTTTCCCAATTGCAACATAGATATTAATAGGATTGGACTAGGGAAATATTAATTGAAAAATATACTTTTAGCTTCACTTCTCTAACGTTATTTTCAGACAGCGATACTAGTTGAATCTCTCCATCTCTACATATATTTGGATTGTAATTTTAATTTTATGTAAGCTTTCAATCCGAAGATTACAGACTAGACCTTGATATTTTAATAATTATTTGAAATATACGATAATTTAATTAATATTAAATAATATATATTCACAATGTTATTGTATTATAATCAAAGTATTTTACCTTTGTCCCATTGTGTTAAAACAACACTATATATCATTCTAATGTTGAGCAATAAAATTATAGTTTACACCAAAAATAATTGTTCTTTTGTTCTTTCGAATATATTGAACGGTGATCTAAAGTTCTTCATACGAGTATGTCACTTGTCAAGTATGTATTAGAATTTGGAAGTATTGTGTGGATTTTACTCATCTATGTTATATTTATTGTCGTATTGACGAAAAATTGATTCGGAAAATTCGGTTTGCGAGTCTACAGTGTGCGGTATACAGCTGAAGCTAAAGAAAAAAATAATGATATATCTATATACGATTTTTTCAGAACGTAAATGAGCAGTAAGAAACAAACAAATCAAAGGGAGTAAATAAAATCAATCATGAACAGAAACGTATTTGGTAGGTAATAAGAAATTTTAAATATTTAGTAGCTAATTTTTACAGGTGATTTTTGTACTCGACAAAACATCTCATGGGAAAACTGAAAATCACGGAGACAAAGCCGCGAGCGGAGAATATATCTTCACGCATCTTAAATATTTTATGAAATAATTTAGGGGTAGTTTAGATATTTTCTGTCCTTGTAATCTTCTGTACTCATATATAAACAACTATAACCAGTAGGAATCTTGCTCTTAGCTTGCATGAAAGCTGAAATTTAGCATGTCAGTTCCTTGTGGAGTTTAGTGTAGTTGGAAGAAAGAATTCCTAAGAATTCCTAGGTATACGAGTAAATATTGGCTTTTTTATCAAAAAGTCCGAGCAAAAAATGCATGTTTTGGGAAATTCGAATTTACAGTAATCTTATTACACGTATTAAATAAATAATAATATAAGCAAATAATGCACCTAGTACCAAATTCTTAGAAGTATATACTTTTTAGCATTTAGTTTTTCACTTTATAACAATAATTGCTATAAGTTGGTATAATATAATTAACTTCGATATTTTAGCAGGAAATGTATATAATTTGTAATTCGAAATATCGTATCAAGGCTATCAACTTTCCGAACATTCTCTGACATTGGAAGATAAAATTCATGTATACTTATATTACTGTAATAGGCAATAGGTATGTAGAATTTTTAACGAGTGTCGACGACCGTTTAACTGCATTCGAGTGAACGTAACGGGTTCATATCCCGTATTAAATGTTATGTATCTTTAATAAAAAGTTTATATAAAATATTGTAAATTTCTGTCATCTTAGCGATGAAATAATAAAAATATAAAGATAATTATTATAATTATATTTTATATTCCGTCTTACTTTCATTGCGACGGGAAAAATAATTTAAAATATCTACAAACTTTACGCTTTACAGTCCACGTCAAAGAACTTGCAAGTGACTGGTGTGAAATACCCGAAAAAATGTTTTTTGACATTTAAGATTATTATATTGTAAGGAAGCTAGTGGGAAGAACAACGAGAAGTCATTTTTTTATTATTTCCGCTTATTAAAATATACAAATTAAATTGTTTTTTTTTTAATTATAAAAGTATAAAAGAAATTTAAATCACTATTTGCAATGCTGACGCTACCACGTCTATGCGCTACTTCGGAGACATGAGCAGTCTTGCTATAATTATTTTTAAACAGTTCCTGACGTCATTCTAATAAGGACATTTGAGTGTCGCTTTCATAATTTGTACTTGTAAGTATATAATATAGGTCGCCAAATCACATCTGCAGACATAGAGACCTAGTTTCTTGATACTTAATTATTCATACCCTTATAGTTTTTTTTAAGTGTTATTTCTTGCAATATGTAAAAGATGAGAAATTAAAAACTTTTCTTTTTCTTTAGTGTTTTTTTTATTAGCCGATTACATGACAAAATAAGTGTTGTTTACCAGTCCATGCTGTCTATATTTATTATCGATTTTGATTTTCGTCAGAATTAAGTCAATAGATTTATTTCAACTTTGCTTTATAACACGGAATGTTTTGTTCCTGAATGGTAATCATATAATTGTATCGTTTTTAACATAAAAAATAACCAGTAGTGCCTCCGTCTCACTTTGATCTCTATTTTCCGCCAAGATGGCTTATTATTATGGATATTTTTTTACAGAAGACTAAATAACAATCATTTTCTTGAGGAATTTAAACTCGCAATTCGTTTATTCATTTCGACACGTCTGTACCACATCATGACCATGTAAAAAATATAATATGTTTTTTACAAATTTCACAAATTGAATATTATTCATTCAACATATAAAATTATTGAACTTTGTATAAAAATTGCTGTTATTGAAATAATTCAATTATATTCATAGCTTATTTTAATTTAATATTGCGTCTTAAGTTCGACAATGGATTTTTTTTTTCATTATCTTCACCAAAGTGGAGGGAATGAAAATTATTTACCTCTCGCAAAGGGGAGTTCGAATCTAAAACCATCGTTTTCAGCTAGACGTTTTCAAGGTGGCCCTAGATGTGGTCTTCTTCATCGAACCCACGACCTGTTGCGTCTACAGTCACACGCCTGAGCACCTGCGCTACGACTGGCTTTTGCTACCAAAATATATTTCGCAGGCACCTATACAAATGTTTATTGGCATCGATTATATACAACCAATATATTATATGCAAGACAAGACATTGAAATCTAAATTTAAAATGACGCGAATAGCCGAGTAGGTAGGTATAACATATTATTTTTAGCTTACTACGGTATTTACTACGTACAAATGATAAGATAAAGGCACAATAAAATATTGTGAAAGTGTTTTTGATGTTTCACTTTTATATTTTTGTTGATAACGATGATAAAATCTGTGAATGTGGTGATAACAAATTAAGTTAAGTACCTATTTTGTTTCGTTTTAGAGTTCCTTTCTTAGCGTAGAAATTTGGACCTTGTACTCTTGGATTAATAGAATATTTACAAAATACTTACAATTATATTATTATTCTATATCTTTACCACTCCGACTATAAATGCAATGATTGTAGATTCGAATTCCACTTGGAGAAAGAAATTAACTAGCAAGACAAAGGCTTGGAAAGCCGCCGCTCATCAGCAGAAAACTGGGCGTCGTGACCTGAAGCTGAAAAACATAATTAGTATACAAAATATTAGATAAGGATATTTACTTGCTAATTTATTGTATACTTCTGTAACAAGGAAGGCAGATGGAACCTAATGTTAAGACATTTCCACCCACATTTGTTAAAAACATATAAAAATATATTATTTATATATACGCTCAAAAACCACGAAAAGTCGCTAGTACCTACTATACGTTATATCAATTTAATCAGTCCCTAGCATTCTATCGGTAATCTTGTTTCATGGACAGATTGGCAAGGCCCTACACAATATGTGTGATAAATATGATGTTATTTATTTGTCATTTTATATTATTATGATAAATGTTATAGGATGAGTAAGTTATATTTTCAAAATTTTAGCCATAGTCAGATAAGTCAGTAGAGATGACATTCTGTCCATGTTAGAAACATGGAGTGGCAAAGATTGGAGCCATATTTTTGTCTTAATAGAAGAAAGAAATATGCAACCAATCAATGTATTAAAACGTATCTAAAAATGTCGATAGTATGATCCAAAATTCTACTTATTTCTGAATATGTTCCACCTTAAATATAATATTTATTTCTATAGGAAAACTAACTACATACTAAAACTTTAAACCACAAGCAACCTGCACAGCAGGCATCCTTACACTTACCACTATTGTATAGAATACCTTGAAATTACCACAAATAAAACGCCGACAATCAATTTCCATACTCATCGTAAATAAATAACTGTGTGTCCTTAAACGGCCTCTATGAAAAATGGCGACCGAGAAAACACCTAAAAAAACGTGAAGAACGCAAACAAAAACCACAAGTAAGTATTTTGGCAACATGAAATATTCAAATAAATACAATAGATAGATAGCTTCGCGAGTTAAGTATAAATATACCGATTTAGATAGTTAACACTTTTCTCACAGGTTCCTTTTAAAATGTAAGTCTTGAAGTTGGTCATGTAATAGTTATAGAAAAAATGTACGATGAGATCAGCGGCGGCCTTGGATCCGCGCCGTCAGATGTACACGGTGAGAATTGGTCACTAGACACAATATTTGTTTTCTCTTAGACTGATGTTAGAAAAAAAATATAAAAATAGTCACAAAGAATAAAACTTTAAAAGCGTTATTCGCACTTATTTCTGGTAACATACTAAATTCATTATTCAATCCCAGTTTTTTGTATTTTGTTCAAAATACATTTATTTATATGTAAACTTTCTTATTAAGTTTACGAAATATTAAATATACAAAAATTTCCTTATAAGGTTAAGCCTAAATTGTCACGAGTACATAAATAGTTCTAAAATAACCACAATTAATACAATAGTTAACTATATTTATATTCTATATGTGATTGTTTTCTTCGGTAAAACCCCTGATACTTACAGGACATTGTTATTGAAATAGAAATCCCTAATATATAATTGGATTTTGAAATGTTTTACGTAACACACGTTTTTATTTGTCTAAAATTCCTCATTTAAACTTCGCATGTTTGTCTTTTCATTGTCTTTAATTAGAAAGCTAAGAGAACGCGGCTTTGGTTTCCGTTAGGTTATTACAATATATTTTTTTAACAAACCTAAGTTCAATTCGAACGTACTAAACTTTTAAATTAAAACAAAATATTTGTATGTCTCTAAGGAGCCAATATTCAACAATCTTTACATAAACTACCAATTGAATGAAATTCGCAACATGGACTCGTCTTGCTTCCTGCTTGTGAAACAAAAACAAGTGCATATAAAAACACTAATTACAAAACACAATAAAGGGACCAATAGCTGCACTATCACTTCTAAAAATATATTTTTGCGCAGTTACTTTGACGACATATTTACTTGAAGTATAACAAGCACAAATTCATATTTTTTTCTTATAAAAGTCTCATCGTTTCTGCAGTTGAGATATAGCGAGGCATGTCTCGAAAATTGAACGGTACGTGAGGAATTGTCTTAATACTAAGTCGTCTTTGCTATACGCAGAGTTCGCGTACATCAACCTAGATTCTCTTCAAAATGTACAAAATAAACTTTTACGTATGCCCACAGGTATACAGGTTGCCCGTGGTTCGTTCATACTGGAAACTTTAAACTGGAATCGACCCATGAGCACTGAAAAGGCTTATTCACAACATAGCAAGGCAAACATCGCAAGCCTAGGTTCGAGACGTCCTTGCTGCAGATCACATCTTCTCCACCAGCCACATAGTGCTTGCAATTTCACAGGGACAAAGTGATGTCCAATAACGATGTCGCTGTAAAAGGCAGTAGGGCTAACACCAATAACATGTCTCATCATCAACAACTCATCTTCGAAAAAAGCAGATATAAGCTTATAGGCAGATAGAGCAGACGAAGAAGAAAAATCTTTCGCCCACCCAGTGTTCCGTATTAATTTAATAATTGTAAAACAATGGAAACGTAATTTATAATAGTGGACAAACTTAAGGAATTTTGTATGAAATGAACTACAAAAATAAGATTATAGTGATTTTTTTTGCAAAATGCCTGTAAAAATTACTCAAAACATAACTTTTAAATATACATTACATAGCAAAATAGTATCGACTTGTAAAAGTCGCAAAAATGTTATACTTAACATACGAGTACAAATGTTAGCTGCATTTCATAATCATTCTTAATAATCTTGGCTTCTTCCGATGGACCATATTTCTATTATAATTCAAGAAATTGTACATTATGCGAATAATAGCAAAATGTATCAGCCATTCTATTTTAAAACAACGTCATCAGTCACGTTGGTGGAAACTTTGTCACAACGTGAATCTGGTATACGTACATAATATAAATCAAATTCAAGGCACCTCCGAGTAAAAGTTAATATTTAAGATATATATAAGATATGTATGGGCTTTGGGTAGTTCATTTTTTATTATTATTTGCATATGATATTATATTATTGTAATTAGTCTAAATTCTAAATTTATTATTCTAAATTATTAATTCGTCTAAATTTTCGAGATATTGCGCATCGAGCGGAACTCAACGCCGAACAATTATAAATAAAAATTTCACAAGATAGATTCAAATGTGCAGTATGTTAATAAACCATAAAAATTATAGCCGCCCATGTTTATCAAACAACATTTCCTATTCTAAATTACAGCCTTCGTAATTATCAATAATTATCTATTTACCATACTTGTAAAAAATAGTTTAAATTTATATGCTTATATAAATATAGGTAACTTTATTTACGACATTAAAGACGTTCAAGACAAAGTAATTATACACCAAAAACAGGCACGAATCAACCATAGGTCCATAGTTCTCAAGGAAAACTTTAACTGAGTAATAGGAATTATATGTTATTATTATTTCTAGCGTCACGTGGTGTGTAAAATACTATTTATAAAAGCTAATTAACGCGCGTATCAAACGAACGAGGAAATTGTAGGACTCGTACTAATAGTATAATGGAGTAAACAATATTTGTGTGGGGAACGATTTCTTCCGTCTTAAATATTACATCACAATTAACTTGTTAGAACTTGCGGAAAATTTTATGGGCTTTTTTTCTACACTATTGGATTTTTAAACCACTGTTGTGGACCATCCCATTTATTATGAGAAAAGAAACTACTTAGCATCCACTGCTTATATATATTCTCCATGTGGATGCCCAGCCCATCTCGTTGCAGGGTGAAGAGTTTAGAGCAGTGCCTGTTGCAGGATGAAGAGTTTAGAGCAATGATCCATGAGTAAGTCTATACCAAAATATGTATTTAGTATTAATTTTCAAGTTCCACATTTTCTTTTATGGTTCCTTATAATTTTACGTTGTGATTTTATGTTATATATTATATCTCTTTATAAATCTATCTTTTTATCACTTTCTCCTGCAATAGTTTCCGGTGAAAGCCGCATCCGATTATATTCGTTGCGTAGCTTGAAAGACTTAAGCGTAAGTTGGCGGGAAGCGACTTTGTTTTTTATTATGAATAGATAACTAATAACAAGTTATGCATCCCTATTGAAAAATATAAAAAATAATAATGAACATGTTAAAGAAATGGTCGGACACACCCATTATTGGTGTGTTATGAGATATATTTTTATAATTCATTTTTGTAACTTTTCCGTGCTAATAAAAAATTATACTCAATAATTCATAGAAAAATTAATGTAGATATATAACGCAATATGAAGGTCAGACGGAAATCGGACTATACAGCAATTTCATCTAACATATGCTATTGTTCCAATTTGAATAAGAGAAATATATCTGTTGAGGTCACCATAGACCAGTGGAAGGGTTTAATTGTAAGCGTAATGGGTGTTTGTTCGATGTCCACTCCGAGGAATGTTTTTGTTTTGTAACTTCACTCTGAGGCCCACACATAGCAGGGTAGGCAGATGGAACCCGGGGTCCTAATGTTAAGACACTTCCGTTCCCCACTTTCTACACACCACCGGTCCTCAACTGCACAACTTTCCCTATTGGCCACAAATGTCAGGCGAAGAATGATTGATTGCTGGTGATAATATTAAAATCTTCCAATTCTTCGCTCTCGCAAAACCAACCGGGGCGTTGAGACCTACCAGTCGACAGGCGATGTCTCGGACGGACAGTCTTAGCTCTGGATACTAAGTTTACTCATAGAAAGAATATCTTTAAAAAGAAAAATGTTGGAATTTTTCAATAAATGAGAAATAGTTTATTTTATTTCAAAAGATTCCGACGGCTTATTTTGTCTTTTAGGATATTGAATATTTATTTAAATATATTTTAAGTATTTTAGTTAGAATCATGTTAATAAATTCAATTTGTAATGAAGAATGTGTATACAGAGTCATGTCAGTTAATGATTGTATTTTCTGATTACATCGATAGCAGAATAAAATTGATAAAATTTATGGAATATTTTTAAGAGTTTTAAAGTGTTATTCCACAATAGAGATACCAAAATATAAACATATTAAGAAAAGACTAATAATTTTCAATAAATAGCCTAAATGAAAAATATGTATGTTATATATTCTCTAAACTATTACTATGTAACTGGTCGCTTTTTACCGATCTACTTCTTTCATTCCCAAGCAAAACCTTTCTACATTTTATATAATTATTTATATTTTTAGTTAAAGTACCAATATGTATACATATAGTAGGTTAATATCGACTTCAAGTACTCCTATGTTACGAAACGCCCAAATCTCATAAACGATGTCCACTTCGATTCACGGGTTATCACAAACGCAACGCTGAAGGTTGTGACACAGTTTTCTTCTATTTATCTTTTAAGTGTACGTTTGATGGCTTAAGTATAGTTATATTTGGTTAACTACAATATGTTGTGAACGAAAGTACTATTTGGTGGGTAATTTTACACAATTTTCACTCTAAAGTAAGAACAAAAAGTGAATAACGGACTCACTTCTGAAAGGAGAACTGTTCCTTTCTGTTTTTCTACCTAAGTAAAATTAATAACTCACGATACGTAACATAATTTAATGAAATTTGGTACAAAGGTAGCTTGAATGACTTTAATAAATGATTTCCCTGTAGAAATAGAATTTCAGGAATTATGTTGTTACCAGGAATTCATTATACGGATTATAATTGATTTTTCCTTTATTATTACTAATGTTAGCTTAAAATAAATAATTATGACTTTGGCTGTTTTGTATGTCACCGCTTATATATGATTAATCTTTTACAAAATTTTAAGTAGCTTAAATAAGTTAAACATCCCAATAATAAATGAGTGGAAGATACAAAATCATAATTTTTTTGTACCTATACGATTAAATGAGCGATAAATGAAGATAACGTTAAATTTTCAATAAAATAAATCTGCAAAAAGTATCTCGAAAGCCTGAATAACAGAAAAGTTAATGACCAATGAATGACCTTCCTGAAGGAAAATGGAATATAATTTCAGGAACTATTGCTATCGTTTCTAGGAAATTATTATATGGATTTTAAGGAAAATTTTCCTTAGCTGTTATTAACCAAACCAAAATTGATGACTAACCTACTCTTTGTTTTTTATGCAATGCTTAAATTAACATATATTTACAAAATTATATATAGTAGAAGGTAACAATTTTTATCTACCCGCACGAAACCCTGCCTGCCCTACTAGGAGAGAAAAAACATGACATGACAAAGAATACCTTCCCGCATCTTCCACAAATGTATAGCATGGTTGGCTACGGACCTGGCATTCCGTTCCCCAATTTTCGAGACATAGGAAGAAATTGAAAATAATAATTCCCCGAGTGAAAATCGAACTCACAACCGACGCGCTTACAATAAGACTAAGTGCCGTTGCTCCACAAAACTTTGAATGAACAAAAAAGTTGAGTAATTTATGTCTGTATATATAATTCGCAATACAGCGTATCTATTGCGGATACTGATATTTTTTTATCTGTTTATTATTACTTAATGTTTAGACAAATTAATGTGTAATGTAAAATTAATAATACAAAAAATAAATCGTTCTGTCTGATTGTGAGAGTGAAAAGATATTTCCGATTGATAATGAGTCTTAAACACCTATTATTTAATTTATTTAAATAACTAATAACTTTACAGACATTGGATTTTTCCATATCATTGTCATTATAATTTTATGGTGGAAAAATTCCACATAAAAAAATCGACATTTACTCTTCACCTAAGGCTCTAATTTTTTTTTACATGTGGTATATTACATGTACATATGTTATAGTATTTAATGGAAGTTAATTTTTCACGTTAATTACGAATGTGGTCGACAATATTTTTTTTGGTTAATCTTTTTAAGTATCATGTACCACGGTAGATTCTTAAAAACATGGTCCGTTTTACAACTTTTTTTATATATTTTTTTATTAGCTTCATTAGTATCTCGCATATAGCACGGTCGGAGGAACTAATGTTAAGATAACTGTAATCTCCTCTTTCCGCTCATTTTTAGAGACTACATACTATACTATACCTATACATATTTATGAAGAGGCCAGTTTTGGCGCAGGGGCGTGACGCATGACCTTAATGTTACAGGTTGTAGATTCGATTCCCACTCGAGGTAATGAAATGTTTAATATGTTTATTTCTTCGCTCGAGCGGCGTTGAGTTCTGCACGCAATACCTTCAAAATTCAGCGGAAAAAGTGGATCGGAAGTGTCTCAATGGGAACCTAGTGTTAAGACATCCTGTCTTAACACTAGGTTCTCAGGATCTTCCTGCCTATCCTGCTATATGCGGGTTACAGGGCGAAGCTAAAAAAATATACGTTTTTAAATCTGACAGTTAATTAAACCATTTTGCCCACACAAGAATTGACACTCAATCTCTGATAACATTAAGCAATTATACACAAAGTTCACATATATTTATTTATCTATATAATTATTATATTACGAATTAACAGTACGATTATAGACGATCCAAATTTAGGTTACCTACATTAGAAAGAGAGTGTTAACGTTCCGATAAGCAGTTTATAGGTTATCAGCTGCATTCAGATACCTATCTACCACAGTGGTTATGACGGCGTGTGTAAAATGAAAATTTTGTTCAAAGTAATTAAGTTGTTTATTTAGCTTCTCCCCGTATCCGTTATGTTTAATCTTTTAAAATTAGCAGCGAGAATGAACCCGTGCGTTCATTTACCCTGCCCTTTCCATAAAAAAAAAATAACAAAACCCTTGCGTTGATAGTAGCAAAAACAACCAAAAAAAAAACATCAAAGTATCACTAATAATCAAAATCACATACGAAAAATCTAAATTATATATGATATCCATATATTTAGTATAAAGCTGACAATAGCATATGCATGGGGTGACACGTGCGCCCCGGTGCTGGTGTGATATTCAATACATTCACCCGCTGCGCTCTAGGGTTACGTAACGTAATGCCAACTTTCAATGTCGCGTGGCAAAGTGCGTTTTACCATCCGCTATGATAAATTGAATAATCTAAATTAACATTTGTATGTGGATTTCTTTTATATTGACGTTTAGTGAGGCCTTGCTAAAGATTTTTTTATTTCAATTCAGTGGAGGTAATATATATTTTTTTCATCACATTTTAACATTAAATTCCTTTTGGCAAGAGGCAGGAGACGAGCCAATTTCTTGAATTTAGGTCAAAGAGTCACTACAATTAATAAAAGTTTACATATTAAAGATCAGTCAGCACTAATTTTGTACAAAGTGAACTATAAATATAAGCTTATCATTGTGAGTATATTATTAGATTTTACATTCATCAGGTTATTTCCTTTATGTATAGGCATGTACTATAAGTTGTTATTTATTGTCAAATTTCATAACTAAAGAATAGGTATTAATTGCTCAGCGATCTTAACAAAAATGATTCACAAATGAACAGACAGAAGACAGACAGCTAAAGATAAGCAAAAGAACAACAAAGTGATCCTATTAAGGTACCATTTTTGTATATTGAAATCAAAATCTAAAACAAAAGATGGATACCACATAGATAAAAAGTATATTAAGTAAATGTATTCGAACATACATATGTATATAATAATATTTGTCTTAATAGCCATTTATAAATAAACCACACCTATGTATGTATTAACTAATTACAATAGTAAACACCTAATAAATAATATATTCACAAGAATAATGCAAGACACTCGTTATTAGAAAACTTTCACCTTTTACGACTTATTGCAAAATTAACATTTTATTGCAACCTTTATATATTTGCAATATCGTTCACAACCGGTTTCTATTTCTATCGTTAATGAGTGACGTCAGGTGCCTTGTTAATAATATAACTACATACTTATGCATAGGGAATTATGTATACTGTATAAATTGGTTGAACTATTTACAAGAAGTGTATAGTTTCAAAGATGGTGCAAAATACGAAACTGACTATTTCTTAACACTAGGAACTAGTGTTTAAGCGATAAATAATAAATACCTATAAAAAAAATAAAAGAAATGTATTTTTTCAATTTTCAATTCATTACCAGTACAAAATGTTACGTGTGTGTCGGCAATTATTGGAAAGAATCTGATAATAATTGCTTTCTTCAACCAAAATCAGAACCAATTAATTCTCCTCCATATATATGTAGCCACACCGACTCTAGCAATCGCTATAATTCAGGCCCATCCAATAAATTATTTAGAAAGTGGCTATTAACCCAAGAAAGGGATAAAATGTAAACAGGGAAAGTCCACAAATAAATATAATGAAATCTATTGATTTAGGACATATTCCAAGGAAATTTTTAGTTGCTTGGGAACTAATTGTAAATTATATACAATTTAATTGTACCCTACACTTTAGGTTTCAACCACTAAATCCATCTGACCATCAAATCTGTATAGACTCATACTCGAACTCATAACCTCTTTAACAATAAATGATTACTGGCAGCTGTTTTAAAATTAAACCTACAAATATTGACTGAATAATTTAATAACATATTTTTCATGTTCTTTTTCCATTAATCAGGCTAAGTGGACAGAACCTAGTGCTGAGAAATTTCGATATGCACCAATTTAACGTGGAATTTAAAAAATATATTATAGTAATCGTATAAACATATCCATATCAACTGCGATTGAGTACCGCCATTCAACACATAATACATCCAGAATTCAAGGAACGGAAGTGTCTTAATAGGAACAGACTATCTTAACTCTTGTTTCCTCGGTTCCCTACCTACACCAGTGAAGTGAAAAAAGTGAATATCTGCCAATGCTATCCCATTGTATTACGCTGGCCGCCATACCTATATTCTATTATAGGTATAGACTTATGTTAACCACAATAGCTAGGAAACTATAATTATTTCTTATAATTACGGCATACGGAACCCGGGTAGGTGTGATAGGTCACCTTTGACCGTTTCTAATAAGCTATATGACAGGAGTGTGATGTCAATCGGCATTGTAATGAATCACTGCCCATAAAGGACTATTGCGCAATCAGTTTCAAACATTTCCATTTAAAGCATTGTGTTTAAAATTTGTATTGAAAAATAATATTACGCTATATTGGTTAATGAGATAGGAGGTAGTGTATGACTGTAGGCAGCTTCCTGGGTTCGATTTGTTGATCTATCTTTATTTCATATTTTTTGTTTGTTTTGGCAGTTCTCTATTTTCTCCATTAAGTGGCGGAATACAACGTCACCCTTTGTCTAATTACCAAAAGGAAGAAATGAAAGTAATGCATCCCCCGATTAAGACCGCGCCGCTGCGCCATAACTTTCTTTTTAGTTATAAAAAAAACTAAATTTAACTACGAAATGTGTGCCTGAAATTTTTGAAAAGATAAATTTTTACTTGTATGATGTTTTAGTCCTTTTTAATTAAAACAATATTTTGTTACACTCGAATTACGTAAATATGTAGAAGGAACCTGTATTCGTCGCATCCTTTACACTTTCGTAGTTGTTTAGGTAATATCCTTTCGACAATGCTGGATTTCTATTATTACAAGTTAGTGTTGTAAATGAAAGTGATTTCGCTTCACACTAACTTAAATTAAAACTTAAACTTAAATAAAATCTAGTATAAATAAACATGAATTAATAAACGCCGCGCTTTAAACGCGACGATTATAGCTTCGGATTCCACTCGGGAAAATGAAATTAACATTCTCATTTCTTCGCGGTAACGAAGGAAAGCGCGGCGTTGAATTCCGCCACTCAACACACAATACTTTGAGAATTCGGCGGATATTTTTTAATTTCATGCCACTATATGTTGAGTAGCGAAACTCTACGTCGCGGTCGGTGGTCTAAGGTACGTCTGGCACATAGGATGTGTCACGTGTCATTTATTTTAGCTATTTCCATTTGACCACGGTGGTCAAGCTACAGGTAAAAGCTAGTTAAAATATATTCCAAATGGTCACGAATACCCCTTACCAACAGACATTAGTTAAGACATTTAGCCAACTATATAGAGCAATGACGTCACTAAAAACTTTTCCCATAATAACAAAATTGTTTTAGCGTCATACTCGTAGTAAGAAAATTATAGTGACGCCATTAGATCGTGCAATCATGGGTTATTTTGAACATAATAAACTATTGTTTTGTTAGAACTTTCTCCTTTTTTGAGGGTATACTGTATAATCCTTATTGGACTTGAATTTTTCATCAATTTTTCCTTAACTTGTCATTAAATGTATATTTTTCATTTAAAAATGCATATGTACGTATAATTTATGTATCAACAATTAAATGAAAGGTGGGAAATCAGTTAACAGTGTTTTGTCACTACCTATGCTAATTGTAGGTTATATATACATTTTAAAATATTTATGAATGAAGTATAAATTATTGAAAGACAATTAAAATATACATTATAAATACTGTAGTACAGGTATAATAAGTACATTATTTACCAATAAATATACATAAGGAAAACATTATCTTTTTTTACTAGAGAGTAAAAAATAATGAGATGTTACATCGAAAGTGATATTATGAAGTCGAAGAGTCCATTGTGACGTAGAGACACAAAACGTGCGACTGTAAACGCGACAGGTTGTAGGTTCGATTCCCACTCGGGGAAAGTGGGGACCGGAAGTGTCTGCAAGGGGAATGGAGTGACTTGGCACTAGGTCATTACCTAGACCTGCCCATCCTCTAATGTTTTACATAGCGTGAAGCTAATAAAGTGTACTTAACAGTTTGACAAGTCAGGGGTTCAATTCTCACTCGGAGGAACGAACATAACGCTTAGAATATATCATGTGTCATACACAGCTATTAGTCGAATCTATGACATGGTGGTCATTATCATTCCCTGGTCACACGCCCTGAATTCAAGCTATTTGTGACATTTCATGCTTTAAATAGAATAATTGCAGTATTGACTGCTGATATTGATATCCATCCCCATCCGTTCCCATTGAAATTTTCGATAACAAACGAACAAATGTATTATTGTATATAGTTTACTAGGTTAGCTACGTGACTAATTTACCTACACTTGCACTACATGTAAATTATAGCCTACGTATACAATCCGCTGCTTGTTACAACTCTGCATGTTTTTTGATTCTTTTTAAGTTTATTTGCTTATATTGTTATAAAAACACCAAAAACATTTCTTAGTATTACGATGTTACAGTGATTTAAGAATGTTGGATGCCAGCTTAAGAATTTTGTTAAGATGTTACTCCTGACCTTGAACTATTGTGGTAAACCACTTCTGTGACATGTGAACGAACGATGGATGTAGGCATTAGTCCATTCTCGTTATCCGTTGTGGTCCCATAGCTAATTAACTTGGCACCTCATTGCCACCTCGCGTGTAAAACCTTTCAATTCTTCAGTAAAGTACTATAAAAAGACTGTATGTTAATGCATTTACTGCATATTCCTGTAAGAATTATTTATAACAAGTATAATGCTTTTTACAAATTTCAAGAACGTACTGGCCAATTAGACTTGTATTTACGATAGTTTACAGAGTTGCGCGTGCGCAGCATCAGCCCGTAACACTTACAGGACAGGAGTATTACACATCGGCTGGAGGCGACCTTGGCTCAGCGTGAATCACTGCGGCGAAAGTGGGAGAAATGTGCCACCTCGCCCCGCGCCCACCGCTCACTTTTACTTTCCATCGTGGCGCAACCGACGGCGGCGCCGGCACGCCACTCGCCCGGCGCCCGCGGCCCGCAGCGCCGTGCGCCGATACCTCGCCACCTTCCGCGACCACTACTGCCAGTGCCAGGATTACAGTGTTCAGTGCTACCTGTTCAGGATTCAGTTAGTGCGGTGAAAGTCCAGCCACTCGGCTCTACGGCGTTGTGCAACGCGCGGCCTCACGCCCTCTCGCAGGAAGCGTCGCAATCGGAAGTGGCGCAAGCTCCGGGAAACCGCCGCGCTCTCCAGCGCGCACCACCACCCTGGAGTACTCCAGCGAGGACCTCTTATCTACGGCTGCCCCTCGGTAAGAACACGTCCACGTAGTACATCTTATTTTAGAAACGTTTAATCGTAGTCGTACGCGATAGTGCAGCCGTTCGAGAGCGCGGTGAAGGGGCCGCACTCGGAGCGCACAATTGGCGTCACCGGCGACTGAACTTCGGCTCGGGTGTAGGAAACGCAACAAATAAAGAAGTGAAATATCCAAGGACAATACAACTTTCAAGTGATTTCGCGCGCCGCCGACAATAAAAACTTCGTAACGCCCGCGCGACCTCGCGGTGTCCGCGCCGCGCCAGCCCGATAGCTGTTACAAAACATCTCGCCAAGTCGTTTTCACTTCAAATTCTCATTTCGTTAATAAACAAACAGAACTTGCTCATTATAATATTTGAAATATTCGTTTCGCTAATTATAATTAGCACTTATTCATATGCAAATGAGGCTTCCACTCTCGGTAGTTGTAGAGCAGCGCAGTAGTGCTGTTGCTAAGTTGGTGCCATTACAGACATTTCAAGCAACTGTCATCATTAAGTGGAACTGAAAGGAACGCGGCCCAAGGCCAGTTGGATAACGAATTTTCGTTTAATATTAATAAATGGCAGCCGCGGCTGATCGTGACGGCTTCAATGGTGGATGCGGATGCATAGGCCGAGCTTTGATTGACTGTCGTAGAAACACTTTCACGAGCTCCGACAAGCACACGTGATTGGATATCGATATTGGGATACATATCATTGCGATTACATAATTTAATTAAATTGTACCGAAAATGGTAATGGATTAAATCGATTACCAAATTGTAAATTCATTTCCTGATATATATATTTTAGAAAACGAACATCTATTGTGTTATTGAAGGATATACTTGCCTATGTATATTTCAAATAACAACAAAAACTCTCATTTTCATTTCACTTGTAGGCGTGTTCTCTAAAAGATTTAGATCGTGATTAACCAATGACAGAAGTACAATGAACACTTACACTTTTGAACTTTCACTTACAAGAAATACTGACGTGAAAGTTACTGCGCCGCGTTATACGCAACAGAATCTTACGGATGACTTCATTCTCGCTACAAAAGGCTTGTAGTTTCGAAAAAATTACCAAATTTTTGGAAAGTTGGTACAATTGAACAATGTACTGTAGATTGTTTATGGAATTTAATGTTTTGTAAGAGTGTATTGCAGAATCTAGTATGATGAATACCTTTTTTTTTTAAATGAATCTAATTTCTTTGTCTCGGATGAAAAATAATGAAACAACTGTCAATTGAAATACATATTTTCAAATTTCTAATACAAATTAACTCATTTTAGATGTACATCCAAATTTATGAATATTTGTAACAACAACAAACTCGCCGCAATATAATTCGTGACAGAACAATAAAGCTGACATTTCAGAGATCTAGAATTTGTCATCTCGTACTCCAGATTTGTAAAAAGCACCATTTTCAAACGCAAAATGATTCTTTAAATTTTAAGTCTAACAGATAATAAATAGGTATTACTTATTTCAATACATTTTCAAATTTTTAGCCCAAAAAAACAACTGCGTTAAATATTAATACGGCTCAAAACCTCAGAATAAAAAAAAATATATATATATTTTTATAACAAAAAATTGAAACTTAGTAGAAAATAGCTGTATTTTATTATCTACAAAGGTTTTTTATTTATTCTTGCACGTATAAGAATCACACATTTGAAATCTGTTTTAAATAATATGTTAATGTATTAATGAATTCAGTCCCTCCGTTTGACTTGCTCCGATAAAAGTTGAATTGTTTCCGGAAATTGAAATATTCATAATATTATTAAAAAACTATATTATAATAAGTAATGCATTATAAATTGTGTTTTGTTTTCCCTTTTTAAAATTATTTATTACATTCGATACCTATTAAATGCCATTATTATATTTTTTAAACCTTACTCATCTTTGAATAGCAGCAGCACGAAATAGAAATAGAAGTAATTTTAACAAATTAAATCAATTTCAAATATCTGTCAATTTTGGTTACCTCTATTGTTTGTTTGTTTTTATAAATAAACAATCTAACAGGAACTGTCAAAATGCATAAATATGATTACTTCGATTAATACGATTTCAAATATTGAAATAATATTAATAACTTCATAATATTAGTTTAAAAACAACTTTTTTATTTCTATTTTTTATCAGTAAGTAATTAGGTTAGTATCTTAAAATGGTTTGGATAAGATAGACTTACTGGAAAATTACTATTATATTTCCGTATAGAAATAATGCTCATTTAAACGACTACGATGATATAAATTTATCTAATACATTTGCGAGGCAGTTACGTGTCTATTTTCACTTGTAACAATGTTTACCTATATTAAAAATATATATTGTCATTTCCCGTTTCGAGATGTTTTAATAAAAATTGTAAACTAATTGTATCTGATAATCCTGAAAGTAAAAAAAAGACAAAGTAAATAGACGAAAATATTACGTTTATATCGAACGTGGAACAATAATAACAATGAGTATTTTTAGCATTTTTAAAGCGTTATTTCAGACTAATGATAGACAAATATTTTAGAAAACAAATAAAAATTAAATGCTGCGGGGCTCGCACGCGCGCCTCTTCCATTCTTTTCCATTCAAGTCCCGTCCAACGTACAATTTTCAAAGGGCGTGGGTTCAACTCCTACTAAGTTTAACTTTCTTTACGTTTTCTAAAACATTACTAAAATTGCGAAAGTGCTTAAACATGTGAAAAAACATTCAAATTATTGTTCAAAAAAATTTTAAAATTCTAAATACAGCGTTCGAAACGTTAAATTAGGTTACTATTACAATATTATTGTCGACATTTCACTGTGAACTCTTGTGCCTTAGCTATTTTGCAAACTGAATAGACCATTGTTTAGTTACAAACGAAAGGTCTCGCCTACTGCGATAAATAGATCCGTGTTGTATTAACATGACAGTTTACTATTAATTTCTATACTATAGGAAACATTAAGCTTATGAAGGATAGTGTGTTTGGTGACGATGAATTTTGCAGAAAGTGGAGAGCGGAAGTGTCTAAATGACGACGGAGTGTTGTAACAGTAGGTTCCTAGATTACCTCTGCCTATGTGCGGGTACAGCGTTACAATAAAATCAAGATAAATTATGAAATAAAGCAGCTGTACATTTATCTGGCAGGAAGTAGGGTAGAGAACCTAGAGTTTCGCGCTTTTAAATTATAATCTATTTTTAATTAATACTATTATCCATATTTATATTCATAAAAAAACATCTTATAACACGCTATAAAAATAATAAAACAATACAAAAAAAGCATAATTAATAGCTATCCATTACAAAACAAAGTTAAGTCAAATTAAGATTCAAAAAACAAGGTGCAATTAAGGCGATTCTCATGCAGCCTTTTATATAAGTTCTCGGTACAGATGATATTTACTAAGTTATTCAATCGTTCTAGACAATGAAATGTGGAAGCGAAAGTGAAATGGTATTACGTTATCAACGGAACCAGTTTATATACAATTTATGTTATTAAATAACCGGTTTATAAAACTTTCTGATGTACATTTTTGTAATTTTTTAAATTATTTTCGTCGTTGGGCGCCGTTTTTATTGTGCATTTAATTGCAGTGTGACCTAGATTGTACTTTTACTTAACCCTGTAACAGTAGGTATTCTTTAATTGGATTTACATTATGTAATATAAAAATTTTCGTTGTTAAGTAGACAGTGTCCGTCCGTTCGTTCGAGGCCGCCGTGGCGCAGGGCACAAGCTTGTGATTGTTAATGTGACGATTGTGGGTTCGATTCCCACTCGGAGGAATGAATTATTGATTATTTTCAATTTCCCACTCTGGTAATACAAGAATCTCTTGATAAACAAACAGACAAGTTTTTTATGCCTACTTTTATATTCAGAAAAAAACGTGAAGTGTAAAGAAAACAATTATAAACAACGTTCCAACCATTCACGTATTTCCCTTATTTCACATTAGTTAATATTTAAATTAAGTTTCATCAAATTCAGTTAATATTTAAAAAAAATGAGACGAAAGCATGTCTTACGACCTACTTTGCATAATTATCTCAAATTTCATTTGCCCATTGTGCAAGCGCACTGGCTGAGCTCCGAAACGTGCTCGAATGCTGACATCGCTATCGACTTCGCTTCACGTTATACTATTTACATTGTTTTAGTTATCATTTTTTTTAACGAAATAGGTTTCTGGCGAAGGAATAGGCAGAATCTATTCCTTATACCATTGTCGCTTATAATTTTGGTGTTTATAGAGTATTTTATAGGATAGGTACGGATAAACGTATTAGATATTAGTTTTTTAAAGTTTTATATTAATTTAAAAGATTAACTTTTACTTTGCGCTGAATTCTTGAGGCATTGTTGATTGGCGGAACTCAACTCCGCACTTTGCCTCGTTAACAAAACGAGGAAATTAAAGTATGAAATATTTTATTCCCAAGTGGGAATTGAAAATCGAAGAAAATTATTGTCGCACTCTCGTGCCCCTAGACAGCGTAATATTGAAATATCATATAATAAAAAGTTTTCAAATTATTATTACCTATAATATGTCGTTTATTGTAATGAAGCTGTAAATATAAATACTGTCGTCGCGATATTTAATAATTTTACTTATTTCTACTTATATCTTTTTACTATTGATCACTGACGTTATAAAATACAAGCCACTGTTTGGCAGCAGGTAATAAATGGTGTAAATTAAAAACGTTTTTCTAGAAAAATTATGTTGTCACTTTCGTTATTCAATAAAACAAAAAAATATACTTTTTTGTATTTTAAAATGCTAAAACTTCGTACAAAAGTGTATAGAATAACATGTTTTTATACGTAATATAGGTATGCTGTTTTAATTTTTAAAAACCGAACAGAAATGTGTAAAATTTTTAAAACGTGCTATTATTTTTTTTAAACCTAAAACAAAACTTTTATAGTTAAAGTATTTATTAATTTATTACTTAACCTAGTAAGAATATTTTACGACAAAGCCTTAAATCTCTAAGTTCTAGACAACGTTTTGTATTTACTAACATTAAATATTGCTAGCGACTGTTAATTAACAACTTGACTTTGACCTAAATGTGTGTGGTTATTAATTGCTCATATATAAAATAATACATCTTCTGTTTAAGGTAAAGCTTATTACGCAATATTTTAGTATGAAATAGAAATAGAACGAACTTACTTAGCCACATATTGACAATTGCATATAAAATATAGCAAAAAAAACGAAAAATATATTTAGAAAATATTATTTTACAGTACGTTTACGCAAAATTTTCTCAACAATATTATTTTCCACTGCAATTCCCATACGACTGCCATGTAGTATTAAATAAAGTGTACAATAGAATCATCGTTTAATCAGCCACAGCCGCTAGCTGGCGAGTAGGTACCAGCGTAGGCGACGGCGATACACATTGCAACGTGCCGACTCGAATCCAAGGTCTTTCCTAGTGGAAGAGAACGGTGTTTCCTGCGGCCTATCTCTTACACACACACGCGCCCACGTGTCCGTGTCGGCTCAGAAGTCAGAAGCACCTAGGACTGGCAGCCGAGAGCTCATCTCCTGGTGTAGGCTGCAGCTTCCGAGCTCTCTGTTATATAGACGTCGGACGATGCGCACGCGCAGTACTGTGTCACTGGTGCCCGCGAGTGGCTCGCACCGCCGAAGGACTGCGCCGACCTTTTTTTCTGTGCGTGCGATGTTTTCACTTTCGTCATTTTGACCGGCCAGTTTGATTTGACGCCGCTGGCGCACGGACGTGCCCACCAGACCAGCCCACCTTGTGCTTACCCTGTGATCGCTGCGTCGGATTTTGTTTTACTTATTTTTGTTTTTTGTTATTTTTTGTGAAATGGCTGTGATGCAGTGCTAATATGTTCGACAGTAACGCCCTTTTGAATTTCTACAATGAGATTGCGAATAGAAGTGCTCTACAACTGGCAGGGTGAGGATTATTATTGTTTGTTTACTTTTAATTCGCGCAGATGCGTGCGCGTCGAGAGAGGCGAGAGTGGCGGGCCGGCGGGATGGCTGACACAACCTTGTGTCTAATGAACGCTTGTCTCCTCTCCGCCTCTCGCCTTCGCCTCTGGGCCTCGCTCGGAGAGGTTAATAGGTTCACATTAGACGGTGGTTTGCGAAATCAACCGAGCTCGCGGTACGAAATGCGCTTGCGCCGCTTTTCCACGCTTAGTTTCGCGCGCATTTAACACGCAAAATAAGTTTGAATAAATTTTATGCATTATTATTATAACCAATGCGGTTGTGTCGAGATGGCCTACATTATATTAAAACAATTACGACACTCTTATTGTGTTGCTTGCTCGCGTATATATGTATGTACGAGTATATGTAATTCAGTTTCACTTATCTGATCTTAAGTAATTGGGATTTCACTTTTGATTTATTATATCACAAAAAAATGTTTACAGTTTTTTTATATTTTTTTTGTTTTAATTAGCTTTAACTTAAGTTAGCATTCGATACTTATATTGTAATTAAGTTAAATTTATTTAATAATCTTTTTTATTTGTATGAATATCTATAAACATTATTTATAGAAGTTTTTAATTCAGATTATTATAAAATATCTACTATGTGGAAATGAATACGTGGAAAAATAATATTAAAAAATATTCTGTTACTTAACAGTAATAAATTATAATTTATTTATTATTATACCAAATATTTTTGCTTTAAAAAGCTATTTTCTTAATAAATTGTTACATTCCACTTCAAGAATGTTTATACTCAAGTATACGTAACAAATTCAAGATGTATATTCTTAAAATACTAACAAATTGTCGCGCATGGTAGAGAAAGATGTGATGTCACTGAGTAAAAAAAAATGGAATGTTTACTTATAAACAAAGTTATTTTGGTATTCGGAAGTTTAATACCAAATTTCAGCGTTTTCCGCTGCTTTTACATATATTGTTTTTTTATTTAGAATTTCACCTAAATTATTGTTTATTTTCGAATTCTCAATTCAAATCCGTTATCGTGTTATCACACAGTGCCTTGCCACCGTTGCCTTGAAGATTTTATATAATCTTATTGATAAATATAATTTATATTTTGAAACAATGACTAATTAAACGACATATAAATATATTACAAATATTACTATTGCTCCATATAGGTCGAGATAAAACATGTAATTAACAGACACGATCCTAATCTTCTTTAAATCGTATATTAATTATGTTATTATTGGTTAAATTTGAAACGGAATAGAAAATTTATTTACAAAACTTTATATTTATACGAAATTTTATATTTAAAAATTAATAATAATATAAATATCATCGTGTAAGAGAAAACTTAGTGACAAATCACTCTGAGCAAAATGTATCGATGAAATTCATTTTTTTTTAAATTTACAATAAACATATACTTAACAAGGTTTTGCAGGGTCTATCGATAGTTTTAATATACATACGTTCCTCTTTATAAAATTATGACGTCATCAGTTCTAAAGTAGTCTATGTCAATGGTCACTGTTGGCACAGTTGTTAAAAGTTTAAGGGCAACCGAATTTGATTCAATGTCGCATAAACATTACAAATATAAACTAAGGTTTAACTATTGCATTTAGAAAAGAAATGTTATGTTTTATAATAGATATTTTAATTTTCATTTATAATTATATCGAAAAGAGTATAATTAAAAGTTATTTCAACTGATCGATCCCAACTCTGGAAAAATTTATTGTTTTCATTTTCTCGCTTTCATATTTAATACATAACTCGGCATGTAACAAGCAATATCTGGAATTCGTATGAAAAATGGAAATATAAGTATATTTCGACTCTCTTTTCTATTTCTTACCGCCTATCCTACTAATTGAATATTCAAATAAAACATCAAAATATTGACGTTAACTATAACGCCGTGACCTTTTTTAGTAAAATCCACATATTGTTGTAATATAAACGAAAAACTCATTCGGTTAAAACGTTTAAACCTTGAATGTTAGTCGTGTTGAGAAATAATTAATAAATATACACGCAGTATTTATATATTTCATCTCACAAATAATCTGATATATAACCTTCGATCTTACGATCTGTTTCGTATTTTGATAACACGTTTGTATTAATGTCTCGAAAATCGGGCAGAAAATGGAAAATGCAGTGTCATAACACTAAGTTCCTTTTCCCTACCCTGCTATATACGGATTTAACCACTCTCTAAGGAAAATAAAAGCTATTTTGTTTCATGGAGGAAGTAAACGAATAGTGAAGGGGTAAAATAATTATCTAAATAATTTGGAAAATCCTTTATATTATATTGGCCACACGGTCTTATATATTATATATATTTTTCTGAAATTTGTATGAAATTTTAATGCTATATTGTAATTTATAAGCGGAACACCTCGTAAATATGAAACATTTCATATTCTCTCTCAGGATGGAACCCACCACCTGTCACGTTTACAGCTGGACTTGCCTGGACTGAAAAGAATATTAATCTGGTATTCGATACATTCGATTTTATTATGATTTTTTTTTATTTCATTTAATTCAATCGCACAAATTTTTGATTTCACTTATAAAGTTCAATTAAATTACATAGTAACAGTTACAAGTAAATATATTAAAAGTAAGAAGTAAATTATTTTTAAGAAAATTATACCTACTTTCAAAAATATTGAACGAGCATTGTACAAACAGACTGAAGGCTACAACTGTCTAATTTGCATAGTCTGTCTCGAAAATTGCTAAATAAACTTAAATGAAGATGACAGATGAAAAAAAATATCTCATACAATTATTTAAAGTTCGTAAAAAAGTATTTGTTTAAAATTGTTTTTATAATATATTTTTGTAACAGCTTAAAATTCATATTGCCATATTTTCTTATTAGAAAAAATGAATGGCGATACTTGTTAGATAAGTTAATGAATCGGAAAAGTATTGTACAAGAAATAAAATAGTATCATACCAAATTCGAGCGGAAAACAGCGGAGTGTCTTATCACAATAATCTCTCTATACCCTCTCTCTATACGAAAATAAAATATGGGCTTCATATAGCTATAGGCTATTACGAAACAATTACACGCAAAACTACTTAATCTCCAACAAAAACAATCGAGGGCATTCCGTTATCGTATACCTAAATAAATATTTTCCCAAATAAACTGTGTATTTAGAACAATTTTGCGCCCTACAATCGTTACACGAGGCGAAGTTCCAATTTTTCACAATGTTTACTCTATATTTGTACTTTCAAAGGGTTATGTCTACAAATTAATCTATTTGTGACAAACAAATGAAACCACAATGCTTTTAATTGGCTCTAAATGAATCACTCTGCCTCATTTTCCTCGAAAAGTAACGGCGATTGCAAGAACGCGTGTTTTGTAATTGTCGTCAGTTGTCAGTAGAATAGTACCTATAGTACATATAGAACTAAAATGTATAATTTAATAAGCATGTTAAGTCGATGATATTTTTATCATTAGAATGAAATACATTTAAATTAATGTCTTTGATGATTAATCTTTTGATCGTTTTGTATGAAATATTTTTCTAGTTACATTTTCTGTGTTCTTTCTTCTACTCGACTTTTTCTTGTGTCTCTTTCTACTTTTGTCTAGTGAAGAAAAATGTATACCTAAATATAAAGTTCCAAAAGATCGACTTTTACTCATTTAATTTAATATCTCCAATTTTCTTAAATTTTAATTAAAATCTTTGCTTCAATAAGTAACTTTTAAAATAAAATTATGAAATAATTTCACTAAGTCAACGGTGCCAAGACCACCCCAGCAGAACTATTTACATGAAAACAATATTCAACAAGCAATATATTTGTAAACGTTAACTGTAGGTTAAAAGTAGGTTTACAGCGTTCCGAAGCTAGTCTAAAGTGTCTTTCGCAATAAAGTAGCTACTTGTTTTGGGGCATACTTGAGATTTATTCGTTCAAAGAACATAAAATTCATGACAATTTATATTTGTAGTATTTTTATTTCTTCACTCTGGTAAAAAGGCAGTATTGAGTTCCGCCAGTCAACATTCACCGTTTTAAAAATTGGGCGGAAAGGTTTCCGCGGGAAGGGCGTGTCTAACCACTAGGGTTCCACTCTGTTCCTCGAGATCTTTGAGCTATATTAATTAAAACTATGAAATTTATATTACTTTTCTTATATACAGTTTTTTTTCTTTGTAATATACGTATTCGTAGTTAATATGTTTTATTATTCGATTTGGATTTCTTTACGTATTTTTTTCTGAATGTATTCTATTTCAATATTAAATGCGTAAATAAAACACTAATGTATGCATGTATAAGATATAATATAAATATTTTAACAGTTATTTATGAATTTGTAATTATTTAAATCCGTTCTTTTTAAGTAATGTTTTAACTTTTTAATGTTTAAGTAACTTTTTAATGTATTCAAATATACTTAGTTTGTATTTTCTGTCCTGTTAGAATAATTTGTTACAAACTCATATTAGAATATACCGATATTTAAATAACCGTTTATTTAACATGTTTATTATTTTAGTATATTCACAAGATAGTTCGTAAATATTACATAATATTATATATAGCAGTTATAGTACAATATAACTGTAATCTGTTTATGGATTTATAGACTTGTGGTTTTCAAACGGCTAATTAATGCGTTAACATATTGCGCACAATGTAAATTTAGTAAAATATTAAAATTGTTTTCTTTTCGCTCTGGCGGCACGGCGTTGAGTTGCGCCACTCAATGAAGTGAACTGAGTGACATGGTTATTTTTCAGAGAACCACATCACTCAGCTATTCCTTTTATTTTGAGATGTACCCTCTAACCGCACATTTCGAATTAACTAATAAGAATAAAATATTTACAATGAAACGTTTTAATTAATCTCATCTATATGACCTTTAGCATATGTGTGTATATAAAATAATAATTTATTGATCTACAAATTTCTTCATTCGTCTGACATTGGACTAAATTAAAAAAATATATATTATCAGAGAGCCCGACGTATCCGTCAATAGGCGACGATTGTGAAACTATACGTTACATTAAAAGATAGATTACAGAAATTAAATTTTATGTTTTATTACTATTAATTGTCAATACTGTGATGACATGACATTATAAATTCATTTCATTTCGCCAGAGATTGGGTGCGGCGTTGAGTTACGCCTATTGTATATTACAGGATGGAGTGTCTTAACACTAAAATCTTCCTGATTCTCCTGCTAAATACGGAATAGAATCAAGCAATTTTTTACACAGACATTAAATAATATAAGAAAATAAGAACAATAGATATACCTGTCAAAATAGTAGCTATGTATGCCTTTTGTTCTAAACAAACATACAAATATAACATTTGCATACAGTGGAGTGACATCTTTGCACTTGTTCGACAGTTGCTAAATCGCATTTTAATGTTCCCAGAGTACGATGGTGGCGGTCACCATCTATTAACACACTTAACAAGTTTCAATTCAATTAGACTGGTCGGCTAGTATATAGATAGCGTTTCTTAAATAAATATCTATTTTCTTTGTATTTACGTATCTATATTAAAGAAAATAGGGAGGAATCACTATGTTTTTAATTTAGTTTTATGTGTACGTGTGTCACGAATATAGCATAGTAGGCGGAGGGAAACTATTGTTTAGACAGTCGATACCGAAATTTAGTGGCGGAACTCAACGCCGAGCCTTGTCTTGTGCGAGAGCGAGGAAGTGATTTTCAAAATTTAATTTTGAAATTTGTAATATTAATATATTTTTTGCTTTCACTTTTAAAAATCATAAACACTTGCACTTTAAAAACGTAATAATAACAATCAAATTATTTTATGACATCTCTTTTAAATTGCTCTTACAAAACAATTTAAAAAGGTAGGCAAATAAGCGAGCGGTGAAATCGAAAGCGCGACCCTTCTGTCGTCATTGATAACATAATAGCAAGGCTTCTAGTTAAAGCAGTAACTTTTTACGACAATATAAAGCGGCAAAGATCAAACATCGCTTTGTCGTCCCGAAGGTCATAAACTAATTGGTTACAAGGATCATTCTTCACAACTTACTTTATTGTACGACGTAATAAAAAAAATAAATGAAATTAAAAAAAAATGTTACAGTCAAAATGATCCCCGACCCTTTCTTGTTCCTTGCGGCACAAATTACCGAAGGACGTTCGAAGTGGGTCACTTCGGAAATAGTTTATTGTTATCGGCTAGTCTGCGCGCGCGCAGCTCACACGCACACACGCGCATCGGCCATCGATTTTCAAACGATCACGCACACACACAACCCCCTCAATTAGGGTTCCCATCCTCCTCACCGGTTCACCTTCGCATTTGAATATCAATAACTGAGGTATTTCATCTAATGCCTTCCGCTTTCGTATGAAAAAAAATATATATTGAATAACTTTCCTAAGGTCAACGAGTCGATAAATCGTAAAATATCAAAATTTATGATATCATAATACCATTATAATGACCTCACGCTAAAGGTCACGTGTAACCTATTTATTTTATTATGACGTTGCCCTTGTATTTGATGTTTTATAAAGTTTTCGACACTAGTTATCATCTTTCCCTCAGTTCATATCAATTATAATAAAATTGAAAAGTTGTTTATATTATCAATTAAGATTACATAAAAATAATTATCATAATTTGAAAAAAATATACCATCCACAAGCCATTTCAATGCTAATACATCGAGGGTGCATTTATTATATAAATTAGTGATAATCAGTTAAAATTATTAATAAAAAAGATAATATACTTATGTTGCCTATATATTTTACGGTCTATTCGATTGCTCGTAAGCTGTAAAATAAGTGAAACACCTCAAGGCTCTCAGACAATGCGCGTACAGTACGTACAGCACGAACAGCACACTATTGCACAATGTAGATAACGCGTAGACCTATCAATTTGGTCTAGCACATTCACAGGCTTACAAATCTGCGTTCACATCCGGAGTAGGGCGAGCACGCACACATCTGAATGTCAACATGTGTGCGTCACGCACACACGCGCACAACTTCCCGCAACTACTAATATTCGACGCACGCGCACGTGCATGTGTACTACAGCGCACTCACACACATGTAATACGCCCTAGAGTGCTAAAACCAGAGTATCAGGACTGGAGAATGCGTGTCAATAGTACGTACCTTTTACCAAATGTTCGGTATTAGTGATAACGCCCTACATTGTTTGATATTTAATACGTACGCTATATGAATGAAATATAGGATATAGATAAATTAGATTGTGATATAAAATATGTGTTTTGCGAAAACCTTTTAAAATGTATTTTTAACAAGTTTTAAAGTGCTATTTGAACTATTTCCCACTACGGAAAGAAAATTGTTTAGAAACAATAAAAATATATTATTTTTAATATAACTTATTTTCTTCCTTATAATTTCAAAACAAATATTAGTACCACTACATTTTGTACGACCCCGTTGCAACAAAGTCTTGTAAAATAACTTGTATTCTACAAATGTAATATTTTGTAACTCAATGGCGAAAATACGAAACGAAAGCGCACGTTTCACGTCGAGATATATTTAGCAAGCTGTCAGTGTACGGGTAGGTCAGTACTATTATGACTAAAAATGATAAGCTACTCTATCGTAATGAAGAATTACTCAAGATCATTTTCTTCCCGTTCATATATCGATTCTACCTGTCGACTAATTTGTAACCGTAAATTATAAATTATAGTTATCAGTTATAATTTACGGTTTTTCTTAGCCATTGTAACGCTAAAAAGCTAGATTAACTATGTATGTACAGCAATTACAATTGTTTTTATTGTTTGACTAATAGTTATTACGACAGATTCACACTTGATGAAAGATTCCAAGAGAATTAACATCTAAGGCATTTTTTAGATTCTGTGCCGCAAATGGCAGGATATGGCGCTTTGTATTTAATTTTGAGACTGCGTGTTAAGCTGCGGAACTGAACGCCGGGTTTTATCTTGCTATCAAAGTAAAACACCGAAAATAATCCATCCCTCCGAATCAAGAGAAAGAATCGAAGTGACTGCTGCACTTCTGTCGTGCTAATTTAAAACTTCATGACATCTCTTTCCAAATATAAAATGTCTATATATGTTAGACACTTTTTTAGGAAATTATTTCGCTTTGGTAGAGAAGCCGCAGCGTTTAGTTCCGCCACAAAATACGCAATGTATTGATAAATGGACGGCTACAACTCTGTCAAAGATACATGAGAAATTATAAAGCTGTTTTTTAACTATAAATATATTATCACAAGCAAACTAAAGATAGCAATCAAATAAGGTAATGTTATATAGATATTGTCTTTACAATTATTTTCACCATTTCTCAGATTTACGACGTACGACGTACGAAAATATATTTCAGTACCATTTAAGTGGCATGACTCACTGCGGTTTTAGTTGCAAACGTGATTCAATACTAAGAGGCACCATGTTAGTGAAAGAATAATGTTAGGTCATCCTTTGAATTAGATGTAATACGCAGTAATGGCATATGCATTTAGAAATCGTAGGTATATACTTCTAATTTAATTAATGATAAGTATTATATAATATTGGATAAATCATTTAGAGAAATATAATAAAGTGGCAATGGCATCTGACTGTAACCAAAACGGTTGTGAGTTAGATTCCCATTTGGGAAAGAATATTTTTATTTCCCTGATCTGGTACCAATAAAATTGGGCGAGAGTCATCCTGTTATGCAGGTAAAAGCGTGAAGCTGTATGTAAAAAATAGAGGGTAAAGAAATACAAGTAAATACTGAATAATAAAATAATAATTACATGTAAAAAATATCTAATGTTCTTTATCGATTTAAATTACGGTTGCCTTTTAACTAACGGACTACTCCTGAAAATAAAATTAAAAACAGTAATATATCAATTTGCTTAGCTAATGGTTATAGGTTTTACGAATAATACTGTCATAAATAAACATACTTACCAAGAAGTCATAATGCACACACAGTGTTTATTCCATTGCCCATTAGCAACTTACTTGTTCTAACATAGGATTGTAGTAAAAACACTTAGATACTTTTATTATCATATATATATTTTTTCATTTTCATACTTTCAATAAAAATGATTTATTTTCATTTCCCCGCTCTCACAAGACAAAGTGCGACTTTAATGGCTCATTTTCATCAATCGCTAACTCATTCGTTATTTATTATTCGGGGAGTCCCCGAATATGGTGTATCGCCTGATGAAAGTAGGCTTTCTACATAGAGCATGCGGGTATTCCCTGCACATGACTTAGCAACCAATAAAATTCATCGGTAGCTGTATAGCGAAAGTAGCGCGGACCTTATGGCGTGCTTGGATGAAAACGATTATAACATGTCGTCCCTACGGTATGCCTGAACGAAAATCTTCCGCACACCAAATACTTGCGAATATATTTAGACTTTTCGGAAATAACTTTATCCATCATAAAAGAACTATACCATATTTTAACTTTTAACAACAAAGATAAAAGCAAAATAAATATAAAATACATAGTGAGATGATTTGATTAAAAATAATTGTATTGCACTAAAAAAATTGTATAAATAACACACAAGCGGAAACTATACGACAAAACTAAAGAAATTAAACAGAAAATAAATAATACATTCTATATTTCCAACAAACATAAAATAAATGATTTGCTGTACAGTTTTTTAATCAACTTTTGACACTAATAAGCTGTCGCCATTACAGAGGCGTCAAGAGGCACAAATTCATAATTAAATTGACTCTTAGCAATCGACAGGACATTAAATAATTATAATTACACATATTTATACGGCTCTGCATGCACTTCCTTGATGCCCCAGGCCTTTGAACATCATCATCGATATCCACACTGATAAATCGTACAGTTTATAACTAGTAAATAATTTATTTCTAGTATTTTAACAATATTTTCAATCTATATTTTGCTTCACGCTGCATGCCGTACATGGCAAAGCATATGGATCCTGAGAACCTAGTGTTAAGACACTCCGTTGCCCATTCGGTCACTTCCGTTCCACATTTTCCACCGAATTCTTGAGGCTTAGCGTGTTGAGTCGCGTTACTCAACGGCGCCCTTTTACCTGGTTACCTTAGTTGGAATCGAACCCACAGCCTTGGCATATACGATCACACGCTTGTGCTCCTGCGCTACAACGGCCTAAGCTTAAAATTTTATAATGAAATTTATAATTTTTTTATTGTATAGAGTAAGATTTCATTTCGAGATTGTCTAAGGATTTCCTTTGTAACAGTGACGCATCTGTTAAGCAAGAATCTTAATCTAGGGAAATGAAAACACTTAAACACCACTACCTGTTCCTCAATTAATTTTATTAAGTTGCATATTTCTGTATTTCTGTATAATTAGCCCATTATTTCTTCCTAGAAAATGTTCTAGCGATTCGACAGATAACATTATTCATATAATTATTTATATATTTTATTTGTAATAAAATAAAAAAAACAATGAAGAAAACTGACGACCTATCATATTATTTCACAGTAACCAACATGAATGTTAAAATATATTTCTTTTATAATAATACAAGATTTTTTGGTCCAAGGTCTAATATTTCCCAACAAGTGGCTGTAATGAAGGAAAAAGACAATTTTCTCATAGCACTTGATGCGTATCTAACAAAGCAACTGCATAATAACGATGTTGTTAAACACTAAGAGATTTTTATAAAAAAAACTTACCTTAAAAACTAAGGAAGATACTAGAAACAATACAATTAACATAAATTCGCTTTTATTACACGCTCGTCTGAGTTTTATTACGTTTTATAATTTTGAATATAAGAAAACAAAATAAAAATTTGATTTCAATTTTGTAGGAAATATATATTTTTTTAATTATCTAAAAAGTTTAATAGTTTTAAACGTGAATATTCGCATTTCTAGATTCAACTATCAAACACAAAAATATTTTGTTAATTTAAACCGTTAGTTCCTGAGATAAGTCCGTTCACCCATTAACATCCTTCACTTCTATAATGACAGAACGGATTTGGATTATATTATGTTTATATTTCAAAAGCCACGATTCTTTATAAGCTATATTTTCTTAAACAACACAATATTAAGCGGTGACGTCAGAATTTTCTTGAGAACGCGAGTTATGGAAAATTGCCTTGTGCCCTCTACAGTACAAGTCACGTACGTAGAACGAACGAAGAGTAATGTTTTCCTCAAACCATTTCAATTTACACATATTTATTTGAACATAAACATAAAATTTCCCAAGTCGCTTTTTTTTGCTAAAACGTGTTTATTATTCATATTTAACACGTATTACTTATTTTTCAAAGTAAATAAGAAATATGAGTTTAACTAAGTGTTAGACAAAATATAAATGTTTTATTTATTTTTATGCGATACATTACAGAAGAGTAGGCAGAGAAAACCTAATATATAAGACACTCCTTTCCCCACTTTCTACTCAATTTTCGAGATTTTCGAGTATTTTTACATGTTGTGGTATTCAAAGCCTTGTCTAACTTCTTCTTCCTGGCATTAATCCCGGCTATTCCCAGGGTCTGCCTTCCTACTCAACCTACTCCACTTTGCACGGCCTTTTGCGTCGTCGGTGGTTAACATTTAACATTATTATTAAAGAAAAATTTCTTTAACTTAGATACATCTAACTTAGAATAATCTCACCGAAAATAAAAATCACGTAACAAAGATGTAAAAGCAAGGAAATCAAAACCAAGTCGCTACAAGTTACGTGGTCGATTACGTAAAGCCTTTCGTATACTTTCTCTGTCAGCAAAATTTAGCGTGAACGGTTGCGCAAGCACGAAATGGCAGTCGACTAAATTTCATCATTTTGTACAGCGAGAGAAGATCAACACGACTTATGCGGTGGTCTGTGACGAAATGTGAAATGTGAAGTTTCTCCAGATTTTGGAGAATAGTTCACAAATTGTAGAATAAGATTTGAATCCTTTGTTTCCGATACTAATTAATATCGATGGGTTGGGATGGTTTTAATTTTTTTAGATTTTAGCGGTATAGTACAATGTCTGGAAAATTAGGACGAAAGTGGGAAATGGTCTATCTTAACATAAGGCTCTCTGTTTGTGACATTTCTTATAAAACGATAAAATTTTCATCAACGTCTCATCCTTGTTTTTTCAGTTTTCACACACGCAACACATATAAACAAAGATTAATATTATTTTGTCCATAATTTACATATTCTTTAAATCTCAATTTTTTTAACGTTTTTAATAAATCCAATAAAATTGCTGATTTTGAACAAGAAAATGTAATTTTATGCAAAATATAATTTAAAATAAATGCCAACCGAAATGAATTTTGTGATTACCGCTTAATTTTACCTAACGCTGATGTGAATTGTGAGGTAACTTTCTAAAAACTGCTCGAGTGACCTTGAAATAAAACGTTCTTACAAAACCGCGGGCCACTCGCCGGCCCTACCTCCCCCTCCTGTGCAACGCGCGGATCTACGCATGCCCCACCACGGCCGCCCGTGTGTGCCACACCCACACACGCACAGACACGTGTAGCACGATAGTACTGTGCTATATGAGTAGAAAGGACTAGTGAAATATCTAAGCTCGGTCTTAAAAATTAAAGCCAATTATATCTCGACTTGTGCACATGTTTAAGCCATAAAAGGAAATGTAGAGAAAAAGTTCTAAGAAGCTGACTTATTCGGAATGCGGATGATTGGATAGTGATGATTCACTAAAACTTCTCGTGTATTCGCTTTCTTGATGGAGCAAAATGAAATTATTGAACTAATAACCTTTCCATGTGGAACTATGTAGTTTTCATAGTTACACCTTGACCCGATGCGCGCTAACAACAATCACCTTAAAAATTCTAGCAGTTTTGAAATCATCGCCTTCCAAATAAGTGAAATCCTTGAACATGCTAAGTGGGTCATGACCAGGTTCCAATATGTCTCGATGTCGGTTATTAGCATTGAGTACTAACGGCGTAGATATGTTGCGCAACACTGTTGACTTTCATCCTGAAGGTCAAGTGCCATCCTATTTCAAAATGGACCTTCGTCGAGTCGGTCGAGTCTAGTTTACCTCGGAACGGCGAGACAAGAATCGAACCAAATAAACGGAAGCTGTTATATCTAATCAACACCATATTCCATTTTTATATATATATCATTTAACTAATAAACATAACTGTCAAGTAAATCATATAAATTATTTTAATATTCCTAAGACTATAAGATACGTCAAGGTCACGAAACTTTGCAGCGTGAGAATCGCTACTACGTAGATATATATATATGACTTAATCTGTCATAATTTGTTATAATAATACGGGCGATATTCAAATGACTGTCTTCAATCATATCCGACCTTTTCCAAGACGTTCGTTATAAATAGTCATCTAACTGCAGCGGTGATCGTATAATGTCGAATTCTTACCACTGTGAAGTGCGAACGCATTGCGAAAATACAGAAATACTCGAAAAGCCTTTACCTTAGACTTCGATGTAGGTATTCAAATTGTTGCTAGTTACTTTTCTTCCCTCACGACTAAACCTGACCTCTTATTTATTAGTCGATTATATGTAAATCACGTTTATTGAAAGACACTGTTCTTCCATTTAAAACGTAAGGTTTGTGTAGTATCGAGTCAAATAATATTCAATTTAACTAATTTCTAGTGCTAAGCCGACAATTCTTTGTCAGTGGAAGTATCTGGCACAAGAAATCAATCGTCAATCAAACGCAAGGTGAGAGTATATGTAACTGTGGAAGCTATTTTAGCAGCATCGAAGGTAACTCATTCGCGTTTTCGGCTGGTCTCTTTACAAGGGTACGGTGCCAGTTATAAATAAATACATTTGTGAGTTGCCAAGCTCGGTTTGGGCATGGCCTCATCTAACTAGTACATGGAAGTATGCGCGTATTTGAATACAATTCAGATTATGTGGTTTGCTGTGTGGATTGAATACGCTGTAGAGTGTAGACCGTAGGTACGTCAGTAGGTACAGCTGCTAAATGGTAGTCAGTGAGCGTATTGTTTGGATGTGAACACTGCTTTACTTGTTGATGCCACGCCCTTGCCGTTTAGTCTAATGCGACAATAAAATTCTACCAATCATTCTGCGTGTCAGCGCTGGATTGTGTCATCATATGGAACACTCGACTCGCATTCTTTATTATATAAAAGAATAATAACAAGAGACAAAAGATAGTATCCATCTTTATAAATGCGATACGTGCTTTAGGAAAAAATATAAAATGTGAACGTAAATGTATTAATAACAAATAAGTTATTTATCTATATATAAAACCGAAAGGTCACTCACTCATCACGAAATCTCAGAAACTACATGTCCTAGGAAACTCAAATTTTGCATAGGAGTTACTTATAAGACGTAGGTGCACGTTAAGACGGGAGTTTGCAATATTCGATTTCTAAGAGGTTGTTTTGGGGGTTGAAAGTTTGTATGAAACTTCGTACAAATGCTAGGAGTCTCAAATTTTGCATGGACGTCACTTATAGGACGTAGTAGACTCATGGAGACAGAAATTAATAATAACGTAGTTATTTATAAGGCGCAGAACGGGAACAAAGGCGTCACCGAAAAAAACTTATCTCAACGACAATGATCTCACGCGACTCTTGCCGACACTGATTAACGTTTTGACAGTTCCTTGTTTTGCTACGTAGAAGAAATTATCGGTATGTTATCGTTTCCCAAAAGTCAGATGCGGGCTCGTAATCGCACTCATAGTAAACATACGAGCGTGAATTTACCCAATGCGTAGAATCTTCGTGAAATATTTATAGAGACCAATTGTTTAGATCTGCAGATGCACCAAGATTGTTAAATTGGCCCCGGAATCTTATGAATGAACTGATATTTGTTGTTACCGTCGTTACATAATGGCGGTATGTGCTGGCACTACACACTCCGTCCGAAGGCCGCCGGTACAAAGCGTGTGGCGCGCGGCGTATCGGCCACGCGCGCCCCGCTATACTTCCTGTTTGACAACTATCGACTTACATCACTATCGCTTTCTGTCATACTTTGCACGGCTGTTAGATGTTTGTAAAGGGGTCCGCCCTGTTGCTAGGTACTATGTGGGATTGTCATTGAAACACTGGTACCGGAATAACTGGTGATGCTCTCGGTCTTCCTTATTTATGTTATTATTTGATAAGCACGGCCGTAATTTAACTAATAGTGGCTCCATTCTGTGGACCAGCGTGAAATATTTAACGAGAGTGTCGCAAGCTCCAACGAACGCGGAGTGAGCGTTAAAATGGAAACGAACAATTCAATTAAACCGATCACTTCAGGCCTTTAAATGGAGCGTGAAAATGTCACAGCTCGTGGGACTTTGTACGAATGTGGTCCAGCTGGCTGTTAGCAGTCAGCCTCGCGTACCAACGCTTCAGAGCATGCTCAGCCGTGGAAACGAGACAAGTTAATTGTTTGCTACATTCCTAGCGATCCTATTTATTGGTGCGCGTGTGATTGACTAAATTAGCGTCTAATTTGATGTTTAATTTGCTCGATAAGTCAATGTTAGAATTGTAGTGTTATGGAATTTTAGTCCATTTTCTAGAATATTGGTATTTAGAATTATGAAATTTAATTAAACTATGCTATACTGAATTTTGTATAAACCTGCACAATAGCTATGAACTTATAACTCGTTACGTTAAAGCAATAAAGAAGCAGCTCAACTTATCTACATACCATTACATTACTCAATCTCTGGATGACATTCACGGCTAAAGCTATAAATATCGTGTCATAATGATGATAATTCGTGTGGGATCAAATTCGACATCCGCTGATTGGTTGGATTTGTATTAAATAAAAATTATTATAATATATTTTTTTCACAGCTTTACGCTGTATCCTACAACAGAGTAGACAGAAGGAACCTAGCTTTACGACATTCCGTTCCTCATTTTCCTTACCTTATTTTCGAGACATTTGCGTGTTAAATGGCGGAAGTCAATGCCTTGCTTTGTCTTATTATCATCAAAATTGTTCATTCCCTTTAGTGGGAATCGTACCCACTACAGTCGCATTTACGATTGTACATCTATTATACGTACTTATATTATAATTATAGATGTATTGGACTCAATATTTCAGTAATTTCATGTTACTCGTCAAAGAGAAAGGAAGGAATATTACAAAATTATTGCTTCGAAATAGATTGCTTGTTAACACGACAGTAACGAATTAGGAAAGTTGCACTACTACTAGCTCTCTCTGTTAATTTATTTGTTTTAAGAGTTCTTTTAAAACATGTGTCTTTGAGTTCCACTCTGTGTCCAACCTAAAGCAGAGTAGAAATAACCTGGTGTCAAGACATTACTTCTTATAATTTTCGCCCTATTTAAAGATATTACGAGTTGAGTCGTTGAACTAAAAGCTGCACTTTGCCGTAGCAAAGCCGGAAATGAAAACATATTTTTGAAGTTTCCAAGAATTGTATGTAATATCAATTAAATATATTTATATATATTAATCCAAAATCCTACAAAAAATAAGGCTAATTGATTAGAGTACTAGCGAAAACGATTTATTGGTTGATAGTAATTAGAAATTACGAAATAGGTAAAAACGCAGTTTCAACATAATTTTAAGTTTTGATTTCATAAGAAATCTCATAGCCCGCCACTCATCACTGAATGGAATGGTGTCTTGGCTCTATATTACCTCTGCCTTCCCTGCATTATATTTGATTTATAATATACTATATAACGTCGAGCTCAAAAGAAATATATAAAATAACTGTATATTTCTATATCAATAAGAAATATTTAACCCACACTTAACTTTCGTAATATAAATTAGGCAACGGCGGGAAAAGCTACTTTTTTTCAATCTTACGCTCCACTAGGCGAACGTTTACAATTTCATGCTTGCAACACTACTTATTTCACAAAACACTGTCTTTCGTTACTTTGTTCCTTACATTGGTCGTATACCAATTAGTTGTGAATGTCATTTAAGTAATTCGTATTAAATATTTGCTTCTCTTTTTGAGGGTATTTGTATATTTTTTGCTTAGATTTTAGCGTCGAAGTCACTGGTTCACATCCAAATTTTGGATTTTTAAATCGAGATATTTTATTATTTATCTATATCTTTTTTATCTAAATAAATCTTTTTTCGCTGATTTCACAACGTATATTGAATCATATATTTTTTTACAACACATTAAATATAATTACAATAAGAAATATAATGTTGTAAAAGTAAATAAATAATAATAATGGCACAAATTAATTATTTTATATAGTATCCATGACAGTGTAAAACAAGTAGTTGTTCTCGAGATTTAAAACAATATATTAACAATAGCTGAATAAACATAAGTAAAACAAACAAATAAATCTTTCATTCACACCATAAACAAAGTTCTTTGAAAATACACGTGTTTCGTGTATATAATATTTTCTATGAATTATAAATCATATTTTCTATAACATATACTTATATATCATTATTGCCTCAGGTTTTTCCATACAATGCGCTCTAAAGTTTCTTTTGCGAAAGTATTCCGAGCGCGCGCCAATTCTCGATTCACGCACTACATTAGGTATTAGACAATAAAATGTTTTGTTCAAACAATGGAATTATTATACACTGGTATACTTGATTACGTTTAAATAGTTAATTTTTTTCTTTTCTTTCATGATGTTAAATTTTACTTACTTTTATTGCATTTTCAACATGTTGCGTGAGTGGCGTAACTTAACGCCGAGCTTTGTATCTACTAGTATAATTGACTCGTAAGTTAAAATAGCTGACGGTTTCTTCTTTTATTAATTATGTTGAAAGCTGATGAATTTAACTTAATAATTCTATTGAGTTTCTCCATTTAACACGCACTTCCCAAAACTACCACGAAAGAAACAAGATTTAACGTTTATCAAAGCAAACAAAATTGCAGGCTTGTAAGAATATATTTTAATTTTCAACTAAATAGCAAGTAGGTATTTTTTGTCTAAATAATTCATTAATTCTTCATGTGGTAGAAAAAATATTCGCATTATTTTTAAACAAAAAACCGCACTAATATCCTTACTTTTGTATTTTTGTCCATAATTATGGATTTAAAAAAACATTCACACGTCTAATATTAGTGGGATTAGTACGATATATCGTAAATTTAACGCAATTATCTTAATTACACGGCGCTACTGTACTTAGAGATACCTCCTTTTATAGCGCATATCATAAAACACCTTTAACGGAAAACTTAGATAGGAATTTGCAAACGCTAAAACGCACCTTTTAATTAGACATACTAATTAGAAACAAGAATTTATAATTTACATATATATGTATATATAATATAGAAATAACAGATTAAAAAATATTGGTATAGTATATGTATTATGTGTTTAATTTCAGTTTCATATCGATATTGATTTGATTTTGAAAAACTTTACGGTTACTTAAATTTATTAAAACCCATTCATAAATTCATCCATTTATTAAATTTATTAAAACCCATCCATAAATTCTCTACAATTTTTCTATCTTCAGTATAAAAATAGACAATAATAAAAAAAATATTAAATATTCAAATGTGTCAGTCATCCAAAAACCAAGTGTTATGAATTATGATCAAATATACTAGATAATATTTGTACTCTCTTTCCTCTTTCTTCTTTTTTCCCCTACTAATCGAGCATAACGGAAAATGGAGAACGTAGAAACTTCATTAGATTAAATATCATTGCATATACTTTTAGCATCTAAAAAAACTATTAATAATTGTATTCACAAGTACCAATATAATGTAGTTTGACCATTCTAAGACGGCATGTATATAATTAATGTGGGTAGAATTATGTAACGCTTGTATTTCTTTTATGTTCCGGCCTTGAGCTGTACTTGTACTTGATACTTGGTCTGAGATATTTTTATTGCTTGGTGTCAACATAAGTGATATCTGTTTCTATACTTCCTGTTTATATTTATTTATGTATACGAGTATGTATGGCTGAGAATGTTTTTAATTGTTTTTAGAAAACTTTTTTTTAAAGCAACTAAAAATATAAGCTCAGGCGTTGGGTGCAGTTTAGACTTAGTCAGGCACATAATGCACCTTAAAGACACTCAGTTGATATTTACTCTGCCAAAAGAGCTGTAATTGAATTTAATGTATTTACCTTAATTAAAAAAAACGCCCAATTAAAAATGTTCTCATCGCATTCGGTTACGGATTGTTATTTTTGACATTTCGTATATTTCATATTTAACACATAATTCAAGGTAACTTCATGTGGTCCTAAATTCTTACATTGATTTTTTACGTAAGTTTTAAACAAGAGTGTGTACCATAAACATAATATATAGCATATAACTAATTTTCTATGTTAAACCAAAGTATAATCTACTTATGTGCCAAGTTTCATCAAAATCCCTACAGCCACTCTTATGTCATTGAGTAAGAAGCTTTCACATTTAAAATAATAATATAAGTAGCTACATTAGTAATTACGTATCGCCTTCGTATTACAAAATTAACGAGTGAAAGGTAAATAATTATCAATGAAATGAATACGGAATATTTCCGGAATTTTGTTTACTATGACCGCGGTGAAAGTGAATTATAGAAGGTCAATAGGTATATATAAGAAAAGCTAAGATTGATAAAATAATATGAAGGGACATACTTTGAATTCGTTATTTGAAGCAAGTGGCGACATCTTTTATTAGTTCAGTTGAACTTTTATTGCCATCTTTCGGCGACGCACAGAAAGTAATGGAAAGTGGAACGTTACTTGTAAAGGTGGCCAACAGATATCAGTGCAAACTAAATTATATTTCTTTAAATATACTTTTGCGATTTATATAATAACCGTTAAGCTTTTGTTTAATATTAAAAATACAAATATTTAGTTGACATATTTATCTCTCTACAAAACACCAAGAAATTCAGTTGCTCTAACAGGTAAAATATAATTTTCTATGAACAAACACCAAGCAACCCTGCAGATACGCCCGACACGAGTCGCTTGGCGCGCACAATGGCGGGCGAGCCTGACGCGCGCTGCTGCTCACGCGGCGCCCTGAAAATGTCACAATGCCAACTATTTTCATGTGACTTTTCACTATTTCAACACGTTTAATTCACTTAGTTATATTTTTTAGCTTCACGCTTTAGTAGCCAAGAAGAACTTGGTGTCAAGATATTTCGGTGTGTTGAGTGGCGGAAATCAGCGCGGCCTTATTTTATTACCAAAACAATAACTGTTGCACACAAATTAAGGACTACCTAAATACTTAATTCTTTATGTAATAAAATCAAAAAGAAAACAAATAAAATGTTATTTAAGCTCACTATTTTATTATATCCAAAAAGATTAATTATAAAATATTTCAACACTATAGAAGTATAGACCAATTTAACAATAATAGAAATATATAATAAATGTACTTTTTATATCGAAACAACCGAGTTCATTGCTCAAGGTGAATGTGAATTTTATATCACGACTTACCACAGAATTTGTAATGCTTTTCTTAACAACGCAAAAAATGTAATGTGCCTTTTTTTTAATAAGATTGAAGATTGTACGGTCATTGTTATATATATATGGTACATACTGTCTAATTCAATAATAATCAGAAGCGAAGAATTACTAAGTATTAGATAGCGTATTATTCGCGTATAATCGAGTTTATTATATATATTTCAGAAATTCGTATAAAAAATTGAACCCGCGCTCTGACCACTAAGACATACTCTCTTATCAAGCTACGTCGAAATTTTTAACATTCTACTGTGGATTCATCGACTTTTCCTATTCTCATGATTATTTAATTTTCATTAATATTTTTGCACTATTTGGATCTTAATTCAAGACTACAAGGATATATACATATAAAAACATATGTAATTAACAATTCAAATTAATTCCGATATACTAATGTTTCAAACGATTAAACAGCTCTCAAGGAAATGGTCCTTTGTTCTGAGAGCGCGTTTTTATACACACATACCTACTCCTTGCGAGCTAATTAGATTTAAGTATTTGTATGCTAATACATTTTTTATAAGCATTTTTTATAGACGTTTCGAAACAACTTTTAATTATTTGCGAATAAGATAGCTGTTCATTACAGGTATTATATCCTTTGTTTATTTTATGCGGAGTATATATTTAGGGATATTATAGTATTAGTATATAGTATTAGTATATTTTTAGGGATATTAGGGAGCAGAAATCGAATCGGCAATTGTCACGTTAACAGTCAGATACTGTGCCATGTCGTCCAGTGCACTACGATATACTATTTATAAACAAAAACCTTAAGCTATTAATAGCAAATAGAATAAATAATCGGCGTTGAGTCCCACCACTCAACACGCAATACCTCGAAAATTTTCCTCGAAATTGGGAAACGGATTGTTAAGACTAGTTTCCCGTGCCTACCATGTTAGATATATGCAGAATACAGCGTGGCTGGAAACAAACGCATACAGAAGTAAAAAATAATCGCAATAAAGCAATTATTCATATTGTAAAACACATTTAACATGAAGAACAATACGTCTAAGCAACTTCTTTCTAAACGCCGCGACGAAGACGTCTCTGATCGTCATATAAACGGTCTTGCGTTATAACGCTAATAACTAGTTGCGATACATTATCAGGCCAAGGTCGGTTGCGACAGACTTTCTAGCACTTGCTACTAGGACGACGTGTCGGTGTCGGCTTCATTTAAATTCATCTCACCTTACGACCTTTTTTGATTGGGACATATTTATAAATGGCCATTGTACCCACAAAATGCTGAATATTTTTTTTTGTTTCACGTTATACCCCGAATTGTAGGCAGGGGAATTTATTGTTTGACACATTGTGTGTTTGAGTTGCGAAACTTAACGCCGCGCTTTGCCTTGTCACCAGAACGAGAGAATGAAAGTATAAAACAATTCACTCCCTCGCTTGGGAATCGAATCCATAATCATCACATTTACAGTCACTGCACCAAGACAATTTATTATTATTTATTCTATTTATAAGAATTTGCCGTTATCGATGATATTGAAATTTAACGTTTAACAGTTCACTGGCTACAACCTTGTCTTCCTTTACATCGGCGTTTCGATTCTAATATAGATCGAGATTAATGAACCGAAAATATGGCGAACCTCAATTCTGTACGATTTCACTTATTAGGTGCATAGTACCGACTATCGTGCTAGAAAATGATAAATCTCACGAAACTACAATTTGGATGATTTGTTTAATATTTTCTATACGGGAAGGAGCACGCTATATAGTTGATTATGTTTTATTTGTTTAGCGCCAAGTACTCCGACGATGAACTAAAAAATGCACAATTTTTAATATATCTACCATATTACTTCAGATTCAGTCAATCACGACTTTAAGACGCGTCTATGTCTATTTATTACCTATAACAAATACCTATGTTAAATTAAAGCATTCGCTTAACATGAAATGCTGAAATTACAACATAGGTATGCGTTTCCATTCTAGCGACAAATTGATAGTTAATAATTTACTTTATTTTAGATTGATTTAATTATAAATTTACTGATATAAAAGTTTTAATTTCCAGTGCTGGAATGATGGGTGAGGGGCTGCTGACGCTCACGTACGGCAAGCACCACGCCTGCATCCTGAACGAAGTGGGCGCGGCGTGGCGCGGCGCACGCTACTCCGACCTGGTGCTCGTGTGCGACGACGCCGTGCCTCTTGCGGCGCACCGGATCGTCATGGCAGCTGCCAGTCCTTTGATAAGGTAAAACACCGCGTACTTTGTTTTTTGTTCAGTTTAGGCAAAAATTAGACGTTTAGCCACAGATAATAAAATTCCATAGCTTTGATTGAACGCGAAGAGACAAATAATTTCATTTTTTGTCCATTTAAATATACCCCGAGGTAGGATCAAATATAAGCATCACAACCATATAAATCAAACATGATATTAAAACAATAAGCTTTAAATGTTAATATATCCATACCTATATTATAAATTCGAAAGTAACTCTGTCTGTCTGTCTGTCTGTCTGTCTTTTACGCAATCAGGCCCAAACCGCTAATTTAATTGTGATAAAATACTCATATAGAGATACTTGAGGGTACCGGGATGAACATAGGATACTTTTTTTTCCCTCATATTTGTAATATTTTCGATATATACCAATATATTAAAATAATTAATTTGACATGCAATTTATTCCGCCATGTTTATAACAACCGCAACGATTTGCAAAGTTTGTTGTTAGAAAACGTCACACAAAATGAGCTTGCTTAACGCTCCTCTCTATTGAAAACTGAAAATAATTTCATAAATATATTTAATAAATATTCGTACAGTTCAAGCGGGCGTAGCCGCGCTCGGGTCCACTAGTTATAAAATATTTTTTTATTTTCAGAAAAATACTGGATGACACACCATCTATTGAAAATCCAGTCACAATTCACATGTCAGGCATCAACAGCACACTAATGAGACATTTACTTGTTTTCTTATATAGCGGACAAGCATACATCGAGGTAGGCTTTGTTATATTTCCTATCATAAGAACATCATGTCGCAAAGATATAGAAAAATAATTGAAATGAATTTTTTTTTACAAATAAAATATTTAAAAAAAAATTATATATTAATATTGTGTCATTTTCTTCCAGTCTGGTGAAATAGATGATATGCAGGAGCTATTCGAATTGTTGGAAATTAAGTCAGACGTATGGAAATCTACAAAAGAAAGACAACAGGCAGAAGAGCGAAACAGATCGTGCGAAAGATTAAAAGGCAAAAATTTCAAAACTGACATAAACAGCAATGAAAGTAGTAAACATGATGCACCATCCGGATCTTCACATTCAGAGAGCGAACGCGTTACACCAAGCGCAGGCTACAGTAAAGACAAAGAACGTGAATCTGATTCTATGACTATAAAGAAAGAAAACATGTCAACTAGTAGTAACGATGAAAGAGATGAGGACGATCCGGAAAGTGACAAACGGGATAAAGAATGTGGCAGGGTTTCATCACGTCGGCGGAGTTCTTCCAATCCTGTAAATTTATCATTAGCAAGAAATTCAGAGAACACGAGTAGCGAACATGACGATTCACAAGACCTGGATGTTGAAACTGTTGCAGCAAAGGTAATGTTTTATAACTGCATATCTGCTTTATATTACATAAAAAAAAATGTTTGCTACGTTAATAAGTCGAATCAATGTGACATTTATTATATTATTTTGTACTTTTTTCCAGAATATTGGAAGGAGACGATCGACCTCTTCAAGCCAAGATGACCAACCACAAGAAACTGTTTATAGAAGGCAATTATTAAGTGATAGATTAGGACGAGGCATTGACAGAGCAAAAAGGAAATCCCATTATTTGGAACCACCTGAGCTAGATTTGAGAACTGTTAAACTAGAAGAATACCAACACCTCAAGACAACTGATAATGAATTTATGGCCCTTGTTCAACCTTCACCCGAAAACTACGTAGTGACCCCACACAGAAAAAGAAGACCTGGCTTTCATAATTCACCATCACAGAATCCTCCATTTGTATCATTTCCTCCGAGTTATTTAGAAGAGATGGCCCATTTACGATATGCACAAGGACCTGGCGTGGCTGCAGGAGTCGCTAGACTTGGAGCATTACATCAGATAAGTGCTTCAGCACCTCCATATTTACCGGAACGAAGTGCTACTCCACCAGCAGCGGCACACGATGACGCTCTAAAATATCGACCTCCTAGTGCAGGGTCCTGGGGGCCTTGGCTTTGTCAACCACAAATGGGAGGAGACGAAGCGCCATCAACAGAACACGAACAAGGTTCAAGTAAACAAGCACCGGTTCGTGAATATCGTTGTGAATACTGTGGCAAACAATTTGGTATGTCTTGGAATCTCAAAACTCATCTTCGAGTTCATACAGGTGAAAAACCGTTTGCATGTCGACTGTGTGTTGCTATGTTCAAACAGAAAGCTCACTTGTTGAAACATTTATGCTCTGTCCATCGGAACGTAATATCATCTAGTGAAAACGATGGACGGACCAACACGCCCGGACGCTTCAATTGCTGTTTCTGTCAGTTAACGTTCGAGGCCCTACCAGAGTTAATCAGACATCTTTCCGGACCACACAACAGTCTGCTTTTAAGTAAAAACCTACACGAATGACGCCTGCTTACATGACGCGGTCATGTGCGTTCTATTGGACTTTGAAACTTCTCTCTCGACCAGAGAGCTCAATTGTGATATGTGTTTAAAATGGATATATTTTAAGTGTTTAGATTTAAGTACATTATCGCAGAGCGATACTCATAGTAAAGCATTCGCGAGTAAAGGTTACTGCGAATGTTATGTAACTTTTTTTTTTATTTAAAATCATATTTGCCGAATGGGTCCAAATTATTATAATTTGTTTAAAAATTATAATCCGGGACCAATACCTTCCGAGATAGTATTTATTTGAAAGATATATTTTCATTAGCATAAATATTGTTTAAAAGCCACCGACACATTAATTCCTTAAGCATAGAAAATAGATATGATTGTCGAAGAAAAGTTGCGAATGTAATACAGCCTTTATAGTAGGAACGTCACCCGAACTACCTCCTAGTAGTAATCAATGTTTCATGAAAGTACCGGTGACATTGTGCAAGCGAAGACAGTTGACGTCTCTAGTCAGAATTGGAACTTAGAATTAACAAATTTGTGTTGTTCATTCACTTATTGTTTATTACAAGTAGTACAAATTGTAATTGTATTATTATCATTCAAAAATCCTCTTATCTCAAATAAACTTACACTTTAATTTTTGTTCCATTTTATCTGACTTTGGCATTTCGCAGCTTTTCGGACATTTAAAATCTCATTATTAGTTTTTATTACTTGCGTAATTTCTAAATATAGAAACATTGTGTTCGTAATATTAAATTCGACTATGCCTTCACTTGTTCGTGCCGACTATTTTTCATTGTGGATGAACACCAAAGATTTGTAAAGCATTGACGTTGTTTTGGTGTATACATTTAAGAGAAATTTTAGGGACCTGAAATGATTTCGATGTGTTAAACTTAACGTATTATATTTAGGTACCAATTTAATAATCTCACGACTGTAGTTTACTTACTGATGTGTAATGTATCTTCTATGTACTTTCATAATTCCACTACCAGCTTATAAGAGCTTGATCGCTATTTTTTACTTTTACTACCTATCTTAGTATTAATTAAACTATGACTCGGCATTATGTTCAAATTTAAATATTGTATCGCCTTGTCCTTACTTTATACTTTAGACTTTTTAATCTTTAATGATTTCCCTAAAGCGCACTAGTACCGTGGCCAGTTATTTATAAACTGATATCTTACATTAGTTAAACTGTATGGTTGATTGTTTATCTTTATATGTTCTGTACTTTTTAATCTTGCAATGTTATTATCGAAGACCAAAAGTGATTCGTCGCTTTAATTTTAAGCCAAAAGTTGGAGCTGTCTAAAGTTCGCTATCGTTAAGTTTCGTTTGACATAATTTCGAATTTCGAATGAGCAATAATTAGAAATTGTATGTAGGCCTTAACCTTATTTTATTATTAATACTCATTTTTGGAAAATGTAGGTACCTACCGCATGAAAAGTTAGGTAGTATTTCCAATTAATGTATCAGGTAATACTTTTTGTAGACGTTTATTAGACTTATTTCAAAACTAAAGTTACCAGAAATTTGTTCAAAACTTAGTAATATAATTGACAGAGTTGTCGAATCGCTTTAATAATAATTAATTTCCTTTTGTTACCTATCGTTATACCTGATATTTTATTTTACGAGGTTTGTTTTTATTGAGGTATTCTTTTTTAATTGGGGAACAACTTAATCTTAAGAAACGTGATTTGATTTGTTAGTTGTATGTGATAAATGTTATTCATGTAAGGCGATGAACAATAAAAGGAATGGAGTCTTCCTGCTTTCTTTTCGTCTTTTTTTTATGTAAATATTTTGTACTATAATTTTACGCCGCATGACAAAATCGTCCATAAAAACAATCGCTGCCGCTAATACGTAAAACGTTTACTCGAACAAATATTCTATATTTTTTACAGTCTTTAAATACTTCCGTAGCATGTAAGGTTGTTGTGATATTCCGGAGGAGAGACGGAGATGCCTTTACGTATCAATGCAAATTTTACACATCGAGTGTTTCTTACATTTCATATATGAATTTTAGTTTTTTTTTTCATATGAACGTCAAAAATAAAGCAAATTAACTCAATTAAAATTTCGAGTATTATTATTTGTTTAATAAAAGTAAAATTTACAAAAACCTATGTTCATACAATATAACATTATATGCATATACATATTTATTTGACATATTCATAAAAAAATATAAGAAACACTCGAAACCTTAGACATTTGTAATAAAAATGTTTCTATTTAGAACATGACCTAGTTTATAATGTAAATACTTAGTTCGTAAGCTAAAACAGTTTAAAAAAACATAATTTGTTGAACTTGAATAAATTGTCTTTGTTAAAAATTAAAATTGTAAATTATAAAAGTATTTTCACAAGTTTTTCTACCACATAGTGTATGTACAATTTTTTGTAGATATTTTTTTAGAATTATATAACATTCTGTAAATGTGTTCTTACCCTAGTAAATTAAATAATGAGAGTATTTTTAGTTACAAATGCTGCTGTTTGTTTTTTTTTTTTATCCTATCCTATTTTTAAACTTTTAAAGAATTATTGCCTTCAGAAAGAGAAAAGGAAAGATTTAGGATTTAGGAAGAGGATTAGGAAGGGAAGTGTCTTAATGGGAATGGTGTTTTACCACAAGGTCCCGTCTCCCTGCCTACCTGTGTTATATGCCGGATAAAGGAAAAAGCTAAATTTAAAAAAATACTTATAATTTTAAACATTTTAGATTCTCTCAGTAAGTCATGGCGTGTCTTAATGGGAATGGAGGGTCTTAACACTAGGTTCCCCGGTTAAATTCGCCTACCCTGCTATGTGTGGAATACAGCCAAAAGCTAAAAAGTATTTTAAAAAATATTGCAGATGTTTGAAACAGCTCTGTTAAATTGCCTACAATTTATTTACTTTTTGTCATACCTAAATAACAATTTTATAAAACTATAAATTAATTTAATGTAATATGGCCGTTAGCGATGTCTAATCGTGTTTTATGATTATAATTGTATGTTTAAATATTATACTTCATTCGTGGACTATGTTTACTCAACATAAGACATTACAGAAGCCGAAGTGCAGGTGAACATAATATTTAATAGGTCTTATTTATCGTATCTAAATGTATTTCGGTAAAAATATACTTAAGTAAATATTATAAAATTAATATTTCGATTAATTACAAAACATTGAACTAATCGCTAGTCTCCAAATTATGATCAATAAACGAAGTACCTATTTATATATTATATAATATATATTATATATTAAATATTTTCATTTCCCCGCGGTGTTGAGTTCCGCGACCCGACCCAACGCGCAATGCCATCAGAACTCGGCAGAAGATGGGCAACGGGTTTTCAGGTTCTCTCTGCCTACCCGGCTACGTACGGGATACAGCGTGAACCGAAGCATGTAATATGATATCAGCAATTAGCAAATCGTCAATGATTACCAAACTGCTTTCACAAATAAACTTGTGTTTTCTGTTGAGGTATCCCTCGAGAATGTCTCCTCATGGGGTGTAAAGAACTTGGTTCAATTTAACCTCCTGAAGACACAGGTTTGCGCGTTAACCACAAAAAAAAACCCATTTATCGTATCGCCAGTCTTTCAGAACACTCCCCTTTCAGCCGCGCCCAGTATCAGCATATTGGGCCTTAATGTTTCGAATGACTGCCAGTATCGCGATCATCTGGAAAGCAAGGCCAAGTTGGCCTCGAAGAAACTGGGGGTCATCAATAGAGCGAGACGGTACTTCACGCCAAAACACCGATTGGCCCTATATAGGGCCCAGGTTCGGCCACACATGGAGTACTGTTCTCATCTCTGGGCTGGTGCACCCCAGTATCAGCTTGACCCATTTGATCGCATACAACGTAGAGCTGTTCGAATCATTAAGGACCCAGTAAGCTGTGAAAGGCTTGACACTTTGGCTCTGCGTAGAGACGTCTCCTCGCTGTGCGTTCTCTATCGCATTTATCATGGTGAGTGTTCTGAGGAACTGTTTGACCTGTTACCTGCCGCCGAATTTTCTAACCGCACAGCACGTCACAAACTTAAATATCATCCACACCATCTGGATATGTGGCACTCCACTACTGTGCGGTTTCGTAGAAATTTCCTTCCACGCGCCACCGAACTGTGGAATGGCCTATCCGCGGCAGTGTTTCCAGGTCGGTACGATATGGGTACCTTCTAAAAGCGCGTCTATCTCCACCTCAAAGGCCGGCAACGCGCCTGTGGCATCCCTGGTGCTGCACGGTCGTGGGCGACGGTGATCATCATCAGGTGACCCGAACGCTCGTTTGCCTTGTCCTTTTTTCATAAAAAAAAAACTGCGCCAAAGTTCCTAAATTTCCCAAGTCAAGATACACCTAAATACTTACCTACTACTACTACTTATCAATGATATTACGTCAATAAACCTTTTATGATTAGTATTTTATATTATTTTATAACACCATACATATTTATAGACCCATCTTAAGAATTTATGCATTTTTAAGTATAAAATAGTGTAAGTAATAGTATAGTTTATTTTAAGTTAACTGTTGGTATTTTCATATATAATGGTTCAACGTCTATTGCCTTGCATTAAGTGGAGGTACTTAGGAAGATGATGAGTAAACATGACGATTACCGACCGGTTTCACTTATATGTCTTTTTAGTATAAAAATGTTTTATACTGTGGCTTTGGCTTGACGGGTATCTAAGATGAAGTCTATTTTAAAATTTAAATTCAAACAAAAGACATTGTTATATACTAGCGACCCGCTCGCAGGTTGCAATGCAGTGTTGGTACCGACGCCGTTATACGGCAGCGGAATGTGGGTTTTACAGAAGAAGAATGAAAGATATATCCTAGAGTTGAGACACTCCGTTTTCCACCTATTTTCTGTCCACTTTCCTCACACTTTTCGTGAGACTGTTTGTTAAATAGTGCAAATGTATTTTGCGTTTTGTATTTACTCTGTTGATTTTATATTTTTTTAACTCCATATAAATATACCTATAGAAATAAAACGTGTTATCTAATTCAAATTCTGTTATAAAATTATACCCCTGTGCCTAAAAGGTCGTCCGTACCTTTAAAGAAGAAAATAGATATATAAATAACAAAGAAAATATATATTAAATGGGCTGATATCAGGTGAATTGTCAATCATTCAATAAAAAAACTACAGTCAAGATCTTAAATAATATTTGCAATTATAAGATTATTATAACAAATTTCAGTGGCTGTTTAAAATTACTTCAATAAGGTATTTTCTTTTTTTTTCGTACAATTATTTCTTATTACGTATTGCATTTTGCAATTTATTTTTGTTTATTATACAAAGTCGTCATAAAAATATAGTATCTGTTAATGAGAATGTAAATTTGTTTGATACGTTTTCACGACAACATCGACTATCATAAAATTTTGTACACACATCCTTAAATATTTTAGAAGGATACTTTTTATTATTTTATTTTTTTAATATTTTCCTTCGGCTATAATATTAAAATAAGCTTAAGTGAACGAAGCCACGTTTGAGTCTCTAGTACATTCTTTTAATATAATATTTGTTACATTGTAAAAAAATAAAATACGATAAGAATTTATTACACTCTTATTTATAAAAGAACCTTGTAATTAAAAGAAAATATCATCACGTGCTATTCGTAATTCGTAAAGGCTCTCGTGGCGTAGCGTCTAACAATTGTGGATTCAATTCCTACTCAGAGCATGAATTATTTTTATAATTAGTTATGTGAGTGGGAATAGACATATTTTTTATTTTTATTTATATTATACTTCAGAGTGAGGTGAGATTCATTCAAAATTATTACTATAGTATATAAATAATTTACATTAGATAAGTTAGCCTCAAAGGCGTCGAAAAGTTGAGTAACAAAAAATAAATTAATAGTTTAAAAAAACCCGACAAGCGCGGGTCGGGCTCACCCACCGAAGATTCCGTACAAAAATTGGAGGTCTCGAGGTTTTTCTGAAATTCAAGCTTAGCTTAGCTAGAATTCTTTCATCTGATACCTCACTTAACTAGCGGCTTTAATACCAAATTTTGCTCCCATTTTAAGGTTTTAACCACAAATGTATAGTTTTCAGAAATGAACTGGTAATACCTGTAGATGCTACCTGCCAAATTTCATAATTCTAGGTTAACCGGAAATACCCTATGAATTTTGATGTCAAAATATGCGTTTTCTTAAACGGAAATTACTTCCATACGGTCATGTCTTTTTTCAAGCAAATGTAGAAATACGTTTATTTGAGAAAATCACGGGGTCGTAGATCTGAGTATATGCTTTGAATTTCAACTCGATATCTCCGAGCGTTCCTGAGATAAAGACTCTTGACAGACAGACAGACGGACGGACAACAAAGTGATCTTATAAGGGTTTCTTTTTTCCTTAAAAGGTACGGAACCCCAAAAATAACTAAAAACACTCAGCCATCTTCAAATTCCATCATCAGACCAGCTCGATGGTACCATAATATTGTACTGTCTTCTAATCTATATATAATTGCCAAGTTTCACAGCAATACAACAATTGGAAGCAGAGCCCCTAAGCCACGACGGCTCATATATAATTAATCTATTATAATAAATTAGATATTAATGTTAAATTAAAATATATCAACTTTAACATTTAAAAAACACCTTTACCACAAGTCATATAAACATTGTGTACACAACCAACTAAGGATGGGCATAAAACAAACAATTTGCACTGTAAGTACTCGAAGAGTAAATGAAGTGAGTTTTAAAAATAGACAGCAAAGATAGAAATAAAAAGGATAAGAATAAAACCGGTGCAGGCAGATGGTTAGCAGCTTTTTGCCATCTATGACACTATGGGCCGGCATGGGAACATTCCGAAACTTACCATTTACGAACAGAGAACGGAAACACTTGTAGTTACGTGTTATATATAGAGTGGAGTCGGTCGTCGCGCAGTGGTGTAAGCGTAATAGTGACTGGGTGTGGGTTTGATTCCATGCGGCAAGGAAAAATTTAACATTTTAATTTCTTCGCCCTGATGTCGGGAGAGTGAGTTCCGCCACTCAACACACGATGCCTCAAGAATTAGACGGAAAGTGGAGAGTGGAATGTGTTAACTTCTTCTTAAATGTCTTAAGAAAGATGTGACATATCACTGTGTTCCTCCACTCTTCTGTAGATAGTACAGAAGACGAAACAAAAACACAATTTATTTAACACCAACGACCATTGTCGATACAAATAAAGAAAATACATTCGTATCTATTTTTGAACAAACAAAAACTAGACAATGTGTAAGCCATACCGTGTGGAGCTTAAAAAATGTCACTATCCCCTAACAAGGCTTTGCAAACTCCATTGCAGCATCATAAATCAACATGGGGTCACTCTATTAGATCAGGACCGGTTCCAGAGAGGGTTTAAAAGTGAGGGTCTGGGATGTAAGGCATCATTCCCAGTCCATCCTTTGGTGACTCTTGATCTCCCGAGATGTTCAAGTTTCTTGTTCTGCTGTTGGTCGCGAGAGCTTCGGCGCAGATACCATCGCTGGGATGGTGCCCCGATTATCAGGTATTTTTTTGATAATTATTATTATTATTTACTATATTTTTAAAGATAGATGAGATGAGAGATTTACAAATTATATTATGGAATATTATTAATATTCCATTATATATGTATGCGAATATGCGAGTGTAAACAGCAACAGGTTATGGTTCGATTCCCACTGAAGGAAACGAAATATTTAATATTTTCATTTCTTCGCTCTGGTAACGAGGCATAGATTGGCGGATAGTCCCGCCAGCGGCGGCAATGTGAAGGAAAGTGGGGAAGTGTCGTAATGGGAACGCAGTGTCTTAACACTAGGTCACCAGGGTCTCTCTGCCTACCTGTCTAAAGAATATAAATACGACTACTTTTCCAAGTAACTTATAAGTATTAATTTCTCATCGTGCCTGGCTCTTGACCTTTACTCTTGTATCATCTTCGTCGATACTTATGTAACTACTCGCCATAAGGGGACCGCTGTATAGCTAAATAAAACTGAATTATACCTTTTTTTAATTTTATTTATTGTTCATTTTCCTCCTCATTATGTTAGGAGAAGAAGCATAAAAAATGGTCATTACATTACGTACGATAAGTATATTTTTTTAAGCATTCGTCTATATATGGTTTTTTCCGGTACGTTCACCACTTTCTGCCCTTTTTGAGGACATCACTAGTTAATTTCTGCTCCAACTATTATATTTTTTATTAATTAAATCGAGAAAAATTATAATGCTAAAAGCTAAAGTACCAGATAACCCAATAGATAACGGATTAGGAACATCGTCTATACAAAAGATATCAAATTATCTAATACTAGTGGACCCGGACGCGGCTACGCCTGCTTTAACTATAGGAATATTTATTAAATATATTTATGAAATTATTTTCAGTTTTCAATTACGTGTAAGTAATAAGTAGAGACATATTATTAAAAAAATATCTGAGTTATTGAAATGAACCAACAAAAGAAGTAAAAGTAACTAAAGTATATTCTTAATATTAGAAAAAGTACCTAAAGTTTTCCGTGCGTGCGTACATACTCGTAGATATTGACTCTATGAAATAACTAAACATTTTTCTATATTAAATAGGATAATTTTTGCGAGCAATATCAAATTAAATAAGAAGAGAGCCAAAGTGTAGTTTAAATTAATGATAAACAGCAAATAATTACATAAAAAATAACAATAGTTTAAAAATGTATGAATATTTATAAAACCGTCAATGTCATCTGCCCGTTCGCGTAACAGTAAGCTATAATTTTAAAGATAAAATGCTAAAAGTGACTATTATATTTATTTTGATAAGGATGAATATCAAAATATAAGTTCATTTTGGGTGACGTTTTCTTAAAATAACCAACAAACTTGCACTTTGCAAACCGTTGCTTAGAAACGACGGTTGTTATTAACATGGTAGAATAAATTGCATGTCAAATTGGAAAGTATTTGAATTTATTAGTATATTGGTGCAATGTAATGTTATATAGCCTATAGCACCTCTGAAGAATGCAGCTTTCATACAAAACAAAAACAAAGTAAACCGGACCAGTAGATCCTAAGATCTTAGCGTTCAAACAAACAAACAAACTTTTCCGCTTTATTATATTAGTATTAGTATAGATTATGTACATATATTATACCAATAACTTGAAGGAAACAGTGGCACAGTGGGGCAGCGTTTTATGGTAAACTCAATAGCTGCAGCCTTAATTGCTGCTCAGGGGAATAATAAGTCGCTTCCACGTTCTATCTTTAAATGTCTCTAATGCGAGCGGAAAGTGACGAACGGAGTGCCTTGACACTAAGTTCCCCTAAAATTAAACGTACTCCTAATTAATCGATAGATAATCTCAGTTATAATTTTCAGCCCATGGCGAACTTCAATATCAATCGCTTCTTGGGTTCCTGGTATGAAGCTGAGCGTTACTTCACCGTCTCTGAACTGGGAACTCGGTGTGTTCGCACTAAATATGAAAGCACACCCGAAGGCAGGATCTTGGTCTCTAATGAAATAACTAACTCTTTGTAAGTATTATTACATTTTAGGGAAAGTATGCAGCTAAACTATTTAAAATATATTTTAAATCAAATTATGTAAATACTTATGTAAAAACTTATGTATCGTTCTTTGTCCATCATCAAGCATTACAGTAATATAATGCGTAAGCATTGATATCATAAGTATCTTACATACTTATGATATCAATTTATTATATCATCATAGTTAGTTAATTATCACTAAAACTATATAACATATATAGTTTTAATTATAATTAAAACATGAATAAGCACATTAGAATTCGAAATAGTTAATTAAGTAGAACAATAAATACATATTATACGAAAACTGTGCATTATAGTATATTTCAGAATTAACTAATGTAAAAATTGGTTTTCAGAACTGGACTGAAACGTGTAATGGAAGGGTCTATGCAGTTGATTGGTAGAGAGGGAGAAGGTCGCATGATCATCAAATATTCGGCAATCCCGGCGCCCTACGACAACGAGTACAGCATTCTGGACACTGACTACGAGAACTACGCGGTGATGTGGTCCTGCAGCGGCATCGGACCTGTGCATATCCGTAAGTATCACAGTAAGTTGAATATTTTAAAAAGTACGTACATAATATTGTTTTCTCATCTTTACTGCCGATAGAAGGGATGTTATTAATAAAGATATTTTTCGGATAGGGATTACAATCCACAATTATCTCAATAAATCAAACATTTGGTTACATCTCAGCACAAATCAATTATGCTATAATGAATATTAATAAATATTATTTTATAAATATTGCTTAATTATTTGACAGAAAATGCTTGGATCCTTACTCGTGAACGTTTGGCAACACCCATGGTAATGCAGAAGGCCTACACTGTGCTAGAGCGGTACAGAATTTCCAGAACATTCTTCGTAAAGACTAACCAAGCTGATTGCTACATCATACCTAGCGCCGTCGCTGATCCTTTGGACATTAAAAACGATGTCATTATTGACGCCAAAAACGTCCCATTTGAAGTATCTGTCGAAGAAAAGGCTCCAGCACCTGAAGTGCGTACTAAAATTATTTATTACAGCAAATCCAAAAATATGTAATTATAAATAAATAATGTCTTAGAGTTAATATATTTAATTAATTAGACTGAAACAGGTAAAATTTGTGACACATTGTAAGAAATAATTATAAGATAAAGTAATAAAAACAATCAATAAAAATATGTTTGTTACAGAAGAAAGAAGACCCCGCACCAAAATCTGAAAACATTCAAGAACGATCCGGCGCTTTGGATATTTCTGTTGAGGAAAAGCCAATGGATATGCCCGAAAAAATGTCTGAAATGAAAGATGAGAAGTTGAAAATATCAGAAGAAAAAATAGAAGAAGAGATAGAAATGAAAAAAGAAAAAATAGTGTAAACTATTGTATAAAATGTAAAAATTTAAGTGATGACTATTATGTAGTTGTTTTTGTGTTCTTAGCTTTTGAAAGCTATTGTACCAAATAAAGCGTTAAAATGACAAGTCATTAGACACGTAATAGTCAGTAAACTTTTTCAAAGTTCCGTAATAAAATTAATAAACATTTCAACAATATGTTTTTATTTATAGCAGACTAGCGTTTTCGTTTTAGGTCATAATATGATTGATTTTTTTTTAAATGCCAACTGTGTGTGCAACTATAATTTTACCTGATAACGTCATAAGTAAACATTGACGAAAAATTGCATAATGTTTTCGAAAAATTAAATTTTTTTTGCACTTGTTAATTCTAATATCGATCCTGTATCTAAGGAGTGTCTCACTGCAAGTATTTAAATTACCAAAAAAATATAGTTCTTTACAAAGAAAGTGTCACAATCGTCAATAGAGTCAGTTATTCTGCATTCAGTATGTACCCACATGTATAAACAAGATTTTATAGGTAACTAGTGATCCTCTTGCGGCTTCGCCCGCTTTAACTACTGGATTATTCATATAATGTATGTTTTCAAAGCACTTAAGATAATGAGAAAAATAATTAAACCCTAATGCAACCCGCATTTTCGTAGTTTCAATAAAAATTCTCCAATTGTTTAACACAGCAAGGATTTTTTAGTAGGTACCGTAATTTTAAATATGTGCTACTAATCTTTTCAAGTACTTATTAAAATATATTTAAACGACTATTTTTAGATAGTTAAATTATTATTTTTAACCGAAGAAATTATAAACAAAAGCCTACCTACTAATAACTACTATAAAAAATATGAAACCATTATATCGCGCTGAAATAATACATTCAACTTCAATTATCCAATACGTGCAAACGCATCTAAATCTTCAGGCAGGCAGGCAGGGAGAATAAAGTATTTTAAAGGACAAGGTTTAATACCATTATGGAAAAATGTCAAATTATTATTTTTAGACCGAAATATGATCCTACACGTTATTCTTACAAGATACGAATATGCTGTCGCTGACTTTTTTGTAGATCTCATTAAGAGAAACAATAATCCAGTACATTTTTTCCATATAGTACTTCCTAGAGATGCGCTGAATATGCGTTTGGTATTCGGTATTCGGTGTATTCGGCATGTTTTTCAATATTCAATATTCGGCCGAATTATTCGGCTATGGCGTCGAATATATTCGGTTCGAGTATTTTTATTTACTTGGCTGCACGATACAGTAGAAATGAAATATAAAACGTGTTATGTAAGATTTAAGTTATTATTTATTATAAGTCAAATGAGTAAAATTTGTGTTTTTCAGTGCTGATACCAAAAATATATTGAATGCCCCTCGTAGAGCAGAAAGAAACGTACATATCCTCTCCTTTTCTCCATTTTTATTAATTCATCTATATGCTGACGACCTTCAAATTAATTAGCCGCCCCGCTTGATGATGTTGGTGAGGCTATTCAAAAGCTTAACGAAGATTTGCTGAATGTTAGTAGGTGGAGCAAATCTTTTGGCTTAACTGTCAATCTTGCCTTGCCTCCCAGTACAATCCAGTTTGGCGGCGTCGATTTGAGCCTGAGTCCATCTATTAAGAACCTTGGTATTATTATAGACAATTACCTATCTTGGTCAGTACTGCTGACCTAAGCTGAGGTTAAACGTAAATTATTGGCTACGATCGGATCGCTCAAACGATGGAAATATTTCCTACATGTAAAGATCAAAACTCCTCATTCACTACTGCTACCGATTTTAGACTATGCTGACTCGTGTTACCCAGACTTATCTGAGGATCAATCAAATAAACTAGAGCGGTTACAAAATCTATGTATTAGATTTATCTTCGGTTTACGTAAATTTGATCAGGTTTCTGATCATCCTCGTCAGCTTGGATGGCTTCCTATCTGACATAGCCGAAATTTCCGCATGCTGACTCTGCTCTTTTCTATCACTACAACTCTCTCTTTCTCTCTCCCTCATATTTAAAAGATCGATTCTGTTTCCTAGGTGCCGATTCCCTTCTTCACCTCCACCTTAGATCCCGTTGTGATAATCTCCTTAAATTACCAATTAAATTCCCATACCCTATTTTATTCCAAGTCTTTTACTATGAAATCTGCGATTCTTTGGAAAAACCTTTCTACAGAAGTTCGACATTTCAAATCTCTATACAGTTTTAAAAATCGTCTAAAAGAGTATTTTTTTAATTTAGTATAGTAGTTTATCCTTATCTTTTTTAATATTATGTATATATTTTTGAACATGTTTATGTCTGTATGTATATATGTGTAAGTATATATTGTTTTTCAATATATGTATGTATGTACATTAAATACATTTTATGTAAGTTTATTTTATTTTGACTTGTTTTATTATATATTATATAATATTTAATTACATGTTTCAAAGGTTGTCTGGTAGAGATTGCTTAAAGCAATAAGACCGCTTTTGCATACGTGTTTTTCTTTCATTTTTATGTATGTTGTTCTTTCTATCTATTTCTTTTATGTGTGTGTGAGTATACTCTATTCTATTCTATTTTATTCTATATTGTACTATTTATAATTAATTAATGGTAAATTATGGTGCTGAATACAAAGCTTCCGTCCCTTTCCAGTCTGTTGCTTCATATATGTTCCTTGTTTTCGATTTGTTTTTTATGGAAAAAGACTCAGAAACAAGCGTACGGGTCACCGGACCACCGCTACCGACGACCTCGTCCGGACCCATGACATCAGAGGAGCTACAGGTGCGTTGCCGGCTTTTAAGGTGGAGATAAAGGAGCCTTTTTGAAGCTACCCAAGTCATATCGACATTGAAGGACAACATGAAAGTTCCAAAACGCCACATGATTCCTTTTAAAAAATGTAATATATTGTAGAGGTCCTTCCCTGATTGTCATAGTTCCATCTCACAATTTTCTGGAGCAGAAAATCTCATTCGAAATAGAGGGTCCAACAATGTTGATAGGCAGATTCTAGTAAATTTGGATAATTTTTAAAATTTAGTGGTTTCAGGAGGCGATAAGGTACGGCCCGCTCGTTATCTAGCCGGCGATGACAGGTGGCATACATGTTCAAACCTGTTTACGCGACAAAATAACAAAGAAATCGTAAACCGAATAATTCGGCCGAATATTCGGTTCGGTAAAGTTTAAGCCGAATTGTATTCGGTATTCGGTTATTCGGTCAAACCACCATTCGGCGCATCTTTAGTACTTACCATTAAAGCAGCGCATGCGTGAAAGTGTCTCAACGGGTAGGACTTATACACATTTATCTTATTTACGTTAATTTACATAAGAATGTACAAATAATAAACTATATATAAACCTTCCTTGAAAAATACTCGACCTAATGGTGAAAACCGCATCAAAATCCGTTGGGTGGTTTAGATGAAGAACAGTTGGAAAGGCCAGACAGACACGAAATGCGACTTTGTTTTATGAGATACTAACGGCCCGTCCGCGGCTTCGCATATAAGTATATATACTTACAAACTAACAACCCCCAAAACAACCGCTTAAGAGTTGAATATTACAAATTCCCGTCTTAGCGAGCACCTACGTCCTATAAGTAACTCCTATGCAAAATTTCAGATTCCTAGCACAAGTAGTTTCTGAGATTTCGTATATACAGATAGGAGAGGGTGGGATATTTAGACATTTCAATTCATTTAGTAATTTCATTATCCGTCCCGGAAATATAAACTTTTTGTGGATGCTTGAAATCAATGTTTTTTTTTATAATATTTGATAACACTTCATCAAAAAAATATTATGATTGTTAAATTAATTATACAGTTCCTGACCAAATTCGGAAGCAATTACTTCAGTCTAAATAATGTGGTTTCCAGAGATACTCAGTCTGTTTTCATATAATATTACACTGTTATATTATATAGCTCTATTAGACACTATTAGTAATGTAAAAAAAAATAAAATAATTTTGAACTAAAAGGAACAGGTCTGGTTGTATTGGTCGGGCTGTCGCTGCGCGCCCACTCCCGGCCGCTATCCCACTACTGCCCGATGCGGGGACTTTTGGCTGCTGGGTTTCCCCCCTGGCCCGGTTCGCCCCTCCTTAATGAACCTGCACCCCCCGAACTCCTCCGGGGGGTCCATATTAACACCAGGCTTAGTGTGGACGTCCAGTCAACATGGGCCACACAGCGCCAGGACTCCCGACCTCAAACCATCCTCTGAACCCGACCTCCGAGTAGCCGGATTACAGGAGACGCCACGCTCCCAGTCGAATGTGATGTTAAAAATATCGGTCATATTCAGCAATACCATATGAATTCTAATCCAAAGACCAATTTTGTAATTTTAAAAGGTAACATTTTTTTTTATTTACTAATTTATTATGCCATTTTTATTATTCAATTTGTTGTATTTACTTACGAAATCTAACATTTAATATAAAAAAATTAAGAGACCTCCATATATAGTTACATAAACTATTTTGTTAATGTTGAATAATACTTAATAGGTGGCGCTGCTAAAAATTTATCATATAGAAGTAGTAAACGCCGTCTACTCTTAAACTAAACTTACAGTTAAATCAAATACGTATGATTACAATAGCCCAAGATCCCAGAGCCGCCAGACCTACGTCATTTTAGCAAAACTGAAATTTTGTGGACTATTAGTCTTAATATGTAGTTAAGACAGTATAAATAAGTTAAGGATATAATGTCGTGGCGCAGCAGCGTCGACTATAAAAGCGAGGGGTGTGAATTCTATTCCCAATTAGAGAATGATTTATTTTCTTTTTTCACTCTGGTAAGTCTGGTAACTAGTCAAAACGTGACATTCAGTCTTGCCATTCAATCTGCAACGTCTTAAAAAGTCGAGCGGTGAGCGAGGAATAGTGTCTTAACAGTCCCCTTCCCCCAGTGTACCCCCTACTTCCTGCTTACTTTGCTATATGAAGGATACAGCGGTAATAATGATAAAGGTTTTAGTCGGTTAAATCTCGACGAAGCAAACCCCAAGCGACGAAACTGTTTCTCAAATTTTATATAAATTATTCCACTCTATTTATCATTAAAGCGGACGTCATTGATTAATTTATTTAATATTTTAAACATGATGTCGTTAGTTCGCATTACGTCTTAAATAAAAACGTTTTTTCCCAAAAACGGCCTTGACTTTAGTTTATATCGGCAGGTCAATTCTGAAGTATAATTATTATAATCATTTGCCGCGTACTGATATTCGCGTGTGCAGTCAACGCTTGACCAGAAAGACGCGCTAACGTGTTCATAGTAATATTAGTATAGTATTCTTGTTTATACGTTCATAGAATACTCAGGAATTTCAATGTAAGTACTCCATTTTTATATTTTATTAATATTTTTACTCAATTCTAAATCAAAATAAATCAGCTTCACGCTGTTTCCCGCACACAGCAGGGTAGGCAGAGAGAATCTAGTGTTAAGACACTCCGTTCACTACTTTCCGTCGAATTCTGGAGGCATCGCGTGTTGAGTGGCGGAACTCAACGCCGTGCTTGGCTTTTTCCTCGAGTGGGGATTGAACCCACAACCAGTCAAGTGACACTTTGTGCCCCTGAGCCAGTCAGTCATAAACAAATTTTATTATCATATAAAAAATTTAAAAGGCAATGACATGTTCTTAGTAGTCAGTTGACCTCACGTATGTCAATCTCAGATATTTATCATATATTTCAGCTGAGACCTCGTTTAGTGTTACATTGATTGAAATTTAAAATTACTAAATCAATAAAGTTTTGAGAAGATGGCTCTTTAAGATATCATTTAGTATATTTTATTTAATTATTTGTAAATCTGATGAGCTTTATTTCTTTGTCTTTAACATTACCATGTTAGCTTTCCAGAAACTATTATTGAAATAATATTTTTCATATATTACAATTTATTACTCTGTTCATAAAAAAATATTGTTTAGTTACATTACTAAAACAAATTAAAATCAATACAGATTTTTTTTAGCTTCACGCCGTATCCCGCACATCCTGCGCCCCAAGGTAGGTAGAGAAAACCAGAGAGCTTAGCGTTAAGACACTCCGTTACCATTAAGACACTTCCGTTTTCCATTTTCCGCCGTATTCTGGAGGCACGCAACGCAATGTTGAGTGAGAAATGAATCCACAAGCTATATACGAGTATATCACTTTTACAATTACAAGCTTGTGCCCTGCGCCATAACTGGCCAATAGTAAAATTAACAAAACAAATTCAAATTAATTCTGATTTAACCCGATCAACTCATAGAACAAGATTTATTTCTTGTATAGATTTAATTCTTGTATATAATATTTATAAAATTTGTAGCCCGTGGCATAGAGAGTGATTCTGCGTCTTGTACACCCGATGTTAGAGAGGATCGGACCTCGCTTGGGGGAGTAATTATATTTTCATTTCCTTTTGCAGAAGTTTCCGCGGAAAGTGGAGACCGCAACGTCTTTTCAGTAATTTCCCGATATTTCATGGTAATATCATACGCGGCATTTGTAGTTGCTTTTCTTCTCATTCAGTTACGATTCTCAATTATCATAGAAAATTTTAAGTATTTTTTTTTAGGTTATATAGGCACCTTCACCTTACCTCAACCGTATGTAACTCTATCCTCGCAACTAAACCAATGCTGTTATTACGATAATATAACCTTGGTTAGATCCTATCAGGTTAATCTAATACAGAATCTGCAAAAAATATATTCGTGGATAATACATTAGCTTTTTTTTGGAATCTTATTTTAATAACGTATTGCTTTTTAATACCACATATCTATCTACCTTCTATTCTTAGTCTGTAACATCTTAACATATCGTTTTAAGCTTACCAATTTTTCTACTTTCTTCGTGCTGTACCCCGCATCGGGAACCTTCTTGACACACTCCATATCCACTTTCCGTCCAATTTTCAAGATATTACGTGTTGAGTAGTGGAACTGAACGTGCCTCCTCCTCCTCTTCTTCCTCCTCCTCGTTCTATTGCCAGAACGAGGAAACGAAATGAGAATTATAATTACCCCATAATTATTCTCAAGAATCAAAACTGAATTGGCCCCCATCATGCTCAATCAAACCAGTTTTACTACACCAAGATGAATTTAAGCGTTATTTACTTGTTTTTGTTGTATTATCGTAATCGGAATCTAATGTTTTGATATGTTTCCCTATTACTACTCCATTCCATACATTAATAACAGTAAATGAAAAATTAAAACATGGTTGCTTTATTTTTTGTTCATATTTTAATTTGTATGTTGTTAAGTAGTACAATTTAGTTCTATCGTATGATTAATATGAGTTGTTATACGGACAAAAATGGCCAGTCGTGGCGTGGGGGACATAAGCTTGTGACTGTAAACGCAATAGGTGTGTGTCTTCACCCTGGTGTCGAGGCAAAGCGAGGTGTTGAGTTCAGTCACTCAACGCCTCCAAAATTCTAAGGAAAAACACTAGACTCCCTCTGCCTACCCTGCAAAGTGTTGGATACCATAACACAGGGAGGAAAATGAAAATTGTAAATATTTAATTTCCTCGAATGGTAATCAAACTCACAAACTGTCGCGCTTACAGTCATTACGCGCTTACATACATACTTTACTCCTGCGCCAAGACAAATCTGCATATTTAAAAATATTTTTATTATACTTATGAGTGACATAAATATTAATTATTATAACATATATTAATGATGATAAATCAGGGCAGGTCTTCAATATAGATATTTCTTTTCCACGCGTTTTCTCCGCGAATATAAATAATTTACTAAACTATAAAAGTGAAATAAAGAAAAATTATACACAAATATATATTATTTAGTATTCTATTTTATTAGAAATAATATTAGTGTAAAGTGTAAGCAAGCAAGCTCTATAAAAATTCCTGCAGTCACCTTTGCCACGTATCGTAGTTAAAACTTTAGAACTATTTATACGAGAATTATGCAAGTAGGACATATAAGTGATTATAGTCCATACAATGGACAAGAAAAGAAAAATAATAATAATTACCTACTCAAGTCTGTATCTACGAGTATATTTCTAACTGTTATCTTACAAATTTGTGGAGCGAATTATAATTTAACGGAGTGAATTTTTACTATTGATAACTAATATCGAAGTTGTATCATTAAGCCCGGAAAGCGAATATAAAGAAAAAGAAATACTTATGTACTTATAGATTTAAGATTTTTTTTATTTATAACGTTAAATGGTACATGTGAAGAATCTTTATTAGACAGTAACCAATTTTAGTATTTACAGGTAGATCCTAAATTTAATAATGATTGATAGTATTTATGATTTTCCTCCTACTTGAAGCATAAAAGAAATATATTAGCTAATAATATTCAGTTTCACCCTGTATCTAACATATAGCAGGGTAGACAGAGGGAACCTGGGAACCTAGTGTAAAGATACTAAGTTCCCTACTTTCCGCCGAATTGTAGAGGCATTGCGTGTTAATTTATTGATGATTTAGTGTTATGATGGAAGTTAATACCTGCGCTTTGCCTCGTTACTAGAGCTCGGAAATAAAAATATTAAATATTTAATTATTGATATTTAATATAACACATAGTGGTAGGTCAGTTTTGGCGACTTAATTATCACATAATGCATTTAGTGTCATCGAATCGTGTATAAACAATAAAGATGATAAGATATACAAATCAAGTATAAATATACGAACCAAGGGCCTATTCTGCTTTTTACATACAATGAGTAGGTACTTTAATTCGGAAGTGCCTTATTTTTTAAGGCGGTGTTTACTTATAGCTTATCTTTATGCCAATTCTCATTTATTTCTTATTTCATTTATTTTAAAAAATATTGATTGGGAATCGATCCCACAATCGAGTTTACAGGCACACGCTCTTTGCCCGTGCGCCACGACTTCTCCATATTTAATTTAAGAAATTCTGTCAATGTTCATAAATAAATAAATATATAAATGATCGAAGTAAAGAAGTTATACTTCATTAAGATCTAGACTAGATATATTTTAGTAGTAGTCATTTAAGTAACACGCGATATCTATATGGTTTTGCTTAAAATCCTCGAAGAGTAACACGCAAGAAGTCCATAAAAGTAAACACTTCTGACACATCTGTATAAATTTAAAGGTTTAATTACTTAATAAATAATATTTAAGAGGATTATAGTCTTATCCACAAATATTTAACACTACGGCAGGTACTTACTTATCTAACTAAATATTAGATTAGCGACAATGTTTTCACGGTTTTAAAAATCCATTATTTACAAAAACTTCGCATAAAAATCTTAAAAAGACGAGTGTTTGAACAAACAATTATTTGTTGTAGAGGTGATGTCATATACGATTATATGACTAACAGACAGATTTAAAAATAGATCATTCTCTTGTCACTTATTTCTTTTATCCTTGTAGTCAGGGTAGACAAATTAAGAAGGTGGAGAGTGGAGAATTACTATGGAGGCAACCCGAATGAACGTAAAACAGATTGGTGCTTCTTTGTATTTAGCAAAAATCATACTTTACAGTCAGCTATCATATCATCATAGCAGTTATCATACTTTACAGTGGTAGCTTTTTGTTCATATGTTCATTCGACGATTCAAAAGTGCTTATAATAATTGCCTATTTGAATAAATAATATTTTGAATTTGAATTTGAATAGTTTTTTGGAAGTATCAGAATTTTAACATCAGAACAACGTCTAACTATAAGCGCAATGACTGTGGGTTGAATTAATTTTATTTTCGTACCCTGGCCGGACAACCGCGGCGCCGAGTTCCGCCACTCAACACGCAATAATTTGGATCGCCATAACTCTAGGGAATAATATATATATGGAATATACCTTCTTATGATAGAAATTGGCCAACCAATTTATTTTTAGTTAATTTAAAATAAGAGGCACAATATGCCATTTCTTTATACATTTCTACACTCATATTTTTCTTTATTTCATTATGATATTAAAAAGGTAGTTTTCATTTTGGAAAAAAATAGATTTTCTTTTCGAAAAATAAAGATGACTAAGAAATAAGACTCATAAAGGAGTTACACGTGAATTGAAGTTCTATTAGCACTACCTACACATTATAAAATATTTGATGTAAAAAATATCAAGGTAACGTTTATTACTACACTATTTAAACAAATTTTAAGCTCGTGATAAATATGATATTTAATTGTTGAGTAATTTAAACAATGAGTTTATTGAGTAATATGAAGCTATCGAAGTGACTACATCGAGTCAACGATATCTGTTAAAGGAAAAGTACAAAATTTTGAGACTAGTAAAAAGCTTTTAATATTAATTATAATAAAAGATAAAAAGTATTCGTGTAGCTTTTAAAAAGATAAACGGTATGTAATGTCAATAAAGTTTATATATTTGAGTTGGTACCTACTTACTTGTTATCTCATTCTTATATAGTACGTTGCGACACCACGATAAACTTAGTTTTTTTAAATTGTGATAATAATATTCTCAAAGTATATAGTATAGGAAAATTCGATAGATTCACTATTATATTTTCGTAGAAAAAATATAAAGATTTCTGTGCTAAGTATGTAATTATGACAAGTATTATTGCGTAATTACAAAAAGATTTTATAACATTTATAGTTATTTTGTTTTAGATGTCCGTCCTAAGGGCTATAGCGGCGTTTCTCTGTGGGTTCCTGTCCCTCCAACTATGTACTGCACAAGTAGTCGAATCTGGACCGTGCCCCAACATCGCTCCCATGGATTCTTTTGACTCAAGTCGGGTAAGATAATTTTACATAGCTTTTTACGTACAGTACTAGATACCCGATTTGTCTAAATCCCTAAAATTGGCTTTCTGAACTTTGTGTATCGTTCACTTGAGAAGAGAATAATCAAATTTACTTTACTTATCCGTTAGGATAAGGTAAGTGACAGATGTATGATGCGCTGATGCTGTTGCATAACTTCACAGCTCGACGAATACTGCTTGCACATTACGTTAGATTTTTTATTTAGGACACAAAGAGAAGACCTAGTGTGAAAAACCTTTGCCTTACCTTATCTTTACTCACAATTTTTTTAAACTTCCCAGAAACTTAATTAATGTATAAACTATAAATATTTGCTTAAACTCTTAACTAAAGAGTGTACAGACAAAGATCTTACTGTATTTTTCTGCAATTCTCTGTATATTCAAAATCTACGAGTATATATATATCAATAAAAATTGAGAAAGAGTCGTCCTCATTTAAAATCATAATTTATTTAGTCTTCACGGTCAGTACACAAAATAAGATGACTCAGCAAGTTATAACCAAAACTGCGAACTTACGAAGACTTCGTGATGACTGTAGACTTATTATAATACGAAAACTCACGAAAACAAACTAGAAGTTTTTAATTTTATATTTTTAGTTATTTTTGTAGGCGGTCATGGTGCATGGGCACTAAATACACGGTTTTGGGTTCGATTCCCACTCGGGGAATGAATTATTTAATATTTTCATTTATTTGCTCTATTCGCGGCGATGATGTTCGCCACGTAATGCGCAATGTCTTGAGAATAGGCAGAAGTGGAGAATGAAAGTGGACGTCGTGAATCTAAAAAGACTATTTCTTTTTTCAGTACCTAGGAAAATGGTATGAATATGAAAAGTATTTCGCTATATTCGAAGCTGGAGGTAAATGTATCACCGCCACCTACAACTTAACCGACAACAACGAATGGAAGATCAGTGTCCTTAACAAACAGATAAATATATAGTGAGTACTGAAGTAGTGATAAATTATTAAGTAAACACTTACAAGGATTTTTCACGTATCTTATTATTGTGCTCGAGGTCACAGGTTCAATTTTAATAATTTTTACAATGACAGTATTAAAATGAACGATGACTTGCTTAATGTCGTTATGTACGAATCTTGAGATATCTTTTTATTTATTTTTTTAATACATGCATAAGGTTAACTCGATCTAGTTTACAAGATCGACATTGAACTCTGCTATTTTTAAAAGCTTTTATTTAACTTGCAATGTATGTATGTGGGTTCGGGTGAAATCTTTGAGCTCAATTTTGAAGTAGATATCTTCAACCGATTGCGCTGAAATTAAAATTTTAAAAAAAATTGCTGAAAAATTTTAAAAATTTTAACTTACCAGGTTTTATATAATTAAATTAGTACTAGTTTAGTTACACAAGTAAATCGCGCAACAAGCTTTTATGATCATATAAATTGTGTACAATGAGTTGATAGTTAAAATTTAAGACAAATTTTATTTTCTCCTTTTTAGAGCGTTTAAATAAAAACTTTTTCTAAAAAAAATTTTTTGCTTTTAATTTATTTATATACGAGTATTAGAAATGCAAATATATAACAATCATTTTACAATTTTGACAGCACAGGGTTACCGGGACAAATAAAGGGACAAGCGAAACAACAGTCACCCAACGCAGGAAGCAAATTGTTGGTTCGATTCCCGTCTCAGCCACTTGCCCCAGACGCGCCGTACTGGGTCGTAGACAGCGACTATGACAATTATTCGCTAGTATGGAGCTGTTTAGAAGTTGGATCTTTTCATTCTAGTAAGTCTTATTTTTTTTATTATTTTTTATATATATTTAATTCAGTTTTAGTGATGTAAATAGACTGTAAAATAAAAAGTGTACCTTACTAGTCTAGTCTTATCTTAACGAATATTATAATTGTGAAAGTTTGTGAGTATAGATGTTCATTCCACTTTCACGCAAGAACTACTAAATCAATATAAGTAGATGAGATTTAACCAGTAGTAGTATATGGCTAAAGGTACATTGAGGTGTCCTTCTGTCATCCTCTTTTTGTTTCACGCTCTATGTCGCACGGTAGGCACAGGGAATCTAGTGATAAGGCACTCCGTTCCGTAAATTTTAGAAGTAATAAAAGCTTTAAAGCGTCTTATGTTGACCGTTTTCAGTGAATTCCTGGATTCTGACAAGGCAAAGAGAACCTTCAGAAGAAATAGTGAAGAAAGTATACGACATAGTAAAAAATAAGAAGATAAATGCAAAACTATTTTTGCGAACAGATCAGAAAAATTGTCCAGAGGATGCTTAATTATATTTACAGATAAAAATCGTAGAAAAAATAAAATTCTCTGGAACTTACGCTTCGTAATAGTTGGCTTTAAGTTTTTCTTTAAAAGTTAAAATACAGATTGGTATTTGTACTCGTATTTTAATGTTGTTATTAAATCAATTATAATATTTTAAATTATTTACGAAATAATATTATAGAGACAAGGAAATTTTGTATAAAAAATAATATTATCTGTACGAACACGAATATTATAAGAACCAAGTTATATATTAAGTTAAAAAAAATGTGCCAGTAATATACCAATAAGAATAACAATGCAATGAATATCATTAAAACAAATACATATATAAAAAATATATATTTAACTTTCATTCTTGTCCTATTTTATAATCCTATATATACCGGCGCCCTTATGACTACATTGTTAGATTCTTTAGATCGCTTTTTAATAATTACAAATGGTTATTAATCTTAATTTTATCACATTACACACACAACATAACGGCCGAAGACTAAGGCACGGAAGGAAACAATATTAGTATCAAGTGAGTGTACTATCAGTGATGTGACAGCAGTTCTTTTTCTCCTCTGTAATCTCATCGTAGGTAGGCACTGGGCAAAAGAATATGTTCGCTCTTGGTTTGAGAAACTTCGGCCATCTTAAATATTGAATAGATTATCAGACTGTTTAGAATATTTTTTCTATTATAAATGCCGTATCTTTAGCATCCCAATGTTACTCCATGTTATGATGAAGTTTACAAAAACAAATATAACCTTAAAAAAACACATTTAATCTCAATTTCGTAAACACACAACGTAATAACTAACATTAAAACAACACGATGATCAATCAAGTGGGCGTACTGTCGTCGGAGTGCCAGCTGTTCCTCTTCTCCCTCGTGGCCTCGTCGTAGGAGGGCGGTGGGAGGTGCGCACTCTTGGTCTTGGCGGGCGGCGCGGGGCGTTCCTCCTCCGCTTCCTCCGGGATGGAGTCCCGGCGGCGGTCGAACTCCGACAGCGCTGGTTGTGATATGTTGTTGCGCTGGGTTAACTTTGGTGCGCTGTTTGCTAGCTGAAAAGAAGGGCTTGCGAGAAGTTAGCCAGAAGATTAATAAGATCTAAGCAATGATTGTTTCCTGATGATTCCCTCTGCACACTCTACTGTACCTGTTGTGGGACACAGCGTGAAACTAGAAAACCAAAATATGCCAATTCGCTAAATAATCCCTTATTCTATATCTGTCTCCTCCCGTGTAAATGTAACCTAATGAAAAAAAGAAGGAATTTACTTGAAAATAGAAAGAAATAAACTGCAGGAAAGGTCCTGCATTTTGGTAAATATAAAGAAAAAAAGAATCTAGTATTGTTAATTTCTCCCTGATTGATAGTTATATTAAATTAATATATTTATAGTAAATTCGTAGTTTGTAATATCACATACACTTAATAACACAGCTCTACATTATTATAACAGGCTCTGCCTAATAACGTTATTTTTTTATAAATTAAAAGGTTTCCCTCAGTATTTGAACCCTCAACGATCACGCAATAACAAATCCTAACTGCGCCAAAAAATATCATAAAAATATATTGATTCATAAAATAATAATGTATTTTTGTGTATTTTTTATTTCCAGTATAGTTGCGTTATTACGCAGCTTGCGATGTTATAAATTTCAGCTAATCTTACTGACACATTGTTTAAATATAGGAATTAAAATGGTACATTTAACAAGGTTTCGTTTCAATTTGTACATATTTGTGTTGAGATTTTAATAATGCTTATTTGTTCGTTAATAATTTTGTACGGAATCGTTGATAGTTCACTATATAAATGGTATGTATTACTATTGCAAAATTTTTCCTTGTTTAAAGATCATTTTTCTTGCAACGTCTTCTTCTTTTTAAAAAATTACGTTCGTTTTATCTTTCGGAGGTTAGTAACTTTTTTTATGAACATTTTAAAAAGAAATTACCTTATACTGATGCGGTCTATTCTGGCTTGACAGTACGGGATTCGATATAATATGTCCTTTGCCTTGTTGATGGCTTATTTCCAAAGCGGATCGTAAAAGATCGACCTTAGACGCTGATCCCTGCGGTGTTTTCGGTGATATTTCTATGTTACTGCATCTTCTTTGACTGTTACTGCCGCTGCGACTGCGACAAAGCTCGTTTATGTCACCTTGTGAAAGCTAGAAAAAGATTTTTTTGGTAAGCAATAAGGGTTCGAATTATACTATCCTTGGCAATTTTATTAAATAATATATATTTTTTATTTATGAAAGTGAATAAGTAAATGATTAGCTGTTGTTCAAAATGCCAATTAAAGATATAAATAAAGCCTATTTAAACACGAAGACGCACTCCACACTCCCACAGGCAGCCACACAGTGCCTGCATATTTTCAAGGAACGGGTTCCCTCTTACCTACCCACCCGGTGTCGCTGTAAAGGCCAATGGGGCTAACAGCATTAACCTTAAGACCGAAGAAAAAAAAACACGAAGACGCAGGTATAAGTGAGGTTCCCTACTAAGAAGTATGCTAAACAAACCTCGCAAGAATTGTTAATTAACTGAATATTTATTTATTTATTTTCATAATAACATAAGAAACTATAGTGAAAATGTTGTTTAAATAAACTTACTCGAGCTCTGGATCCTCTAGAAAGTGAATGTAAAGATCCGAGCGGGTTGAATCGAGTAATTATGTGAAGTCGTTCCAAAGATACCATCGTCTCAGCATCCTTCCGCAATGGTTCCCCGTTCAATTTGTCACCTTCCCCGCTTTCTAAAATATTTGTATTGAGAACTAAATATTCATAATAGATTGTCACTTAAGTAAAGTAAAGAAATGTTTACAAAAGGAGAAGCATAGTAAACGTACAAAACTTTAGCGTAGCGGGTTTCGAAGCCGCAGAAATCGAATTGACAATCATCATGTGTATAGTGAAACAATTATAGTTAGTGCCATAATATACGAAAGTGTTAGTTTCACTGTTTTTCTTATATAAGGTTCTGATATCTAATAAACACCTTTGTTATATGACAAACTGAACAAAAATATTAATAATTAAATTAAACTGGAGTTCTCCATAATAGGAGAACAAAATAGTTTATTTTACATAAAAGCTTGTATTGTGTTAGTTGTTGGCTATGTTCTACGATAACCTGTTTGCTAGGTTATCATAGAATTAAATGAATATAGAAAGGAATGCAAATTGCATCACAGGTAGGCAGAGAGACCCCATTGTCAAATTTTCGGCTGTTTTTATATTAATTACCATAATAACATCAAAAAAAATTTTTAGGTAACATTGAGCTCCGTTACTCATATGGCAAATATTACGAGTAAATATAACAAAAATATTTTTTAAAAAAAACTTGATAAAAATATACTATCGTGAAGCTGAAATAAAAGAATCACTCACCAGTATCAGGATCACATACATCAGGAATGCCCTTCATATTAATGTTTCTAAGCCAGAAGTAATGTAACAGTCCGTACAAGACTCCTCCTAAAAACGCTATGAGCCCCATATAACGGAACGCCTCCCTTGTACCTAACGATGCTATTAGCAGTCCACCGCCAAAGCTACCACTGCCTCTACCTGAAAATAATTTAATTTGGAATATTCATTTCATCATTTCCTTTCCATATATAAAAATATTGAAATATTTTTTTAAAGATTTTTAACATAACAAGCATCTATCGTTATATTATGTAGGTGTTAGATGAATTATGTAATCGTTTTAAAATAGTTTCTTTGAAGACCAGTTTCTATCACATCTCAACATGCCGAGTGGCGAGAATTAGGGGAGGCCTACGTCCAGCAGTGGACGATGAAAGGCTGATGGATGGAAACAAGCCGCAGCAATCTAACGAGACTGGAGAAATGATAATTTCAATAACCCATAACTATTGTGCAGGAATGACCGACTCAAAATTAATTCGAACTATATAACCATTCCGTTACATTCTTATTAAAAAAACAATGTGTTTACGAAAATAGCTATGAAAACTAGGAAATAATATATATTTGTAAATTTTATCCTCCACCGATTTTGGTCAACTTGTGTTTTAGTGATTTATTAATGTTTTAATTAAAATTTTCTTCTTAAGTGTTTGTAGAAGGACTGTATGAGCACCCATAGAAGTAGATAATAAATGATACATTACCAAGACTAAAATGCGCCATGCCCAAAACACCAATTAAAGTAGCGAGCAGGCTCTTCGGCGCTAACATAGCGCAGTAGGTCGCCGCCGCCACCCACATTAGATGTACAGAGAGTGACTCCATGGCTTCAAATGGAAAACACCACCAGGAATTTCTATTGAGTTGGAAATGTAGAGTCACAAATTTGTTAAGATTTATAGTTTCTTTTAGTAATAGAGTACATCGTAGCTTAAGAAAATAAAAAACGAATGTAATATTACATCTATACATCATGAATGCAAATTTTATGGAAAATTAGAAGGTTTTAATGTCAATAACTAGAGGCTACTCTAAGGTTTATCATGTTTATCCATTAATTTACCTATTGTAAATTATAGAGTTAAGACACTTTCGTACTGAGAGTACTATATAAAGGTTAACCATTTAACTATCAAGTAATTTACACATCACATTTCCTGCTCTACTGTAATCTCCAGCGTCTGTCATTTCGTCCTTTTCCATTATAATACCATTTACCTAGTAAATGTATTTATGACGATCATTGTCAAGTTTATGAGAACAACGTACGTAGGTGTCACTTCCAGATAGTTGTGTCAAGTATTGTAAACCTACTTACTATAAATAGCTTATTATTTCGGATATATTGTATCGTTTATCTATCTTTGTTAATATTTATTTTACGTAGTCATAGTATGTATAGAATTAAGCTAATATCAAATACTAGTAACTACAGAATGGATTTTATATTTTTGAATTAGTTCAAAAAAATCGCCGCCCGAATTTGCTTTGGCTTGTGGAATAAGTCCATATGAAAAACATATTTATTAACAACAAAAAAATACTTCTGGAATAAATATAATTATTGAATATGTCATTTTAATTGCCATCTCTATACATTTCTGTCTTAGTAATTAATTTTGATTAAATACATAATTCAAGTCAACCTCATATACAATCAGTAAATGCAACATCTCTACAGTACAATAAACAGTAGTACAATTGAATAATACATTATCAGCTTACTGATAAGGAGCTATTGTTGTGTCATTAATTGTCAAGCTTTGCTCATGTAGACCTGAATGTTAGATTCTTAGGTAATGTTAAAAATAATATGTCTTATCTTATATTTGTGAACTAGTAGCATGTAGGTGTAATCGTATAAGAAGTTGTGTGTGTTGTTGTAAGTACTTGCGTTAGTTTTTTAAGCTTCAAGCTGCTTTACCTCGACACCAGAGCGAAGAAATAAAAATATTTAATATTTAATTTCCTCAAATGGCCTCGCTATTATAGAAAATGACAGTTAGTATCGCATACATAAAAATAAAATGAAATCAAAATTTAAATGAACAAATTAATTAATTAATATATGAACGAATTAATGAATAGATAAATAAAACTCACTCAATAAAAGAATATCCAACCAGTCTAGCCGCGTGTGAGAAGAAAGCCACGATGATGACGTTGACGTGACCGATGCGAGACGTGATCGCGTCCGCTCCATAGAGGAACGGGATACTGGATAGGGTGCCCACTGTTACCGTTATACCTGGTGGGAAAAGGAGGAGGGTGTAGGTTTTATTCCTTTTGTAACTATAATTAAGATACTACAAGTAAGTTTTCAAATATTCAACATTAATAAACAAATCGGATTTTCATGTAAAATACGGCCTCGAGATTAATATAAGCACTGATAATATAAATAATAAAAAATATAATAAAATTAGTAGAGATATTTCACTTAATTTTACTTCAAATTTGTAAGCAAACAACGAAACTTATTGTTAAAAAAAAGTCTTTAAAAAGTAGGACATAAGTACAACGCAAAAAAGTACTTACCTAACAAAAAATTAGGAGCGCCTAATTCCTTCAAATACAAGAACAAGTAAGACTCGATGAATCCCCAAAAGTTTCCCAACGCGAATAAGAAGAAGATAAATACAATTATGTGCGGCATTTTAATTATATTTACTAAATCCCTTAGTAAATTGTCGGCTGGTAACTTTGCACCTAGCGGCATGACTGCGACGGTTATGGCTGATATTAGAAGTAACGCATCGTAAGTGTAGAATGCCGCAGAATAATCCGTGTAACCTGAAAAATATCGTAGGAATAAAAAAAATATCTATATCTATCTATACTAATATTTTTTTATAATGTATAGATAAATAAAGAGAATTTAAAAATGATACGAAACTTCCATATATTTTTTTTCTAATGAAACACTTTTGAACTTAGAACTTTGCCTTTATAAGTAAAGCGTAGCCAAAAAATGATAATTTTTCTAAATTATCTCATTTCAATTAACATAATAAATTTCAAATCAAATTATTAAAATAGAACATTTCACATTACTAATAAAAAAGAAATAAATAATTACATTAATAAAGACGCAATTACCTACACTTATAAAACTAATTCAAAAGTCCCGAACAAAAGAAAGCTAAACTTGAAACAAAACATTTAACACTATTGACATTGTACTGTCAAAGACAAGTAGATACTAGATAGCGCACTCACCGACTTGTTTACTTCTCATATCTATCAACATTCCTGTAATAGGAGAGAATATAGCCATGCCTATACTAGAAAAGAGTCTTTCTCTGCCAAAGTCTCCGCCGTATTTTTGAATCATGGTCAAAGCAATGGGATCCATGATGGTGACGCCGGCTGATAGCATTATGGTACCCATGAAACGTAGGAAGAAGTATATGTAAAATGTTTTATCGTCGCTTTCTTTGTAGTCCGGTGGGCATATGTCTGGACCTCCCTTTCTAAAAATGTATGAGACGATAAAATACACACGGACGATAAAAATGTTATCGGAATAAATTTCTTCGTTTTTTTACGATTTAGATAGAATATAATATTAAAATAGCTGAACGATCTGGATAACGTAACACTGAAATCATTTTTATAATCTAACTGGCATACAAATCATGAATAATCTTTTAAAACTCGCTCAAAAATTTCCATCATAGATCATTTTTAAAGTAAAGCGTGTTAAAAGATTAACATTTACAAGTTACAATCGTAAAAGGAAACTTAAACATTATTAATAAGATTTAATAACGTATAGACAGATAATTATTAATTTGTTTAGAGCGTCAACTAAGCGAACAACTATGATATCTACTTGTTTCTAGTAGATGTGAAATGTAAATACACTTGTTCATTACAAACTGTATAATGTCATTCAACGTCTTCTATTATATTATTACAATTCACTAGACCTTCTAATTAATTATGTTTGCCGGTACGTACGCATGTAATTACAAAACTAATGAATAAAATACAGATTGTCAAATACTTACAAGTATATCTGAAAGTAATCACAATAAAACATAAGAAACTTACCTAAAGTCACATTTCTGTACCATACAATCGGCTGACAAGCTCTCAAGTCTTTGCTGAGACAGCTTCGTCATGTTATGCAGCATCACGAGTCCGCCGCACCTCAAATCTTCTTTATCTAACGCCGTTATGTTAACGCCTTGCGCTATTAGAAGTTTCTCGCCGAATCTTGATCTGAAATCCGTTACTGTGTCGTTATCGTCCTGAAACAATGATTATGATGCTGTTAGTTAGAAGATATATGTTTAAATATGCAATGTTGTTTATACTACATGAAAAGAAAGTTGAAAATGCTGTTAAATGGTTTCACCTCATGGTGGTTGGAATACAAAGTTATCATTAAAATACATTAAATATTTATTGAATTACAAAAAAGTACAAACCCTTTCCATTTCTATGCCAAGCTGTTCTTTTGGTTCGCCCAAGTCATCGTGCACTTCTATCAAAAAGAAGGCTGCATCGTTAAACTCCTCGTCGTCATCCGTCACGTTTAGAAAACTAAAAATTTTTAATTTACTACACTTTTTACGGAAAAATTATATAAGTTTAAATCAAATTAATTTCTGATGAATTGTATTTTTAAAAAATCGAATAGAGCGTTTACCTGTTTTATGTTCTACACAGTACAATAATAAAATGACGATTGCTTTGTTTATGGAATAACATTACTACTTTATATGAAGCTACGAAACGTAATTAGTAACATCATATAATGGAAGGAATTAGACGAATTCTAATACAATGTTTACTTAAATCGGAAACGGAATACGGAACTAAAAAAGTGCTAAAATTTGATATTTCAAATAACATTTCAATGCCTAGTTGAGTGTACCTGTTATCTTATGGCAAATTCGTAGGCTCTAAGGAAGGCTTAGTAATTATTTAATGTTTGTAGTATTGTTTCAGACTGTTTACAAGACTATTAACGTGGTATAAACTTAAGATAAACTGACGTAGGCAATTTAATTTTAACCAGGAGCTACGGAATGATACAAAATATAGGAATGGAAAAAATATGAAATGCAGCACAGGATATTAAAGTAATCAAATCAAATTTTAAAATAAATACATAATTATTCAAAAATCGCTTTAACATTCAAGTCTTAGACACTGTTGTTTACCTACGCGATATTACCACATAGTTTGAACCCTGGTGAGTAAAGACGGTTAAAATATAAATATTTTTTTACATCTCATATTACTTTAACTAAAGGTAAATGGTATATCATATGTAAAAAATGTCCATTTTTATTATTTGCTTTGTCTTCTCCACCATAATCAGGCAGCAAAGTCAGTAATTCACAAAAATAAAAAAAGAAAGTAAAATTAGATGATGATCGATTGCCAACCTCACTGTACTAGACTGTACACATAAACTAGATCAGTCAGCAATATATTCAGTGAATTCTTATAAAAATATGCAAATTTTCATACCTGCTATTAGAAAGATTTGGTGGATAGATCTTATGTGATATGTGGAAGTCTAAATCATCTTTATCGTCTGACGGATCACTCGAAGGATTCTGCATCTGTGACAGCATACAGTGATCTACACATCGGTCGAGTACGAAATCCACTTGTTCATCTTCATCTGGACACTCTCTGCTGGGACAGGGGCTCCACCAAATCTAAATGGCGGTTATTTTGTTATATTGAAATAAAAGCGAAAGTAAATAAATAGTTATGTAAAATAAAAAATGATTTTAAAGACAATGAATAAAAAGTCGTGAACAGTCTTAACGGTTATTATAATATTAAAGCAAATATTTAATTACTTAATTGTTAAATCTAATAAATATCATTAGTTTAAATTCTATTAATTCTTCAGGTTATGTTTATTACCGTTTCTTAAAAAGCGGTTTACTAGCTCATAATCTAAGATTAACACATTATAGCTAGAGATATTTTATGTTGGTGGTGAATAAGCACAAAGTACTCGTAAATTCGTTTTCTTTTTAAATTCATAATCTTAATTATACAATAATGACTGTACGTAAAAATACTATTACAGTCTGAAATTCCAACTCTAATAAAAAATTCATAAACAATATTCATCGTAATCAATGTAAAGCTTTGACGGGAGGTTAATTTCTGAGACATTTTAAATATTAACTTTAAACTTTGCCTTAAATTCACTTTATTATTAGACGACAAGATACGCCCTGTAATAAGGTAGTTTGCCAAACTGTTCTTGCTTCCTAAACATTTTCAAATATTCAGGAAGAGGCGTTTTTATCAGTTGTCTCATAAGAACTTGATATGAGCTCATAGTCACTAATATGCATAAATTTAGCTTTATTCTCTTAACTAACGGAGACTCGCTATGACAAGACTGGTTAATCCGGATGAGGTCGATTTGCTCAAATTCTTAGAGGACAGGAGGTAAGTTTGTACTCGTTACTACGTAACTAGGGTCCTTCAGTGTTGATTTTGTAATAATTCATATATTAACTACTTTTGTGTCTATACAAGGAAGTATCCTCAGTTTGAAAATCAAGGATGGCAAAATAATAATTTGTTCCGGAATTATGTGACAACAGCGTAGCTAATGCTGCTTACATGTATATTCATAAGACACTAATTGTTTCATATTTATTCTGATATTCACGTACATCTCCAAGCCTAACCCGTAATTTTATTGAAATGAAAAACCGTAGCGTCAAATACCTCTACACTCCGTTTTATAGGATGTCGCATAACATAAGCTGATGGCATCACTCCCGGTGTCTCTTGGTGTGGGATTAAAAGCAACGAGTGGTGAAACGCTGCGTTTAGTATCAGAGCAGTGATAACTACAGGCTTATACTCCCCGAAGCGATCGACCAAAAATCCTAAAAACATAATTTTCGATATAATTTGAATATAAAGTGATATGCGCTTTTGCTCATCCAAAACTTACCAGTGATAGGTGGGCTTAGAAAAGTAGTGAAAGGTAAAGCCAAATACACAAAAGAAATCTCTGGCACAGTTAGTCCAATACTTTGCATATGAATAGTAAGGTACGGCAAGAGGGATGCCGTCGCCCCGTACATCACAAATAGAGTCACTTTCAACATGATGAGATTCGGATTGATCCGCAACCAGAGTATCATCCTCCGCCAGCATCCCGGCGTCTCCTCGCAGTCGTCGTCCATGTTGCTGTCGTCCTCGTACTTTTTTGGTATATCATCAAACGATTTCGCCATTGGCTATACGTATTCACATTTTCTTAACTAGGTTTCAGTGTTTATACGCGAGTTATATCTTATCGACTGACGCTCGGATCGCTGAGGTGATGTGACGATTATTTGTTTAGGTATTACGACTGCGACTCGAGTCGACGGCAGCGGGAAGCCAGGAAGGTCCCGTGCTCCCGAGCGACTGCGAAGCGGACGGGCAGGACGTCGCGGGACGCCAATTTACAAATAATAGCAAATTATCCTCGTTTAAGAAGTGTCACGGCGATTGGTGGGGATGCTAGTTAAATCGACTGGTGATCTGAAGACCTTGCGGGTAATAGCCGAGGTCGGGGCGCTCCTGGAACGGTCTTAGTCCCCGCGATGGCGCCCATCGCGAAATAACGTACTACTTCCTACCAATAGATACTGTAAGTTACTAATATTAAAACCCTAAATAATTTATATTTGATATGTTAGAGTAAATATCATTTTTTTAATAAATTACTTAAAAGCTTCAATTGAGGTGTAGATACATTCATGTGTATGTATAAATTCGTTTGTTAATAGTAAACTTCAAAAATGTTGTCTTTAATCTTAAAAACTACACTAAGGAAAAAAGACAAAGTTTTTTTACAAAACCTGCTTTCTAAAATACTGTTTGATGTTGTCATATTTTATTATAAAGTACTGCTTGACTTTTTCTAACTTTATCTAAAAAATCAGTACAAATATTTTGACCTTTACATGTTAAGTAATGTCACAGACCAATTAGGCCATTCGCTATAGTATACGACTTAGATAATTTTAAGCTCCCAACTTGCTTTAGCGGAAAACTAATTTAAAACTATACGTATCTAAATAATCACTCTACTTCCTACTGATGGATTCCCACATTCTTCATTAAATTAAATTACGCTCTGATATAATTCATAATAAGTGTTAAACTTCATTATAACATTTAGATATAATAATGTTAGATTAAACAAGAAATCTAAATGTATCTTTTACTAAAAGGTTTATAAAATATATATGTACACAATTATTTCGTAACTTTCATTCCAAGATACAAAAGGTAACCAATTTACGTTATATTAAAATACTGGTAATTTAGAAATGATATTTTTTTATACCGCCATCTTGCGTCAAGTAGCGTTAATACATCATTTAAATATTAAGTCCACAGATAAAATATAAATAATACACCTTTAAAAATATATCTTGACAGACTTGGCATCATGATTATATATTGTTCTATTTATAAATTTGTACACATCAGTCTTCCCAAAATAATAATTGCTATTATTGTAGTGATAGTAATTAAAATGTATTCGTAAGTTACTAGTTTATATTTATTGCCTATATTAAAACGCTTAGTTGAAAGAAAACACAACAACGTTTAAATATTAAATTTATTAAATATTCTTAAAAATGTTAAGTAAGTTTTGCAAATTGTAAATAACATATATCATTAGTACGATTTCATTTATTTTACCTTAATTTCTTGTGACATAAGTTTTTCTAAAATGGTGGCTCTATGCCTATTAGTAATAAAGTTTTATATTTAAAATAAATATTTACGTGAAATCAGTAACTATAATTAATAAATACTTAAATTTTTTAAACATACATCTTTTAAATTTGTTTATATAATATATAATTTTAATAATATAGTTTTACAATATTTAATTTTAATACAGCACGACATTAACGAGTTAAAGTTAAAAAATCACATAGCTAAAGTGACGACATCTATCGACACGATGTGTAGTTAAAAGAAAAGTAGGTCTCGATGTCTATAGTCTACTGCAAATTGTCAACCATAATGCATTGCGCATAAATGGCCGCCATGTTGCTGCCGTCTGAAAGATGTTCACATCTGTGTGTGTTTACTAATGAATTTTAAGGACTCTACTAGCTAAATTACTGTGTTTGTGAAATTGTGAGTGTACAATGGTTTTATTTTAGATATGTTTTAGTGTTTTAAAAGTCTATCAAATGTCTCTTAGGCCAATAAACAGTGAAATTTTCTTTAGGTAGTCATTCGAGTCGGACGGCATAATGGCTGACAATCTGATTCAAAAGCCACATAAAACTAGTGAAAAAAACAAGTATAACAACGTCGTTCATCGCACTACGAGTGAATCTATTCGACTGAACGAATCAGAGAAGGGAGTGACTCACCCGACGAGTCTTCAATCCGCCCATAACCCAAGGAAAATATCTTCCTTTCAGATTACCAGTGTGACTGTCGGCTCTCGGGTGAGCACTGATGCAGGCGACGACTCCGCTGACGATCTAGACGAATCTCATACCGACGACATCTCAAGGGTGACCGATATAGAGAATGAAACTCCGAGCTACTCAGAGGATACATTTTCGAAAGACGACGTTTTCTACAACGCGTCGAGTGCATCTTTAGGTTGTGCTCCTGTCATTCCGACGAGTTCGCAGTACGGGCTCGCGATCGTCGGACAGGACACCAACACTAACCAAATAGGAGCAGTGCCAAATAGTAATAACACTGAAGTGAATGACATGCACGTCAGTGTCACTAATGCCGGAACTGGCAGCATTATCAACCTTATAGGCAATTCGAAGCCACAAGAAGGAATGAAGGAGATACAAGAACATGTTAGAAATGAGCGCTTCAAAGTTGTTAAAATAGAAAGTACTGAGCCTTTCCGCCGTGGCAGGTGGATGTGTATGGACTATCTAGACCATACCACTACACAACAAAATGCTCCTATCACACTTAATAACAACTTGGATGTGACAGAAACTAACAACTTGCAGGCTCCAGACAGTGGAGTTGTGATGAATGATAATCAACATGATGATATGTGTAATGATCTGGGGAATAAAGGACCCAAGGATCAAGTGAATACAGTGCAGCAAATGGATCAAAATATTCAGAAGCAGTTTCCCATGGCTTCACCTGGACAATCTTTGACACAACCTATTAATATAGTGCAACAACAAATACCTGTGAATCAATCTGTGTCTGTTCAATCTCCACCTCTAGAAATGCCCCAACAAATGCCAAACCAAAATCAATTGCAATCTAACCAGCAAGTAGGACAGCAGCACCCACAGAGTATGACACACATCACTTTGCAAAATACACCACAAAGTCATGCCCAGCCCCCTCAACAACAGCAAGTGCAGCAAATTCCACAAAGCTTTCCGCAACATCAATTACAACAAGTGATTGCACAGTCGCAGGGTATGGCCATGCAACAGATACCCATGCACCAACAATTGCCACAGCAGATGCAACAGATTCCTAATCAGCAAATGCAACAAATGGGCCAACACTTGCCTCCCACTCAGCTCACCAATATGCAGATTCAGCAACAAATGCCTCAAATGCAGGGAATACCAAACCAAGGACAATTGACTCAAGTGCCCGGTCAGCAAGCACAGTTGCAACAAATTCAAATGCAACCCATTCAAGGCCAGCCCAATCCACAGCAAATTCATCAAATGCAACAAGCGCAGATTCCTAATATCGGACAAAGTCACCACTTGCAAGGTCAACAGACTATGGGACAGCAAGCTCAACTTCAGCATTTGTCTAGTCAGGCCCAAATACAAGCATTAAATCAACAAATGCCTAACCACATGCAACAAATGCAGATACCCACACAGTTGACTGCAACTAACCAGCAAATTTCTCAAATGCAAACCCAAATGCACCAGTTACCTTCACAGCCTCAACAATCAGTAGTTCCTGGAATACACCCTCAAATGCAACAGCAGGGAATAGGGGTCCCTCAGCCTCAGTACAACCAAACAGTAAATCAACAGCCTAATCAATCAATGATAAGTGCAACTTTACCATCATCGCAGCAGCCCATGGTCCAACAGCAGCATAGTGTTCCACAATATCATACCCAACAGTCTCAGATGACCCAGCAGGGGCAGACACTGCCTCAAGAGGTGCTCACTAGTATTGTAACATCACAGCAAGGTGCGACTCTCCCCAGTAACCTTCAGCCGATGGCCACTCAACCCCAAGGTTCTACATTGCCTGCGAATCTCCAAAGCTTAGGCGGCCAACAGCAGCAAACTGTGCACATGGCCCCTCAACAGGGTACTGTGCCACAAGGAAACATACAAATGATGACTGCCACCCCTCAAAGTATGCAGATGACTTTAGATAACCAAACCAATATGCAAATGCCGGCATCTGACCCCATATTCATGCAGCCAGGAAATGTTGGTCAACAAATACCTTCGCATATGACCCAGCCCCAGAATATGATGCAACAGCAGGCTCAGGGGCAGATGGGTGGGGTGCAATATGTTCCTAATCAGGCGGTGCCGCAGGTGTCGATGGCGCACCAGAACATTCCGATGTCGATGCAGCAGACAATGCCGGTTGGAATGGGAGGCGCGGTGCACGCCAACGTGGTGCAATCTCAGACGAACATGGCACTGGGCTACGGCGGTGTAGTGCCGGTCATGTCGCAGAGCAGCGTGGCGCCCGTCGAAGCCACGGTGTCCGGGACTAACTCGCCGGTGGTGTCCATGCCGGTCAACTCGACCGCGTACGCAAACGCGGCGGCGCCGGTCCATGACAGTCAGGGCTTTGGCAGCCCGGTTAGTGCGGTGGTGTCTCACGCTATCAGTAGCGCAGTGATTAACAATGTGAATGTGAATGCATGTGACAGTGGTGCTCCCGAGGTTGCCCAGGACGGCCTGCAGGTTGGCGACACCGGTGACGGAAAGGACGAGCCTGCTCCACCTCCTGAAGATGAAAGGTGAGTTTGTTGACTTGGTGCTTTGTTAAAATTTATCTTAAATAATCAATTTTTACATGATGGTAATATAAAGATAAGATAACCATGGATCTGATAACAAATATACTGTTTAATTTATTCTCCAAATTTCTATAATGTCTACTGTTTTAGTGATTGTTTATAAATTCATAGATCATTTTGACATATTTTTCAGTGGTTTTTTGAATATAATGCTATAAATTGACATAATTCACAAAGTCTTAAATCTTTTATTTGGAGTTGGAATTCATTTTCATTTAAGTTAGGAACATAGTTCAAGAATATATATGAAAAGTTTCTCTTTTATTGTCAGACATGACATCTTTTCTATACTAATAAAATAATCTTCAAAAGGTTGTTTGTTTGGTTGAATATATATTTCAGGAACTTTTGATTTTAATGGATGGAATAAGGAAGGCTAGACTGTAGCTATACTACATACACCATGTTAATAGTTTTGACAAAACCCACTATACCTGTGGTCAGAGTTACCTAAAGCATCAAGAAGGTGTCATTTACAATTTTTTTATCTATGGGGATGAAACTGAAACAGGATCTTAGTTACTATATGTAATATAATAACTTTACTTAGCACATATAATAGGTAACCAATACACCATGCGGAGACCTCCATGACATTAATGTGCCAAAACCTAAATTATATTCAATTGAAATTATTACCATTTACAATATCATAATCTTACTACATAAGTATAGGATAAACATTTTAAATAATAATTAATGTCCCTTTCCATATTTTATTTTTATTAATAATAATAAAAACTGACAATGTTTATGTATGTAGATATGAAATTGTGATGAATTGGGTTTTATTATCTTACTGCAAAGAAAAATATGTTATAATATCAATACCTTTCTTGATAAAATTTATATAATTAATATTAGTCTTCTACAATTTATTTCCATTTATTTCATTATTGAAATAGATATTTACATTTTTTTTTTTATAAATATTTGCCTATATAATAATCTTTTATTCTGTTCCTAAAAAATATATTAAAAGAATATTTATCAGTAAATTATTTTCTTATATTTCATAGTAGTTATCTATGTCTTATTGAAAAGTGCTAATAACCTTGTTATATTCCTTACTTATTTGGTAGTATTGTACATTTTAATGTAAATTCCGATTAACCTGGCAACAGTTTCCAATATTGGCTAAGTGGGCGAGTGTGTGTACATCTATTAGCAAAAATAACTCATCCGTAGACAATGGCGGTTGTTTTCTTTGCATTCGGCCGCGGCTCGAACTGCCGAGCGGAATCCGACGTCCCTTTGATGCTGTTTATTTGCGCTTCGTCCTGCGACATAAATAGGTGGTTGACACGCACAGTGCATGGTGCCCGCCGGTATGCCGGTGACTCACGCGCACCGCGTCCGACTTGGTGACCAGCTAACAAAAGTTACCGTTCTTTTTGTTTCGATATATTTTTATTGATTTTGAAGAGATGCTTCCGATCAACGATTATGTATTTCTTGATAACTAACTATTTGTATTTATTATGCTGATCGCTTATGGTATCGCCAGTATTCCCAGGGCGAAATCACAATGCATGAGCCACCGGCGCCGGTGCAACGTCACTGGCGTCAATGGTAATCGAGTCGAGAGCGGAAGGCCGTGGAACATGAGATTGCCATTCGCTTGTGATCGGCTAATATCAATCCGGCGTCCGCTTATTAGATCTGTTAGGTCTCACTAAAATTTTACAATTGAACGACAAATTGGTAATAAAAAAGTCTTAGATTAAATATTTTCAACGTGGAGAAACACATAACGCTGTGTAATATTTGCCCACAAGCCTACCTATACATTAAAATTCCACGAGTTTTTCTGATAGCCTATTGTCTAAATGTTTTCGAACTCATCATACGTAGAAGCGTCATCGTTTACAAGTCGAAAGAATATCGTTATTATATTATTGTTATCTGAGGAATTTATTATGTTGCTTTACTAAAATTATTATATTTATCAGATCTCTTTGAATTTTTAAGTACATTCAATAATGATGCTTAGAGAAATATAATCAATTTGAAAGATTCTCAGTAAATCGATGCAGTCTATTGGCGTGCTAATATTGGTGAAAGTTCCGAGATGCACAAAATACCGCATAGCTCAGTTCTCAGTATTGTCAAATAAAACGTTCACGACTTAACAACTTGTTAAATGATAGAATTTGTATATTTCTACCATTTGTGAAATTTGTCTAAAATCGCAAATTGAAAAATGACATCTCATTTAGATACTGTTGTATTGAAAAGATATGAGAGAATGTGAAATTATTACTTGTCTCGAAAATTAGAATTCGCTTCATAGATACGGTCCGCTACAGTTTTTGTGTATATTACGTAAGATAACAAATTCGACGCCGCAACCTTTTTGACGTCACTACTTTGTAGATAGACAATACGGTGTTCGGGTAATCTCGTAATTTGTAAATGTATACTAAATACTGTTGATATGCGCTCAGGGATATGTATGATGAATGAATTGTAAGACATTTTATACGCAATATGTGAACGTCCATTTTATGTTTTGTGTAGAATCATAAGTGATGAATATATAAAATATAAACTTACGTAGTATATTGCAGTAATTTTTACGCCGTCGTAGTCGTCTTCCACAGTGAACAATGTTTTGGTGTTGGGATAATACTTTATCTGAGCTTTTTTGCTTAATTTGATGATTTATAGGAGTAGGCAGAGGGAACTTAATAAACAGTGATACATCACTGCATTCCTTATATTAATATTTATTTATTTTTTATTTTTAGCTTTGCTTAGCTTTTGGTAGGCGTAAACGCGTAAAGCAGGCGCGGGTTGAAATCCGCGACGTTACAACTTTTATACGTTTTGATTTTTTCCTAAGTGTGTTTAATACTTTTAAAATATTGAACACAATAATTCATTATCCCGATTGAGTATTAAACCCACAACCATCATACTGACAGGCATGATTAATAAAGAAACCAGATTAGATACCTATTGATGTTAGACTAGTGCTCTCTTACAAACTGTATAAGATTCACAAAGACCAGAATAAAACTGTATGACTGAGTAGCTACTAAAGGAGGATTAGTGAGTTATTATAAAATAAAAACAGCAGAAGCAGAAACCCTGTCAAATAAGTCCCAAGCAACCACAACGAGCGCGAAATGCACGAAGAGAATGATGACTTTGCGTGTAGATATGCATGTATAAATCAAGTGCTCTTTGGTTTTACGTGTATGACCAAAGATGGTCCAATTATATTGTGTGCATGTTATTTTTTTTTAAAGATACCCCTCATTGAGTAAGACGGTGAAATATTAAGTATATTAGAGACGTTATTAATCGTGTCATTAATCATCCCCCCCCCCACAAATTAGAGATGAGAGAACTATTCGTAATGTATTAAATCATTGGTGCTTATTTTTTTCTTTCATTTTAGTAATATGGTAAAATAGTTATTATTGATGGATGTTCACATAGCTCACCTAAAAAAATGTATTCCGTTTTAATATAAATAAATAAAAATGTAGCCAGACGGAGTCTAGTGTTGGTACACTTCCTCCCCACTAAATTGCTTATGTAGCTATAAATTCCTATAGAATTTCATCATCATCGTTATCCATTTTTCGGAACTAATTATTTATCTATATTTATATTCGTAAATTGAATTTCTTTGTTACTGGCTTAATTAAATTTAGCGATAATTGTAATTTATTGCACTCATTAATTACTCATTCTTATTTATTTCGAACGAATCTGTATATTATCATTTTAGATACAAAAAATACCTACTTATCTCAAACAAACGAGTTCTTTGTTGCAATGTTAATAGCGAAACATGGATTTTTCAAAAATCCTATGTTACTTAACGACTTCAAGAAAAGTTGTTGGACTTGGAATATTTGAGCATCTTTAATTTGATTCGATTGATCTAATTGCAAGTGCACATACACTTTGTATGTTTGTCCACAAAAATAATTACTCGAAAACTATAAGTCATGTCGAGATTATCCTTTTTAATTTCAATGTAATTGGTATGTTACTTAATAAATAGTACCATCAATGCAGTGGTTCCGGCACCCTTTTCTCTAGATACTTATGAAATTGGAACATATTTGAAATCTGTTTATTTATTTTTAATTAGATACCTTTGTTTACGAGATAAACGTTTTACAGCAAAGCGCATTAAAACAATATACGTTTCACATTTTAGAGGAAACAACTTGGCATAGGTCGATGAGCTGCAGGATATTGTGCATTCCGTACATATTTTAACCACTAATTACTCGTTAGTCTCGACCTTCTTGCGCTCTTATTTACAAATACTTTGTTTTATTGTTATTATTTATTTATGTTATATACTGTTAGGGTATTAATTCAATTATAAATGAAAATTATCATAGTAACTGAACGACTGTATAGAATCATGATTCAGTGACTTCATTTTTCCCCATGAAATAAATACACAGTGTAAATCGACTTCATTGCTAATTATTGAAACTTGGACAAGATGTGAAAGCTAAATCTAAAAATCTACTAATAGCTCAGCATTTTGTTTTGTTTTTCCGCATGACATAATTTTCCATTGACTATAGACTAATATAGCAGGTGAGTGTCAAAACTCACAGTTATCTATCAAACGTGGTTGTGTTATGTTCCAATAGATCGATATCTCGGTTCGTTAACTGATAATGTAAATCAATTATTTATCAGCCATTATCCCTATCAATTAGGTATCTTTATTTTTACTTCCAACACAAGTGTTCAATAGTATGTGGTCAGTTTTATAATTGTTTTAGTTTCTGCTTATGAACATTTCACCATTTTGTTTTTTTGTTAAGTTCTTATACCTGTAGATTTATGCGTAATACCTATTTTTGAGTAATCGTTAACATTCCAGATAGGAATTAGTTTAAAAAAATGGATTGAAACATCGATATTAAATATCAATTGTATCTTACTACAACATACATTTTTGTCTTAAAAAATACACTAAAATAACAAAAATGTATTTTTTAAAGTTAGAATGAAAAATTTTAATTAATTTTATTTTAAACTGTTATTTTAATTAACGCTCCTATTAGTCTGTGAAGATTTCATTTCCTGCTTTCCGTGTACATACCTATATAAAAACGAGAGAGGCTGGCAATTTTAAACTGGATATTTACCGCTATATTAGAACAAATTTAACAGAAATAATTTGATGCATACGCTATACATAAATGCAACATTTCTTATTTTTCAAATATTGCTTATATTATTAATTTTGTGTCGTCTAAGAAACGTGTGTGTTTATATTATATTCCTTCTACAAGTAAGTAAAACATTTATAAATAAACGTTCATTTACTATAACCATAAAAATAGCCTTCTAAGTTTACACAATAACGTAATACATGTTATCAATACACAACACTTACGCCAAGAATATTACTGAAGGTTCATGCGGTTATAATGAGAATAAAAGGAGCATTGGGAACTGCTATGTATTGTATTGACCTCTGCATAAATGATATTTCTAATAATATCCTTTATCTCCGTTTATGTTTCGATTCTCATACAGTGGGGTTTCATGTGTATCTTATTCTTGGTTTTGTTTAATGTTTTTAGTAGTTTATTAATTCCAATTATATTTTGAACGGTTTTTTATCGTTTTTATATTGTTAGTCGTTGTTTTATATTGTTAGTATTTAAACATTTAGTCTACAGCCTTAAGTTCTGGCTTAATCACAAAATAATCACTTCGAAATCTTATAAAATTGAAAATGAAAAATATAAGTAGGTACCAAGAATATTTGCAACGAATAGAAAATGCATTGTGGTCGATGTAAAGCATAATATAGTAAAGTGGAAAGCGTAGGTGGTTGATAAGCTGCGGACGCAGTCCAGTTCTAGTTTTATATCGGTGTATAGAAATTTATGCGATTGAAAAGTACACGTCTGGTGCATTATAACATTGAGAGAAATTCACAACTGCCTATTCCGGATATCTCCGGGGCCTTTTGTCATTCTCCGCCGTCATTTATTATGTCTTCGAGTGACGTTGAAGGCAAGAATGACGTTCGTGTATTAAATGACGTACGTATGGTGCTGCCGTATCAGATGGGGCATCTACTTGCAATTCAAGCGTCGCCAGAACGAATCGACTGCCGCCTGCGCTTACCGGAAACAACCTAAAAATGGCAAACTGCCAGTCGTAATGAATGCATCTTTTCAGTATTCAGTAAATTATAATTTCAACAAATTTAAATGAAGCTTACAACGAATTAATTAATTAATGTATTCATTTTCGCTTATCTCATTGCTCTGCTCAGTTATTCATATACCTATATTATTAATATTACTTGTAGATAGATTAATAAAGATAAAACTAAGATATTTTTATATATATTTTATATAAATAATAATGGATAATACACAGACCAAATGGTGTTCTGTGTACCTACTTACCTGAGATCACTGCAAATTCGTAGCTCGCTCGTGCACTCAACGTTTGTGCTGCGGCAATATTGAAATGACCCAGTAGTTCGAAACCGAGCTTGCTTTCCCGTCGAGCGAAGTTCATTGGCACCAGTTGGTATTCTCATTCATAGCCTCGCACTCTGGACAAAACTAATTCTTATAGAAAGAAAGTGAGTGTCGGTTTCGCTATCGATGCCTATTTTTTGCGACCATTGTGCGGCACTTACATAAAAATAAAGATAGCTGTAGGCAAAGTAGTTACGTAGGCGATAATATGTAGCGATAGTGGGTATGTCCGAAAACCTTTTATGAATCTCTGTTTGTATTTTGACATGGTTTGCATTAGGATGATAAGGTTTTTGGCAGTTGTGGCATCATCGAAAGTTATTGGATTATTCGTTATTGGTTTTCACCAGACTTTTGTATGAATATGTTTTTTATAGAAATTACTAAAATATTTCATTATTACTTTCTTATTTACAAATTTAACTTATATAATGTCACAAAATTTTGTGACTAGGGAACGATAATAAATTTACAACTGTAGGAAATTTCTGCGTGAACTTAGGAGTGACATATTTGAGTTTTGCAATAAACATTTAAAAAAAAATTGGGCCTAAGATATCTTATCCGTTTCTATATAAACAATTTACGGCACGCACTAATAAAATTTATTAAATAACGCAATTAAATATTTAAATTTTTAATTAACGTTCAGTTACATTAACCCACCCAACTCTTATCAAGTACAGTTAGTTACTAAGTGAATATATATTATATTACACAAAAGTCTCTTTCATTTGAAACGTATGATGTGTAATTTCTTTTTAAAATAAGCAGATGTTAAGCATCTGTGTATCCAGCCTTATTGATCAGATTGCGCACCTTGTTATACCACTCAGATGTGGTTGGACGAGATCTGCGCCTATTTGCAATCAATGAAAATTTACATATATATATCGTGGAGTACCAAGCGGATGCCACTCCGGTAGAGTGCATGTAAAATATGTCCCAAATGCGCATTTAATTACAATTAAGTTGATTTTGTTTTTATTATGTATGATATGTTCCAGTTGAGCGTACTGGCATAGTAGCGGCACAAGCATGTGACTTTAAACACGACAGGCTGTGGGTTCGAGTTCCATTCGAACAAATGAAGTATTTAATATTTTCATTTCCTCGAGATGGTAACGACTCTCTAATCAACTCAACAATGCCTCCATAATTCGGTGCGAAGTGGGGAACGGTGGAGAACTTAACACTGGATTCTATCCTATGCCTAGCCTGCTATGCAGCGTGAAGTTGCAAAAAAAATTAGGTAAGGCCAAGCCTGTTGGCCAATAATCTTGCGGGATCATCTGTATCTGAATTCAATCTAAGTTATAGCATTATTAATATAACTCATTTATAGAACATGTAAGTGTACATAGTAACTCCGACCGCACATTAGGTTACATGGAGGCAAATTACTTGATGTGATATAGGCTTCCTCGATAAATTTCCAATACGAAAATATTTTTTGGTTCAGGTAGTCGATCTAACTAACTTTTCAAATTTATGATTTTAGTATACCAGTATGGATATTATACAACATAAAATTACAATATATACAAACTAGAATAATTAAGTCTTAATTAATATTTGTTGATGGTAAACTTTATATCGATTGCATAAACTTACACAAATAAACCAAGGTCGCGGTATCGCACCAGGTGGTACCACGCAAATCCGTTGCTCGTTTTTGGTACGTTGGCTCATATTTGAAATTATTGATTATTTATTAGCGCTAACAATGTAAATAAAATGAAGTTCGTAAAGCATTTTTTTTTGTGTCAGTGTCAAAAATTTGGAGTGATACAGTTTGGTGACAAATCACTATGTTTAACGATAGTATTAGACTGTTTATTTTGTACTCACTATATTAATCTATTAACCATCCTAATAATGATTCATATTTTTAATATTCGATAAGACTTTGACATTTTCAACCTTTAGTCTTCGTTTTGAAATGTATCAAAAATTATTTTCAATATCTAAATTTATTTTCTTATCTTTATCATAAAACATTTCCAGTAACTACATCTATCCGCATGTCAAACATTTACATCGAGAAACATAAACATGACTTTTACGCTAGTATTCTATGTTGACGATAGTTCTAAAAATACATAACAAGTAATTTTCTTACCCGCCAAAGAATGCGATACGGAATATATAAAATGGATTGGCGCTGATGCGAGTGCAATAAAGCTTAGACGCTCATAAAACATTTACCTACCCGTTGATATATTGGTAGTTTTTACAAAAAAGGATCTTGAAATATTTATATATTATTATTTCTTATAGTTTAAACTTTCTTAGATTATTCTCCAGTGGAGTGGGCTAATATATTTCTTATGAAAAAAAAATGTTAATATTGTTTTTTTTTATCTATTCTACAATTTAAACTCGAACTTCTAAAGCTTTACACGTTTTTAGATGATGTGTCGTGCGTGCGTTTGTAAAATCGAGAATAATCATTGTTCTAATTTGATAATATTTGCGCTTTGTTATATGTGGGTAAAATTATATAAAAATAAATATATCAAATAATGTATCTTATTAATACACGAATAATATTAGTTTGCTGGCTGTGATCTGGGAAAAATATTAAATAGCAAATGCTTTCCCAGAACTTCGATCCAATTTCTGACTCAGTACATTACAATTCAAGTTTTAATATATTGCTTCCAGAAACTCCAATACCGTCTTCCAAAAAAATATTTTATTATTATGTGTATGCAATTTATTGCTTTATTTACTATTAAATTTTAACTGGTCACTGGAGGGAATGAATTATTGCCATTATGACGCTCAAAGACAATGTGCGGCGTTGAATTCCGCCGTGTCTGGTTCCCTTTTTCTATCATGTTATGTTTTATATATGGCGAATAATGGCTAAATGGCTAAATTCTCTCTCTTCTGTAATAAGAACTCTTTAATAATATTTTTTCACATTTTGTATCGTTATGAGATATGTATTTTCTTGGACGTTATAGTATCTCATTATCAGACTAAAATCTGAAATGGAAATTGTGTTTTGAAAATTTTATGCTGAAAATTAATAAAGAATAAAAAAAACTTTTTATATAACATTTCTATATACTTAATGGAAAATATTAGTTGAGATTGTTTTGCAGTAGATACTATTAGAAAAAACTATACATAGATATATCATAATTCATACCTACTGTAAAAACAAATACAACATTTCGCCAATACCGGATCTCGTACTAATGTAAAAGTGAAACAAAAAAAAAAAATACAGATTCACTCTCACCGGCCTCTTTTGTTCTTCATAGTGCAAAATCAACTGTAATTTCCTGACCGAATTTTTTTATCTCGCCTCTCGATGTATGGCTGACGGGTCATTTATCTTGGATTTATATTTTTTACTTACATCAGTATTCGTAAACATTAGAGATACGTTAGGCGGTAATAGAAATTTTATTCTTCGCTCTGGTGACAAGGCAAAGCGAGGTGTTGACTTCAGTCTTCTCTTCTTTTAATGGGTTTCGCTCCATCCTGAGGAGGCTTAATAGTGTATAATATACGTATGAAAGTCTTTGAATTCGGCTATCCTAATAATTTATCGGAATAATCCGTAAAGCACCAATTAAATATGCAGTTATAATATAATGAATGAATCATAAACGGATTTATCAACGGCCAGTTATGTAAAGTGCAATATCAATTATAGTTGTACACGGTACAACACGTTCCGCAACTGCAGGGCGGGTCTCGTGAACTGTGCCGGTCGTTGCCCTCTCAGCCGAATCTACTTTCTAATGGGATTAAAGTTTTCTTACTTAAGACGCGACTCGGACCTTAACTGAGGTACAATTGTGTACACTGTTGTTTTTTTTTTTGTTAACGTCCCGCTATATCCCGCAAACAGCAAGGTAGGCAGGGAAGACCCATTTTCCCTCGAATTCTGGAGACATTGGGTGTTGAAGAGCGGAATTAATCGCCGCGCTTTGCATCGACACCAGAACGAAGAAACTAAAATAATAAATGTTTAATTTCCTCGATTGGGGATCGAACTCATAAACTGCGCCACGACAGGCCGCTATACTGCTATCCTACACAATTTTCTCCCATACATAACTGTCTACTAAACGTTTCACGTAATTAATAGAATAAATCCAACAAACGTGCAATACTTCAGCATCATCGCTCAATAATTGGATAGCTTTACAGTACATGTGCAATTATACTCTCGTAAAGCTAGAGATCGAACCGGCGAACGCGCTTTCACTGGCTTGTCGATCTCGTCAAACTGCAACTGAAACACTTCAGCCGTGCCGTTAGGTTAAGATTCGAATTCGTGTAGCAAAACTTCCTTTTCCTCTCTCCTCCCCAGTCCGTGTCGCGCGGGGAGTTATTCATGAAATGCCTTATGGACACTTCGCTTATCTAAATAGCTGTTTCACATTATGTGTTTTCCTCTATTGATACTTATAATTTTACACTAATAGTGTATAGTGCTAAGTGTATAATAAATTATGATTGAAATTCTTGTCTAATTTTAAAGCTAATACAAGTAGTGCATAGTAAAATGCACTGTATGTGACGCACAAATATTCTGTTATAATCAATAAATCAAAGTCAATTTAACTTGTAATGCCTTTAATTTTAATATGTTTTGATAAATTACATTTAACTTCACAAATACAAGCATATCTATTGTAGATTATTTTCATTACAAAGTATTATATGTATATTATTATTGGCTTTTACCTACGGCTTCGCTGGTGTGGTTAAATAGGAGATTAGTGAATAACATGTGACATATTCAGTAAGATGAAATAAAGCCTTGTAGACTTTTTTTAATAGATATGTACTATTCAATACAAAAATATTTTTTCAATTCGAACCAATAGTCCCTGAGATAAGTTCGTTCAACTACATACACATTATAATATTAGGTATAGAGTATAGATAGTATAAATTTAACATATTACCGAAACTTATTTAGAAATTTCTAAGTTTATGTAATTTCATACACTAATATAACTAGCATAAGTTTGTGATGCGATAAACGCGACTGATGGAGATAGATTCGATCCCCAGTCGAGGAAATGAAATATTTATTTAAATTGATATTTTCATTACTTCGCTCTGGTGTCGAGGCTAAGCGCGGCGTTAAGTTCCTTCATTCAACACGCAATGCCTCCTGAATTCAACGGAAAATAGCGGAGTGTCTTAACACTACAACCAGGCAGTTCCCTCTGCCTACCCTGCTTTGCGCGGCATACAGCGTGAAGCTGATTATGTTTACAGTAGCTCCATCATGTTATTGTGACAGGTCCAAATCGAACTCTTCCGGCGCCTCCAATGCCGTATCTGTTAAACGTTCGACGTATTCGTATTTATCACAACGCTCGAAATAGTCCTTATCAGCGCCGCTCTGAGGTCAGTGGGCGCTACGTTGACACAAGCGATAGTAAAGGGCTACTGTACACTGACTGACAGGATGTTAATGTAAACATATTATGTCAAGCAGTGTTTCAATTCCTTATATAGACTTTTTTTTATAATATGTCGTCCTCATAAGCATGAGCGGTCATGACCAACAATTGGCAGAAGCCGTTCTTAATATTTAGTTGTGCTGACACCGGAATGTAGTTCATGATGAATCATTTAGTATAGGCGTTCATAATGATGATTTGTCATAACCACTTTCTATATTTTTTCTGGTGTGTCTTTCGAGACACAAGTAAAAGTATTGCCATTTTTTTGGCTTCACGCTGTATCCCGCATGTAGGCAAGGCAGCCTAGCCGTTCTCCACTTTCTTTCACTTAGCGCCGCGATTTGTCTTGACACCAGAACAAAGAAATGAAAATATTAAATATTTAATTTCCAATTAAAATAAAATTTGAAAATATTTAATATTTAATTTCTAATTAAAAATTTAAGGGCCTAATGAACCCACAGCCTGTCGCGGATATAGTCACACGCTTGTACTGCGTGACGATTGGCCTTGAGTTTTTCTACTTAAAATTTATAATTTGGTCATCTCCGTGTATGAAAACCCCTAACAGTTCTGATTAAAATCCTAGTTTCTGCGTAGTAGTTTTCATTTCATAACAACGTTATCTTTTTGACATCGCTCGTAAAAGGCGTTGAATGGACTTTATTATTATTATGGAAAATCATTTTCATTCACATTTACAATCATTTACAATACATTAACTTTCTTATGAATATCATTTTAAAATATATGTGCGTATTAAAATATCTCTGTCTATTGAAACATCAGAGCCCAGTCAGGCACATGCGTGTGACTGTTAACGCGACAGGTTCGATTCCCACTCGAGAAAATGAAATATTAGTATTTTCATTTCTTCGCTCTAATGTTGAGACAAACCGCGGCGTCAGGTCAGCCACTTCACATACAATGCGTCCTGAATTTGGTGGAAAATGGAGAATGAATTTTATATATTACAACACTAGTTCCGTATGCCTACTCTAACGTGACGCTAATATGAGTAGTTACTTTTTTTGCTACTTTGAGTAAGCTTAGCCTTAAAATTTAAATTCAATACATAAAACATCATTACATGTTAATTATTTATTGGTTTTGTAAACGCATACAATATTGAATGCCGCTCTCAGTGGGTGCGGAAAAAAACAATAAATAACTCGAGTGTGCTCTCAGCGTATGCCCTCAAATGATTTAATGCAGACAGGCCTACCGCCGGCTCCGGACAGACACTGTTCTTTGTTGTGTTAAACTTGACTAAACAAATTTGTATAAGAAAATACTGAAATAATAATGCTATGTGTACTTTTTAAACAATTGACAGTAACTAGCCGTGTTGATTGGTAAACATGAATACTGTGAAGGATTCTTTTCTGTATTTGCTGTTGGCCTTGCCTTCTTTTATAAATTATTTTGTATCGAAAATCATTTCTTAAGCTTCACCTGTATTCCACATATACAAGACTAGACATAGGGAACCTAGTGTGAAGACACTCAGTTCCCCACTTTGCGCGTAGTTCTGGAGACATTGCATGCATCGACTCCAGAGCGGGCGAAATGAACATAATAAATATTTCATTCCCTCGAGTGGGAATCGAACCCACAACCACACCTGTCGCGTTTACAGTCACACGCTTCTAAATATATAAATGCCCTGCGCCACGGCTGGCGGATTGAAAATTAAATGGTTTTCTAAAATAGAATTAAATAGATATATTTTCTAGACTGTACTAGCAAAAAGTGTTCCGAAAGGTGGCATGAAAGATACGCCCTTAGTTCCTATTATCAACTGGGTAATGATCACTGACGTAAATATGTATTCTGCTTCATTCTAAACGATGTGCTTCTTCTGTCAAGTTAAAACTAGTTCTAGTAGACGCTGCATGTGATATTTTGATACGTTCAGGTACATACATTCATCAACATTTTCATTTTATTTTTTGTAGCAAAAATTACATTTTGAAAATATTAATTTTGTCTTAAATGGTATTATTATTCTTGTTATTAATTAAAATTCGTTATTCTACTACATATATATTAAATGTATCTCCTGGTGATAAACAACATTTTATAATGATATGTTACAGTTACCACTTTCAATTTTGTATCGCATTATTTATTATGCCGCTTGCGCTTTCTATTTTGAAATTTTACCACCGCTTATCAAAGTTTGGCTTGTGATCAGCTATTACATAAAACTAGTCAGATTTTGTATGCCTTATACAATAGATATTTTTTTTTAACTTCACGCTGTATTTCCCACACAGCAGGGCAGGCAGAGGGATCCTGGGAACCTAGTGTTAAAACACTTTATTCCCATTAAGTAACTTCTGGGGGCATTACGTGTTGAGTGTTTTTTTGAGAACCACGCTGTATTTTGTAAACAGCAGGGAAGACAGAGGGATGCTGGGAACCTAGTGTTAAAACACTCTGTTCATGTTAAGATACTTCGGTTCCAACCTTTCCGACAAGATTTCTGGGGGCATTACGTGTGACGGAACCCAACGCCACGCCTTGATTTGTTACTAAAGCGAGGAAATGGAAATATCAAATATTTAATTTAAAACTTTGTATATAGAAATATTATAGAATATAAATATATCTAAAATCCGGTATCATATTGTAGTAGAACAAGTTTGGAAGCAATTTTCTCAATTCTCAATAAAATGACAATCGCAATACGATATTTCATCTCGTCTTGGTCTCTTGTGGATAATTTACAAAAGATACTTCAAAAATAATATTTAATTGTACCATTGCATACATTAAAGTATGAAATATAATTTAGCTATTGTATAATTTTATTAATTAAGTTTATTAATTAAGTTTATTATATTTAAGCGTTCTGACCTGTCTTAATTAGTAAACTAGGTATTAACTTCGCTCCAATAAAATACAAAATGTAGGTGTGATCAGGAATCTAAAAGAGCTAGTGACACGCAAGTGATTATTCCTCGAAATACACCCGTGACCTTCTAGAGGTCGTCCCTGTCTATCCGCACTCGTTAGGCGATAAAGTAATTTCTGAATGGATTAGACCGATTAAAAATCACCATTGGCTCTGTGCCAGACCTATCTGTATAAACATTGCGAATTTAAAGAAAATGTCGTTACGTCAGCGGACCAATATTACGTCTTATGTCTGAAGGAATTTCGGTCTTGTAAATAAAATGGATTTTAAAATACCTATTAATATTTTTATAGAAGTACCGAGTACGTACTGAATAAATGTTTTTAATTTACTATGTGCGGTAACCAAAAAATCCAAAAAATTAGTATACGCCAACTAATTTTGTGGATTTTTTGATTACCGCACATAGTAAATTGAAAGTTATTACTCGAATTACTTATAATTTACTTGTCCCCCATAAGATGTAAAATGGAATTACACGTTGTATTCCGTTCTCATAAGAATTTCCAGAAATCCTCTTTTAGTACTCCCATTATTCACATTCCTCAACCTACGTACATGCCAATATTCAACTTCCTAACTCAGGGAAGTCTCGTCAGGTCATTGAACACTAAAGCCTTTATAAAATAAGTTAAAAGGTAACCACTTGATATTCCACAATTTTAATAGAGAAATTTAATTTAATTTCATAAAAGTTGCTTTTAGCTGCGTTATGTTGCGGAAAACTATTTTAAAAACACATACTAGGTATAGCACTAAAATTAATGATGTTGAATAATATACAACATTTCCTGCAAAGCTCTCTTGCCTTTGAGCTAAATGTGCACCTGAAATACATACATACATATGCCAACAACTTCCACTTTCCAATATTGTTACCTCAAGGCGGCCTGGCCGAGATCTACGTCGTTAACTGGCTAACGATGAAAGACTGCATAGCGTGCCTGCAGTTGGCTATTATATTGAAATTAACGATCCGAGTTCCTACTTCTTAAGTTTCAAATATCCAGTGCTATCGCATGTCATTTTTGTTGCGTAGAGATTTACATCTCAGTTTGTAACATAGTATTAGATACAGTTGTAAGAAATGTTCTAAATGATTGTGTAAACTATTATTGTAATACTGATATGTAAAATTGGCAGCGTATTAAGGCCGTCGTGACGCAGGGCTACAGGCGCGCAACTGTAAACGCGACCGTTAAGGGTTCGATGTCCAATCGTGGAAATTAAATATTTAATATTTTCATTTCGTGGCAAATAGGTGGCGTTGAGTCCCACCAATCAACACGCAATCCCTTAAGAATTCGTAAGAAATTCGGAAAGTGCGGAACGGAATGTCTTAACAATGGCTCCTAGGTTTCCTCTGCCTATACATATGTGAGGCCGGGTAAAATTTATTATAGTGACGCCTTTGATGTGTATAAAGAATGTGTATGTAATAGTTGTGGGTTCGATCTTTCTATTTTAATTTTAAAATCGTTATATTTCAAAATATTTCCTTTCTTTGATAGTTATTAGCGACGTCGATAGCGACACAAGTTTTCAAGAATGAGCTACTGTGGAGTTCCTTCTCTATTGGAAGTTGAAACTGATAGTAAATTGAGGACGGAGAAAAATCATAATAAGCTCAAATCACGTCTAAATCTAATCAACTTATTCAAAATCTTATATTAATTATCTATACATATAACATATACAGGCATAATAAACAATAATAAAGACACTCCTCGCTATTTGAAACATTAAAGTAAAACCGGGAGTGGTGAATTATGTTAGTAGTAGCACATAGAAACAGCGTTCGTTGACCCCTCGCTAACAAAGAAGCTCTGGAATATTCTGTTACCATTTCTGGAAACATATACAGTTCGCCCACCACAGCCTACAGGGGTACGCTGTTGATCATTACTCATTGGGGCCGTGCTGTGACTAAGATATCTACATTTGTATAAGCAATTATTTTAGTGGATGCACGCCTGAGACCTTTAGTATAAAAAGGTATCAAATTACTATAAAAACATTTGTACAACATTATAGTTTATTTAAAAAAAAAACATTAATTAGTTTCACGCTGTATCCCGCAGACAGCCTGTCAGACAGAGGGAATCTAGTGTTAAGATACACCGTTTCCCACTTTCCGCCGAAATCTGGAGACATTGCATGTTCAGTGGCGACATCAGAGCGAAGAAATGAGAATATAAATTTAAATAAATATTTAATTTCCTCGACTGGGGATCGAACCCACACCCAGCCCGCGTTTTCAGTAGATAACACTTTGTGCCCATGCGCCACGACTGGCCTCAGTATAGTTTATTTAATAATAATTAATTGGATTTTTTAATACATTAATACACCTATCGAAGCTGCACATGCTTCCTCCTCAAGATAGAGTTTAAAAATGTATTAAATTCATCAATCACGAATAAGTCAAGACAGTGATGCTAGGCACAAAGCTCCGTCGGCTCTCACAAAAGCTGTCATGGGTTTATAAATAGTTAGAATATCTCGGCGTGGGCTCCGGTGCTAGTGTACCTAGTGGCATCGTTATTTTTTAAAGCCTGTTTTATTTATGATCGTTTATATAGGATGGCTCGGAATTGATGTAGGTATAAATTCTGGGAAAATAATACTAATAAATTTAATTTTTTTTTATCTACAAGTATAAATTCAAAAAGTATTTTAATATGAAACATCTGCAAATAAAGGCAGCGACTTGAATATTTATAATATTAATTAGTCAGTCCTACTTGTTGTATTATAATATGAATACACGCGAAGGCGCCAGAGACAGGTGGCGTCCTGTTGTACGTTGACTTCGCGGCCTTGGCGTCCACTCGTCTCAATGGCATACCATACCGCGTCACTTTATGTTTTTTCCTCAAGGCCGGTTACGTTAAACTGCCATGGGCTTAACATGGTTTTTGTTTGAAATTGTGTGAAATGTAGCTACCTATTAAATCGATTTATGTTTGGTATTTTTTATTTAATAAACTGCGACGAGAAGAAACATTCATTATATATTTTTTTTCAATAGATAACTTCTTGTGTTAATAAAAGTGTATATCAAAAGTTCTATTACAATGGTGAGAGCTGAACTTTAATTTTGAAACATGATCACATTTAACAAGTGAACGAACTGACTTCAAAACCCACTGCTCCAATTGGCTAGTTGGTGGAATGACGTCATTCATGTCTGCGCCCCGTCTACGTCGCTCTACTTCCCGGAAACGTATACCACACTGCCTTCCTGCTATACTATCAAATGTAGATACTTATAAAACCCATATCACCCCAACGAATAATGAGGCCACCGGGGCGTAGCGGGATAATGTACCCAGCTACTGGCTGTAAATGCGACGGCTGCGGATTTGGTTCCCACTCGAGTGAGTAAATTTATTTTCTCGCTCTGCTGAATTTGGTTGTTGAGTGGCGAAGTAAAACGGCGTTTAGTTTCGCCACCCAACACGCGAAAAATTGGGCGGAAAGTCAGGAACGGAGTGTCTTATCACATTACCTCTGCTTACCCCGCTTTATGCGCGATAGAGCGTTTAGCTAAACAAGAATGAATAACCCGTCAACCGAAATGAGCACGAGAGAAATTAAACCACACCACATTAGGGCACTAATATAGTTCTTTCTCGTTGACGTCACCGACGCCTGTCACTCGACCGCCATTGTTCCTGACAGCGCAGTAAGTAAGTCACTTACTACGAATCTAACTGTGATTTTGATGAATGAGTTTCACTCTTTATGTCAATGAACTTTGATCTGGTTCCATTCGATGTGGGTGGAAATGAGTGAAGATATGTATATTTAGTTACGTTATTACAGCCGGTTACGATCTGTTGAGCTTAAAATGTATGAAAGTGTGCACTTGAAAGATATACTCTAATTTACTGTAACGTTCATTTTTACAAAATTATACACTTTTTAGATGTGCCTGAAACGAATATATTAGTCATTTAGGCTAATATACTTGGACTGGTTAAGTTTAATTTTTATAAATAGTGTTACACGTGCACACTAGTTTATATGAAAAATAATAAAAGTATATAACTGTTTTATATTTAATTTATTAAAATACTTAAAAAAAACTACGAAAAGTGAATAAAAACGTTTCTTGTATGATGTTTAATGATTTGTAAATATCTTGATGATTTTAAACATAAACAACTTAATTGCTAACAAAAATGAGCTAATATAAGGTCGAGCTTATCATTCGCAAAACACTTGTAACCAGGAAGCGGTGTACCGTTTACCTCACGTTACTGTGTATTGTCCGGCGGGTGAGGTTATGCATTATAATTCACTAGTGCTATCAACAATGCTCTGGACCTCTATCGCGTCCACCATCTACATTTATAATTTTAACGTTAAAGAAAATAACTAATGTACAACACTATTAAGTGTATCTTCTCCTTTCCATCTGCGGGGCACTAGACGAAGACTGGGATTTCACCCTTATGTCATCGATATTCCTCCTTTTCGTACGCAGCGCTTCGCCTCCACTTTCTTAATATGAACAGCAAAGGAGTGGAACTCCCTGCCTGCTGAACTGTTCCCCGATAGGTATAACATGGCCCTCTATAAATAACGAGTGAATAGGCACTATCTAGGCGAGCAAACCCTCGTTCGCATCGTCACTTACCACCAGGTGAGAAAGCGGACAAATTCTTGCCATCTACAATAAAAAAAAAATAGAAAAAAAATGAACTATTATTTATTTTGCTTAAGATGTCAAGGAGTTAGCCTATTTCCAGACGTCTCGGAAATCGATGTGAGATGGGTGTCGCACTGCAGATACCTAAATATTACTCCCTGCGCAACCTATCGGAGAAACTCCGTCGAACTTTCGTGTATTTAATATAAAATAATAACTTTTTTAAATATGGTCAACCATATTTATGAACTACATGGCGTATATTTTTGAACATCTGGACCCAAGACCTTGCGGAAGAGAAAACAATTGCAATACATTTGAAAAGTAAAAGCTTAAACGACAGCCTTAATAATGTTCGATTAGCTTATTACAATATTAATTGAGAGTTGTTCAATCATATAGCTAATAAGTTGACCGGCGGCAACGGTCGTTGTCTTCAATTAACCCAGTTCCTGGTCCGTTTCGTTTTGTTTAGTCTGCCCGATGTCTGCTTTCTTCTACCAGGTTGCAATGGCTGTATATATAGTTTAAGTAGTGTCTGTGCTAGGACAGACACAGTGCTTTTGTATTACGTGAGAGTTAGACACGTATTCTGCAAGTAGGTACATATTGGTGTTATTGTATTTATTATGAAATACGCTTAAATGTTTGTTCATTCATTTCCACTGAAGGTAAAGAAATATTTAACATTTTCATTTCCTTGCTCTGGTAACGAGGCAAAGTGCGGCGCTCAGTTTCGCCCCTCTATACGCAATCATCCTCTATACTCTAGACTCAAGAATTCGGCGGAAAGTGGAGAACGGAATGTCTTAACGCTAGGTTCCTTCTGTCTACCCTGCTATGTGCAGGCGTGTGGGTAGAAATAGCGTGAAACTAAAAAAAGTTAAATTTCTATTGCATTTAAGTTGAATTCTTGGCATGTTTCGTGTTTTCAGCGATTTGCCAATCGCTTTAATAATAAAGATGTCGTAATTTTGTGTTTATCTGTGACATTCTTGAAGCTTGCTTAACACAATGCATTTACAACTAAACTATAAAAATATTATTATGTATTTCATTCTTAGCGAGTTTACTATTAGTTGTAGGTACTATTATAATATAATATTGATCTTTTACTTACTTAATTCTGTAGTTACCAATTTACTTTCGTTGTTAAGTTACTTCACTTCCTTGGTAGTTTAATTTGCATGTGCTAAATTTGACGCTGTCTTGGAACATTTGCTTTACACTATTTGATATAAGATAACTGGATAAGCGTAGCCTAATCTATTATGCAATATAATAGCTGTTAGGATGCAAATTTATGATATATTTATCGTTAATTTTTTATATAAATTACAACAGATTTTCAAATTTTATTAATAAAATATTGCAATACGAATACTACTAAGGAAGCCAGTAGTGGAGCAGGAGCATAAACGTGTAAAGGAAATGAAATATTTTTATTTCTACTTTCTGGAAACGAGCAACACGCAATGCCTCCATAATTCGGCGGAAGATGGAGAACGGAAATATCTTAATGGAGACGGAGTGTTTAAACACAAGGTTCTTTTGCTCCCTCTGCCTATACTGCTACGTGCGGGATACAGCGTGAATCTAAAAAAAATGTAATACGAAACTTATCCATTAACAGTTTTTTTGTTAAAAACAATTACAGCATACGAAGTGGTTATTTTTGAATATATATATATATATTTACAATTTTAGTTTTTTGTACACCTACTCTGACGAGACAGCAAGACGGCTGACCCAATTGGCACAAGCTTACATCTTTAAAAGAGTACTACTTCCTTTACTTTCCTTGAAATTGTACGCATGTATAGCTTACCTAGAAACCTACCTACGTTTCAAATAATTATTTAACTGCCTAAATATATTATTTATTGAAATTCTAAGAATAATGAGATCAAATCAAAAATCCTTAGAATTAACAATTTTTGTTTCATTCTGCATGGAGCAAAGTAAGCAGAGGCATGACCTAGTGTTAAAGCACTCAGTTTCCCAAGTTTTTCCGCCCAGTTTTTGAGAAATTGCCTAGTAAGTGGCAGCACTAAACGTCGCGCTTTGTCTTCTTACGAGTACAACCGTCGCGCTTACAGTCGACTTTAATAAACCAATTTTGACTAGAGAAATTCGGCTACATCATACAGTCAGTCTCCTTTCTACTAGAAAGCACAAGCTTTCTTAGACATCTAGTCTTTTTTTTTCACGACCAGTCCACCTAAGTACAACCGCCTAATCGCTTGTATAGCCTTTTATTTTGTTTGATGGCTAGTTTTCGCACGTTGCATATCTTATAACAATGCATGAATACCTTACCTTTAGAATGCGTTAATATTTTTTTGTACTTATTTGTATTTTATGAGAATATTCTGAGGTTTGAGGAGTGTTATAAGTTTGTGTATCTGTAGGACTGTTTATGGCATCGTAGCTCCCAAACAGATGAACTGATTTTGGTCTAGTAACTATTTATTTTTTTGGAGATGGCTTACTCGAAAATGTTATTAGGCACGATTCGGGAAAATGTATTCCGTTTGAAGATCATCCGCCCTTTTAAATTGTTTGTTTACAATGTTATCTTATTTAATAACATCGTTTGTCGTTAATCGTTTTATTTTGGAAATATATTTGTTTATAATGTAATTATAACATTTTGCAAACTTTTTGCTCAAAGCTAAGCTGGTGTCACGTGGTCACCGCCGTGTTACATGACGTTTCGCAGTTCCACACGCCCATTTGCGTGCCACGAGTGAGAAAACTTGGCATTGGTCACCAGCCCGTTTTATCCTATGGCGCTGTGTCGGTGGCGTCTCGCCGGCGCTTGCTCGTCACGCTGGAACAGTAATTAGCGAATTTGTTTTAGTGTTGCCATATATAAAAAAATTGTGGGAATATTTCTTGATTTTTAGGCAAATTGTTACTGTTTAAAGAAGGTTTTTTTTTGTATTTTTTTTTTGATTAAATAACCGTTTTTTTGTTATTTCAATAAACACAACATTTTAATTATATTTTTTTAGGATATTGTATGTAAATATACCTACATTAAATCTTGGTTACATTATAATTGCGCACTGTTAATTTTCGCACAGATCAGTGCCTGCGTGTTGTGACTATTTCAATTATGTTTGCTATAATTGAGAACTGCAGTTTAATTATACAATTACCCATGAGAGCCTTCTCGGGTATACTTTGAAGTTTGAATAATGATATAGTATTTTCGTATTTCCTTGCATTCTTATTATTCATTTCTTGTTGAAGATTATAAATATGGATTTTTTGTAGCTTACTATGTAAGGATGCATTGTCCATGATTATGGCATACTGCAGTCTAGAAGTAGGTATTGGATAATATACATATAAGTGTTATTAGATAATGTACTTCAAAGCGCAAGTGTGGCGTCAGATTTTACCTCATAGGGCGCAGTCTCAACGAAAGAAAATAGTTATTTATATCATAAAATTAATATTATGTATAAAAGTTTATATTTTTCACTGCGGGCATCCCATTTGATTAATTCATTCATTTTTCATTCGCTTATTTCAATATCGACATAGTCATTTTATATTAAATTTTTCTGCCTCGACATTCAGTACCTATACATTTACTTAAAATGTTGCAAATAGCCCGTTTCTGTTCATAGTACCATTTACTTCAATTTTAAACTTCTTACATCCTTATTACGCCTAGTCATTAAATCCTTATAGAAATTATACGTATATTAAACGGCGGATATATAGTTGCGTTCTTTGATACTTACTACTTGCTTAAACTACTTTGTATGTAGATAGATATCTATTTCAAAGTTTAATGAAACTCTCTGCTTTGACAACTTGTTACTAAGATGGCCGTGATAAAATCTGCCAATGACTCAAACTTTTTAATATAATGTATTAACTGAGATATATTTTAAAAGCAATGGGGCGCAATTTTGCATATAAGACGTGTTTGATTTAATGAGATGATTGTGGGGTTAAATCCAAATCTGGGATACTAGTAACATTTATAATATGTGTGGTTTCTAAGGTCTGTTTAGACATTGAAAAAAATGAATGTCTTTGTCCGCAAGTGTAAAGTTTGTAAACTTCTATATTTTGTAGTTCCCGTTGACCTACTATACTGAAATTGCTACGGAACCCTCAGTAGACGATTGCGACACGCACTTATCTTTTTTTATTTTGTGCGATTTTTTTTGAACACAAAGTAAAATTTACCAACAAAACGAATAAAATGCGATATGATATATTATAAATTTTTATAAGGGTCGTTATTTTGCTTTATAAAATAAACATCATATAAATAACTTGATCTCGGATAACATTAATTTAAAAATATATAAAACACTTTAATATTTTATTTATTTAATAATTAAAAAATATATCAGCATTAGCTTATTGGTTGACCTTTAAAGCTTAAGATATATCATTTAAAGAAGGCTCTAAGTCCACTTTGTTAACTTTTTTAAAACACATTTGTAATGCTAAATAATTTGTTATTTATTTTGACTAATGATTTAAGTGAATTTGTGCATTACAATAGTTAAATATACTGCAAACTACCTAACCATACTTCTTTTTGGCTATTTAGTACAAACATGACAAAAAATAAAAATAGCAATAGGGAATACCTCAACAGAGCCTGATAGCCTCACCATCTTAATGGGAAATCAGATTTTTAATAGATAATGAAAGAAATTGATTAAAATGATATGTAAAGTAACTGATAAAGCAAGTAAATTATGAGTGAAGAAAAAGAATCGAATAATAATCGAATTTACATATTATCTGCAATTGTCTTTTATTATTTCGTTCATGAAAACATTTTATAATTGTTATTTAAAATGAAAAAGAAACATTGATTTGCTAGTGGAAAATAACATAACGGTTCAATAAATATATTATGATACATCCTAAACGTACTCAGCTTAGCTTTATTGGTATTAACTTGCCAGACAATTGGATTAGAAATAGACGTTGAATCTAAATATAATAGTTAGTATATGTACATATGTATGTTTAGAGACACGACACATTCCACCCGGAGAGTGGAAACTCATGTAAATATAAATATACTGACTTGCATGTATTTGGTTTTTTTTAGCCTCACGATGTATCCCGCAAATAACAGAGTAGGTTGAGGGAACTTGTGGGGAACTGAATGTCGTAGTGTATTAAAGAGTTATGTATGTCACTCAGTTCCCCATTCAGTCCAATTTTCAAGACATTGAGTGTAGAGGGGCGAAGCTGAACGCCGCACTTCATTTTGTTACCAGAGCGACGAAATGATAATTAATTATTCCCCGGAATGGGAATTTAACGCACAATCGTCGCGTTAAAATCAGGCGCCACTTGTTTTGTTTCTTTTATTTATTAACCATCGATACCTATTTTAGATAGAGCCTTGACACTACTTTTTAAATTCACTTCATTACTTATGTATGTACGTGCAGATTATCTTATCTTTATTGCGTACATAAATTGTGTGAATAACTGAATTTAATGTCTGATCCTTCTCATGACTCTTCTACTCGGACTTTACATGTTTTTTTTTGTTTTTAAAATATATTTAATAGCTTACAGATTACGATCTATACAAGATGTATTCTTTTTTAAAACTTAGTATTTGGTTTTTTGTATGATTATTCACTGTATAACCATAGTGATTCGCATTATACTACTTTTTATTACCGCCCAGAAATCTACTATCCTTGTGTAATATGCAAATTTGATGTATATTGTTCATTAATTCGAAATTAACTAATCTTAACATGCAATTTCCTAATGCATATTATAAGATGTATGTTCGGACAAATTTTTGACAATGTTTCGGAAGTTGATATACAGCGTATACGCCAAAAGAAAATTAGCCATTTATCCATTGCCCAAACTAGACACTCGCGTGACAAAAGATTACTGGTTGCTTACAATTGCTTCCGCTCTTTGTATTCTCTTGCCTAATCGTGAATTATAAATAGCACCTAAAGTACCTACTTTACGCATACTAGTTGCAATTTAATTGCTGTTTTAGTTGGTGTATATTTTTTGTGTAATATATATTTTTTTAATATTTTTATTTGTAGACGTGGTTAGAAATAATAAATTGACTCGATTCAGATAGTCACTTTTAATCATTGTAGTATGACAAACACTCTATTTTTTAATCATTGTAGTATGACAAACGCTCTATTTAATTAGCTATATGTAGCTTCTAAAATTTTATATGAGAGAATCGAATTTTATACTGAGATTATAAAATCTATTAACTCTAAAAGCTTATTTTAATAATAAAAGAAAATATAAACAATATTCTAAACGCAATGTTGCGACAATATTACGGAGCAAATTGGAGTTAAAGCATTATAGGACTTTTTCTTTTATTAGTCTCGGAAAATAACTGCGCACCAAATAAGAAAACTTTTGCATGGAGGTGCATATGTTTATATATGGAATAAGTTCGCTTAAAGGAAGCCCGTTAATAACTGCATAACCGTAACAGAGATAAGGGTACGAATTTTTTACATAGATAAAATATCTGAGGAGCTCCAGTCATTCGATTTGAATGTTTAAAATGCCTGTGGCCCGAGCGAAGAGGAAATTTAATACCAATTGGTAAATTCATTCAACTTTGTATTTACCAGTATTTCTGTGTTGTTTACTTTTAATTGAAAAAAAGTTTTTAGTTGAAATGAGATTATTTCACAGAATTATGCAGTTAAACTTTCCACTAATGTGAAGTTGGCTTTGAAATGAGATGCTTTGTTCTTGTCTCAATTTCATTACTTATAGTTAGTTTAATTGTTTTATTGTTGTGTAAGTTTGTACGTTGCTTTTAACATTTTTAACTGGTAAAACTTAGCCTTTTATTATTCGGAAGCAGGAAATATGGAATATATTTGTTTGGATTTCGAAATTAAACTATTTTTGTACTACACCTACTGTTTTAGTTGAGTTTTATACAAAAAAATTGAAAACTGGTAGAATTGATAAAATTAAAATTATATTTCTTAATGACAAAAAAAATAATCGTACAAGACGCATATTTGTAAAATTTTCACAATACTTACATTAAATATTTTATTCATTTAGTCCTATCATATATTAGAGGTACCAACATCTATTATCCAGGTAGGTACGTTATTTCTTTGAGGTTGAACGATGCACTTCTCAATTTATTCTCTTTTTACCATTAAGTCTGACCGTGATACTGATATCATAATAATAAATGATCACTGTAATTGAATATCCAGCTACCTACCTTGATTTCAGTTCAGTTTCAATGCGTTTTTTGCTCATATATTTTCAAGTTTAAATTCCACAATTGATTTTTTGCTCTTAAATTGTTTATCGTTGTAGTTCAGTGAGTTATTTGTGTTAAAGGGGCTTTATTGTATTATGTTATTTTAAAGATATAGATAAATCTGTGTAACGTCGTCCTGTTACACATAAATTAATAGTGAAATCACTCTACTTGTATTACTAGTGTTTTTATTTTTCTTATTAGTTATTTTTCCTTTTATTAACATAGTAAATGTAAATAAGTGTATCGTTGGCTACATACGAACATAACCGCGCCACTTTTGCACCATTAATTATATTGTCTTTTAAGTATGATTTACTCAAAGAACCCTTTCTATGTATAATCATCAATTCTAATTCACTTATTTCCTCTTATAAAAAGGAAATTAGCAAAAAGGAGAAATTTTAAAAAAATTTTTTGTAAAAGCATCTGTTTGTAAAAAAATTCGTTGTCTACCTAAAAAAAATAAGACTTTCATCATTCTTGGTAACTTTAAGTAAATACATAGAGCTAAACTTAGATTTCAATCAATTCTTAATGCGTTCTATTATTTATTTCCTTTTAGAATTAAATATATTTCAATTAATACTATAATCTATATATATAAAATCGAAAGGTCACTCACTCACTCATCACGAAATCTCAGAACCTACCAGAGCTAGGAGTTTCAAGGGAATTTGCATTATTCGACTCCTAAGGGGTAGTTTTCGGAGTTGATAGTTTGTATGAAACTTCGTTACTACAAGTGCTAGAATTCTCAAATTTTGCACAGGGGTACTTTTTAGGGCGTAAATGCTAATTAAGATCTGATCTTGCTAAATTCAACCCCTAAATGTGTGCTCCTAGGGTTAATAGTTTATATGAAATTTCGTTATTACAAGTGCCAGGAGTCTCAAATTTAGCATGGGCGTTTGTGATAGGACGGATGCGCTTACTATGATGGGAATTTACTACTAACCTAACGAGAGAAATTAATAAAAACGTAGTTCACGCAGGCGAAGCCGCGGGCGGGCCGCTAGTTACTTATATTTTAAAATTTTACTTTTGAAAATCTGTTAAGTAAGGCGGTAGTGATAAATTAAATTCAACGTCCTACCGAAACCTTTCGTTGTTTTATTACGACAGCTTTATAAATAAGTAATTACTTGGAAGGTCATAAAATCAAGGCTGATTGTAGATGATATAAATCTCATAACCAGCCACCTATTTAATTTTTTTTTTACATCTAGAGGTCATGGACACCATCCTCTTAAAATAGAGAAAAGTTGATAGTGAGTTTCACGACCATACAGGAAAAAAGGAAGAAACCAATAGGTTTAAATATAAAACAAGTTATTTTAACCTCGCACGCTTGCATCATTGTGTGCAATTGTTTATTTTTTCATCTCACAATTCATCTCATCAGTCAAGTAGTGTCGTAACCTAATAACATTATTATTTAAGGACAAACATCCTTACATTTTTGATAGCTAAAGTTGCCGTCAATTCAATTCACTTATTGTTAGATTTTTTTTGTGGTATACAATTCTTTATTTTTCATTACGAATTCGATCAAATGAAATATTTATTTTAATTTATATTTTCACGTTTTCGCTCTGACGCTGAGGTAAAGCGCGGCTTTCTTCCGCAACTCAACACGCAATGCCTCCAGAATTCGACGGAAAATGGGAAACGGAGTGTCATAACACTAAATTCCCTCTGCCTACCTTGATGTGTGTGGGATACAGCGTGAAACTGTTTTATTTTTATTTTTTATATTGACATGACGTTTTTTATACACTAAATGTTAAAGGAAGTTTGCTAAAATACATTTGTTAAAACTGCATTTAAATCCGTTCTAGTTAAGCCGTTTCTGATATTAGCGTACACAAACGCATAGACAAACAGACAAATGTTTTAAGACTCATTGATTAATAATAAATGGTTTCTATACCTTCAATGTACAGACAGCGATTAATTAGTTTATTATATGTATAGATTTAGGTAAGATTGTTGTATTACCAATGTTTTACCTGAAAATAATAGAGCTTCCTTCACTTTAAGATAGCGTGACACGGAAGAACTTATCAAGTACAATTACGTATATTTTAAATTACCTCTTGGAGACCTTCGTCTTTTAAGTTTTAAACGTAACTAACAAAAATGTTCATAGTTAATTTTTATTGTTCTTTTAAATAATCTCTACAATAATTTATTATATACTGACTTCATATAAAAAGAAATGGAATGATAGTAACGCAATATGTGTGACATATCTATTACGTTTTTATTATTTTCATGCTGTATCCCGCATATAGCAGGGTAAGCAGAGGGAATCTGGGAACCTAAGCCACTCCGTTACCCACTTCCCGCTGAATTCTTGAGGCATTGCGTGACTCTGGTCATTACCACGCGAAGAAATAAAAAATAAATATTTCATTCCCTCATTTCATTACGGAGTGGAAATTGAACCTACAACCACGACACGACACGACGAACACGACGGTCTCCTAATTAAAAGGTAATAGCCCAATTACTTTTGAATATCCATAAACACATTTTTTTCTAGACCTAATTTCAATCAAAGTAAATGGTAATAGATATAGTCATTTATAAATTAGTGTAATAAAAAAAGAAACATAATATTATTTTATTTTATCTTAGATTATGACTACAGGTATTATTAATATTAGGGCGAATTTAAATTAACTTGGTTTAACATAAGTTCAAGCTTTATATTCCCGATGCTTTATAATGGCAAAATATATTTCATATGAAAAAAATATATAAAGCTTCTCTACGAAATAACAATATTGAAGAAACGCTATAATTATATAATAATGAGTTAAATATTAGTCAAGTAAACGATTTAAAAGCGTCAAGTGCTATAAAATTAGGCGCAATTTACAAGTTTTTCTGAACCGTACGTACAACTTGTTCAAACATGCGCTACGAATTACGTAGAATTATATTGCGCATTTGCTTTTAAGCCCGTATTTATAAAGCGCTCTCAACTCTGAGATCGATCTTGAGATGCCGTTTTCATTTAAAAATTTAATACCTCTATTAATGAAAACGGTATCTCAAGGCCGATCTCAGACCTAAGTGTAATATAATACAGGATTATTTGGCTGCTCTTAGCGTATTGATTAATAGCTAGCCTAGACTGAGGAGATAAGATATTTGTTGAAATGACTACTCGAGCGCGTGCCTGGCTTAGAGTTGCTAGAAGAAATAATGGAAGATATTATACACTTCTTTTTTTTCTTTTAATATACAAGATCGTTTATTGACCTGTAATATTGATATTATACTAACTGTAACTGCTAAAATAAAAGTAAAAGAAAAATATGGTTTATAATTCCTATTAGTTCTTATAAATATAATATAACGATATCTGTCAGACAAGTTTACAACGGTAATGCAAATACAGACAACGTCAATACAGCTAAGTGTATTAGCGCAACCAACATTCAATACCGAAATATGTTAGAGAATATTTATTCGCCTTTTTGGTATTCTCGCATCTGTATCTTGCGTGTTTGATTCACACGAAGAACAAGTATAACGAGTAGTCACGTAAAACCATTTGAAATAATATCTTAGTTCAACGAAAATTTCTTTAATATTGTAACACTATTAAATTATGTGTAATGTCGTAAAATATGTCGCTATGCTTTTGTAGTGTACATCTTAGCTTATTTTTTTGGTTATTATAGGGTCAAGTTCCATTAAATACAGTTGTTAAAAAATTTATCAAGAAGCGGACGTATTGTCCCTTAATGGGAACGAAGAGTCTTAACTCTAGGTTCCCAGGTTCTCTCTACTTACATTTGCGTAGCAGTATTTACTGAACATTTATTGTCGTCTTGATTAATATATAAGCAAAAATATTAATAAAAATATTTTCTCGTTACCTTGGTCTTCCTGACATCAGGTTTATGCCATGCAAATATTGTGTTGTCATTCTATTTGAATAAGTGTGCAATCTTTCAAGCACACTTTAACTGGACCTCTTTTTGACATGCATACTCCTATTGTGTAATATAATCTCTTTTTTACCTTCTCTTATCTCCTTTGTGTGTTCTCCATACAACGTGACATTGGCGAAGTGATTAGTGCTTAACTGGCACGCTCGAAGCGCCATAAATAAAGAACCGAACTGAATCTTTCAAATCGGACAGCAAGGAGCGGGTCATAGTAGCGTTGCAAGATTTTCTTACATTGATTGATTGATAGGTACAGGTGAAGGTAATAAATTCATGTTTTAGTTTCGTTGAGTCTCAAGAAAGTGACAATTTTTTCTTCCCGCACACATCAGGATTAGCAGAGGGAACCTAGTATTAAGACACTGCGTCCCCCATATTCCGAGTTAAGAGACGGAACTCAACTCGGAATATATTAATTGTTTGATATCCTTGAGTGGGTATGGAACCCACAACCTGTCTCGTTTACAATCACACGCCTGTCCCTGCGCCACGATTGGACTCAAAAATATTTTCTAGTGCTTGATATAATGTCTAATTGATAGTTAGTTATATTTTATTAGTCGGTATAATTAATAGATTGTTATATTCCATTCACCCCTGTCGATATGAAGCGTGTGTCATTGATAATACGTTCATTACACACGAGTAACAAAGCGTGGTGATTGCGCGAATCACTTGCCGATAAACTATTTTGCACTTGCAACTTATACGTATGTGTTTGCGAGAGCGTATTGTGTATATATTATATTATAATATACATATTGATGTAAAGGTAGGTATAATATAAGAATGTTTTAGTTTTTTAGTACCTTTGTTGCATTACAATAGTAGGTGAGTTGAAATCGGGGTAATAAGAAAATTTTCTTAATATATACACATTTTCTACATTTTTATAGTGCAATTCTACACTTTAGAAAGATAAATAGTTTTTTTAGAAGAGTATAAAAATTAGAACGTAACGGTATTTGTACCTTTTTTGCCTTTTAAAAACCATCTAAGATTTGCACGGTTTTCATTTAATATAACTATATATTTCAACACAGGTATGTATCCAATAGACATGATTTTAATTGGCTATTAAAATTTAATCATCCAATAATGAAAACCTATTTTCTACTTAAATTAAATATTGATATGTCGAAAATTATATTAATTATATTAAATTAAGGGGGAGGCCCCCGTAGAGGGACTTTACAGTAAACAACAAATAATAACATATAAATGAATTAATAAAATTTAATTTGATGTACCTATTTTTACTTTAATTAATACGTAATTGGTGTGTTTTAATTTAATTTGTTAAAAAAGTATGTAATCTTCCTTTTATTTTTAACAAAATTAATTACACATAGTTGAATGATGAAATAATTGTATGCATGTACTGTTGCATAATTTTGCGGACCATTATAATTATTCCGCTCTCATGATTGGTACTTGTTTATAATTTAATAATGCTTAGTACAGACGGCGCTAGACTATCCTAGAAAATGAGATTATACGTTTTATGCATTATTTCCAATTATCTTAACAACACGCTAATGTAATAAATACATGTGTGTATAACTGAAACGAACATTTTGCTAGAGCGGGGAAATAAAAATAATTGATTTGTCTTGATTGGGGTCGAACCCACGACCATCACGTTTACAGGGAACCGGAAAGCCCATTGCGTCACGATATACTCTTTAAAAACAAAATCTCATCAAAATACAATACATCAATGTCATAAGACTAAATTACACTATAAACTATATAATTTTGAATCTTAATAATTTTTTATTAATATATTAACGTAATAAGTATATGTATATAGTACCTCTTTATGAACTTTGTATTGCCAGGAAAAATGATTTTGTCTATTGGACGGCATGTCTTCGTCTGGCGCAGGCTATTCATTATAATTTAATTAGGTTCAGCTTTTAGGTTTCATTCTGACATTGATTATGGGGATTTGTGGGGAGCCTGAACGACTGCGCTAAATCTGTTAAGCCCCGACCTTCGTGAACAGTTTTGGCCTTTTATTATAAAACGTCAGGTTTTCCTAGCTTAATTTTTAAATCTCATTGCGGCTGACCTATTAAAAATGTAAGGCGGCAAATTGAATCCCACTTGTATAGGAAAGTAGCAGGTATTTTTAACGAATATTTTTGTATATGATCATATTTTTAAGAATGAATTTGCTGGTGTGGGTTTTAATTGAAAAAAAAAACCTTTTTATAAAATCTACAAATCTTTTGTGTACCATTTTCTTTATTATAATATTAATTTTGTAGATTTATTGTATTTGAGAGTTTACAGAGGATTATAATTTTTATAGAGAAATTTGATATTTTAAACAGGTTAACAGTGTTTTTGAATATATCTATATATCTATTAAAGTAAAAATTTTGATTTAATACTATTTATTCTTTAATCACGTTTTGATAAGAATGTCACGTGATTGTCACAAGTGTTCCACCTTGACACGGGGAATCCTAGTAATAAATATTAAAAATCAATATCATGAGCATGACACTTCTTTATTTGGCTATCTGTTTTTCGGAGAACTAGACTATTATGGGATGGGCACAGACACCCTCCCCCCCCCCCATGCTCATAAGCGTCACACAAACAGCTATCAACAAAGCCTCACAGTACATTAGTACCTGCATCATAAACAACGCAATACGACGCTAAATAAAAATATGTTTACACATGCACCAACTAACCGGACAACCTTGTTTCGTTGCAGGTACTATGACAGTCTGCGACGCACACAGTGAGTCAAGCTATGTATGACGATTACTGACGAATTACTCCTATCGATCGATCGCAAAATCGATTTTTTTCTAATTTAATTTCATAGAAAATTGTAAATACACTGTATTCTTAAAATATTTTATTGCGCCCTAAAACGATTGAGTGTTTTTTTTATCTGCCATTATTATGCTGAGCCAAAACAATAAGTGTAAAAAAACACTTCAAGGCAATCCAGATTTATTATTTGTATTTTTTTTTGCGGAAATTGGCAAATGCACGTGTCGTTTAAGTTTTTTTTAATTGACTTACCACACAATTTGTCCTTCTTTTGCGATTAATTTGTACGTTTGATAAGCGCGAATTCGTCGGTGAGCGTCTTGCTTTTTGTATTATCAATTATTTTTATGTGTTTAGCATATTATAAATGTGTAGTTAATTATGACTAACAATTTGGGCAAAAATTAAATGGCGATACTATAATTTAAAAAAAAACTATTGCCGATTGTAGTCCTAACAAGTTTAAACGATTTCTATTAGTTCAGGTATTATAACATGTAGGGAGTTTGTGTTAATTGTTTTTTATTCATCTTAATGCTATTCAAAATTAATTTTTTTTTTAAATTTAATGGATTTAACTCGCAATTGAATAGCATTATGATTATTTTAGAGATGTTCCCGCCAAGAAGTGTTCGAGAGCGGCAGACTCCTCAGGGTTTTGAAGTTCTATATGGTTCATTGGCAAGGCTACCATAATTTACTCCACTCATTCAGTCTTCTACTTCTTCTATTCTACTTTATTTTTTATTATTAGCTATGTTATCCATTATCATCGTTTTTTTAACTACCACAGTTATTTTGTTAACTAAAGAAAAAATATAATTACATACGTATTTATCGTTTCTGACCTTTAAAATTAATCATGCAACGCCACCTAGTGTTGAGTAGCGGTACTATGAAAGTTAATGTAGGTGGCGGTCATTTTAATTTTACAATAGCTTTAGATATAAATAAATATATAAAAATATATTTATATAACTAAACCTACATATAAATAAAAAGTTTATACATAAAAAATATAAAAAAGCAAGAGATAAATTGTCTTTATACTTTACTTTTTATTATTTTATCTATATAAGATTTGGTCTCTTAAAAGAGATTTAATGTGTTATACTTGGAAAATTTTGGATAAAAAATAAATACTGAATGATAGTTTACTTACTCGAAAAATTTACTATATGATACAAGCTTACAATAAAATGCCATCAGCCCGGATAGCTCAGTCGGTAGAGCATTGGACTTTTAATCCAAGGGTCCAGGGTTCAAGTCCCTGTTCGGGCGGGATAGTTTTTTGTTATGTTTTATATTAATAAATAAAATAATATTACAAAACATTTTTTTAAAATGTTTTTTTGTTCGTGAGCCCTGGACCTCGGAGTTTTCTTACATGTCATATTTATTAAGGTTAAATAATATTTGATGTTATATTGTATTTTTGGAACGAATGAGAAGTTATATACAAATATAAAAAAAATACTATTAATTTGAAACAATTGTTTAAGTTTTCGGAGCCATTATCTTCGCACGCAAATGAACTGAGAAAACCGAAATATTTTTGAATTCTATTTCAAAACGTTATTGATATGGAATTCTTATTTATTACTTAGCTTTAATTTTAATAATGTAAAATTTCTTTTTTTCATTTATTAAAATATAAATAGCGCCATCTATGACTCTTAGTAAAAGTAACTCATTACGCTTAAGGCTTCCAAATGTGCTCGCGAGATGGCAGCACAATGTTATTAAAGAAGTTTTATACTTTACTATAGATGGCTCTAACTGTTCTGGATCTTTAGTTAATTTATAAGGAAATAGACATGGGATTTTGTCATTTTTTAAAAAATAATTTTACATGTCCAAAAGTTTTGTCTTTTAAAAAGTAAAGTTCAATTATTTTAAATAGATTTTTTTATGTATTTTTGAAAATAAAATATAAAAAGTTACTGATCACATTATTCTTCCCTAAGGAAATGCAATAGATATAAATCAACTGACATTAGCTCTATCATACACCGCCTTTAATGTCTACTATTGAATCCCAATCTAACCAACGTGCGTAGATATTACGCCAGGTACATACACAATGCGTTACGAATGATTTTATTACACTCATTTGGCCGTACAATTTATTCCTAGTTTCACTTTAATGTAACAGCATGATAGCTACTTACTATGGCAGACAGTTCAGATAAAATAGGACCTGATCAAGTCTACATTAATGTCACTGATAAAAAGGGAAAAACGAGGATTGTATGAGACTAAGAGGACTCAGGAGTTTCGTCGGCATGTACAAATGAAAGTAACTGCATAAATAAATGCAAACGTGACATGTGTCATATATGAGTGCTCGTGTATTTACAGCAGTGTAGTGGGTGCAGGGTGGATATGATATTGTATAGTCCTCCTCGATAAATGTATTATCCAACGCAATAATTATTTTTCGATTCACACAAATAGTTCTTTGTATGTTTGTTAAATGTAGTATTAGTATTATTCTTGAAAGTTACTCCTAAAATTTCAACAATTTTTTCAAACAATTTAAATATAATCATTTCTTCGAGTGCAAATTAAACTTTCAAAGCTTTCCCATTGCGCCACGACAGGCTTAATTTTCAATCATTTTCATTTGTCAACTATAAGTGCCTAACATAATGATTAACTTTTGGTATTGTACCATTTCCTTATCTTTTACTTTAAAGTCTTCAATGATCCTTCGTGTTCCAAATCTTAATTTTTTTTGTTGTGGTAGTAGTTTTAACACTAGGTTCCTAAGTCCCCCTCTGACTACCTTGCCATGCGGGAGGGGGGAGGTTAATAAGGCTCATTACGTTGAACAACTTTCGTTAAGGCGGCATTTCATTTCTTATATGCCACAAGCGTGTGTGACTATAAAACCCTAGGTTGTGCGTTTGATCCCACTCGAGTAAACATAATAATTAATATTTTTATTTCTTCGCTCTGGTGGCGAGGCAAAGCGCGGCTTTCAGTTCCGCCACTGAACACGCAATGCCTCTACTCTGCTATATGTGAGATATAGTGTGAAGCTGAAAAGTTTATGTCAACAAATTTTGTGCATATGCCAACAGTACACATGTGCCATTAGGAAACTGGAATATTGTGTACCTCCTACATCATAAGAACAAAGGCATATCCTCGCTATCTCAACTAAAATCTGGGTCGCCGCTACTGTTGCAACCTACTCCAGCCCGCCGCAGCCACGTCTGTCTAGATAAAGATATTTATCATTTTTTGTTTAGATTCATATGTCTTTATAGATATTTTTAAGTCTTTATTACTCGTTGAAGCTGTAAAAATTCAACTTTTGCAGTAATAAAGTTAAACTGAAACATAAAACAAGTTTATGGCAAAATTTTCATTTAAATAACCATAATATTGTTTGTTTATGTGCAATGTTTGCGAGATGTTTATTTACCTATTACATTAAATGTTAGTAAATTGTTTTTACTTGTTGTATGAAATGATACTAAATATAAGTTGTTTTTAAAATATTACAGCGCGCTTCATCATAGTTGTGTATTCAATCAAATCTTATTCTCAAGTAGAGCTTTAGATTTTGATATTCAAAGGGAAATTTGAGCGAAAGCGGACTGAATGCAACAATTTACAGGAAGAAGAATGAGATGCGTGCACAAAAGTCTTTGTCCTCATATAAAACAAATACGTATGACTTTATTTGTTTCTTGAACATATAAAGAAAGTAAATTAAAATTATAGTATTTTTTTTCTCAATTACACATATAAAAAATATTTTATTTTAAAATATTTTAGGAAGATACTAAAGGTAAAAGTTTATATTGTAGTGTCCAAAGGAGGTTTGAATAATTTACGCTGTTTTTATTACTCTTTTTTTTTACATAGGTCTATATACCTATAGAATGTGGATACAAGTAGATAAGAGTTATCATTTGTTACTTTGCATTTACCAGAACATAACACTATTTAATCAGCCACAAGGTGTAAGTCTTTAAATATTTTTTATCATATCGTCGAATTTTCCGATATATATTCACACTACCGATTTCATACTTTCATAACAGAATAGGTATAGAAAATCAACTTTTAGGACACTTCTTTCATCACTTTTCGCTAAATTCCAAACTGTATATTGGGTGGCGGAACTCAACGCTGGGCTTGATCCATTAGAATTGGAACATAATAAAATTCCGCTAAATGGGGAACGAATCCGCATTTGTCGCGTTTGCAATCGGACACCGTTCCACTACAGCCACCGAGGTCTCAATAACGATGTTGCAATGTAATAAATTTCTTAACTCTAATTTTGCTGTCATAAATTTGATCCCTGATATTTTACTTAAATACAAGCTATCATACAACTAAGGCTACCTGCTGTCAATCTGCGCACGCGTCGGTCGTTACAAGCGCTATTGCGAAATACATCCACTTTGCTTCGTAGCTATACGTCGTTGCGTGTCAAATGTAAATTGCTACTATTATTTTGATTAATAGACTCATGGAAAACCCCCATATTGTTTTAACGTCTTTGAAACGTTCCTAGAAAACGTTTTAATACATATATATTTTGCAAATCATAATGATTCTATGATGGTAAAATAATTTGTGCAGGTGGTTGTGATTATAACATCAAGGGCTGTCGATCGCTTTGTTACCTAGTAGGTACCTACTTATATGTACGTACATGGATCTGGAAATCATTTTTAGGTAAAGATGTCTAAAAACTATATTTTAACTGTGGCTCCGCCTTCGTAGTTAAAAGAAAACAACTACTCGTGTTGCCTTTCTCGATAAACGAACTATAAATACCTATAACACAAAATTATTTTTTTCATTAGAGGCAATTAGGAATTGGATTCTCCAAGCCAACTCTCCTGCATTCTTTTATAAGTATTGGTAGAGATATACATAGTAGAGGTATATAGTTTAAATGTACCTACTTTAACGTTTTTTTGTTTTACGTTTACTTTTTAATTAAGATACTTATCGTTTTTTATAACATCATTTGAGCCAGGTATAAAGATAAAACGAAATTATCATTGCATTACAGGTATCTTTAGCGCTTAAGCAACGTTGGTGGAACGCTCGAGAGCCATGTCCTTTAATAGTAAAATGCATATGAAATCGTAACTGTTGGGCAACCCTAACAGAACACCGTCGTTGCACTCCTTTGTCGGTGAGCGTTGCACTGTGCTATATCATCATGCTACGCTATTTAAATACTGCACTTATTGGTCATTGCAAATTGCAAATGTAGAACATGAGTAACGCAGTAGACAATACTATTGTTGCTTAAACCGGTCGTCCTTCTGATTCTGACCTTTGTTTCCACTACGTTCACTATCTCTGATCTCTGAACCGCTACCGTTGAAGAATTTAAAGCGGAAAACCTATGTCGGTTTGTTGCTTGAAACTTTATTGTCGATACAAGAGTACTATTTCGTACTAAGGAAGATTAAAAGCAAAGAGCTTTTTTCTTTATTTCAATTATTATTGATTCCTATTTTTCTACAAGGCTTATGAAAATTAAATCCAATCCATTTTTAATATCTCCAAAATCAAAATTGTAGCGTCAAAACTATCCCATTCTACTCTCCGTAAATATAGACATTCATTTCTCAATCTTTCAATTAATAACGAGACTTTAACCTATTAAAGAGTTTGCAGTGTGTAAACATCAAAAAATAAACAGTGATGAAATAAATTCTAACTCTCTGTGATATTAATGCAATTCTGTCTCATTATAATTTATTATAATAAATTATCAGTTAATAGGTTCAAACATTTCATATACTTAAAATATTATGTTGACAATGACTCAATAAGTTTCCCCTTTCTAAAAATCTCAACAGGAATATTATTGTATGACTAATTTAACAAGAACTTATTTTATGAACTGTTAGATCTCCATTTCTTGTGAACTTTAGTTAANAAAAAAAAAAAAAAAAAAAAAAAAAAAAAAAAAATACAGTCGAATTGATAACCTCCTTCTTTTTGAAGTCGGTTAAAAATCAAAATTATGGCGTCAAAACTATCCCATTCTACTGTACGTAAATATAGACATTCATTTATAGAATAGAATACATTAATGTATAATATAAATTAATTTTCATTATTTCACCACATTTCTCAATCTTTCAATTAATAACGAGACTTTAACCTATTAAAGAGTTTGCAGTGCGTAAACATCAAAAAATAAACAGTGATGAAATAAATTCTAACTCTCTGTGATATTAATGCAATTCTGTCTCATTATAATTTATTATAATAAATTATCAGTTAATAGGTTCAAACATTTCATATACTTAAAATATTATGTTGACAATGACTCAATAAGTTTCCCCTTTCTAAAAATCTCAACAGGAATATTATTGTATGACTAATTTAACAAGAACTTATTTTATGAACTGTTAGATCTCCATTTCTTGTGAACTTTAGTTAAAACATGTGATTTTTCCCTTTTTATTCGTATTAACCAAAATACTTAACCTAGTTTCCAGAAAAAATAATATTGGCTTCACTAATATATCTTTAAACGTCTCTCAAAACGGATACTCTTACCTACAGGATATAGCGATTGCTTTGTCTCTGTTACTCTTCTGAGAAAGAATAGGGTAAAATGCAGTAGTTTGCGTTGGGTTTTTCAGGGTGCAATGTATTAAGGGAAAGACTTGATGATAGCTGGGACTTTACAGGAATTTATATATATTTAGAAATGTACTTTTATATAATATACTATTGTTAAAATATTATGTTGTACATAATTCGCTCACTCAGGTGAACATATTCTTTCTATGTCCTTCAAATACGTTCTTATTTGTTGATCTAGCACTATTACCAAATAGCATTGCGTGGGAAAACTCAACGCTGCGCTTTGCCTCGACACCAGAGCGAAGAAATGGAAATATACATTTTAAAAAATATTTTTTCTCCTCGAGTGGGGATCGAACCCACAACCAGTCGGTTTTACAGTCACACTTTGTGCCCCTGCGCCACGAGTGGCGTCTAGAGATTTATTCAGAGAAATTTAAATTGATATAATATCAAATTATTATTTTCTATTGAAATATCTTACAGACGATAGGTGACTGATCTTCCCGGATAATATGTGCACACTGATAAAGAATTATAATATAATTTTTATTGCAGCGAGTTACGTCATTTTTAAACGTATGATCTCAACGTTAAAAAAACTTGTGACGTCATTCTGTGATTGGCTACAGGAATTTATACAATATGTACTTTGATATGAGTGAGGCGACATTTTCTACTGTGTAAATATATATAATTATACATTTGAATCATTATTTACATCAAAGTTGTATATAATATATGTAATTTTATAACAAATATAAGCCCCGTGAAACAAAATGTATATACATAAAAAACAAAGAAATTTACGGACAATTTTACATTGTACCAAAAGGTACTTAAATATCAAGGAAGTGCTTTCTGTTAGGTATAAATAAATACATCTTGACTTCTAGTAAGCTTAAACAAGCACAGTTAATAAACGTAATGTTTGTTAACATGAACTGAAATAAATGAACTTTAAATATACACTATGTCTCACTCGCCGTATTAGTAAGACGTACTGCGTGAATGCACGCAAATGGCTGTGTTAACGTACAGTACTGCCGACGATAATAATGTTACACGAATAGTCGCCGATCCCGTAGATTTACAACCTTCTCTGCTCATAAAGTAGATGTAAAGCTCGTTCTAGTGATATATTGTATATTGCTTTGAGCATTGTTTGATAAAATATTGTCTTACAAATTGTTGCTTATGTATTTTGTGAATTATATTGATAACTATGGGCGAGATTTTGTCATTTTATATATTAAGTCTTATAAAGAAAATTTTAAAAAATCGACAATGTTTTTCTATAGAAATACTTTTAGTAGTAAATTGAAAAACTAAAACAACGCGACACCCGTCTATCAATACAGGACATGCGAACTTCAAAACCAAACAGATTTACAGGGACCATAAAATGAAATGTAAAGCCTCTCCGTACCGGCCGCAATGCGGAATCGCATAAATAACGCATTTAGCGTCTTATTTAGCAACTGCCCGCGAAACGTTCCAGGCACAACGGCAGAGCCGGTTAACTGTCCACTAATAATGTAACATTGAAATTAACTACTTATTGAGAAATCACAATATATTATATTATTGACTTTTTATTTGTCTTATTTGGTTATGTTCTATCTGTGTCTCGATGTACTTTAAAGGAGCATATCAAATATTTTCAATATAATTAAAGAAATTTTTAGTAATACGAAAAAATCTCTCGACTTATTTAGTGCCAATATTCAACGATATCTTAGTCTTTTCTATTAAAATAATAAGTAGCGATCATTACACAGAACCGGTTATACAGCACCATTTATTCTTGAAAGAGTATCCATTTAATAATTTAATAAATTATTATAAGCGTATGCAGCCACTGATTCATCGGCGGATGTAGATAGCGTTGTGGGAAAACTGAGATAAACAATATTAGCGGAAATTATCCATAATGTTTTCGATAGTTTGTATAGCGGTAACAATGTTCCAGAAAGTTAGCTGCTTAGACATATAGCCCCTTCCTTTTTATACTTCTTAAAGAGTGGTAAATAAGTAAAGAATGAAGAAAATATTACCTAATATTTATTGAAAATAAACAGTGGTTTATTTATTGATTGAGGGATCTCCCTATAGGTTGCTTAATTTTTATGGATCAAATAAGATAAAAACAATATAAATTACTCTTTTCATATTTTATCTTAACAACAGACATTTCGTTACGATTTTTATGTAGTGATAAAGAATGTTTTTTTTTTATTTTTACGTTACGGTTACATAAAGGAAACATTAGGTAGCATTCTATCAATCATCCCCTTGGCACCCGGAAACGACAAGTAAGGTCGATGTACGACCTTTCCGTCGAGTGACCTTGTATATCAACGAGGGGTGGTTACGATTTCATTATGTCCTACAATTGAATTTATTTTTTCGTATTAACAATATTTTTTGTATAAAATTTCACTATGAAAAATACATTTTAATTATAAGATTTTATATAACTGACTGACTAATAATTCTTACCAACTTCTACGACTGAAGTGTAACAATGATTTATAAACAATATGCACAATATTTAATGACAGTCAATATCGTTAATCACCACTGAGCTAGATCACGTCGCAGTGCTACAAGGACCAGGTTATTTCCGAGCACCTGTGAGGGTGTCGGTGGGCGGAAAATCAGAAACACTAAATAACGTTCCACATCTAAACCTGCCACGAAATGTCAAAATCGTGCAAAACAAGTTGTTAGTTCAATTGTACAAGCGATGGTGAGCGAAGTGGAACAGTTAGACAACTTTACCAACACGTTGTTGACCCTGACCACTTTGCGCAGATCTCCACAGATCGGTGAAAATGTGTTGTAACGCCCGAATTACATCACGAACTACTATTATCACTATCGCTCTCCTCTAGCTGTCGTATCATTATCGACCTGATCGATATCTGTGCAAGTACAAATGCACCGGCCGTTGTCCATTATCTGCGTGCCCATTTGTTCTACTACGGTAAATGGGCACGAAATTGTCGCTGAATTACAATAATTGTGTGACAAATGTCGATACGCTAAACTGTATTACTACTTGTAAGGTTGTTTGTTGGTTTTAGTTTTGATTGCAATAATATTATTTTTCTTTAACAGCGTCCGTAGCTTTTATTTAGGTTTAATTCCAAATTGGTGTTTATTTAGGCGTAACGGATTACAACCTTGACAGGCTTAGCTCTGGCCGCGCTCCTTTAATCTAAATAATCCGTGTAGAGTTCTATCGGTATTAGAAAGATCTTCAAAATAATTATTTGTTGTCGATTATTACATCTTACACTTACATCTTACAGTTCACACGCTTTATACATTAATACGCACTCATAAATCTTGTAATGTTTACACTCCCTATTCTGCTTTTAAATTATTGGTCATACTCACACCCCTTATAGTAGTAAGGTCATCGCCCGTCCTTCGCTCGACAAGGTGTCAGGTTTACTGATCACATTAGTGTAGTGTTACTGACACCATGAATCCGAATGAATCAATTATTTGGTTTTGTTATTATTTATGTGTTTTATTTGTTAATAAAATCATAAAATAACTGAAACACAAATATATATTTCCTACATATTAAAAGTTAACTTTAATATCAAACAACATCCCAGTCATAATGTTAAATCTGCAGATATAAAAAGTACGTGTTATTCACGGTCGTTCAAAAGCAGCTCCGTTGATTCATCAACACAATTTGGTACGCCGTGTGTGGTATTCCACAGTGCATCTTATCAATTACTACGTGTTCGAGCTTATTTTAATTTTCCTACTGTGTCTCTCCTCAACATCACATTTACTTTAAATTAGTAATACGATAATTTTACATGAACTTTTAATAATGTCAAATGTACTTAATAAATTGTCAGCGCAAATAGTAACATCGTGGTCATGTTGAAATCATTATATAACATAGTAAATGAAATTGTATAATCTATAAATCTTTCCGTAAGCCCGATTCGACCGTTTCCGAGTGGAAACTTACATTAAATATCGCCATTGCAATCAACATTCTAATTTCACGCTACAAAATAATTAATTTCATCCAGCTTGTGCCAGTGTCCAGGATGCTGCGTGTATGGACATACTTTGATATTTTTTTGATTGATATTTTTATTAATGACCCTCTTTTTTTACACTCTCTTTATTTTGGTGATTATTTTTATACCTACCATGCCCTTTTCTAGGTGCTTCTTTAAACATTGAGAGCGAAAGAAATAAAATAAATTTAAGCTTGTAGCCAATAAAACAGTCTTGACTCAATTTCTCTTGTCACTTGTTTTGGCTAACGATCATCAATTAGGTCACTGTTTATTTCAGTAAATATTTAAGTAGCTGGTTTTGGGATTGGAATTACCTAAATACATTTATTTTAATTTTCATCTACATTTAAAGTATTAAAATATAACAGAATATGATGAAATAATAAGTAATTAATGTATAATTACGTCTAGAGTATCATCCCATACGACAATCACTTTATACAAGGCCGTCACTGGTACAGTGAGACAGCATCTGATTACAATTACGTTATGTTTGCGGGTTCGTTGCCACTCGAGGGAACTGAGGGAGAGGAAAGAGTGGTCGACATAATATTTAAATTATTTTCATTTTCTATTTCCATTATCATTTTTGCCAAATTTACACGCATTATTATAGCAGAAAATAGCACTTCGAGAGAGGTTCGCTCTACCCAACCTGCTAGATGTTAGATACATTATGAGGGTACAAAAAACCATAACAAAACATTTTCCATAAATGTTTCATTAAATTGTGTTATTGTATTGTATATTAAACTATTTTAAACATAACAGCGATACTTCCAGTAATCACCATGTGCCGTTGCGGGGGTAGCAAGGTCACGTTTCATTAGTATTTTGTACCGACCGGGATCCGCGGTCAAGGTGAGCTCGGCGCCACTCGCGTGTACTGAAATAACCTATCTGGATAACTGTGGAGAGAATAATTAGGCAAATCTGTATCTGTCCGGATGCTGTGAGACGGACTTATTGAACGGCTTTTTATCTAAGAAATATCTTTGGAAAGTATGTTTTATGTTTAATTAAAATGCAATTCGACTAATTCTGATGATATTTAAATAATATTAATTGAATAGTTAATTAATATAAAAAATGAAAGTGAACTTATCACTCTTGTTTTTTTTTTTATTTAAGCTCCTATAATTATATTAGTTTTATGAAGTAGTGCAATTAAGTGTTATATATATAAATTTTCTTAATAATTTTTGTGTATATTAATTTTTTTTCGCGTAGCTTGGTAATTTCGTAATTTTTAATAGTAATCGTTTTGCACAATTACAACACACTTTATAATTCATTTTGTATTTTTTATAGATTTTTCTAAGAGCTTTAAATTGTAATAGCAATCTTAATGATTTAAAAGATTTTATGAGAAACTGCATTAACAAATGTTTAAATTAATGCAATATTTTTTGTATGAACGAATTTAATTTCGGTGTTGTACTGTTCATAGATAGTCTTGATTATTAAGGTAAGAACCTAAAGTTAAAGTAAGGACTTTAGTGATAAGGTCAGTTGAGATGATAGATACATATAGATTTAAATATATCTTATGATTATATTAAATAGATTTTAAAAATTAGGATTTGTGTATACCAGTTTATTAATTTACATCATCAGTTAACTATAGTTAATATGTAGTAAGGTGACCCAGAAAACAGTAAAGAAATAGGAACATATACGCCGTGCTATGTTGTAAATGCATCCCATAAATTGAATCCGTGCCTCGGTGAACTAAACCAGGCTTTTGTGCTTCTGGTGTAATGAGATAACGATGTTGGCTTCACGACGTACCTACCGGTTTCTAACATATTTATTACCTTTACTTTTTATTAAGCTTGGGATTAAACAATCGTTTATGAGTATTTATTAAGAACTTGTTATTTAAGGCAATATTATGCAAAAGAAATAATTACGTTACAAAGAAATTTGAACTCACACTAGTTCGTAATTAGATAAAATTGTAAATAGTCTATTTCTTGATCTGTTTTTATTTACTTTAAAAAATCTTTTATCTATTGTATTAACAAAATAGTAATGAAAGAAAAATACAATATAGATTATTTTAAAAACTAAAATGAACTTTTATTATAAGCAAAATTTTATTTTGATGATAGTATGAACGGACTTTTAGATACTATGTGACGTAATCTATGGCATATTATAATTAAAAATTAGTCTCCAGTATAAAGAACAGCGTAGGCACCGTACAGAATGTAAACAGTAATAAAGTTTACTGCCAACATCCACTATCCACTATTCAATTACACACGATCAATTGGTCAGTTTTCAAACGACTTGGCTAATTTCATTTTAAATTGGGTAACGTTGTCTGATTTGATAGTTTGCCAAATTATTCTGGATTTATATGTATGTAATCTAGTTTTGTCAAAAATCTTATTATAGTATCCCTGGTTTAGATTAGATAATAAAGCTAATAGTAACGTTATAGTAATTATAAATATGTTTTAGTTTTGAGAAATTTATTTAATATTCTTTTTTTTTTTTAATTTTTATAAATAGTTCGCAACACCTTGTTTTATGAGAAACCTTAATGATCCCACAGTATACACATTAAAAGCGAATAATCATAGAATAGGGTTTACGATTGTTTAGCGTGTTGACACGAAAGTTTGTCGTTTTGCATTGTTCCATGACTCACTTCAGTCCCGACCTTTAGCTGCAATACGTGCCATGTTGCAGTGCGATAATAGCTTTATCATACCGTCAATCATCATGAGACCGCACAATAATTTATCGAGCAATTAGTCGGCGATTCCGACCAGTTTTCTCGTAACTTCAATACTTTGCTTACATTTCTGACCTATAAATGGCTGAATTTCAAAGAAGCTACGTCGGGCTATCTTTATTTTACCGAGAAATAAGCTTTGGTAAATTTATTACAAACAATAACGGCAGTTGGTTTCAATAGCAACCTCGAGTTTTTCTTGGCTTTCGGCTTTGTATTAAATTTCAAAGCGTATCATCGTATTTTAAATATTCTACAATGAATTAAATATGTATAACAATATATAAACAATATATGTGTATAACAATATATATCATATCTATCGTTGGATGTGTCCTTCGACCTTGGGCACACAGGATCGATGGGGACAATTTAATATTTTAGTTATTTATAATTTTATGTACATTATTGTACCCAAACTCCCACTGTATGAGTTTTTGTTAATAGTTTTTTTTTTTATTTTGAAAACAGACAATATGAATATTCTATTATATTAATAGATATTTACATAAATTTTACACAATATTACTTATTTAAATAAAATTAATTACAAGTGTTATTGAGTTGTAAATAAAAAAAAAAATTATTAATATCATAAATATCGAATATATATTTAAATAATTTTCAATTAATCAATTTATCGCATATTTAAATCTACGTCGTGATGCATTGATAGCTTGTATATATTTAATTAGATTTTTAATTAAAGATTTTATCACCTTACTTTCATGACCTTCGCATGTGACTTTGTGAGCAGCGGAAATCTTATTTATAGTTGTAGTAGAGTAGTGTTGTTCTGTTTAAAGACGCATCAATGAAACTTGGCTAGCGCAATCTATCTGTGTAATTTCTTTGCGACTACGAAGAAGTATCGTCGAAAGTTTCAAACGGTCTTTTAAGATCAAGTTCATTTAATATAATATTATTAAAGTAATTTGTGCTTATACGACCTCACTTGACTTTCACTTGACCTTTTTCTGGTAAATCATTATTTAATCTTATATTTGGTGTAGGTATATGTCACATGTCCTGTTCCTTATATTCATAATAATCACACTTTATTGTGTCCGCCATCGCTTGTTTAAAACTAATTATATTACTATAAATAACCGCACTTTATAGTAATATTGGGGTCGGTCGTAGCGCAGGGGCACGGATTCCCACTTGAGGAAATTACATATTTAATATTTTCATTTCCTTCGCTCTAGTAACGACTAACAAGACAAAGCACGACGTGGAATTCCACCACTCAACACGCAACCCCTACAAAATTCGGCAGAAAGTAAGATGTAGAGTGTCTCTTTGTCTACGCTGCTAACTAGTAAAACAATATAATATTATATTGTATATAATATTATAGATTGTTATCATACATGGCTGTAACAGTAAACGTGCTGAAGCAGACTCAAAGACAAATAAACCGTTCCAAAGGTACCTTTCATACCATTGTTTATAAACACGCGCTAACAGCCAAGTCCTTTACGAAATTATAAATAACTCTGTAGTACACATTTTGTTGTATTTGAAGCTTTATTTGCATGAACAGTGTACATTGCGAGGTTGCTCGACAGCGGTCACTACGGCCACGAGACACTAGTGTCGCACAAAAGGACATTTCCTATTTTGCACAGGACGCTTTGTGTAGCTTTTATACTGTAAATAATATTATGTAACTGTTTGTTTTTTTTTTTTCATTTATTATGTTTTTTGGACTTATTAAGTAACCTGATTATTAAGTTGAGAAATTTATGTAAAATCCAACATAAATAAAGACAAAATGCATAATGTATAGTAACAAAGAAATGTATTTGTTATGTTCAAAACCTAAATAGTATTGCGGAAAGAAAGCTGAAGTCACATATTTTATTTTTACCCAGGTCACTACAGGTTAAGCAGTGCACGAATACATGTTAACTTTAAAACCGACACGGAATAAGAGATGTAATAATTTACTAGCCATTGCCAAAGTAAGTTATCTCGATGTTTACATAAAGTTGCGTTGCGCACTTTAAATAACACTAAAAATCAAAGGAAATCGTTTTTATTACTTTTTATTTCTTTTTTATTGCCGTTGTCATAAGGTTTTATATAAAAGGTTCTGGCATTTAATAAAGGTACACGTACATTACTCAGGAAAATCTTTTAATGGTTAAGGTTACTTGAACGTATGCAAAATTATTATTAACGTCACTAAAAGTATTTCTAGTATTACTATTTTTATTACAAAGTACCTATAATATATTATAATAAAAAAAATAAAAAGTTCGGTTGTTAGTACTTTGACTTCCGCATTTATGCGTGACCTTAACTCATGTGACATCATCTACTACTGCATTTGACTGTGAATTTTTAATGTCGCGGAAACAATCCTTTTAATAACGACTCGTACAACGTCACTGTTATTCTGACGCACTTTCTGATTTAATAAAATGATGTATGTTGTGTACATGGCTTTAGTTATTTTATTTATTACACAAAAGCTTGTGCAGGTCCAAATTATTAGCGAACAGTATAGTTTCGGTGTCATAAATTTTAATCATAATAAAACAAGACAACGTTTTATAAGTTCCTATATAGTACGATTGTATGTTTTAAAAGCATTTACGCGGGAAAGTTTTAAGTATGATAGGACTTACTTACTATATTTATTTTACGTTTAAATTTTAGTGAACGTGTTTGAAAACAATAAGCCAATCTGTAATAACGGAAATACACTGGCTGCCATAAATATTTATCTCGGCTCCATTCATACTCCGCTACTGGTTTTGCGGCTGTTTCTATCTCGATGACGTGTACCTCTCCACTAATTGCTTGTTCTCGCCCACTTTTGCTGCGTGACGGATTTCTAGACGACTTCCTACCGGCTCTTTATCCATCTCACGCCATGATTGGCACCTGAATGGAGAACACATCATCATTCATTTTGCCCAGCTTCAGGCGAGACTGATTTATAACCGAGATGCGAATGAATTTCAGTTACTGGTTTGTTTATTTGTCATAATTCATATTTTATTCATTCACATTTTATTCTTTAAAATTAAACACATTCTTCGTATTCATATTTATTTTTTATTTTGCATGACAGGAAAGTCACAATATATTAACTAGATCAAATTACTGCTTGCTTGCGTTAACCAATTTTACTGACACCCTCGATGCCTTGCCACTAACTGAACATCACTGCTTATGTATTTCTTCACAGCGCTGAGAATGATCTGCTTCGCTCGGCTCTACTAGCAATAATGATTAACTTGATACTTCAATCATCAACAATAAAACTTGGCGGGATATCATTAATTGTATATTTTAGTGTTATTGTAGCAATCTAAACACTGATAATATTGTTGGGTACAACGTAAACTAGGCTAGTTCAGTGATAGCGTATCGATCCTAGTTCCATTTTAGCGGCCTTATCTGCTCCAGTGTTTTCATATGTGTGACTACATAAAAATATTTTTACCTTTAGCATGTTATATACGCAAATGACGGACTTAATCGAATTTAGTACATTGGAGCAGGTAAGTTTGTACCGTTTGGAGTAGGCTAGGGCTGTGGTGACGTGGTGATGTGTCGGCAGCATCAACGGGCTGGCGCTGGCGCTGGGCGGTAGCGGTAGCGGCAGCCCCGCGGCGGCGGACTCGCGTGACTCGAACGCAACCTCGCGTGCGCCCTCGCCGCCGCCCTCCGAACGACAGCAACACACAAGGTAGCCACGTTAGGATGTTTGGCTTCTATGGTTGTTTTGTGAATACTAGCTTTATAACACTATCAGACCTGATTGATAAACGACCATACTTTTATTTTAAAAGCGAACGAAAGATAATATTATTAAAAACTACGTTCGCAAGATCATATCTGCCGCTCCATCTCAACAATCATTATGATGCAACTATCATTAAAGTAATTTGCGTTGCATCAAACGTCTTGACGGACCAAATATGTACCTATAGCAATAGGTACTCTCTCTATATTAGTAAAGCATAATGTGGTCTTTGATCTTTGGATTAATGAAAAAGCTAGTATTCCATATTGTATGTAAATATCAAGGTGCTGGTACTGTTTTCATTATTTTGTTATTATGGGTTTGTGGTCTTTTTGATTTTATATTGTTTTTTTTTGTGTTTTGCATGTTGCATGTTCATTTTGTTTGTAGGTTTTGGTTGTTTATGTTGTTCGTATGTAAATTTATATGGTATATGTATATTATGATCTTAATTTTTTTTGTAATGAATTTAAGTTGCAAATTATATTGCAATTATAATGTATTTTATAATAGCTCAAAGCTTGAAATATAAAATGAAACAGACAATCTATTATTCTGTTACAAAGTAACTAAGCACAATAGTCAGCTGTAGTAAACAATTTACTTATATTGTCGAACGAGAAGCAATACTCAATGGGTGTTTGTCTGTCAACACATCTTTATTTACGTACTAAAGTTGACGACAAAACACCAATGCTGCCAACGTATGCAGCTTAACAACATTGTAAAAAGGTTAATTATGCAGATTGACTTATCGGACACTTGAATAAATTTATAGAGGATGTCAACGATAACGAGTGTTAGGTGAACGATAATAGTGTAATCCTAAGCTGTATACTTTGTACATATTTTATCATTCGTCTGTAACTAATAATTTAACTCGTCTTGATTAAAGTTATTCGGAACATAACAATTACTTTAACTGTTGAGTGGCGGAACTCAACACTGCGCCACGCCTTGTTACCATAACGAAGGACACTAAATATTTTAAAATATTATCATATTTTATTTTACTATGGAGAAATATAAAAAAAAGTATTTTGGAACTTCAACCTGTCACTGTAGGCGTGTTACAATCCGAGAGCAAACATTAATGTTCATATATTTACTTAAACACTGCACACCTACTTACTAATATCAGTATTTATACATATTATATGGACATGTAAAACAAAATATTAGCACGAAACCGGCAAAACCTATAATCGTCATATTAGTATTATTTGCTACATACGAGTATGTACTCGCGCACAATTCGGGAACGGCTAAGTGTTTATGTCATGCTCCGAGAATAGAAGGCAGCTGTCAATGGGGAGTTATTACGTTTTTTGTCCGGTCTCTCTTCGCGAGAGGTTGTTGACTCGCGTTTTGGATGTCATGGCAAGGGTGAGGTGATCGCCATTGCTTTGCGTTTTTTTTTATGTAGCTGTAGGTATTATGTATTTATTTATTTGTTTCGTTTTATTCGGGTGGTTAATATTATTGTACAATACAACTGAGAAAATATGTATTAGTACAAAGCTGTTTAAGACTGTGTATGATGTTTTAGGTATAATTATAGTTTTTTAATGTATTATGTAAACACAAATATAAAATGAGAAAAAACGTAAAGTATCTGTAGACGGTTTATTTTTGATTGTTATAGAAAATTTGCCAATATTCACATTTGTGGGTAAAAATTGGAACCTTGAATAGTTTTTCAAAATGGAATATACGACATGGTATTTAGATATCTGTTGGAAAATTTTAATTTGAGCTCTGTTAATAGTGTAGGACGAAGAATTTGACCAAACGATCGTTATTTCGGAACTTGTCATATACTCGTAGATGTAGATTGACTCCTATCACCACCATATTTTACACATTTGTTTAAGTTTTCCGTCCATTCGTGAATAGGAAGTAATATTACAAAATTTGTGATTTTCTTTACGGATATTATTTAAAGAATTTTATTTAGGTTAATATTTAACAATTTAAAATATTTAACTTTCTCAACCAGTTAAATGCGAAATTAAAATGACATGTGTAAATATAATTTATTTCATAATTAATTAAAAGGATGTGGGGAAGAAAAAAAATATTCTAAAGCTTTCGCTTTATCAAATACAGCTACTCTATTTGGAGTAATAATTAAAGGGATATTTAGATTACATAAATCCAAAAGTGCTTACGTTATCATAAAGAATTATAGGGCAGTTAGATATATTTTATTATTTTTTGATCAAGTTCCGTTGCACGCAGTTTAATACTTTTATTTCCAAGGAAATAAAAGTATTAAATATTTCATTTTCTGGAGTCTGCACCTGCGCCGCCACAGGTCTTGATTTAATTTCTTATATAAATGTTATTCTTGTAAGTATTATAAGATTAGTAAAATTATCTGTTAAATAAATACGATTTGAGATAGCTAAGACATAAAAGGCCGCAATTCTGGTTTGATGTCAAGAGAAACCACGTCGAGATTTAAACGGTGAAGGGTTATTGCCGAGCCTAAACGTTTGAATTAATAAAGTAATAAATGTTAATAATAACATTATAACATAGTGAACCAATCAAGTTTATTAATGAAATAATGCATATAAAGAAAATAAGAGGCAATATTTTTTTAAAATTATTTATGGGGATAAAACCAAATTAATACATACATGTGTTTTTCCTTCAGCCAGTACGATTAAATTTTATATAGGTACTTATTGTAACTTATTATACTAAATTTTGCCGGTCAATTTAACGCATTATAATGCAAGTTTGAACGTTATACATTAAAATTATTACATATTATATATGATCAGCATTTAAAATATGTTAACTTATTTGATATCAACGAAAGTGTGGGAATTTATATAATTATTGTATAATAATACGTTAATAATTGTATAAAATATGTAACTTGTAGCACTTGTTTTGCTCTATCACATTAATGACGGCCACAGTCGTTATATCATTGCAAAACACATCAAATTCATCGTTAGTAACGAGTATTGGTAATTGAAATAAATCCAGTCGTTGTACTGTTATTTATGCCTCGTTATAATCTGGTGGAATCAGTTATTTTCAATCAAAAGAGACACTGTAATTCATCGATCGTGATACCAAACCAATATCATATGCTATAGAATTATAAACCTTGTACGCACACCATATTATATTAACAAAAGTAGATTATGATTTGCTATAAGTTTAATTAGCTCTTGCTTGCAAATCACAATTGGCTGTGCCCAAAAACTTCAATGACCCGTTACTCTCCGCCTAGTAACCGCTGTGAGAGTTCGACGGCCGGTAGAAGCCTCGTTTCAACCTCATAGATTCGCCATTCGCGATTTATCATGTATACTGTTGCTGTCAATCAATAATGTAGGTGGTGTCAAATTTGCTCTTTTTAGGTCATTTCTATGTGGATTTTGCTTTACTCTACCCAAATAGAATTAAACCTTATTGGCTTTGGGGCAAAACTCAAATTTAATTATATCGATTCGTCTCGATCGAGTAGTCAGTCAATTTACAGTACATGAAGCCTTTGAATTATAAAAGACATGTAAATGTTATATTATCATTTTATTTCTGCCATAAATATTTCTTAGAAAAATGAGAGTATAAAATAACGCTGATGCCTTATATTTTACAAAGCTTCATTAAATTTCTCACTTGGGTAGAGAGCGCTCGCAGTCACGACCTGACTATTCAAGCTACGTTCGTGACCGGTAATGACGCCGAAAATGTATTATGGAACAGAATCAATCTGTAATTCTTTCATCGTGTTCGGAACTAGTACAGGCTTGTCACAGGAGAAAATTTCCCATAGAAAATAACCATTTCTATATATTTGCTATTTACTTTACTAAAAAATGTATAAAACGGTTAGAAATAAGAGAATAATGAATAGTTATGTACTAGTGATGAATTATTGGAAGCTTTTTCTTTTATGCTACATATATAATGCTGCGTAGCTAGAGTTACCTTCAGTTTGATCAATACCCTGATTTTTTTGTTCATTTGACAGTGGGATTGGCATTTGCCGATTATTCGCACATTAGCCAACTCCGTCTAATTGCTCCATTCAAAATGTCTTATTGTAGAAATAAATACCATTCTAATTAAATAAACATCTTCAAAAGAGGAGGTTACGGTATTGGCTTCTCTATTTACGAAGCATTGACACCACGTCTTCGTCGGACATTCAATTTTATGTGATGCTTTTATTTAACTACCACATTATAGTATACAATAAAGCGTATGAATTTCATAAACTGGATTGTACAATCTGGTCGGCAACAGCTTCTGAATAAACGAAGCCTCATGTAGTCAGTAGTCTCATATGACACTGAAACTAATCCCACTTGCCATTGTAGCCTTGGGAAGGTTCCACGCGCCGGACCGTGCAAGGGCAGCCTCTGCTTACGTCACCTACAAGGACACGCACATACAATTAAATTTCTACCCTTTTACACCACGATAAAGTTTAAAATGCCAAAAGACTACTTCGTTAGTCTAGAATATTCGAAGTGCTATAACCCACTCGACTTAAGATGCCTCCTTTGTCAAGTGTACGCCACAAAGTGAAAAGCAATTTAGCTACGAATAACGAGTTTATAACTTCTTCATTACAGTCTCTATAAAAGTGACTTAACTTAATTTTTAGTGACCTTAAAACATAACGTATCTATTAATAAAATTTTAGTTTTTAATATAGTCATACAACCCAGCCACCAAACCGATTCACCAGTTCCACCACTGAGCTGGTCAAACACACCATTACATTACTTAACCGCAGTATCTTATTTTATTTTAGTGTCACGCTGTATCCCGCGTATGGCAGGATAGGCAAAAAGAACTTAGGAACCTAGTGTTAGGACACTTCTGTTCGCCTCTTTCCGCCGAATTTTGAAGACATTTGTAAACATTCAACGCCGCGCTATGTGCCACCAGAGCGAAAAATTCAAATATTTAATATTTCATTTTCTAGAGTAGGAATTAAACCTACAACCTGTCGAATTTACAGTACGACGCTTGTGCCTTGCGCCACGACTGCCCTCAATATTACCATGTATTATCTATAAAATTATCTGTATATCTTTGAGTTATCGGTTTGTGGCTAAAGCCACTTTAAGACTAATAACCTCATACCTACTGACTATTGCTATGGTTACGGCGGGCACTAAATCTAGACGCCGTGGATGTCTTCAACCGCACAATCCGTCATCATTCTTTGGAACGTTCTTGACATGACAGCAATTTCGTCTCGAGGATAACATTATATCTTATACATATTGTAGTTATTAAATGTACAGTATTTGTATTTTATGTAGTTGTGACTAAACGCGACAGGTTATACGTTCCATTCCCATTCGGGAAAATGAAATATTTTATATTTTTAATTCCTCGCGCGGCTTTAAGTTTCACTTCTCAACACACAATGCCTCGAATTCGGCGAAAAGTGGGAAACTGAGTTTCTTAACACTAGGTTCCCTCTGCCTACCCTAATATGTACGGGGTACGGCGTGAAGCTTTAAAAAATTATACAATAATTATTAAAAGCCAGTCGTGTGTGCACTCGAGAAAATGGAATATATAATTATAAATAAGATAAAATAATTGAATTGAATGGAATATTTAACATAATGGAGTGTCTGACACTGTAATATGTTAATTATAAACTATTTTGAATCTATGGTGGCACAGTTGGGTAGGTTAATCTAAGACTATGGTCGTCATGTATGTAAATTAGATAGTCTGTTTATCGATCTGCTTAGATAAAGCGAAAGGAAATGTATTTTTCAATTATGTTTATTAATTTTGAAACGTAAATTGTAATCAAATTTGTTAATTTTATCTATACAAGTGGTTATTATCAAAATTTATGTACATACTAAAGTTTTTATTTAAAATTAGAGAAACATGTTCTTTTATTTATCATTAATAAAAAATCTTTACTTCACGCGATTCATTTTTTGCAATTTTTATTAGTAATAATAGTTAGAAAAACCAAACAAGTGCGGCCACCTGCATCACTAAAAACAAACTTTTTATATAATGATACTTTTATTTTGAAATAAAAAATACTATTAACTAGGTATAGACACTGCATTAATCTCATAGAAGCACATATTCGTAAGAATATCACAGGGATATGAGCGAGAATCACCACTTAATTTACAAAATAAATATATATACATAACTAAAGTATTTCATAAATAAATCTCATACACTACCACTGCGTTAAGTTCCGTCTTTCGACAAACAATGTCTTGAATTTGGGCGAATAGCACAGAACGCAGCTTACACAGACTCGGTGTTCTCTAATCTCTATGCATACTCTGCCCCAGATATGAGTGATACAGCATGAATTAATTTAAACATACTCTATTTGACTATTTTTGAAAACTGCGAGAAAAAACATTAAGTATTTTTTTTTCCAATAAATATTTTTTATAGTCGTTGATACTGTCGTACTTATTTTAAGATACCATAAACACTGTTTATTTTGTTTCTTAGGAGTCAATAAGTTTTTATATGAACAATTATGCAAATTAACTCACGTTGGCAAAAACGTGGCACATAACTATTTCCGACTCAATATTTAAATGAAAAAAAAAAACAACGGCGAATATATAAGGTTATTTATTTAATATTATTTAGGTACATTTATAATATAAGGTAAATTATACTGTTATACACGAAATAAATTGTGATTTAAAACCTTGGGGACTTTATTTAATAGAATTGTGTTTGGTTATTTTAGTAGGTGGGATACTCGTGCGCGGGATACCCTTTTTTCACGTATTTCACACAAACACGGGATAAAAAGCCTATATATTCCTCCACAAGCTCCTCTTTCTTTCTGTGAAAATTGGTTCTGCTGAAGATTACCCCGGACAAACAGACAGACAGACAAAATTTAAAAACAGTTGCTTATGTTTTACTATATGCGTATGAGAAAACAGTAATTTTGACTTTTATTTACCTATATATAGATATGTAAAAATCATACGTGTATTTATGTTTTATTTTTTTTATATTGATCCATTTAGTTATGTATTGGTATATATATTTTTTATTGCTACCTTAATTAAGCCTTACATTTATATTTTATTTAAAGTTGAAATAGTTGTATTTTAATTGAAATCAAACAAAACAAATGTGCAAATATTCTAATAAATTACCTCGACAGCTTTAGCTATAACAATTTGTCTACTGCAATTTATATAATACTTATTAAGTAGCTGTAATTAATTCTATTACCAACATCCCACCAGTTTCATCTATCTTATTTATTCAGTCAAAATGGACAAAAAATATTTTGCTTAAAATATTTTATTTAATATCGCTAAGTTAATTTAAAATAATAAAAAATAATAATTAACTATAAATATTCAATATTAAATATTATATTTGTACTTTGAATATGTTTCTTTTTACTTTAGCTAAGAAAAAAAACTGCTAAATATATCTTGAAGGGCGGACGTGGCTGCGGATAATCGATTTGTTATCTTGGAGCTATCCTTGGCTTCTGGTCTTACCGGGGCTAAACGTTATGTCGGTCGATATAGTAAATAGGTTGGAAAATTTCTTCATTTATCTATTCGATATAATTATAGAAAAGCTGCCTTACAATTTTTTAAATGTAATTATTTTTAAAGACATCTAACTAAGCTCCAAAACATTTTTTTATTTTGACACACATATGTACGTAACAGTTTAAAATATTTAATAAAAAACTACATAAGCAAAGTTCAGCTTACTAGATTGGTAGCTTATCTGTAAAGCTTGAAAAAAGCTTAATTGAAGTCCACTATAAACCTTTAACTTCAATAACATTATTAAGAAAATTGAGTTACCTTTATTACGTTCATTAAATAATTTTAATTGCTCAAATAAATGTCGTTGCCAAGGAGCTATCTGAATAAACATCGTAGCACTCTAGGAACCATAAATAACATTTCTAATTAGTGTTTATCTTGTATTTCACACTCAATTCACTCAGCGGTGACTAACTGTGCAAACATTGAATGATGAAGCTTAAATTTCATGTTCGCGTTAATATTATAGTCCAGTGAGTCACTTATTAAAATATATATATCATGTGAAAATTACGTAAACCAGTAAACTAACAAAGATAACAGTTTGAAGCTCTGAGGGATGACACAGTTGGTAACTATTTGGTTACTGGTAGTATGAGTGGTTACCTGACTTATTTTGGTCCACCTTTGTTTATTATTAATATCGTTAGCGAATAATCTGGCTAGTATAATATTTTTTTATGCTTCACGCTGTATCCCGCACATAGCAGGATGTCTTTTATTACAACAAAAACATTGTTCTTATTAAATACTATGTGGATTTCTTATCCACGGTTGTAACAATACATATTCTCCAAAATATATTTTATATTCATGCTTGCTACCTTCAACATAAGTGGTAGCTAATATCTTCCATTCCAGGACAGGAGTCAATATGGGCATAAATTGCAATTGCAAGACAAAACATTTCATGGCCTAATTGAGATCGACAAGTCTGGAAGACGTGAGTTGTGAAACGTGTTCTAATTATTACTCGTTAGCATTGACCTACTCTGCGAATAGAGAATTAATTAAAAATGGTAAAACCTAAGTCTAGGTTATAGTTTTTTTTAAGACATTGAGATTGAACGTTCCGCTAAAATATATAACGTTATCTATATAATTACTTGTTGCTAGAATATTTTTAAACATATATTTAATTTTATAATATTGATTTACGCTGCTGTATATTTCAAGCTGCTGAAAATCAATTTTTAAACATAACTAGGCTTCAAACGTCCAATTATGCTCGGCCTGGCTCTGTAGGCCGTGCTGTAACGCATAAGAAATGATGTCAGTTACCGTTACCATCTGTCAGTAGGTTTTATATCTGATGAACGCTGCCTACTCGTAACGGTTTACAGTAAGCACAATGCCGACGTATCGCCGAGGGTGATACAGTTAGGCTTTGCACGTAAATCGGGGTGTTTTTAAACAGTTTAATTTTGATAATTAATTATTATTATATTTATTTGGAAATGCTAGCCTGTAACGTTGTTTGGTCCAAAATCCAAATGCACTATATAATTATGCATATAATATTCGAAAATTAATATAATTTCCTCATTCATATTTTATAATGTTGCATTTGTCCTGTAATTGTTGTATATAAATAATTTTAATGTCATAAACAATAAACCAATATTCATTTACTATGTCATACAATTAGTAACAAACAGATGCATCTGTCTTTGCATAGCATATACTCGAATAATTTTACGACAAACATTCCAGTAATGATTTGCAAAGCATTATTAGGCACTGAGTAGCAGAAACTATAGTACTAATAGTTAGACACCCTACTGTTGGACATAGGTTCCCCTGAAGGATCTCCACGCCGATCGCCCCAACGGATTCATTCAACCTTGACCAGATTGTAGATTCCAATATACATAAATGCATATCAGTGTTACACGTGTAGATAATTGAGATTCCTCGAATGATAATCATATATTTGAATAACTATAAATCATTAGTATAAATTTTGAATAAATATCAATTCAATTTCTTTTACCATTCGACAAATGTAAACAACAATAAATGAACACGCAAAAGGAGATTAATAAAATGGGCTTTATTTATTTAAAATATTTGAAATAAGTCGTTTGTTAAAGTGCTTATGCATGAATATAACAATTTTATACAATCACTGTAAAGGATTACTTTTTGCTTGACTTGTGATATTAAATACTTTACCAATCATATAATTGATTTGATACGCTTAATATATTTGTAAATTAATAAAATTGAGCCGATCGTAGCGCAATCGCTAACAGCTAACTGTCAACGCTATGGCTTGTCAGTGCAATCCCACTCAGGGAATGAGAAAATTGAGCCGAAAGTAAATAACGGAGTGTCGTGACACTACGTTGACTCTGCGAAAAAATTGTGAAGCTGCTATTTTCATTATTAGAATAGCAGGTCGACTCTGATTATTTACACACTTAAACATCAATGTGCATCTAACGTGTTTTGATATTATGCCTTATATTGCACTAGAGATTATGTTTTATTATTCAATTCAATATGTTACTATCCTTCCACAGTGGAAAATTTTCACATGCAATTGCTACATGTACCTAGTTTAGTTTACAAATGATATTCAATGTCGTCGCGTAGAGTACGTTAGTTGTTAGCACACTTGCAAATATGTGTGCGTATGTTTGTCCATTATTATTATACAACCGACTATAATTACTGTATTCATTATGTCATTAAGATCACTATGAAGCTGTGAGGCAATAATTATGACTATTTTTATATGCAAATAGTTTATGTCAATTGTTAGTTTATGTTGTTGATGCAAATGATTTATATTTTATATCGGCACGAGTACAATTGTATTTCTGTATTTTAGAATATATTATTTGTTTCTAATAATTGTTTTCGTATTTTATGTTATGTTGTTTGCTTATGTTTTAAGTGTACTGTACTTCTATAGTATTATTGTAATATTTTTTATATTTGAAAGTAAATGAAATATTATATTTTTTTTAAATTAATTAATATTAAGCTAATAGTTCACAATATAACACTTTCTGTATGTTCTTTTTTCAGGTAAGGCAATGTCTTCTATACGGGTGACATCTTTTTCAAGGCGGAGGTACGTGTTAGACATCCATCAAAAGTTATCCAAATACCAATCGCGGAGTAGGTCACAGAGGACAACGTACTACAATTTTAATCTCAACTCAGCGTCAAATTTCTCGACGTTGGTCTTGGAGTCTCTTTAAATACATGAACCTGCCCTCGCTCTGGACAAACACTGGCGGTCATCCACCTCGGCATTGGTTACTTAATGTCCAACAATTAGTCATGAGCTAAGACAAATATAAGTTTAGCGTTTGCCTCATAATACAAGCGCATCATTTGGTCAAAAACCGCAACGTATGTAAGAACAGCTCGCTTTAAACTTGACATTACTCATGCAGGTCCCTTGCGTGGCTTGCGTATTGCATCATGCATATCGTATGATATTACCGCGTTCTAGAATGTACGGTTCCCTTGTAATTGACGTGCAAATTAGTTTTATTACTTGATTTTTATACACCAATATTTGCGACTTTTATTCAATTAGGTATAGGAAGTGAGTACATAAATAAGGTGATCAAATTATCTTCGGTGACCGAAATAGATTGTTTACACCACGCGTCGGCACACTGCCAACTGACACCTGAAGCAGCACTATAATGTTTTAGTGGGTACATTGTATACTAGCTGTTTATTTCATATTTTCATCATCGATTTAAAATGTTAATGCAATATCAAGTAATGACTACATAAGCGCGGTTGTTTTCATAATACATTTCATTGAACTAAACTTATTATTACTTAAAATTATGTAGTGTACATATACCAAATGAATTGGAGCCAGTCGTGGCGCAGCGGCTCAAGGGTGTGGCTGTAACGCGACGTTTGTGGGTTCGATCCCCACTCGAGGAAGTGAAATGTTTATTTACTGAAATAAATATATTTATTAACAATAAAGTCTTATACGAATCAAATCGCACATGGGGTGTAATAAATAATATATTCGCAATACTTTTCGTATGTACTTGCTCTTCGCAAATCTTTATTCTAATGAAGTTCTTTCCTCGAGTTAATGACACATGACAATAGTCGATTGTCATGCTGTCAAAAGTCACTCCTCATTACCGCTATCTCGTACCGCATCGAGTGATCTTCATTTGCGATATCGCTTGTGCGATGTTATGAATCATTTATTGTTTCGGTAATCGTGCGTTGAATGTCCTTTGACATTGTGTTCTTGGTTTTTTTGCTCACACATCGCGTTCTTATCGCAAGTATGAACTTTTCGTAGTAATCAAATTTTATATAATTATGTACTTAAGTGAAAAAGTTGATCGTCGTCGTTAGTTTTATTTTTATTTATTAGAACGGAGTATCTTGACACCTACGCTATGCTGACTGTTATACGGGAGAGGTGTGTCAAAGTAATGTTATTTTCATTTTATGTTTCTTACTCCAAAGCTTAGACACATTGGTGCTGAGTAAATAGAGCCTAGGCCTTAACTTTATGTAACGATACCTCGTGAACACTTATGTTATAATCATAAACATTTTTCGACTTGAATCCATTACCTTGACGGATTGTCGCAAACGCCACATGCTCGAGTTATATTCCGCCATTCGCAGAATTAGTGACATAATATTGTAAATATACCATATTATATGATACTTTACAACTTTATTCACAATACTACAATATTATTTACTACGTATATTTAGTCATTATTCTAAATAGGAAACGTCTAGAACATTTATGAATAATGTGCATATTAAACTTGTATCACCATCGCAACCATTAACTTAGACTAATCATAATAGCTAGGGTAAATATAATTATTTTATTTGTTGCAATTAAGCCAGCCTTATGTCTCCTCTCGATAAACTATAATTCGTAAAGGGGTCACGTCCCATACGATAAAACTCCGCAGCCATCTTTGTGAATCCAGTTATCAGTGTTATCAGCGTTTGTTTACATTGACATGGCTGCTGTTTGCTGACAGCGATAACGATGTTTTGCATGTGGTGTCAATAAAAAACTTATGAAAAAATCTACTGCGTATTATGTACACATGTGAAATGTTTACTGTCTTATCGGAATTTTGAAAATATACAAGCGTACAAGGTACTTACATAATATATTTTTGGTTATATTTTATTAATAATTTCGGTATTTAAAATTACTATCATTATTTTTTCAATATCAACCACAAGTGATAAAAATTTCATATCTCAAGGTAAATTAATAAATGTAAATAAAAAATTATGTCCCCTCATACTACGACCGACAGATGAAAGCTAAAGGAGATATCTCGTTTAGAAGGAAAAGTTCATCAAATCAGATCATGTGATCACATAATCACATGAAAGAAATGATCTTAGGTCATCTCCGGCGCGTATCGTTGACGTCAAATTACTTGCCGATATCTAAACACTTCATCAGCTTTACATAACGTGACTGTGCTATTATTTGTGATATCCACTATCTTAATTGATCATTTAAAAACATTACAGCGCGTGTGGCAAGCAATAATCTTACATCAATATTTAGTTTCTCGTCAAAATATTTGTCTTGCTCTAATATTTCGCATATCATAAACCCAACCCACTGCTCAAATCAGAGTTGTTTACATCCTATATTCTCAAACAAGGTTACGTAAAGCTCCTGGTTCCTCGATTGGTACGGAATACAAATGTATTCTCATTCACAGTTAGATAATGTTCGAAAAGTAGTTCATCAGTTCAAGGATCACAAAATTCTGCTGCTTGTTCCAGATAAGGCTGATGTTTGTGTGCCCTTTATTTAGTTGCTAACCAAATTGTTTACGAACATTCAAAATTATGACTTACGTTACATGTGATAATTGAATATGCCCTTCGAATTAAAGTATCAGGGTTAAGTCTTTCACAAATATATGATTAATTACTTTTAAACTCTTGACATTATGAAAAATGAGAACTAGATTATTAATTATATAAAAAAGAGACTATATTCGTAACCAAAATAACTCGTACACTATGTAGTCCATATAATTTTAAATTATCAATTTATGTATCTTATTAATATCCTTCAATTTTATTAAGTTATTAGCAAGGATAAATATTGAAATGTATATAACAAAGAATATGGCATCGCGTTCATTTTGAACAAGTGTGATTTCATTATTTTCATTTTCTACTAACCGTTGACACGTGACCACCACATAAGGTACATAAAGAAAAGATTTCTTTCAGTTCTTCCGCGACTGTAAAATAATATAGCTAAGAGTTTTGGGATCCGGCCAAATTTAATGCGATGATGAGTCACAAAAAAAACATGTGGCTTCCTCTAAAACACCAACGACCGTAGACCAACCACCATTGCCTCGACCGCATACTGTGCATTTATGCATTTCATAGCAAAATACGATTGTACTACACAATGTTCAAAATCTCATGTCGAGCAATAATTCCCGACACCTCGCAAAACATCTCGTTGATCCGTCTCTTGATATGTTAATATGCAAAACTAAATTCAAAATAGTTTTATTTCGCTATAAAACCAGCTGTCACGATTTATGTAAGTGCTCTAAAAACACGCGTGTGGGTTGTTGTCATTCTTTTAAACCAGTCCCAGTTTTATTTTTGTATATTTTTTTTCGACGTGCCTCCGCCTGCTCGACGTCTATATTTTGAGCGCAGTTTTTTAAGTATCTTTGCCCAAATATCTTCTGTACGATGTTAATTCAATATTTTATTAGATGACTTAGTTTAAGCTACATGTAAGGGAAAAGTAAATCCAATTGCAACTGTTTCGGAATAGGCAGTAATACCTACTTAACCTACTTACAAGTGAGCTTTGTAGTAGGGCTTCGATACCTTATTATTTCTTACTCAATTGAACATTTGAAGTGACTTGTTTCTCTTCTTATGTAAATAATTTATTTGTTTAAATTAGACTGATGAAGTGAATGGCGATCGTTTGAAATGTTACACTCTATGCTTACATCACTATATTGTGATAATTTATAACATTTCTTAATTTTAATATAGACAAATGCTAAGGATAGGTTGCACCATCCAGCACCTTAGCAACATCACAAAATTGGTAAATATACCAAAAGCGGAGAATAGAGTAGAGTAACTTGGCGTCTCTTTCTTCATAGCTAAGAGACACAAAAACAATATATCGTAACTACAATAGTTATCCTGTAATTTAAAAAGCATTTACTGAACTTTATAGTTTACCACAAAAACTAATTATTATTATATGATTGATGTTACCATCGGTGCATCATAATTTATGAACCGACATTAGCTTCATGATGTCATCGCAAATGATATCACCTTCCGCTGTAATGTCATAGTTCATTTTCAATTTAAGTTATTTCCTTGTGTTTATTATAATAAATTGCAAGCTGCGCCAAAGCAACACTCGAGCAAATCTATTATGTTGCGTGAAGATGGCGCTTATACTGCACCAATGGTATTTGCGTATATGACCTTAAATAAGCTTTACAGTTGTAGCTTCATATATTGTCCATATATTTTTTAAATAGAATAAAAAAATAATAATAAAGTTTATCGCTGGGCTGATAGTGATGAGTTTTTCGGTTCTTTTTGGCGAATGTTCAGAAATCCTTAGGTATAGCATAAATGTATCTAAAGACACACAAAGTTTTGCACGGGTGGTAAACGAACTTCCAAAATCTCATATCCAATCCAAAAGGAATTATAATATTTCTACAACCCTAATATTTTACATACATATTTGAAACAGTATTAAATATTGTAATTCCCTGCTAGATAGGTACGAGTATATCGAACAGGTAATATTAATATACAGGTTGATGTCCTGGTCGCGTGATTACGACACTTCCACGATTTCAAAACGCTGATGATGCCATTCATATCGTCACACTTTACCATATTGAGGATACCTATATAGTTTTATTAGTTTCTCTTGGCCAAAACAATTTGCTCGCCAACTTTACGATACTTTCACCAGTTTCTATCGATATATTATATTATTTATGCATAAATTATTATTCTTTAAGGCTTTTAGCGTCCACTCGTTGCTATCTAGTTCGTAGTCAACGCGTAAATACATGCACTTAAACGATTTCACTGCATGTGTCACATGCGCGCTAAGCCATTATTATCTAACTAGTCCTTCTTATAAGGGCGTTTTACTTTCTTGCATGAACACAATCTTAATCTGCTTTTCCCTGTCGTATACCTGTTCTGTATTTTACTGTTTGCATTACTTTGTTATTGCGAGAAGTGACATTTGTTTGTTCTAATTTGATTTCTGATTGATTGTCGATGAATGTCGACGGTTGTAAGATTGCCATTGCCATTTTGTTGTATTGTTGTTGAATCGTCTATCATGTGCCAAATTTCTTTTTAATATGGAGATAATTTCACCTTTATCACAGCGTGCTATCAATTTTTTACGTAAGATATGAAATATTTTATATAACCTAGTAGCTGTACTCATAAAACTTTTATTAAATATCACTACTTGTCCTTATTGAGCAATAAATTAAATTATTCAAGCTAATCAACATATGTATATAAATTATTAGTATAAAATATTTATATATATTTTATGATCTACGTATTACGTCATACTCTACGAGTCACTCAGTTTTTATATTCGCACTACAAGTCACCCATCCTGTTCTGGCGCACAGTTCGTACATAGCTCCGTCTTTGTCTGCCGGCCGCGGCGACAGGCAGTCTGGTCGCTCGGAGCGGCCACCGTCGCAAACAAAACCCTAGGTCACGGGCGCTGGACATATTTTCCTCCACAAATCACTACACTCTCCCACTATCCGAACAGTTCCGTCGGGGGCCGTGAGTGTTTCGTGAATATTGCGATCTCCTACGGAATTCCGTTTCCGGCAACGAACTAATTTGAATGCACTTGTTGAAGCACTGAACTGCAATGAAAGGAACCACTTTGTTTTATCAGCACCGATGACGACTTTATTGTTAGGTCTCTACTGCCGGCTACCACCTGCCTTGCTTTTTACATTGGTGCCAAAATTGAACACTAAAAATTTCTCCGCCGCACAAAATTATAAAGAAATTCGATAGGCTTAACTTGAAATGGCGTACGTGCCAAGTAATACATTAGCATCACATTTTAAATAGTCATTTATGCCAACATTGTAATTTTAACAGTCGTACAGAATAGAAACTTGCAGGTATACAAATATATGCATATCGTGAATTATCTTTTATTTTATATATTGGTTTTATTGACTATAATTAAGATTTTTTACTGTAGTATTGACTAAAAATATAAATGATATTCAATTTACCATATCGACGAAAAAGTTTTTTGTTTTGACAAATTACTTGAGTAAGTCTCCATAGGTGTGACTATTTTTAGTCATTACAGGACACCACGTTGTTATTCGATTGTTTTAACACGAGTGGTGGTCTTTATTGTTTGTTTTGTTAGTTTTATAGCTTCCTTCTCATCACAGGTGGCAGAGGTAGCCTTGAAAATAATCTTCTAAACAATTTTACAACTATTACGATATATTATAAATTTTTATTTCCATGCAATTATGGAACTTGTTGAGCCTTTAGTGACTATAAAGAATAAACTAATTAGGTCTTAAAAATATTAAACGACTATTTTGAGCCATGCACCATCCTAAATGTTTACGTATATTAATTTCCTAAAACGTGAGCGTCAATACTTTCATGTGACATAGTTAGTGACTGATGTCTTCCGGCCGATTTTTACACTAATTTCTCTCGTGTTCATTGCTTTCAAATAATTTGAATCTTAACGCATGGGTAGTAGATCCTATTTTATTACTATATATTGGATACACCGCTTTGCTAAGTGTTTTTCACGCCTCCGATTAATTTAGCTACTGAACGTCTAAAATAGATGTCTCAAATGCCAAGAGTGATTTTAAGATCTGTAAGCATGCTGTGGTTTGAATATTTAAATTTACGATATATTTAAATTAAATTGTATTTAACATCTGTCTTACATAGTATGCTAAAAAGTAATGACTGGCAATGTTGTGTTGTACGTGTTTTTATTTCTTACTAGATTTGTAGTTTTTAAGCGGGTCACGCTTTGTCTCTGTTACAAATGACTCCAAAAAATGTTTAATACACATCATATGAGAGTTAACTCTTTTCCACTTGAATTGTTACTATTCTCATTATACCACGTAAATTAAACTTTATATCAACTAGTCTCATCTATCAACTCACAATAAATTAAAGTTCACTTTCCAGATTATTCTTAACATTTCTTAGCTAGTCCCGCCCAATATAGCCGCTAGTTTTATATTTTTTAATGTTGCCGCTTAAAATCATTTATTCATTTTTACGTTTCAATAAAAACTATTAATTGAACTTTCTCTTTTATTGGTTAAATTAAATAAGAAAGTAAAGGATTTACTGGACTTAATTAACAATTTTCGTTAACATTACTTGCGAGTAATCGACGTTATATTGTTTATATCGTTTATTTTACCTACAAAAATTCCATTTAACACCAGAATGACAACTATCTTATTAGTTGCTTAAGGCTTTAAACAAAGTAATAGTTTAGCCAAATTGACTTTATGCGTTTTATTTTTTACGGAAATAATATTAAGCACTAGTTTTAAGTTTTTGTTATCAATATATTAATGGGGCCAATTTCAATCTCCAGATCCAAAAAACTGTACAGATTTGACTTTTCTTTCTTCTATTTCTTCATCTTTTTATTTTATATATAGGTATACTTTCAAAATCCCGCCCACCTTTATAATATATGGTTGGAAAAATATGCACAAAGGTACCATATTTTAAATGCAAACAGAACCTTAAAAAATCATTTCTAAGTGCGAACAAAAAGCAATTCATCTCGCATTAACGGTGCGCGCACAAAAAAATATTGACGTCACCTCTTGCAAGAACCAAAAAATATAACTACGGCTGTGTGTTTATATATATGATTTGGCTGTATCAGCTATGTTATAAGATATATCTTAGCTTGATATCTTACTTTGATTCAGGAGACACCGGCAAAACATTGTTGTGCACAATGTGTAGTGAAATATAGCTGAATACATTTTTCCTTTTTTTTAATATATATTTATCTACCCACAGGTAATAATTTTTAATTGCCTGTGGGTTAATATACCTGGGGATCGTATCTAATAACGTTCTCAATGTATCTATTGTCATCTTTTAATATTTTAAATGGAATCGTTACACTGTTCCTGCTATGCAAAATTTTAACTTATATATACCCAAAGAACATTCTAGAAAGGTGAAGGAACTTAAAATTTCGAGCGTTTCAAGTGGCTGTATGAAGATTGCGTACATGCCATGTTATTCGGCAACATTACAGTGTTCCTTACGCACACACATGTGTAAGTTGATTGCACAGTTTTTGCTGCTCTTTTTATTCTGTCCGCAATTTCTTCCATGAAACTTGCCCGAAAAAAACCTAATCATTTAACAAAGTACTCCTTTATGATTAATGATTTAAAGTTTATCTTCTCTTCAAATTTTAAGTGATGTTCGTTCCCGTATGTTCGGATTCTCATGTGAGTAATTAATTTTATTTGTGACAGGAACGCTGCTAATGATCGTGATTATTTAATGAAAACGTAGTGAAAACCAAAGAATAATTTTAATTGTTTAATGATAATTTATTATATTTGATTTTGATATGAAATATTAAGTATAAAGTCAATTTATTTTTAAAACAATTAAAAAATTAGAAGATTAGTTAGTTGGTTAGAAAATAAGAAGAATAATCGATCACTCATCGCTTACCAATCGTCATTTCAATTAACAGCTAGCTAGCACAAATTGATCGCATTGAAAACAATCAAGCGAGACCCACCCAGCATATGTATGTAACACGAGTCCGATGGCATTGAACTTCAAAATTCGCTGCCCACACGTTGCTCCGTACGCGAAACAATATAAGTGTACTTACTGCCACTGATTAAAATACGCTTAGCGTTCTCCGTTCTCGGTCGACTAAAACTGATGATGACTGACTGATAATACAGTGGCTTGGCTCGCATAACAACAAAGACCGTGTAAATGCGGCGATGATGTCAGACCTCCTCTGATGACCGCCTTAGGCTTTCCATTTGCAAAACTATATTCTTATTTTTCTTGTAACCACTCAAATATAAAGAAATAATGATTTCAATAAAACAACTCAATTAGTACTGTGATTTCCTGCTGGCTACCATGACTTGCTAGCTGCTGGTTCGTTCGCTAGTGGTGGTACGTTCTCACTCAATTAAATGTATATTTTTATAAGCTAACATTTTGTAACTGCTCATTGAAATATAATTATTATCTGTTCTTATAGTAAATTAAACTAGCTCGGTACACCATTGTATTGTTTAAATGTACTTATATTTTAAGAAACAATAATTATTCAATATTATGCACACAAAATATGTATTTTATACCTTACTAAATAAATTAAATTACATACCTATAGTTAAAACCGTACCATCTAAATATTTTAATTTATTCGTCTTCTTTCATACAATAATATTTTTAACAAAATCTTTTATGTATGTGTTAACTTAGATTAGTTCCTTACCTATTATGTAAATTGTAATTGTGTTCTATGTGAATGTGTGCTTGCTATGAATTATACGAACACAAGTGTTACACGAAATTAACTAGGGCATTATCTACTTTATATGCTGTTATTATATCCAATTATGTATATTTATTATAATCTGTAATATAAGTTAGCAAACTTTTTAAACCTAGAAAAAAGTTTAAACTTTCTACATTTTTTTTATTTTAATAAGATGTTTTATTATTTTTTCATTATTTAGAATTTTCTTTATAAAATGACTAAAATTAAATACTGATATATTATTTACCTAATTAAATAAGGGTTGATTAGTTTTAATTAATGAGTTTATTAAAATTTGCTTGTTTTATACGTGTCCTTAATATAAATTCTTTGGAAAATTTTGTAAAATATGTACCTATATATTAATAAGAGTACGCAAGAGTACACACATTCCTTGTGGATTACCTGGAGAAATGAATTCCACCACACCTAAAATATGTTATATACTTTTGAAAAATATTAAAACATTACAAACCGTGAAAATTTTGTTATTTAACACGCAACAGACGTGTATCTTAAGGGTATAGACAAAATAAATCACATCAACTTTCCCTTTTATCTATCAAGAACATGATATTTAGTGACATATGACAAGCAGCTCATGTCCGACAAAGTTGAGGAAATAATTAATTTATTTAATTACCGTCAGATTTATTTTAATCGCCGCTTCCCCTGCTTAGGTTACGGCCTGTCTTCACATTTTGACGCGTTGCGATATTCTTAGAAAATTTGCCCGTTGTGCTAATAACCCCTGTTGCCGTACAACATGTCTTCACTAATTTATTTTAATACTTATAATATGTCTACTTTGTCTATAGGACCAAACAGAGTATGATAATTTTAGATGTAAAAGGCGGTCATTTAAAATGTGCTCTGATCAAAGGGATCCTGCGGTGGCTGGTCTGCAAGTGACAGCTTACTAATACGCCAGATTGTAGGGTTTCCTTTGGTGATTTGTATTGTATTATTTTCTCTGAGTATTTGTAACTTTGTTGAACTCGCAAATTAATTTGGTCACTCTATTATCGCGTTATTTTACAAAATAGAATTGATGGATTCAAATCCTACTGGGGGGATTCATTTACATTCAATACATAGAAATATATTTATTAAGTAGTTATTTCATTACTAATATGAAGACCTATAATTTTTGTGCTTATTAAATATAATGGTAAATATAATGGTTATATACAATAGTATGTAACCATTCATATGTCACATCTTCGACCATAAGAATTGAAAGTCACTTGAAATTCATAAATAAAGCTTATACCTATTCTTCGAAATTAGCAATAAATAAATAGTTCAAACGAGGTTTTGTGCCAGAAACAATTATTGCATGTAATTCCCAGAAGTTACTTTAATATAGAGTTTTCCCTTTGGCTAAGTGGTGTCATGCTGAGTTGCCATTGTAAATGATGCCAATCGAACATTCTTCAGATGTTAATTAAAATTATTTGAAATCAGTCAAGTCAATGTATGTATACCTTAATATTTTATGATATGCTACAGAATATTATGAATTATTTATAAACTAATAGCATAATCCTTTTACGGACTTATTTCTTATACTGTACATTTTAGATATACAAAAAAACTACAGTTATTTAAAGAACCAGGTAATAGATATCGAGTAGGTATGTTCTATTTATTGTCCAATGACGCGCTAACATCTAAAAACTAGGAAGAGATTAAACAATACGTACGTCATCTTATATTTAACCATATAAAGATGGTAGGAATTCGAAGCTCTTACATTGTTGCCCAATGTCCTTGTTTATATTAATAATACAACAACTCGAGCACGAATCCTGTTGATTTGTGGCATACAAGACTTCACACCAAGTGTTCTGGCGAATGCTTTTTAAAATAACATAATGAATAAGTATATTTATCTGGACAAAAGAGACATTGACCCAATTTCGTTAAAATCATCTTTGTTTCGATTAATGCTTGCATTCTAAAAATGATTAATTTTAAGTTTTATATTTATGTATGAAATAATGTTCTTCTATCAAGCTATATTGTAAAGTATAGTGTATTTAAGCTATAGTGTATTTAAGTTTAATGCGTGAAATTAAAAGCTTAAAACATTTTTCCTTTTCCTTGAATCAAAAATAATAATTCCACTAATTTTATACTCAATGAAGAATAATCACTAAATTTAAATTCTAGCTCATCGTATTGTCTTTTAAAAACAAAAAAATACGTGTGAAAGAATTATTTTTATACGTCTATTAGTTTTTGAGATATTGTCCTTTAAAGCAAGCGCGCGACGCGAGATTCAGTCGGGCCGTAACCGACCCGTGTGACGTCACTGGTCTGACAGCACTAGCGCGAGCTAGTGCTGTTAGACAGGCTCACATCCAGGATCAGCCTCCATGGCTGATGATGTATGCCGACGACATTGCACTCATTGAAGAGAACCAACTAATGCTGGAGCGTAAAGTGAACCTCTGTAAGGGTGCGCTTGAGAACGGCGGTTTTAAACAAAATGTGTCGAAGACCGAATACATAGCCTGAGAGAGCCCGGACATGAGCACTGTCCTTATAGGTTCTGAGCCAGCTGTTAAGTTTGAAAACTTTCAAGTACCTTGGAGCCGTTATGCACGAGTCTGGAGGCATTGATTACGATGTCCATGGCTGGATAAGCGCTGCCTGGGCCAAATGGTGGGACCATTACTGGTGTGGTCTGCGATCGCAAGATATCAAGCTCAAGGGGCTGATATATAAGAACATTACTAATGTTCTTTTATATGGCAGCGAATGTTGGCCAGCACTATCTCGGCACGCTGACGAGCTCACGTCACGTCATGGAAGTGAAGATGCTGAGGTGAATGGGCGGCGTAACGCGGTCTGACGCATACATAACACATTCATTCGAGGTAGTCTTGGGGTCCATGACGTAGCGGATAAGCGCCCAGACCGTGGCCACAAGATGGTATAGCCACGTTGCGCGCCGGCGTTGGAACTATGTCAGATGCAAGTTCCTTGCTATGTCTGTCCTGTCCCTGGAGCTAGACCTCCGAACGCCCAAGAATGCGGTGTTTGGATGTCGTGATGCAGGACATGAGTGCCAATGGTCGAACCACTCAGGACGTTACAGATCGTGTAAAGTGGAGAAGGTTAAGCAGGAAGGCAGACCCTGGCAACATACGCCGGGATTAATGCCAAGAGAAAGAAGACTTGGTTGCAGTTGTTGAAGACTCGTACCTTCGACGATGTAGCCCTTTATAAATACCATGGTATGCTTACAATCACCTCTGCTGGCGGCACAGTCTTTGCAAATTACGTATAAATATATTGGTTCTTTTCTAAACTGCAATAATATGGTTTAATACGTGCGCGGTGTTCTTCTGTAATCTACATTTGGCAATACATACATAACCTACTCTTTTAAGTTATACGTGCGCAATAGCATCATGACCATAACTCTCTCTTGCCGATCTACAATAATCACAATTAAAATATTATTCAGATATACATTTATAAAAATATTAAAAATGTACATTAAAAAAATGTACATCTGATCAACTTACTGCATTTATTTAGTTATATTATTATTATATTATATTCACTTATAAAACAATCTTACTACTTTGAACTTGACTAAAAGGTTTGGTATTTATAACGCAAATAGCGTACAATATGAAACTAGTAAGGTTAGGTCACATTACAGTTTTAAATAAATAATTTCAAATAAAATAACATAAGATAGTTATTATCTATCCCTACCCCAAATTGACATAATATTACTAGTTAGACAACAAAACTTATCTTCGCATTTTTACTCCTTGCATTTCTACGGCGATGAAATCACTATTATTCGATAAATAATCGGCAACCATAAATCCACAATTACGGGTAGGTTATCCGATTGCCCTTTGTCGAATCCCTCGTCCATTTTAATTAATTGGATTAAAACTTTAGCATAGGCAAGTAACAAACAAACAAAGTACTCCGCGAGATCTCCTAAGTATCACCGCCGACTAGCGAGTTGTAAGACCAGTGACGTCACCGCCAGCCGCGGGACTGTTAGCGGCATTTGAAATTTTTGCAAACTTCAAATGCCGGTAAAATCATAACTACTTGGTTGTTTTTAATGAAACAAAATCTAGAGTATTTGTATACGTAAAAACTTTACTGTAACGAACTTTGAAGCATTATTTCATACCTATTACCATTCATCGTTTAAAGTGTTACAGTTATACGTAATTTTGAGAAGAGTATATATTTTTATGAAAGGGAAACCTTAATCGCAATCGCGCCACATTCTCCCAATGGGTTTACCAAGCGATATTTCTAGGAATTTGTTCTTCATATACGTTTTAATTTACTAAGGACGTCGAGTCATAGTATCATTTTAATTATTGTCGAAAGATAAACGGTGGCGTGAGACAATCGCCCACGGTCGAAGCCTGGTTCACACACATGGATATGTCATTTGATAATCGCAAGTAGATACACAAATTGATAAAAGCAAAAGAACTTTTTAAAAGTCTTATATGAGATTCCTTCCTACGTAATCTTTATTTCATTTTTATGATCTTTTTATAGAGCGGCGTTAAGTTCCGCCGCTTAACACGCAATGAATTCGGGGGTAAAGGGGAAACGAAATTGTCTTGATAGGAACGGAGGACGGAACCAGGTTCTCAGGTTCCCTCTGCCACTATGTGTTGGTACAGAGTGAAGCTAAAGAAATGTCATTTTAAAAATAAAAATAAAATCAACTTCATTCTGTATCCCACATACAGCAGGGTCGGCAGAGGGAACTAAGTGTTAAGACACGTGCTTTTTATGTAAATATTCTCCGGAATCTTCGATATTCAATGGGTTTCCGTTTGCCTCTACATCTGTCTCTTCTATTTACAATGTTAGTACCACACCATAAAGCCCGTAAAACCCAACAATGTACTCGTTTGGGCATAACTTTGAGTCATGTTTGTGTATCAACGTCGTCACTCCACACCTAAAGTATCTTTACACAATGATTTTGAAGGGCGTGCACCAGAAAAAATTATAATTTACTTCAATACTATTTCTTTAAAATTCTCTTAACTAAATATAAATGAGAATAAATGAGAATGAAATATAAGAATTTTCAATGCTATTAAACTATTGATAATGTGAATTATATATAGTTCTTTTAGCTTATTGAACGCATAATTATTAAGTGATAACATGTGATATGTGATTTATTATTACATCAGCCGTAATATGTACTTTAATACTTCAATTACTACATTTGAAACATGAACTCCAGAATGATTGTTTTTACAATTATTTTCTTTATGAAAATACAACGCAAAAGCATTTAGTGTTTAGCTGGCAAATAAGTACGTGTCATGACTGGCGCAAAATAACATTGTGGATGTAATCGGATAATAGCGGTGATACTATGCCAAAGGCTTTATCGCATTCTTTCCAAACATTCAAAACAACATACACAGCACATAGCATCGAAACTAGTAGAAATATTCTTAGCTCTACCGATGAACCGCTGCGTGATATTATTTGGCACATGCAATCTAAAATCGGCCAGCTTCATTTTGTGCACTAAAGCTCAATCCAATATACCTGCCCCCGGAATAGATTTGTATGACGAAGCACGTGGACCAATCGAAACGCCGCCCATTGAGAATTGTTGAATAATAAAATTTAATTCGTGTCGGAGGAAGGCTATTTCAATTAATTTGGTGCCAGGAACTGGCATTTCTGTTTTTGAATTATCAACGAGGAAACTCTACCATGTTAAATAATCTTGTACTCGTATTGTAAATAAATAGCATGCTCTTGTTGAGTTGCTGACTTGTTTTTGTTAATTTCTTTTTAATAAAATAACATTTAATTTATATTTTTTTCCATACAAGTATATATATTTCTACGAAATGCCAATCAACATTGACATGCCAACAGTTAACACGAAATAGCAGTGCCACGATTGCAAACATTCACTAGTAATGAAAATAATGATGGAAGCTTGCGCCACAGATCGGGCTGCGCGTGCGCCGTTTGCCGATAGCGGGAAATTGCCGACACTTGCGTAAATACGGTAGCCAAAGCCACAGGCGTTAAAATTAAACACTCGAGATAAACTCGCGCCTATATAAGCTTTCTTGATCTCTATCTGTTGATATCATAATACTGACTCTGATTTGAATGTGCAATAGCGCGGATTTCTCGCTTCCACTACCTTACAATATATATAATTTTAATATTTTATTATATAGACGAACATTTTTTGTGTTTATAGTTAAGAAATTGTATTTTAAATATCGTTTGTTTTTGCATAATATGTCGATATTCATTATAGATATTCATATATGATACCTATAGATATATCTTTGAAATATATAATGTAATCTAACAAGTGCATTTATAAAAATAATATGAATATTAATATGTTTTGTATTTAATTATGTTTTCCTTTAAATCGTGTCGTCGCACTGGCTAGTTGAAAGCCGAACGTTTTCATGGAATCACAAGTAGGTCACATGCATTTTCTAGATACATGATAACCATAGGCAAATAAAATCGTATAATAAATGAACACTATAGTAGTTGTTTGGAGATAGTCCTAACATTTAAATAATATGTTGATGTGTAAAATGATACAAAATATATAACTCATGTTTAAAATTTATTGTAGTTTGTATATGTACGACGTATGTATATAAAATGGCTTATTTACTGTAATAAAATATGGAAAATCCTCTATCTACTATCGTAAATGTTTATTGGTGAGTAATTTATTTGGTCAAAGTTACCAACTTCGACCTTCGCCAATGAATCTTTTTTGTGGTCAATTACGTAAACATTACGTTTGTGGTTGGTTTACAGCCGAGGAAAAGTTGAGAATGACTGGACGTGGGAATCATTAGCTGTTAGATTTTCTTGTGACTGTCTTCTATAGGTAATGTTTTATTTTATACTATCGGCCCGCACGCGACTTCACCCGCTAGGACTACACAATTATTTATTTACTAATCTGAATTATTTTTGGGTTGTCGTATGACCGTGTCGTATGACCTTACATTTTTTTTATTTTAAAAACAATATTCATTCATTAAAAGCTTAAATTTCAACCAATTCAATAATAATATTATTTTGCAGCAATTTTGTCGACTCAAATGCTTTACATTGATATAAAGTCAAAGTCAAGTTTTTTTATTTATGAAACGATTTAAACAATACAAACACTAAACGTGAAGGGAAGTTTGCCTAAATACAAAAACGAAAATTGGAGTTAAATTGCTTTAGTTGATTCTATTACGTTGATAATTAAAAAATATATTGTTTATAGTTTTATTACATTGATTTCCCCTTTACAATAGATTTTCTCATATATTTTTGTTCGTCTAATTCTTCATTTACTATTTTGTTATATGTATAGATTTATTTATTTAAGTAAGCAAATATTAACGATCCTGTTTGAAAAATTAAATACTTAAGTAAATCATTCTTTCTACAGATAAGAAACTGTACGCACATCAATAGATGTGCACTATTTGATCACTGAGTAATACTCTGGTGCATCTGTCGTTCGTGGAAATCTTCCAGGACATTGTCGGGGACCGGGAACAATCTTCTAAGAACTTAGTCGCCTTGTTGGCTGGTGGTCTTCTCAGCTTATTGCTTAGCATTGTCAAACGTCATGACACTTGCTGTGTCTATGTCACTTGGACTTCCTTATTATATAAAGATATAATAATCTTAAATGAGTAGATAATATTTAAACTATACACATAATAAATCTCTTATAAGTAACCTATTGACTACAAACTAAAAACTAGATTAAAAATAATTATGATTGTTCATAAATAATATACACTCTAGGTATTTTTTGTGACTGTAAATTAATTATATTCACAAAGAAATTTAAGTGTGCAACCATCGTCTCTAGAAATATCTAGTGATTGGTGATCATTAGACAAATTCCGAGCACCACTTATAACTATAGCAAAAACTGTTTTGCGTCATTTCACCGCAGCTCCGATGGATGGAGTGTTCCACTGGTGTGACCGCCGGTCTAGGGGACGTTGACCGTGGTTTTACTTTAGGGGATTCAGTACGAGAGCTGCGAACACGTGACTGAAAGTACTTTTAAAAGTATTCCTCATTTTTTCTTACCTTTATAAGTAACGCTAAAAAACGTAACCCACTTTACGCCTGGCTTACATTGATTGATTTGATGTTGGTATTACTTACAACAATTTATGTGCGTTGCTTGTTATTACTTTATTATAACTAGGTATTATATTTTATTTCAAGTGAGTTTTTACGTAATTGTTTTTGTTTTCCTTGAAGGTAAATAAGCGTGTTCTTATTACTCATTCGAACGAAAGGTATTATGGACTTTAGTACCTAAAGATATTGATTACGTTACGTTAGAAAACGTTCATAAATATAACGTTTTACGCAACGTATACTTTTTATTTATATCTGATAACCGATGAGTTATCTTTAGTTATTTTTAAATATTTTTTGAGTGATCTGCGTGTATGTATATCAAGGTGTATACTCGTCGCTATATGTAATAACGTAGTACGGCTATAGCTATAGATATCGTGGTGAGCGGATATCGGGTGCGCGCTGAGCACGCGGTGCGAGCGCGTCCAGTCAGAGTGCCGCCGCGCCGCCAAACAGACGCACGCGAGACCTGCACGTGCAGCCGCACCCCTAGTACACAACAGGTCCATCACTGAAACCAAACTCGGGACCCGTCGCGTCGTCCCGCGGACCTCACTGTACGAACGATGTCCATTTGCATGTACCTATTCTGTCCATGGTTTTTTCTCGTAATGTACCTTGCGTTTCTCATGCTCGACGTGTGAGAGGGTTGCCGCTGAGTCGGAGCGCCAGAGCGCAGGCGCGTCGCAGCGATCGATACGGGCGCGCGTGGCCCCTGCCCGAGTGCCCGCAGGCTGGCCGCTGGTGTCGCGGGAGTCGCGGGTGTCGCCGGTGCAGCCGCGTGCCGGAGCGCCGCTGGGTGCTGTAATGCGCGGCTGACCGCGTCGCCACGATCGCTCCGCACGCGCCGGGCACGCGGCCGCGCGGCGCCATGAGCGCGGCCACGCCGGAGGTGCGCGGCCCTCCGCACGACGCCGCCTCGCCGCCGGTGGCGCTGCCGAGGATCAAGCCCGAGCTGGGGCTCAATGATGCCACACTATTCGCAGTCTACTGTTTCATTAAAAATTTTATCGGGTAAGTCTGGTGGTTTATGCCTTTGATGGATGAATGTTCCACGTCTGATGTGGCGTGGCGAGAAATGACGATTTGTCACCCAACTTGTAGCCACAATGTCAATTTGTAACATGATCTTTCTTTATTTAAAGTACATTATTACCTACCTAGAAAAAATTGCCGCTAAGCCGGTAGAGCGTTAGACAAAAATATATAAACGGTATATGCCTTTGAAATACTAAGACTAATCGTTTACTATCAAGGTCTTGTCTTATATTTTTCACAAATTTCTCAACAGTTGCTCTAAATATATTATGTTATACATAAAATGATTTAGATAATAATGTTTTGAGAATAGAGACTAGAGATATAAGTAATTATTGTAAACGAGTACAAAAACCGTAGTACGATATTCATCGAAAACACTGAAACTGAATATAGTCCTTAATGATAATAAAAATATTATAAAATAAGACAATATTTTCATTTATGCATTATTATCTCACAAACGTGACATAATATACCGTATGCAATGTACAAACTGAACAAATAACATTTGCAAGGTCGTTGTATTATTTTTTATAAATATATTTATAGTTCAAGTGTTTTGGATTGGTAATGAATTAATTATTCGGTCAAGGAGTGTGCAGTGTCGTAATTCCCAAAATAGTGACAAATATAAAAATATATACATATATACGTAAAATAAAATTGAAAATTGTGATACTAATTACAATTTTATTACTTTATATTCAGAAAGAAATCCTTGAGTGAGTTGAGTACTTCGAAATTTAATTAATAAGAAATGAAACTTAAAATAAAATATGTCCATATTTATTCTGTTAAAACGAAATTTTTACAACAGAACAAAAATCTTTCATTGATCATATGATTCGTATGCAATTTTGACCTAAAATATAACAGTTTTCAATACTTTTCTAATAACCGTATTCTTAGATAAGCCATTCGAACAGATATATGCCCAACCTTGAGCGGAATACTAACTGCCCACGCCTGTATTTGTTAACCTTTATAAGGTGATAGCTATTTTAAAACGCTGTTTATGTATTTTATCAATATGTTAGTTTTTGTTGTCAGCAGATTTCGATTGTTTTACGTGATACTTCTTGTTAAGTTTTCAGTTCACTTTTATCGGTGTATTAATAAAATATTATTATCTTTTCGCTTTTCCATAAGTTCAGTTCAGTTCTTCAATATTGTTTATTACCAAAATTAATATTATTAGAAAATATCCAACTATATTTCAAACAAACAATCGCCTCATTAACTATGGAAATGAATAATTTATGATTTTTTCTATGTGATTTATGAATACTTGTTCCTATTGCCACTGAGTTTTTACTTATGTTAATATGAATCATGCGTATAAATAGATAGTTTTACTTGCTTGTTTTTACAGAGCTTTATCTGAAAAATAAGACTTTCTTACTTGCAAACATTGTTCTATATTATTTAATCAGAAATAGCCAATCCACGCCCCGTCGTAGGACAGGGGCCCAAGTGTTTCGCTGTAAACGTGACAGGTTGTGGGTTCGATTCCCACTCGAGAAAATGAAATAACTAATATTTTCATTCAGCTCTGGTGTCGAGGCAGAGTACGGCGTTGACACACGAACACACAATTCCTCCAGAAATCGGCGGAAAGTGTCTTAATGGAAACGGAGTGTCTTAACACTAGGTTCTGCGTACCCTGCTATGTGCTGGATACAACGTGAAGCTGAAAAAAATTTTTATATCACTGGACACAATAGAGATATTAAGATAGACGAACATGTTCCTGTGAACTCTTTCTTCTAGCCGATTGCATTGACCGACTTGGCAGTTGGCAAGCATCACTTGTACTTCGCAAATGCATTTGTAATTAACGCACTGCACTGGCTTTTCATTTTACACGGTTAAAGAGAATGTCGTCCTATTTACCTTGTGGCAGGTGCTTGATTTAATGTCTGCGTGTTCATTTTTACTAATTAACCTAACCTTGCACCTATCTAGATAAAAAAATTGATTAGAATATTTTTATTTTATACGAGTACTAGATTTCACACATACATTCATACACTTTGTGCCAATTGTGTTTTAATGTTATGCCTTAAAAATAAAAACTTAATTAAAATTTAACGTAAGTAATTTTTTTTTATATCCTCACTGAGAGAATTAATATTTAGCATATCTGTCCATATTTTGCAAGTTGGAGTTTTTGATGTTTTCCTTGGAAAATTATTAAAAGTCATATATGTACGAGTACTTTCATTTAATAGTCTACCATACTATTTCTAACTTTACGCATTGTTACGAGCGGGGACTCGGAGAACACAGCTCTAACGCTATAGCATAGCTCTTTTGTTTCACCTACTGTCATCAACCTCTTCGTACACGTCCTCTGTGGATTCCCCATGTTTTGCATATAGGTACCGTTCAGTCGTTCTCCAGTATTATTTGACATATTTTGAAAGGTTATAAGAGACGAATAAACTTTGGGTTTTAAGCTAACCTGTTAAGAACATAAGAAGTTATCATTATAAATGTTAATATATTGCACATATTATGTTAGCTGAACATGGTACATGCATACTCAGCATAACATAATGCATAACATTCAACAAAATCCTATTTTTCCTACAAAACAATTCCGTCGTGGCGCAGCGGTACAAGGGTACAAAGGTACAGTATGTGTAACGCGACGGTTGTGGGTTCTATCTCCACTCGAGGAAGTGAAATATTTATTTACGTTTATATTTCCATTTCTTCGCTCTGGTGTCGAGGCAAAGTGCGGCGTTAAGTTTTGCCACTCAACACACAAAGCCTCCAGAATTCAGCAAAGTGGGAAACAAAGTGTCTTAACACTAGGTTCCCTCTGCCTACCCTGCTTTGTGCGGGATACAGCGTGAAGCTGATTTGATTTCAACTGTACACATCTAGGCTTATATAGAATTACACGATGCATTTGAAACGCATTTGATTCGCGGGTGAACTTAGGATGCAAACCATAGCTTTGTTCTATTAGCTATCATCACTTTCACAATAACAAAAGGGAAAGTCGGTGGCGCTCGCTCCCTTGCGGTCAGATTAGCTCGAGCTATTGAACACCTAATTTTTCTTGTTCGTTTCATTTCACACTACCTAATGATTGCTCTCTAATATCTCTTGGTTTCACCTTAGCAACATTTGTTGTACTACGCCTTAAAACTATCCATGTATAGGCTAGATTTGTTTGTATTCATATATAAAACGATATATTTTTTTACCATATTTCTTTTGTATTATGTATATCTTACATAATATCTTACATAAGATCCACTGATAGCATCGACAGCACGTATATTGATTTTATCAATCTGTATATTAATCTTAAACATAAATTCTTTCAGCGAAGTCGTATTTAGTTATCTAATAAGACATTTTTGTCACGTCGCGCGTTGTATTACAAACGTACCTATATAAAGAAAAATATGTAATTACCGAGAAAAATTTGTGGCTTCTAAAGATGGCCTCATTAGTTTTTCCTGTGTTTAAATCTCCAGTCATCTCTTTATGTTTCTACTTTTAAGGCATGTTTCGTCACCTCAGACAGAAATTGTTTCACAGCTCATTTTATTTTATTTGGTGATCGTTCAATTTGCTTAATTTGGATATAATTTCCGTTGACCATACTTAGAAGCGTCGTGTTATTTTTCTTTTTTTTTTAAGTGTCAAGTAGACATTCACGCAGTATGTTTTATGAATCAAATTGCAACGGAACATGATGCACTTGCAGAATGAAAGTTCTATAACTACGGAGTCTAACTTTCATTGTAATATCGCAGACATTATTAATTAGATTACTTGCAAATATAATACCTTAATGATCGTAGAAAGCTCTGTCAACGGTATCGCGTGAATAGGCACCGAACATCGACAATGGCTCCGCTCGTCGGGTCCAGCTCGGGCCGCCTATCAGCTGTCGGCTCTCGCAACGATGCGTTTCGATATGATGGGAGATAGTGCGTGTCATTACAACTGCACGTAACTCGTAACGAACGTTGCGTAACCTGCGCTGCGTTAACACAATTCGCATTCGAATACTTGTTATATCATTTTATTAGTATCATTAGATTCTATCAACTGTGTTTAATTAGTAAGTTCATGTTGTTGTTGTTGTTGCGAACAATCAACAAGAAAATTGTTGTTTTTTTCTTTATTTATATCCGATAGCACAGCTGTTGTTCGATTCACACGCGCATGACTGTCTCTCAGTACTACAGTGTATTGATGTAACTATCTTCCTATGTCTATATTACCTGTTCAACGTGTACATGCGTTATTTCAATGTTAATTTTATGATAATATACGTTATTATAATCATTTAAACTTATGAAAAATTTTAAACTAATTTTAATTAATTATTAACTTTGTAATGTTATAGTCATTATATTAATATGCAATCAGTAGTCAAAATCGGATAATATTTAATACGGTGCATGCATATGCATTTGCTTTAAATATATTATTAGCTTACATATTGTTAGCTTCATCCCATTCATAATACTGACGTGTCCCCAATGTTATTTGTACTGTGACGTTTCACCTGTTCATACTATTATGTAGTTTATTTATAACACTAATAAAATTACATAAAATTTTATGAATTACAACAAATTTCATGTTGACTAATCTAGATTATGTTGTGCATGTAGCATTGCATGTGATGTGTGTAGTGCCTTGTCTTTATATTTTTTTTTTCAAAGAAGTTTCATGTTTGTTTGTTATATTTGTTGAAACTAAAAAATAAAAACCATAAAGGCTTCCCTTTTCTTTCTTTCTCTCTCAAAAAAACTGGTTTTCACGAATCATAATAAAATTTCGGTCCAATTAATTAACTTGTCAGATTTTTTATCCTTTGTTAACACTTCCTTATACAAGTATATTGTATATCTTTTTATAAGTAGGAGTTTATTTAGTTAATATAGTTCTCCCCTGCTTTAATGAGCTGCAATCTGCAAGCAAGCTTTGCAAATAATAGAAGGGAAACAATGGCAGCCCATCAGCGGTTTTCAATTTAATTAAGCTTAAATCAATCCTTATATTGCTATATTTTTATTGTGAAGCATTAAACTAGCAATTACGAGTTATCTTTTTTAAGTATAGTTTTATATATTTTACCTTAATTGGTATTCAATCTTAAATAATTATCATCTTGCCTTGTTAGAAAGAGAAGTTCCAAATTTGCTTCAGCTTCGCGCTTTGTTCTTTATTTAGAAAGGTACGCAAAGGGAACCTAGCATTAAGTCTCCAATCTTTACTTTATAGTGAAGCTATATACTTTTTAAACATTGGAACATATATTTAATGATGAAATAAAACTTTAATATTCAAATTCAAATTCAAATTCAAAATATTCTTTATTCAAATAGGCAATTATTACAAGCACTTTTGAATCGTCGAATGAACATATGAATAAAAAGCTACCACCGGTTCGGAAGGCAGTTCTGCTGAGAAGAGCCGGCAAGANATACTATAATATGTCTATTAAATTCAACGCAATATAAAGGTATATCCTTCATCTATTAACAAATTTCGCGAAAGTTATATGTCATCGTATAAAAATCGCCTTGCGTAGTGTTGCGCAACGTCGTTGCATCTGCAATTTGCTCTGATGCATACTTAAAACTTGTTGCGTATGTTTGCGTTCACTTTTATAAGATCATGTACTATTACAAGTTCTTTCTAATCCACAATGTTGGCTTAACACTTCGGCTCTTACACCTTTTACATTTTAAAATTCTCAGGTATTTGAAGACAATAGCCCGCAATAACTATCCTATTTTTAGATTTAAATGGTTGATAATTTATAGAGTTTTGTGGAGTTGTAAAGTGTAATTTATTTTTGTATAATTAAAGACTAATGCCTGTTAAAAGCTAAATTATAATCTAAACACAATTTAACGTCAATCAACACAAATCGTTACGAGATTACTTAGACATCTCATCTCGTATATTGATTGACGTCGCCACAAGCCATGGCGCCACCCTTCCATGCCGCCCCATTCACGCAAGGACGCCGGGAATAGGGACGCGCACACTCAGTGTGTACACGAATTCTGCGAACGGAAGACGTCTTTCAGTTAAAATTATAATAAAAAATAGCGCGAAAGTGAATAAAGGTGCCCCCGTAACAGTGACCAGCCAGCAGGTGCCCTGGAGGACCATTTGAAACACCATTTGTAAGTTATCAACGCAACGTATCGAACTCTCGGCCTTTGGGACGCTTAACTAGGTCACGCTTCCGCGTCCTCAACCCGAATACTTTTTATCCACATATAACATGCTGTTGTTCTGCTTTCATTTTACCATTTCAGTATGGTTTTTAATTAATATTATATATAAGGGAAAAATAATTTATATAATTTGATAATTATAAACTAAATGACTTCTACTACCAGTTCCTTTTCCTGTATTATTATTAGTAATTTATTCAACAACGGCGACATAAATTTCAAGTAATTGTTTTATATACAATAGGTTTTTGAATCGGGAAGCCTGTGTTCGGAAAGTAAATTGATTATATGAAATAATAGTTGTCAGTGCAAACGCAATTTAATTAATATTGGTATCTATTGATCTCGAAAGGTTTACAAGATTTGTTACAAGACATATATTTACTAGAGTCCCGGAAATTGAACGGACTTCCTCCGAACATTGTAATATGGTCGGAAGCATTAGCCTCTACGCCTGTCGATTACGCTCCGATAATCTTGATATTCTCATTCTCCGATTGGAGAAAGTTCTGTAACTTCCATATAATAATGCTCTTGTTCATTTAGAACTTGATACTTGTTGATCCATGGATATATATTGTTTCACAATTACACAACGCGGCAATTGTTGTCGCTTGTACAAACATTTTTAATTCATTCAACCTATTTATCCATATTTTGTAGCTAAGTGTTTTAATTCCTTAAAATTTCCCATAATTTCAATATATTTACTCAATCGTTTCATTAAATAATGACGATTAATACAAGTTCTCTTACACATCCATTTTAACTTTTGAGATTATGAACTTTATAAATTTATGTAAATTATCACAATTAGTTGGAAGTTTTATCACATAGCTAATTCATTGAATTTCTATAATATTAATAGATCAGTATTAAATATATAAGCATAAGACTAATCATTAACTATAACCATTGAACTGTAAATATCACAATATATTTATTTGTTTATTGTCATTTATTTCATTGTCACATCGGAAACAAATATTTCATCCCGGTTTATTATAGTCGACGCTGCTGTCGTAGCGCGCTCGCCCGTCCACACTTCCTGTGGCGTCAGGTGGTGCTATTTCTACCTCTCCGTGAACCGACCCGCCGCACGATTCACGTTCAAAGTCGGTTATTTTAAATTTGAGAACAACTTCTCTTTTCATATTTTTTCTTGTCATATTCGTTGCTATATTTTGACACAGTGAATGAAATTGATTAATACTCGAATCAGGGCCATTCTTATCCAAACATTCCAAATAAACAACGTACCCGTAGTAAATATTTTTAAATTTTCCTTAGCCTTGCGAAACTTCCTGCATTCCATCTAAACACTATTAATACGAAAGCCAGGCAATAATTTATCCGCGATTAAATTAGACGTCCACAAACATATTCCCGCCTAAATATAAACGAAATATTTGTTCGCGTACAGTCCACCTTGCGCACTCATCGGGCACTTATAAAAAGCGCGAGGTCAGAGTCTAGTTCGGACGCACAGTGATGTACTCGCACGCGACCCGTAAACACGCTCGTGTCGATATCGATGCTTCGTTATCCATCACGTGGAAGCAACATCAGTGACGTCAGGTGGCAATGCAACCGCCGCGCCAATGCTTCTTGGCAAGACGATTGATTGAGGGATCTCCGACACTAGTGTGCGTGTCGCAGCGGTGATAAGTCGTGTCCGTATGGTGCAAACTCTGATGGCAGAGCTGCGGGTGCTGATAGGGAAGAGGGCCCCGCCCGGGAGCCCTCTCCCTATGACCCCGCCCGCCCAGCACCACTATACGAGGAGAGATCTAAAGACAAACCTGCATCGACACATGAGTATCGTCCTCGACAGGTCAGTAACAGTGACGTCTCCAAGCACATGCTCACTCAGTATATATCTGAATACATAAATCGTTCATACAATAAACGTAATGGTTAATGCTCGGCAGTAAATTTTACTATAAACCATTGCAAGTTCCTGTTGCGACACCGAACGTTCCGTATTTCGTAACCCCAGCCTCAGCGGTTAAAAGAAAGGCCGTTATAACAACCGTGTCTCAAGGTAACGTCGAACCGCCTATCACCACCGCTCCCTCGCCGTACGCTGCAATATACGTTAATTATAGTATTATGAACAAAATAATTTAAAACCGTCAATTGATAGATGCTAGCATCTAGTTCTCAATCGCACATGACGAGGTGATTGGTCGACTTGTCTATTATGTCTGTGGAACAATGTGTACTTGCGACGCTTCGAGACTATTCCTCGAGCCGTATAGCTATTTGTAAAGTTTACATGTTCTCATGTTGTAATTATGAACTAATGATTATTATACCTTACACAACTATAATATAATATAAACAAATATAATTTGATGTTTAGCAATAAGTCTTTAAAACAATACGTGCTCATCATTTCCATAAATGGGTAATTCATCCATTACAGTACCTAAACTAAATTGAATGAATTGTAGTATGTTGCTATTGTACCGCAAGATTGATCTTATATTTATTCCTTTAACGATAAAATTAAATATAAGTATGTAAATGAAGTATCAGTAGAATTATTATATAATCACAATATTTGAGTGAATAACGCCACACCTACAAAAATATTAACGTTCTTATTGTTATCTCTAAGCTTTACAAATATTGGTACATTTTTGTAAGTATTTATTCTGATACGTTTTTTTGATAATATACAAACAATGTAAGTTTCTAATCAAGGACTGTTTTATTACAAGACGTTTTTAATGTGAGCCTAACCTTAAAAGACGTTTCTAATAATTCACACAATGAATATAGTAAAAATTAAATTGACGATAGGTATATAGGAGGCGTGCCCAGCACGTTGCCAATGTTTAGTTGTCGCCCGTGCCACATGCCTCAATCATGTTGGCATGTGTCTTGATTTATCTATTTTACCTGAAGGATTTTTGCACGAAATTAATTTAAAATATTATTTCGTAATTCTATATGAATTCTATATGAACTGTTCTTTATTGTTAATTTTATTTGGGAAAATGGTTTATATTTATAACAGAGTCTGAAATGTAGCCACATATCTGATTTATTACAAATATTGATTGGTAATCGTTTCGTCTACTTCTCAAAGACTACGGGGCTGCCCATTGTCCATTAAACAAACGCACTTTCTTACACCCTTAAATGACTAACTAGACTATCAACTCTGTCAAAGTATACCTACTCTAACTTTGTCTATGAGGGATAACAAAATAAATTAAGATTACATAATACTAGGATAATATTAGATTTTTTTCGTAAGTATATTTAAAAAGTGTCGTTTCAGGGATTCAGTTTGCTTGTTAAGTTTATGTTCCTCATATCGGTATACCCATATATACTTACGAATAATCCAAATGATGATTTTATACATAATGTACAGACATTAACATTTATTTTAAGTAGTCGTATTTATCATTTTAGATGAGATTTAGTTTATCTCATTCTCAAGATACAAATGAAATCATGATTTATAATAGATACCTGGAAGTAATCCAACAGAATGTGGCGGAGATGGTACGATCGCGTTATACCTCCGACACTCCTAGACGGGAGTCACTCGACGCCCGTCACATTATTCACCGCAAATATCGATATCGTCGCAAACGCTCGGATTACGACGGACGGCGGGGGTGCTTTGTAGTGGTGACCGCAGTCGCCTGCTCCGAGACGCCCGCGCACGTCCACCCGCGTGTCCGCCGAGGTCGTCCTGAAGCCGTGCTCATGCCTCACCATTTAGGTCAATACACTTATTCGCGTGTACACTTTATCGCGCTCCTATTATCGCATTAAGCCTATTTTTGTTGGTGTATCGATCGATTCGGTCGAGGCGGGACGCAGTCTATAATTTTATGAGTGGCGAGTGTAAGCGTCGGTGCGCGTGTCGCTCGTCGGATGACATCAGTTAAGCTACCACGTCCGCTGGAAAACAATACACGCTCAGTGCAAGCTGTGTGCCCGAGTCGCACACACGAGGACCTCCATGGAGGACAGACGCTGCGCGACTTGCGACGCCCTGGGCAGGCGCAGCCTCTCCAGTAAGCTGCTGCAGGTGGCGACGGCGCAAGCGCACATGCGGACGTGCTCGCATGGCACCACCACGGCGGACACAATCACGCAGCAGTCAGACCTTGCTTCTCGGGCCCTTGCCGCTAAACGACGCAAATCGATAGCGGGCTTTAAGTTAAGCCTACCACCAGATAACAATCAAAAAGCTTCCTCCACTGAGCAAACCAGAAGCAACTGTACACGCAGGAACACTTGGTGTTCGTGAGTATCATATGTGTACATTCTTTGAATATTTACATTATTTCAGTACTTCTTTATCGAACACTTAATCCGTTGCAATTGATTGTACTACCTGTATTGTATTTTTGCAACACCTATGTTATTTATCGCCACTATCTAATACTTACATATCTCACTTATCGTTATCGAACTCTTGTCTTGTATTGAGTACGTGTTTGTTTCTGCGTTGTACAAGCTGCTTATAAGAAATGTAATATAATAATTGTACATTTATATATATTTTGATACAAAATTTTAATACTAGAGTTACATGTGCAATGCAATAAATCTTATCAAACTTTCGATATAAAGATAACCTTGAAAACAATGAACCTTGCCGTGTAAAATCAATCTAAAGAACTTTGTACGGACGTCAATAGATTATTGCCGAAAGCATTCAAGAAATGGAACAATATAATTAATACATAATCTAATCTGCTTTGATATGTATCTTCATAATAATTGTATAAACCTCTTCCGTTACTGAGTGAGACACATCGACAGCCGAAACTACGCAAAGGCTGAAATTTGGCATGCAGGTTTCTTTTGGAATAGCCCTACATTCCAGCACAAGCAGAGGATTTCTCGAAATTCCTGTTGGAAAGAGAAAAAGAAGATACTACGTTTTATAACACGCATTGCATTGTATTTCTATCATATAATATGTGAACTATGTTTTAATGACTAACATACGCAATTGAATCGTAAGGCCACATTTCTACATGCCATGCATATTCATATTATTACCCTTCGTACATGTATAATATCCAATGTAATACCTATAATATTTACAGATTATTTTCTTGAGCCTTTGTCTGCATCCTTGTCTGATATGAGATTAGTCCAGTAACTCGAAACTAACGGAAACTTCAATTTATTCAACTTTATCCTATTGCGTCAATAAGGATGTGACCAGGAGACCACTTGAGTTGAGGGAACTTATCAGTCACGAAGGAGCTTTTACAAAATATGCAAATAAAATAATAAATAATTTACAATTTGGACACGCGAACACGTCGTAAAAAGATCGTCTATTCTATTTATCGTATTCTTTATAATTCTATTATTTCGTTTGCGCAAATATAAGAAACAGGCGATTAAATTAATTTTAAATTATAATAGTTTTTTTTTTTCATTAAGAAAATTACAGTGAATTTGAGTAGGTACGTAGTTAGGTAGGTAGTAGAGTCTTAGTAGGTATAACCATATATTGTAGTGTGTGACTAATAATGATGATGATTGTTATTTAAATGATGTAATTGTATTAAGGATTCTTCAAACCCTACATAAATGGACATGATAAGTACATCAATTACCCACCACTTCAGTTGAATCCTGAGTACACAACTAACAATGATAATTTTCATATAATTGCATTTGCGAACAACACAAAAAATATTCACTTTTTGCAAATTACGGGTACAATTGATTCGTAGTCGTTTTTATAGCCATTTTGAAGGTCTTGTTATTTCTGTATATGTAGTCATCGAAATAATCTATACATATTATAAAATTGTACCACCGTAGGTATACTACATGAAAAATAAGATCAACTTCACGCTGTATCCCGCACGCAGCAGGGTAGGCAGAGGGTACCTAGTGTTAAGACACTCCGTTCCTGCACACTGCACCTGACACTTTCTGCTGAATTCTGGAGGCATTGCGTGTTGAGTGGTAAAACTGAGCGCGCCGCGCTTTGCCTTGACACCAGAGTGGAATGGAAATATAAATTTAAATAAATATTTCATCTCCTGGAGTGGAGATCGAACCAGAACGATCGAACTCCCAGTCGGTTTTACAGTAATACTTTGGTGCCCCTGCGCCACAACTGGCCTCAATATAAGATTAAGGCGGGTAAAAATACTCGTTTTTAGCTTGATTTAGTCTTAGGCTTTGAATTAATATTTAAAATTTTGAAATATTTGAAAATAAAATTACAATTTTTTTAAAATGGTTTTTAAATAAGAAAAACATGAACATTTATCTGCAGGTATAGAAAAGGACGAGGCAGGCATTTATAAAAGAAAGACCAAACTAGCATCTCTATCTCAGAATATAGTTCAGTTGAATTTTCACCTAAACACTCAACAACAAGTGTGTGATGGATGAACATACGTTCTTTGGCTTTAGCAGTTAATAATCAGCCTCTAGCTCCTATTTAATAACTTAAATTACAATTATTATTTAGATTTTATACCTGTGTCCAGTGAACACCTGTAGGTATATTACCAACATCAAGGTAACAAAAACAATAATAAATTTGAAGTTTCGCATGTCATTGTAAATATTGCGTCATACAAAAATTAATGAACTCGAAGCTTTAATAATCGAACTAGTTGCAAATTACCATTGTTATACATTCCTAAAGAAATATGACTTGCACGTTTGCTTAACTAACATTTTTTTTTATATAAGTTGTCTCATTACATTTGTATTTCAAGTAAAATTTACAAAAAATATAATACTGATAGCTCTTACATTGCTACATGCCATGGAATTGTTTATAATCAATCAAATTGTTTTTTATATTCTAAAACACCATTCTATCGAAATTCACGAATGATCATTATACAAATGTAATACCCTTCTAAAATCATTAATGAAAACAAACAATAATTTCAATATTAACATTAGATATTATTATACACAAATGAAGGTCGACAAGTATCATGATGAATCCAGAGTGCGGTAAACAATAAGCGAATACAAAACACCCATAACACCGTCGTACGGGAGTTACATACATATTCAACGGACACTTGTCTCGCAGTTGTTACTTTGTTTACTTGCGGCAGCGGTGACCCTGACTTTGCACTACTTTAGTAGTCACTAGACACTAGAAAAGCATAATATGCTCTTCTTGGATCTAGATAAGCTTATTTTTGCAATTCTTATTTTATATTTTGATTCATTATGTTCACAATACTGTTACGTTATCTTTTAAATGCTACGTAGATATTCCATTAGGCATCAAAGGAAGCAATTAAACAGCGTCTAAAGCAATAACGCTTATTAAGTAATGGAAGGAGCCTTCAAAATAAATACAGACATTTTACCATCATAAATTTTTACTTTTAATAGAAATCCATCTTGTAATGTGGTTTTTGTAAATCTTAAACTTTATTCGTACCTACATATAAAAATTTTGATACTGGATTCATTCAACCAATTGATTCCAATGATATGGGGAATCGTTTTTAAATTAAATTTCCAGTTGTAACTGGAAAAACAGTTATTATCAAATTGAATACTTTAATTTAAAAGCAGACTAATGAAGACGTAACTGCAATATATATTTTGTTTATAATACTGTTAACTGGCAATAGAGCCGCTAGCGCAGTAAACTTGGTAAACATACGTTTGCGGCCGCGGAAATTAAATTTATTCACGCTATTTCCATATGAGCGTCAGTTGCGAAAATAACTCATTATTATTATATTTCCAACCGAACAGTAATCGTTTCATAATATCGTGGATTTTGTAAGATGCGTTGTGTTCTTGTTGCAACAGAACGTGGATTATCTCGCCTCCTGCCAAATAACCTCACTAGTCGTCTGGTTTCTGTTAGTGAATTATAATTATGTCTTCTGATTTGATCTACGTACGGGTGGTCAATATTTATGTAATTGTAAATTTGAAATCAATTTTGTACTTGTTTGATGTTGAAGGTTAATATTTTTTTAGTATTTTTAGTAAAAGGTAGACACTTTGGCTCTGCGTAGAGACGTCTCCTCGCTGTGCGTTCTCTATCGCATTTATCATGGTGAGTGTTCTGAGGTTAACTGTTTGACCTGTTACCTGCCGCCAAATTTTCTAACCGCACAGCACGTCACAAACTTAAATATCATCCACACCATCTGGATATGTGGCACTCCACTACTGTGCGGTTTCGTAGAAATTTCCTTTTACGCGCCACCGAACTGTGGAATGGCCTACCCGCGTCAGTGTTTCCAGGTCGGTACGATATGGGTGCCTTCAAGAAGCGCGTCTATCCTCCACCTCAAAGGCCGGCAACGCACCTGTAGCACCTCTGGTGCTGCACGGGGTCGTGGGCGGCGGTGATCACCGCCAGGTGACCCGTACGCTCGTTTGCCTTGTCCTTTTTCCATTAAAAAAAAAGTTAACTTTTTGAATATTTCGTTTAGTTAAATTACTACTTAAAATATATAACAATAATGTTAATTGTTTTAAAATTAAACGTTTCTAATAATAAATTAATTGTTTATTCATACAGTATTTATAAATAAGCAAGATTTATTCCTAAAATACTAAAATACAATATGCAGTTAGTATCGCGTTTAATTAATTACTGAGATTTATTTTCGATTTGTGTTTTACAGAACAATGTGCGGAAATCTTTGCACAATTAATGTGATAATGCTTGATGCGCTCTAAGCATCTCAATAGTATAATAGACTTTTTGTACAATTTTTTTCAAACTCTACCTTAACTCTACCACGATGCTCTGGAGATGCGTCTTTCTAAGAGACTAAGTAATAATAACAAATTATCTTAATTAGGTATTTATAGTATAAATGAGAAGGTAGTAGGTGGCTTTTTTTTAATTCCCGCTATATCCTGTACACAGCAAGGTAGGCAGAGGAAATCTGGAAACCTAGTGTTAAGACACTAGAAGACACTAGATTCACGGATTTCCCATTAAGACTTTCCGAATTCTTGAGGCAATGTGTGTTGAGTGGCGGGAATCAACGCGCTTTTTGTTGTAACCTGTTGTCCCTGTCTCTGATGTGCTTTAATTTTTTTTAAGGTTTAGCTATTCAGTACTCAATAAGGACGATGGGCGAAAATTGCAGTCTCAATTTCACTAGATTATCTGTATCTCCGTAAAATGCGAATATGCATAAAAGTTCCTTATATTTTGATTTATTAACTTTGATTTTAATTAAATTTAATGTATCTCTATAAAACATTAAAATACCCACAATTAGTAGTGTCCTATAAATTAAACTCTTCAAAACAATATACGGAAGTATCTCTGTTAATGAATGCGGCAACAGTTTTACGACAGTATTTAGCCGCTTGTCTAATAATAAGTACTACCATGGAGTCACAACGCTTAAATTAGTTTTTATTGTTATTGTTAAACTCGTGTTTTACTACCATAATTGAGTACACAACTCACCGATATCATTTATTTTTAAAGTAGTGTCAGATTTCTACCTTATATATCTTAAGACATATATATTTTGTCAATAGACCTTTGTACCTTTGTACCTACCTGCCTACTGGTACTTATTAAAAATTTGTTATTGACTGTTTGTTGATACTGATTGATTTTTTTAAGCCATTAACTATTATATTTATTCATACTAGAAGCTATACTTTAGTAATAAATCGTAGTTTTTATTTGAGTATAACCGGTCTTAAACTCTCGGCTCTAAATCTTTTGTTTTCTTTGTGTAATTTTTGTTTTACGTTTATCGCTGTAGGTATAAAAACTGACCAAATCTGGTCAGCCTTGAACCCACACGAATAGCATAATTCAAAATGAACATTAAATATCAAGATACAGCAGTAATGGATTCATTCTCGTTCCAAAGTGCGGCCTGCTAGGCGGAGCGGGTGTGTCGCAAAAGCGTTGCCTAGGTGTTCGGAGGCGCCGTCGTAGCCCGTAGTAGGTAGAGACGTGCGCGCGCCGCTCGCCGGCTCCCCCCACCCGCTCTCCCCCCCGCGCCGCCCTCGCGGGCCCTGCTCCCAGTTTGCCGCAACGCGTCGCTCGGCTCGCCCGCGTCTCACCACTCGCAACCTTAACCAGCACTACCTCAACACGCACAACCCGCAAACACGGCACCGCTACGACCGAAGGCCGGGACGCGACAGTCCCGCATCGTACACTCGCTCTCGGACACGGGAGCCATGCAAACTAAAATCATAAGTGCCAGCTACTCGTCCATCATGAACAAACAGGATTTGCTCAGAGAAGTCGTCGTCAAGTACATCGACTACTTCTACCCTGTGTGAGTATCGACATGGTTACAACAGTTATATTTGGGCACCGCTCGAGTGTGGCGCACTGCGTCTCTCTGCGTCGCGTGGCGTCGGGCTGCGGAGGATGTGGCGGTGTTTGGGTGACCAGCCAACCGGTAAGTCGGTGAAGGTTCCTCGGCAACGACTCTAGCTGCAACTGGACAATGCCTGCCATTGGCTGACGTCAGCGCCGCCTATTGAACCCAACCGTCTCTATCGTCGCTGCTGCTGTATCGATCCGCTGCATTGAACACCAAATCGTTTTAACAGTCTACGGCGTATATATCTTATATATTATAAACTCTAACTTGACCTCCGACACTGGCATTGATCTTTTCGGTGTTAGAAAAAAAACCTTCATTGTCTGTAAATATAGAGACTATACGTTCTCTATGAACGTGCTTTATATTTGCATGCCTAAATAAAACTTAATGTTTGCTCAACATCCCATATTTAATTCATAATTTGTGTAATTTAAATTAGCATAATTATGTAAAAATGCAGTAAATACTGATGGTAATACTCTTATTTGTTTTATCGTTACCGCCAGTTCATGGAAATGAGACTCTTTCACGATTAAGTCATTCATAACTAAAATCATAGCATATGAATATAAAAATCAAGGGAAAGCATTGTTGCGTGATGTTTTTGCGTGACTTACAGTGACCGATGGCGTACCCTCAGTGTTCCACTTTACCCTTTGTGTTCAATTCATTTCATTGTTAATGTTTCACAAGTATATACTCCAGTACAATATGCGAAATTTACATGTTAAAGGGAATTTGGTTATTATCACTTTGGAGCTTATTTGGAGTCATTAAAATATAGCAGTAAACTGTTGGTGATGTTTTTTTTTATGAATAAAAAAATATATGAATTTTTAAATTCAAAATGCGTATAATTTCGTAACATTTAACATTTCAGAATCACCTTTTATTAACGAAAAATACATATTCACACAATATATTCTTTTATAATATTACTTAGAAAGATAGCGAACAATGCTTCTTCACATTGTATTGTCACCATTCACAATATTAATAAAGTTTTTAACACGTAACGGTCGTCGATCATTCAAAAACTGGTAACAGTAGTGTCGACACCATCCCGTCGATTTCCCTTCGGCGACCTTGAAAGTGGCGCACGCCACTCGCGGCGATAGCATACTGCACTGCACCACGGTAATCTGTTACGGCGTTACGAAGCCTCACATACTCCTATAATACTATAATAGAACGTTACGTACTATGTGTATGTACTTATATAACTTATACCACCACTGCTGCCACCATAAATTTGTTTTTTATATAGACAAATAACTGGTGTGAAAATACATACAAACATATTATTTTTGTACTTTTTAATTTATTGATAATGTCAAATTAATTTGCTTGATAGTCGGTAATTAAGGAGTGGGTTGTGCCGTATGAGTAATAAAGGAAATGTTGAATTTTCATGAGCTTTTACATATTTATTTGTTAACCTTTGTCTTCTAGGCGATGTTGTATTACAGCTTGTCAATGTGAGTGATTCACGAAAATAAAACAATACGATTTCATTGTTTTGTTTATTTCGTATTCTAAACGTAAATGTATTTTTATAACACTGTTTTAACTTTCTAATTTTATTTTGTTGTTCAGCAATATGTTAAGATATTCTGGTAAAAACTATATGCATAATATTTCATTTAATACGATTGCTTGAAAAAGCTTTCTATCTTATATAAATATATTTACAATGTAATAAATAATATAAAAAACATCAGACAATATTTAAGTTTATCAAAGTTGGAGGTCTCACAAGTACTAACCTTTGTTGATGCTCTTTTCATGACGCCGAGAAGTGAAGGGCTAAGAAAACACGCACGTGCGTACTTACAAAGCTCTTATCATGTCCTTTGTTCACTTGCAGGCTCTATCATAATACCTTATAAACATTATTCTTACGCACTCAAGTTAACACTCATATACAGTACATAACGCTTATTATATATGAGTTTCCTGATTATTCAGTTTTATTTTAGTGTTATGTACCACTTAGTATTTCCATTCAATATAACCAGTTGCTTCTACCTTACATTATATTTTGATATTTCTTATTGTTTATACTGACACATGGCTGTCATCACAGTTCGCAAATGCTTTCTCTATTTTTCGTTGTGAGCTCTATTCTTTCATATGTCCGTCACAGTGTGCAATTTTGTCACCATCTACTTACATAATCTGTCACAAACATAAAAACTTGTTTCACCGAAATCAGCCAAGAGAAAGCCCGTCTTATCTTCACTCCTCTGTCACTGTGATTTCAGTTGAGCTTTCAAATTATTTGTATAATAATTAATCACAATCAACAGTTTTTACGGGCGTGCCTATGAGAGCATTATTAACGTCACCAGCGGTCATGCGGTCCACTAGCGTTATTCAATACTTAAGTTCAGTAACGGACTGGTCGAAATCGATACGCAATCCTCGTCGTTGTTGTTCTGAACGCTCCAGTGGGTTCAACTTGAGCGTTGTTCTGTTCACCTCATTGACGCGGCACGGAATCCGAAGCGGGAGAAAGTCAAGTACATGCCGGTACAACGTGCCACATACTGGCTACCGGATGATTACACGACTGAGATTGGATCATAATGGATAAGTCGGACTCTGAGCAACTTAATGATGGCGGTGGTGGATGCCACCAATTAGACTGTGTCGGCGTAATATGTGTATTCCGCGAACACGTGGTACTCGCTTAGTTTATTGTACTTGTTAAGTATTACACGAACAGTTTCATATCCGCATGAGAAATGTAATGGAATATTGTAACTTTTATGAAATATCACAATAAGTGTAGTACCTACTATTATTTTATTAAGCATACAATTTTCTCTTACTTCTTTTTAAGCAAATTGATGAAAACTAGCACATTAGATATGTATGAAAAGACTTTCCTTAACAAATTAGAGGGTAAGGTCTTCGAGTAATGGTAGTGCGCTATTCGCCTATTGTTCTCTTTGTTGCCACATAAAGCCGCTGTGGGTCACTGCTCTTGCGTTATTTATCAACAACACTGTGCCTTAATGTAATCTCTCGTAAACTTACTTGTGTAAGCGGATCTTCTCAATATTATTATCTTCTTATTATTATATTATTATTATTAATATTATTTTTGTTCAGGCATAGGAAGCCTAGTGTTAAGACAATCCGCTCTCAACTTTGCATCGAATTCTGGAGGCATTATGTGTTGAGTAGCGGAACTCAACGCCTAGACCTGCCTATGCCAGAGCGAAGAAATGAGAATTTTAAATATTTCGTTTCCTCGAAGGGGGATCGAACCTGTCGCGGTTACAGTCACGCTTTAGTCCCTGCGCGACGATTGGCCTCTTATGTTACAATTGTCTTCCTTTCCATCGTCCTTGTGTAACCTCTAATTGAGAAGTATCGACATTTATTATGCATGGTATTGACTGATAAGCGATTTATGCGAACATTCCTTCGCGATAGTGTGCAAGGTGAATTATAAAAATAGCAATTTTAAAATGATGTCAATCGTTATATATATAAAATTTAAATTGCAATTTATCCATAATTAATGACAATTTTCTGGTTACATGTAAGGAGGAAAATATTTAATAGGACAGGCTAAGGCGTTATTGATTTCCCAATTTATCCATTTTACCAATGGTACAGTTTTCTTATTCTATTAATATTTAAATTGTTTTAATTGACTTCAGTGTAAATATGAAGGGAACTAATGTCTTACTACACTTTTTAATAGTATTTTTATAATGAAACTCATTGAATTGTTTTTGTTACAGCGCATCAGGCACAAGCGCCGTGGCCATCGACAATAAGATCGAGCAAGCTATGGTGAGTATCCCTAGTACATAAAAATACAATAAAATTTAACTTAAAATAATTATGCTATTGATATATAATATTTATCTGTTATTAGAAACGGTCGTGTTTTAATAATACATATATCATTCGCGTTAGATAGAGTCAATATGAAAAGTAACTGAAGTAAGTTCCAGCGTTTAAGAGACAATGCATATTAGATAGCGAAACTCAATGCGGGTAAACTGAGTTCAGTCTTACATCGGAATTTATGTAAATATATGTACATATTTTCCCGATAAGTTTCAACCCACAGCTATATCTTTCAATCAAATATATTACATTAACGCAACAAGTGGTGTCTAAATTATACTGATAGGAATTTGCATCGATGGACATAGCCCACGTGACGATTGGTAAAAGTTAACCTCTCCTATGTATGGAAAAGCGAGTCTGACGAGAAGTGAAGCCTCTATCTACCTTTCCCTTTTACAAGGAACTTTATCATTTGTATTAGAAATTGACTAAAATTCTCTACACTTTCATAGTCTAAACTCAATAGATTTAATTAAAAAGTGGCATTAAAACATCGAATTTTTTCTAAATGATAATTAAATTTAGTTTCACTGATAATAATTCTACTCAGAAATCACGTTGTAAGAAAATGTGCCACAGACAAAGTTTATTGCTGTTGCAGTTTTATGGATTCAAATTTAATATACCTTTATACATACACTAGTGGACCCGGACGCGGCTACGCCTGCTTGAAATATAAGAATATTTATTAAATATATTTATGAAATTATTTTTTCAACAGAATTAGTAAGAAAATATAAGCTTAAATAATCAAAAAGAATAATAAGTAAGAGACATATTATTAGAAAAAATATCTGAGTTATTGAAATGAACCATCTAAAGAAGTAAAAGTAACTAAAGGATATTCTTAATATTAGAAAAAGTACCTAAAGTTTTCCGTGCGTATGTACATAGGACTCTATGAAGGAACTAAACATTTTTCTATATTAAATAGGATAATTTTTGCGAGCAATATCAAATAAAATCTCAGGACCACACTTTACACTACACCAAGAAAAGAAGAAGAGAACCAAAGTGTAGTTTAAATTAATTATAAACAGCAAATAATTACATAAAATTAACAATGGTTCGAAAATGTATGAAAATTTATAAAACCGTCAACGTCATCTGCCCGTTCGCGTCGGTCATACTATGCCGCCCGAAGGCTAGGTCATTTCGAATCAGTGACATCTCCTTAATTATATATTAGAATGTTATACAGTAAACTATAATTTCAATCTAGATAAAATGTTAAGGAGTGACTATTATATTTATTTTCATAAGGATGAATATCAAAATGTCGCGGTAACGGCCGCGTACCAACGCAACAGTTGTTATTAACATGGCAGAATAAATTGTATGTCAAATTAGAAATAAGTATTTTAATATATTAGTATATATGTTTAATGTAATTTTATGTAGCTTATAGCATTTCCGAAGAATGCAGCTTTCATACAAAACAAAAACATAGTAAATCGGACCAGTAGATCCAGAGATCTTAGCGTTCAAACAAACAAACAAACAAACTCTTCCGCTTAATTATATTAGTATAGATAACGTTGTATCCTTAGTAGTTAATATCACATATAAAACTAAGAAGAATAGGTCTTTCTTAATACGGTAGAGAGAATAAAGGTAATTTATATATCCTTTTTTTATATTTTAGTAGTTTTATGTAATTTTTTTACCGGTAATTGATTGCGTGTAATTTCATACATGTGCACCAGCCACGTCAAGTTGATGCATTACGTGAGAGTTAATTCCTAATTGAAATTACAGACTTAATTTTAACTAAGCTTTATGACGCAAATGTTTTCTTTCAATCACATATTGTCATTACGTTAACGATATGAGTGTTTTCCATAGAAAAACTTGGGCTATCACTTTTTTTGTAAAAATAATTTGAAATTAATGTTCATTTCCTCACTTACTTATAAACAGTAACTTACTTATTATTTTTTTATCTCAAATTATTATTTAACGTAACTTCGCGCTACACGAGACGCAATATAATAACAATTTAGTACAATAAAAAGCATCGCGCGAAAAATTTTAAAGGTCTTCATCTCTCTAAAGCGCAGTAATCCGGCGTCCTTTCGTTTTTTGTGGCTACTGTTGTTACGAAGATATTTTAAGTTTTATTTTTTTCTATAATAAATTATATTGACTAAAAATTAATTTGACACTATGTTGTTAAAAATATAATTTGAACAATATTATTATCAAATAATTACTTTCAAAAATATTTATTCACAACTTCAAAAACTTTTTAAAATGAGTTTTTAAATTTCATGTTTGATTATGATTTTTAATAAAGGTTCTTTAATTGTTACTAAATACAAAGCAGGTTTTGATTAAATTTAGTACGTTAACAACTTATTCCTTTATGTATGTATGTAATATAACTAAATGCGCGTATATAGTACAATTATTATAAAGGTCCGCTGCCTTAAAAGCATGTCGGTATGCGTGTCAATTCTCAACACACCTTACACTTAGTCAACTACGTGCAATTATCCGCGCAATTAGGGCTAATTGACGTCAGTACTCTCACACTTGTATAAGTTCCTTATGAAAGATTATCAGATTGACGAAAGTATATACAAAATATTCCTAAAAATATTCGTTACGTTGAAATTAATTGGTATTCATAAATAAATATCATTTTATGTAACGTAAAAGTTTTACTTTAATCTTAAAAGACAAGTGTCAGTCAATCTACGAAAGGAATTTAAAGGAAATGTTAGAGAAAGTTGTGTAATAATGTCTATAATAAAATATAAAAACCTATTAGTAATATAATAATTATGAGTGATATTACTTAGGAAATAAATAAAAAAGTAAATGATTCTGTAGTTATATTAAAAATAACTGGGTTTTATATTACGTTTCATGTCACTTGGGGACACTATGCAAGGCGGTAAAGTCTAAGACCTACGCTGCTGTGTCAGTGTGTCGCCAAGTTCCGTATGAAGTTGAGCTCAAAACACATTCTTAGAAACTGTTTGCACTTGTTCGAGATAACATCAGCCTATTTATTCGAAAACTAGAGTTCGAGTTTTTTGTTTAATTACTATAATGTGATAACCTACATTTTGTTCAATTAGAACATATATTCTCGTACAAAATATTTGTTTTTCATAAAATGAGACTTCTATTAAATGCATTACATTTAATCTTGTACAATATATATTTATGCCAAATAACGAATAGCCAAGTTTAATTGTAAATAAAATGTAACTAGGTATCTCCGGATGTGAGCTGATTTTATTTCATAACATTACAGTCTCGTAACATGTTTTTGAGTTCCTGCACTTGGTAACAAGCCGAAACTAGAGCTAATGGAAATAACACTGTAATTTCTTAATACCGGATCTTAGCAGTATTTACTGAAGTATAGAACTTTATTACTACCCATGTATTAGACGGTACAAAGTATAATTGTTCCCTGACGTCGTCTTTTATGAAGTACATACGGTGAGCAAAACAGTCCAAATAATGATGTGACTGTTTATATAGGCTCAGTTGTTTAGAAGGAAACACTCCGTTACAATTGAATTGAAAGTAAGAAAATACATTGTACACGAATGAGATCATTTTAAAAGTTAATAGAAAAATAAACTTAGTTTTTTATTGAATTTATATTCATGAATGTATATATGTATGTATGTGTGTAATAAGAATTTAATCATTAAAGGAGAGGTAAACAAGATTTGTTGCCACCATCTTTTTAATCTTGATATAATATTATTTTTATGTCTTTAATATCAACATTATGTAATCTAATAAAATCTTTGTTTTTTTACAATTCATTTAAAATTATCTAATCTGTTCAATTGTCAAAATAATTTGTTTATCATAGTATTTTTCCTATTTATTATTGTTGTTTATCAAAAAATATTTCCATATCTCTTGTTATAATTTTCTTATATCAGACGTAGTTAGATAGTGTATATACATTTTGCGATTGCAATGAAGATTCATAGATGTGCGTTATTGAAGTGGACGAGCATCGTCTATAATTAGCTGCCACAGATGGCCTCAAGCGATTGACCCCAATCCAGCCCTAATGCCCACTAACATCGCGTCGTATTTTTATCTCTCCATGTCCAGCACGCTCATCTGATTCTTTTTGCTCTAATAACGAAACTACTTTGTTGTTTACTCGCTTGGTTTACAGTAAATTGTATTTTTAATATTTCTCGTGGTCCTATTTTAATACATTTTATGTTATTTTTCTCTATATTAATATCTGTTGATATTTGACATGTCTAATATTTAGTATTAACTAATATCCATAAATATAATAATAATATAATATAATAATAATAATAAGATTTCATTCCTTATCGATATTTACTTGTAATTGTCTACTTTTGTGAGGTCCCAATAATTGAATTTCCATATTTTTTGCGCTCATATTTTTTCTTATACACTAGTTATATATCAAACACTGCCCATTTATCAGGTTAGAAAAAATAACGTTATAGCTTTGTTTTTTATCTATATCGTACGACGACGATCCAAAAATAGTAACTCGTTCAGTAGTTCGCCTTGAAACGCCATCGATAGTAACTTAGCAATAAACGTTATGGATAGGATACTCGACAGTATTCGACATATAATTTCTGTGCTTTACTCCGAGCTCGTTTCGCAAGATCTCACGCCTTCCACTGTGCGTTACGTCAGCGTAGTTATGTTTACTCAAGATTCGTCCAGCTGGTGCTTGGGAGCCATAGCTCACACTACTGACCCGAATACCGACAGCTGTAAACGATTAGATGAAACGACTGTTTTGTTTTTTCTTTCTTTCTTTGATCTGTGATGGTCTACCGCTGATTTAGACTGCTATGTTTTATTTGTTTTCTACCGTAACGTCTTTATCGTCTCATTAAGTTTGCACTATAAATGTTATTTTAAATATCAAAGGCGACATTAAGCTGATGGGTGTAAATAATAATTATTATATGAAAACTTGCCATGAATACTTAAATAAGATACGATTACCCACATGAATAAATTATTTCGCTCATAATAAGCTATTTGAATATTTGGACTGTTTTGCTATACAAATTAACCTACATAAAGTTTTAATTACGCTAATACATATTACGTACACGTTGAAGGTCACAATAACTTTGATAATAATATACTCGACGTTCTCACAATTCGTTCCCTCATTAAACACCATATAAATGACGGTCTTGTACAAAATGTTTGTTTGCTTTAAACACCCGCCGTATGGTAATTTACTCGGTGCAGCTACGTGATTTGCATGATGCCGGCATGACCCGCCCTGACTAATAATAGACACGGAAGGAAAGCTAGCCCCGTTGCGCTGCAGGAGACACGTGCCCAAGTGATCACACCGCCGATTGGTACCGGAGCATGAGATAGAGATTAAGCGACGACAACAGGTCAAGTCACGGCGTCGCGTGCTAACTGCCTTGCAAGCTTAGCTCCTTGGCTTTTAAACTGCTCAGTCTTGGCAGTTGTTAACACAGTTGATTAAACTAAAGTGTTCATTAAACATGTTTCCCATTTCGTTTCTCTATTTGTGTAATGATACGAAAAAAAATTATCACTGGCAATGTTTTTTGTACGTATTTAAAATTGCTTCAATTACTTTTATCTTTAACTAATATAATCTGAAGCTTATTATTTAAAACAAAAACCTTTATTACTTTAGATAAACAACTTCACAATACTATATCTAATAGGAGCATTATCACCGACAACATTCGCTAATGCTATTTATTTTCCACGATTAATCCAACGGAAAATTACACAAATTGTTGAACCGAATCCAATTAATGATAGATCTTGTATCGTACCTGCGATACCGCATGTGAATTGTAAACATGTTTTGCAAAACTCAGATAGATGTATAAAAACAACTTTCACAGATACAATCTGATGTAAATAAATAAAGAAATATATTTTTATTGATTATAATTTAAATATTCACGGGCAGGAAGCTTAGTCTAAAATAAAATTTGCAAATTATTACATTATACAATAACGGGATTTTTTAATGTAAATAAATATTTCACTTCCTCGTGTGGGGATCGAGCCCACAACCGTCGCGTTACAGTCACACCCTCGTGCCGATGCGCCACGACGGCCTCATTTTCTAAAGTAATAATTTAAAAATTGTCGAGTAAAAAAAGATATGTGGTTCTTGAATAAAGTACCACATTATCGAAAAAATTTAACGAAAATGCTTAAATTATGAAAAAAGTAGATAATGCTTACCTTCGAATAAAAAATACAGTAAACATTAGCTTTCAAAATATACATTTATATCTTTTAATCTTTATTTATTATTCTCGGATCCTTGTTTTTGAGGCCGTCGAACCGAGGCCGTATCTTCATAAAATACCTTTAACGATGTTTTCATCACTCGGGTCAATACTTCTCGAGATAGCAGGATAGGTAGGATTTGTCATCTCGTGTAGTCACTGTGGGGTCAATTATCGAGAGCGGGCCCTCTAATATAATGACCCCACTTTGTTTTCATTTACACATTACAGACAAATAAAACTCTTATCACGTAAGATAGCCAGGCGACGTCTACGCTTGTTCACTTTGTATTTTTTATTGTTAATACAATTAAATTCATTTAAGATGATGAGGAAATTGATATCTGCGAAGAAGCCGACCCGGGTCATGTTCAAATTTAATTAAAATACTTTACGTAACTTTTATTTATAGATAGATATACATATGTTGCGAATGATTTTTTTTGTGACACTGTTATCTGTATTCGATACATAACAAGACGATTGTTTATAATAAAATATCAAATATAGCGCACAATTTTTCAACTGTGCAAATATCGTACGGAAAACAATAACTAGATATTATCGCGGCGCTGTTGGGAACATATGGTTTTTAAATAACTCGGAGCTACAATAGGTTGTGCAAATTTTCTATTCGTGTGAAATATTTCGACGTGTATTGTAAATATAAAAATAGTTGCTTAATGAGTATTATTTTAGAATTTAATATGAAATATTTGATTCATCAGGTAATTTGAAACTGATTTACAATTGATTTAGGCCAACTAGTAAACAACGATGATGAACAATTTGAACTTTCCTCTTTATTAAAAAAACAAGAGTCTCAATAGTACAATAAAATTGTAAACAAAAGAATTTGCGTATTAATTGTGTCATTAGTAGCACGCCAACGCCGCGTCGTATTATTTTTATATTCGATTGTAAAGCATTGCCGCTTATTATGGCGATGATGTCACCCGAGCGTGAAGTTTACGGGCGCCTCTCCGCTGTTGTTTACTTATGCTACCAGTGAAACCTGTTGTTCGATACTCGTGATTTGAATCTGTAATCCTTATTTTTTTCAGATATAAATATTGTGAACGTCAACGTTGTTATCAGTATGCATTGTCTCTATAAGGATATTTATTTGTTTTTGGTTGCTTTACTTGTATTTTATCTCTGATAAACGATTGATTAACATGACCATTTATTTTTGTATCGCATGACTAATGTATAAAACTTCCATACGTACAAATTAACACCGTTTAGATATATGTCGCACAAATTGAAATTTTTAAAAGCTTAAGATTTCATAAAACAATTTCGCAAATCTCTGCTGCGTCCATTGTTCCTGGTCGTACGATCACCGTTCAATGCAACCGGACTGGTTTTTATCTCGTGCCCTTAGGTTCATTATATCATCGCGTCCTGTATTTTTGTACGTGACTGCGAAAAAGTTCAGCGCACTCGCGATGGGGACATTGCACCGTTTACCATTACTCCGCGGCTACCTAGCAGTCGGTGTGCTCTTTCAATATCAATAAATCTCACTCATCTTATCTTGGCCTCTTAACACATTTCATGTGCCCTGTTATCTTACTTACCCATTAAGGTGCTAATGTTTACTAATGATAACTAGATGTTTAATCTTTGTTTAGCGTTTGCTAGGCGTTCTGATCTTATAAGTGATCGCCAAGTTTTACCATTATGCGTTTACTTCAGTTCGCCGGGTGATCAATTGATTGCTAATGTCACATATGTTTCAATGAACCTATCGGCGCCCGTCAATCTTCAACGATGTGACGCTCACGGGCCAACCAACCCGAACCGGACGAATTCAGTTACACCAAACGCTTCCATTCCTCTTTCTTGAAGGTCAAAACTACCCACGTTGATATAAGAACTCATCACTGCGTTTATTTTTAATCACCGCTATTAATAGCCACTGAAAATTTAGCTCAGACCACTATAAGTGTCATGTGCGCTAGCACCTAAGTGTACCTTGACTCACACGTCAGATAACGCAGACTTCGCGTAGGCGGATGGATAAATAGCATATTTTTGAAATTGCATTCGTTATTGTTAATGGAAATATGGCAAATAATTTAATCTAAATATGTGTCGTTAATCTTGCCTTGTGAGCTAAGTCCGCATTCTTACCTTGCTGTTCCTATTTTTATACAAACATGTCAATGTAATAAATGTTATTGCAAAAACCTATTGATTTTATTCATTTGAAACGGCCTACTGATTTTGATCCGTTGATTATTTAATTTATAGTCGTTATATCTTTATTTAGAACTGAGTTGTTATTGTCCATATATGTGTGATGCAAAAATAAATTCTGATCGACTTTTATTAGAGTCAGCATCTTGGCCATTTATATTAATACTATGCTGCAAGTTCTCGAACACAATTAATTATGTAACTTCATGGGTCGGAATATAAATAATTCTTTGTATAAACAATAGTTATAGCGTACCAAATATGGACACAATATTAGAAATTGTTATATTTATAAATTATATAGGTTTGTGCTTTAGATAGCTTATTTAAATGTTGAAAATTACTTGTGTCCACTAGTAAGTCGTACTGAAAAATCATGTGTGGCCCATTAATATATAATCTTTTTTGTAAATATGGTTGATGTTTGACGTCAGCTGGGAATAAAATATTTCAATGCTTAAATACAATATGCATATATTTTTTAGTATGACAAGTTATGCACATTAAATAATTAATGGTAAGAACTTAACGATGATAAATTATTATTTTAATATTAATTATTAACATTTTGCAAGTAAAGTATATGCAAATTTCACGGCTTATTTGTTGCAAACAACTCTACATAGTACGAAAACAAGAGCTTAGTTGATATCTATGCTTGTACAGTGCAAGGGTTCACACGCGGCTCGCGTGGCGATGACGTGTTCGCCGCCATTTTAAATAGGGCATGCGCGCGCGCAGACCATCAGTCGCCCGGTAGGACGCCACGCGAGCACGCCACTCGCAACCAACCCGCAGTGTCACCGCTGACACTACCCGATAGTGCATAGCGCGCATTCAGTCGTCCAACAACGCTCAAACATGATCGACGTAATCAAACCCCGCGATGGATGCCTTTACGAGATCAGGCAGAGGGGACAGAAGGAACCCTGTTACGTGGTCGTGCCTGATACAAAAGTATGTTGTTTTATTTTTTGGATAATCGATTAAATGCGTCGTATTTATTTGGGTCAGAATCAACGTGTCGGCTGTTACTTATCGTGATACGTAGCTCGTAGCGGCGGTGTTGTTGAATTATTTTAATTCGTGTGAGCGCGGATGTCGGTCTTGATGTATTCGTTGTTTTTTAACGGTTTCGAACGTTTTTATTATTTTATTTTTAAGCATTATTTTGAGTTATGCTAAAATTTTATTTCTTTTAAAGTATTTTGCGTCTTAATAATGGATTTAATTCTAAATAGTTCTTTGATATTTTTATCATAATCATTTTTATCGTTATTTCAATTGATAATAATAAATAGTACATATTTTTAAATATTTTAACAATAAATTTGTATTGTTTCAGGATCTGGTTAAGAGCCACTTGATGTTCGCGGTGCGCGAGGAGGTGGAAGTACTGAAAGAGCGTATCGCAGAACTGATGGAGAGGATCAACCAACTTGAGGTGGAGAACAGCTATCTGCGCGCGCACGCCAGCCAGGACACGCTGGCGCAGCTACCGGCCGCTGGCGCCAAACCGCCGCAGCCGCAGGGCCCGCAGCCCCCGGTGTCGTAGGCCCCCGCCCCCCAGGAGGGACTCGGGAGGAGTTATGGCTGTGCTATGTTATATCGTACGTTCACGGGAGAGACGACCACGAGTGTCCCAAAGTTTCCGCGACCATGCACTATCGCAGTGCCACAGTGTCGCAGTGCCCTAGTGTCGTCCGCGACCGTCGCGCAGGAGCCGTCGCGAAAAACTACTATGCTTGGATCTATAGATATATTTTTCGTTATTTAATATTTAGGGTGCAGAATTTCGTGCTAACTGCCATGCTTATGCTACGCGTCTCGACGACGAGCCCGATAGTGTAACCATGTATTGACTATATTTTATTCAGTTATTCCATTTAAGTATCTCGTAAGTCGCGTGTTATTATAATATAATACTACTACATACTGGAGTAACTCTACGCAATGAACGATGACTGTTAATTTATTTTTCATTATTTTAGTAGACGTCGTAATTTAAGTTATTTATCGACTTTTATAATGTTGAATACAGATGAAATGATATTGTTGTTTTGTGAAGTCATTCTGCAATCGTTGGACGTGTGGCAGTTTGATTGCCCGAGGCGCGCCTACGCAGAAGACGCGCGTGGAGTTAAAGAGCTACTATGAAATTTCTTAGCGATACAATAGACGATTAGAGGCTTTGGTTGGTTTGATCTAATATAGAGATTTGTGAGACCCTTCATCATCAAAGTGGCAACTTGTGGACAGTCAAACTGTCTTGCCGCTGAGCATCGCCTCCCATGTAATATGTAATGAAAGGTAAACGTTTTTGAACCATATCTGTCACTAGTAATAAACGAAATTGTAACCTAGTGTGATAAGTTTAAATAATTATAACTAAAATGTACTTGAGATTAAATCTCGCCAACTAACGGAACCACACGGAACTGCAGTTTCTGTCGGTGAGACTACTCAGTATGATTTTGTTCAGTATTTTTTCATATAAATTACACGTGTCCCTCGCCCCTACCCAATTTATGATCTGTCTAGTGTTGAACGTGTGGGATATCCTTTAGTTGTACTTTTATTGATACAATTAATATAAAAAAAAACAATATATTTACTATTCGATGTTAGTTAAATCGTTTAGATATAGTCGTTGCGAGGGTGTAGCCTCGTTACCGCTGGCTTTAGTGAATTTTGCACGCTGAAAGTAAAAAAAAAACTATTTTTATTCCAACCCTATAACTATACTTATAAATAATAGAGTTTATAGCAATTTAACATTGTATTTTTTTAATGATTAAAATTGTTTGTATATAGTACAAGTGTTGTAATACAATCGCGAGGAATGTACATAGAGTATGAAGGCATTTGAAAGATTGTTAAGTTAATGCTGTATTTAAACACGCTTAACCGTTTATCGAATATTCGAACAAAGTGGCTGGGAGTGTAATTCATACATTTAATATGAATATAATATATAGAGGACGCTGGAACGAGTCAAGTGAAGAGAGGCCCAGCGGATGATTTAGACTAGTATTTTGTACAAGGCTACGTATGTGTATAGACGTTTTATGAGGTCTTCGTAACTATTGTGATTAGATATGAACTATGATATATTATTCTGATATTGTAAATATATTGTAACAGAATGTCCAATGTAGCTTATGTTGACCAGATGGTTCCTCGTACCCAATAAAGCAAGATTTACTCGACTTTTCCATCTTTTATTTTTTTATCCCTTGTGTGTTAATTAATTGCAAATAAATTACAAGTAAAAATGACAATAAAAATTAAGAATTATTTAAAAACGACTAATCATAATAAAAATAATAAGCAAAGCGTATTTGTAATACAATATAGGGATTATTAAGGACAAAATCATTTCCATTCTTTTCTTCTTAATAGTAAATACTGTAGCGATTAAAGCCTTTGTTTAATTAAATACTACTTAAAAAACTTATTTGGAATGTTGCCATTACAATAAAGTGGTTTTGTTCTCATTTTGTCTTTTTTAGGAAAAGATGAAAATGGCTCTCGAAGTGATTATGTAGACAAAGAGGTTATATATTGTTTAATATTTCCTGTATCTGATAATAAAAGAGCTATTGTGCATTATATTCAATGTTTAAAGGTAGACATTTATGTATACAATTTAGATATGCTTTCAATTATATAGATAGAAATAAAAAATAATAAGTAAATAAAAAAAATATTTTTGTATTTCGAAAACGAAAAATAAATAAAATTGTTATATTCGCTGTTTAATATTTTTGTACAAAATGCTAAGAATTTTAATTTGTTATGTATTTATATAATATAATATAATAAAGAGATGTTTAATAAAACAGTAATTATACACAATATTATGACATAATTAAATTAAAATTATAAATTCATTAAAAACCTGTTCTTTACAGTATTTAATTAAAACGGCACACTTTAAATATAACAATATTTTTTTAACAATATTTTATTTTTTTATATCAGGAAAAATACAGTCGAATTGATAACCTCCTTCTTTTTGAAGTCAGCTAAAAATGGTAACGAAGCGTATGTGAACGTATTGTTCAGTTGGAAGCTATATTAAAAAAAAAAAATATATGATCCCTAAAACGAGTAAATATTCTAAATAACATATTGACAATAGGCATTTAAATACATTACCAAGTAATATAAAAAATTATAAAATACTTGTTTTATATGCAATAAACAAGCAATATACAATATCAATAATCATATAAAAACAAAAATATAATAGTTTAAAAAGCGCTACCTATTTAAAATTGCATGTATAAACTGTTGACGTGTACATCACTAGATGGTGTTAGTTTCTTTTGTAAATAATATTGCTGTAGTTTGATTTATTCTCCATAGATAACACTAATGATTTATTTTTCATATTCATTGTTTAGAATGTGTTTTTAAATAATATTGTTCCTTTAAAAACTTAATACATACATATTGTGCCCTAGTATATTATTTTTTGTTTTATGTTCTGTATTTTTTTGCACTCATTTCACATATAAGTCTACTCGACACCAGATGGCGGTAGTTATAATACTGCTTTCTTCAAAATTCTATAAAAAAATACATAAAACTTTACAGTTATATTGCTTCTACATCAGAATAACACATAGGCTATATTTTATGTGAAGATTTTGTAGAATTTGGCTATAATTTAATAGTCACTTTAAGCGGGCTAAGCTGCTAGTAAGTTCTTGAGTTCTTTTATTACATACAATCCACCCTGAGTAATAACATCGTTTATGTTCTTTAGAATTTCCTACAATATGTTGTCACTTTAAAAAATATAGACATAAAAAAATTGCTCTATTTTCATAAACACAAAAATAGTTGAAATTGGCCACGCTCCTAAATGACAAAATATCACCAGGCAAAATAAATTATAATTATAACTAAAAAATAATAAATATACAAATAGTGTGTAATATGTAAAATATTGCAGAAATAGTATTCGACAATTAAACTAGCCACGATATACAAAGATAATGGGAACTTGGGGCTTTTACCTAGTAACATTTTCGGTAAGTCTAGAAAAACCAAACGCTAGCAGCCCTTTGAAAGTCTGTCGAATACAAATATGTCAATTGTTTTGACATTGGCATTGTACGTCACCGTTTCGTGTTGTGTTATTAGGAAATTAAGAATTCGCAATTCCTATGAAAGTAAATTAAAACAAATATGAATTAAACTGTACTGAAATCAAATATGGATAATATGACTTTAAAAGAAATACAGAATAAGCTATTGCAATGGGAAGCGGCGGACAATCCCTTGGCACCTCTATCTTCCAGCCAACGTGAAGCTATATTAGACTTAGAGAATCTTGTACTTGGAGGGTCTACCGATGTTCAAGAGGTAAATTATTATAAAAAATATTTGTATTGTTCAAAGTTTTGCTTATATATTGTAACTGTATTAATTTAATATATACATGTTAATATAAATTACATTTCGATGATTGATTTGAGATTGATCGAGAATTGTATTATACTTATTAGTAATATAATCCAAATTTACAAAAAATAGTTGTTAGTAAAACTTATCTAGAAATATAACATTTATAGGAAAACGAAAGCAACCCAGGTGCATCTAACATTCCACCTATAGAAACTACATATGATTTTTTAGATTGGTATGATACTTTAAATGAGCAAAACATTAAGAAATATGACGAGCCATATGAAGCATATTATAGACAACTTGAAGATAGACAAAATGAATGTGTATCTTTGACCGATCAGGTAAGAATGTTTTATTTTTCTTTTGATACCTAACTTAAACATCATTTAAATTATAAAAATAGTCCAGAAAGAGTCTAGTATCAAAAATATCAATTTTCCACTTTCCCAAAAATTAAGGCACATGCTAGATTAGTACATGACCTAAAATAAAATATTTTATCCTTTCCTATATAATATTATCATTTGTGGTGTTTTGAGAGTGCCAAATAGTCCCCCTATTAACGCCACAAATGAAGAATGTGGATTGCCCGTATTCATTCCTTCATCTAAGCAATATACTTTTATAATTAGACTGCTAAAATTTATGTAATTATTTTATAGATATCAGCAACTATGTCAGATTTGGATAAGTTGACAGATGAATACAATTTAGTATCCAATAAAACAAATGTACTGCACACAATGAGTAACCAGTTGTTGGCTGAACAAAATAAACTTTCTGCAATAGGTAATATTAGTAGATATTATTAAAAACCATACATTTACACAGGAAAGTGAGTATAGGAGGAGATTTCTTCTGCTCAGGGACATTGAGTGCCACATAACGCAAATCAATATCAATAAGACATGTACAGACCACTACAATTACTATAGTATTCTTTAAATATTTTGTATATATTGACGAAAGACGAGAGGTTTATTAGTATTCTATAGACCATTTGTGCACTCAGGATTCCTTCCTGAGAATTAAAAGTAAGAAAAATTCCTAAAATCAAGTCTGAGCAACCACTTTTAGTTAAATTCAGGCACAACTCGTCACCATACTATATTAGTCCTATCATTGAAGTATGAACATCCAGAAATGATTCATTCCAGAAATAAACTAATGACAATTCTAACCAGCCCAAGGTTTTTAAGTAAACTATAAAGGGATTTCCATATTTTGCCTGTCTCTCTTTCTGCATACTTTAGGGAACTTCTATAACATAAAAAGTACTTTAATTTTTTGTTCTAATTACAGGTGACGACATTAAAAGTAAACTGTATTATTTCAATCAAGTGGAATACTTAGCTCAGAGATTGAACAGCACTACATTGTCAGTGAACAGCGAAGCTTTCTTTACACTTCTCGCAAAAATTGATGATTGTTCCGATTATATGTTTAATAATGTAAGTATAATTAATATCATCACCATCTGATAAATAGCATATTGATTGTTGGGTGATTCTTCAGGTGAATGAGTTGTTTTTGTTTTCATATTGGTAAGATAAAGTGCAGTGGTAGGTTCCGCCATACAATATCCAGAGTTTGTAAATTTTTACAGGATCTGGAGAATGGAATCATATCTGGGGGACTGAATTATATTTATTTCTTTGCTCTGGTAGAAAAAATAATTGAATTGAATTGAATTCTTGATATATGGCTATGGATATATGGGATAATATGTTAACTTTAAAATTTCAGAATTCATTCAAAGAATCCTACACATATTATGTGAAATACCGTCATTTGCAAAGTCGGGCTATATCCCTCATCAGAACTTACATAACACAAATATTGAATCACGCAACAGAACAAGTCTTAACACCTGATGAACAGAATGATAGTGAAACAATGGAAACTGCATATGCAGTGTATTTTGGCAAATTTCAATCAGCTGCACCTAAATTAAAAATGGTTATCAGTGAAATTGAGAAACGAGCTGAGAAGAATGAGGAGTGAGTTTGTTTTTTTTTTGTATTTTTATTTATGGTATATTGATGAATAAAGTTTTAGTATATTACTGAAATAAAGATGTAGTTAAATTTATATAAAATGAGTGTATAAGTTCACATATTAAAGTTTGTCAACTTTAATAACTTGTTAGTAATATGCGAGCATTATTGATATTTTAAAGATCATTATTAGATATGGCTATTATACTGTATGATAGATGAATTATTTTGCTTACCAAGTAGTTATCTGTGACAATTAGTGTATACTTAATGTGGGACCACTGTGCGTCATATCATGCCAGATGTCATGAACAGATGAAAAATAAAGAAAATATTAAAAATAACTTAAGTAGTTTGCCTATCATACTGAAAAACAAACAAATGATTTTGTTTACCAGTTACGCAGCCCTGTTGGCGGACAGCCAGCGCGAGTACGCGTCTCGGCGGGCGCGCGTGGCTGGCGGGGCAACGGCGCGCGCGTTGGGCGGCGCCGCGCACGCACATGCGCGCGACCACTGCGCACTATACCGCGCCGCGTGCTCGCTGCTGGCACTGGCTGTGCGCGATGAGTGCGCCCTGTACGAACACTTCTTTACGCAAAGATCGCAGGCTTTGGAGTAAGTTAATCTGTATAACTGACTATGTTATTATATATATTTTGTACTTACAAATTGTTATTGATATACTAAAATTTAAAACATTATTATACAATTTGCAGTGATTACCTAAAATCAGCATGCCATGGTTCATATAAGACGTTGCAACCATACATATAAACTAATTACACAAACCTATAGTTTCTAACTTACAGCAATACTTAAAATATGGTTATTTCTTACTAACGCTACGGTGTACGGTCAGATGTTTATTTCTCCGTTTAGATAAGCTGTTATTACTGTTTATCACTGTAAAATCCATAAGTAACAACTACTGTAAATATTCATTACTCTCAAATCCACAGTGACTACCTCCAATCGCTCTGCAATGGTCTATATGAGACGTTACGACCTCACATATTACATATTAACCACTTGGAGACACTAGCAGAGCTCTGCGTTATATTACGAGTGGAAGTTATTGAAGAGCAAGTCAATGATGATCGTGAGTTGTGTTTATAATAATTTATTTAGATTTATATTGTATTCCGCTTACAGTAGGTTAGACAGAAGAAACTTAGGGTTAAGACGCTCCATTTCCCATTTTCAACCCAATTTTATAGTCAGACGCAGCCTCGTTGCGCTACTTATACGACTCTATTTTTTATAATGATCTGAAACAAATGACGGGAGGTCACGAGTGTAATCTGTAACCACGGAATATTGCCCAAATTCAAGCCAACACCATAATTTTTGGTAGAAGAAAAGGATTTTATTATAGGAATTATTATTATATGGTGTGCGGAGAGAGTGAATTTCAAGTGGTCTAATAAGTGGTTATTGGTTAAAGGCAAAGCAATTAAATTATTTAATATACTAATTCTTTGAAACTTCCGATCGAATTTAACACTACAGTACGTCAAGATGTCGAGACAAAAGCGCGGCGTTCAGTTCCGCCACTCAATACGCAATGCTTCCAGAATTCGGCAGAAAGTGCGGAGTGTCTTTACTAGGCTGAAAAAAAAATCAAGATATTTAATTTACAATTTGCGCGTCCTCTACTTTTGGTTTAATTGTTGCTGTATGCTTATCGTATTTATTTTTATCTGTAACTGCAGCGTCTCTGTCGGCGCTGGGCGCGGCGGCGCGTGCTCTGCTCGAGGACGCGCAGGAGAGGCTCGTGTTCCGCGCGCACGTGCACCTGCGCGCCGACGTGCTGCACTACCGCGCCGCGCCCGGTGACCTCGCCTACCCCGACAAGCTGCTTATGATGGAGGTGACACACACACACACACCACTTGTGAGAGGACATGTGTGGATATGACTTCACATGTGTAGATGTGAGATAACATGTGTGGATGTGGGATCACAGGTGTAGATGTGATTTGTGGATGTGTGAATTTGTGAGCGCATACCTATGATTATATTACAATGCTATGGTCTATACTTCAGCTTGACGCTGTATCCCGCACACAGCAGGGTAGGCAAAGGGAACCCAGTGTTAAGATACTGCATTCCCTACTTTCTGCCGAATTCTGGAGGCATTGCATTGCATTCTATACTTATTACATATTAAATCTTTAATTTCCAGCAAATTGCTCTATCATTGCAAGAGCAAAGTCTAAAACGTAGCGATTCCCGCAACTCAATGGTGTCAGACATTTCGGCGACCTCTCAAGAAGTTGCAAACATTAATGTTGAGGCCCAAAGAAGGCCTCAGGCCTCTCCAGCTGATCTCCACGGGATGTGGTATCCAGGTGTCAGGAGGACTCTTGCAGCTCTTTCTAGACTTTACAGGTTCTTTTTTTCTATTTTAGTATTGTTTTATTTATTATAAAAGTACGTGTAGAGGTCGTCGTAGCGCAGCGGCGCATCGTCTTACTGTAAATGCGACGGCGGTGGGTTCTCGTACTGCTATCAATATATAGCGTGGCGTTGAGATTGGTTTACTATATCTCGAAAATTGGCCGGTACGTGTCTTAACACTAGGTTCTCTCTGTCTACCGCTTTTATACTTTCTTTTAACTTCATTCTGTATTTCGTATGAATCAGGGTAGGCAGGGAGATCCAGGAAATAGTAGTAAGACACTCCGTTTCTATTGAGACACTTGCGTTCCCCACTTTTCCCGAATTCTAGAGACATTGCGTGTTTAGGGGCGGAATTAAACGGCGCACTGTGCCTTGGTACCAGAGCAAAAAAAATAAAATATTAAATGTTTCATTCCTTCGAGTAGGAATTAAATCCCCAACCGTCGCGTTTACAGTTGCACGCTTGTGCCACAAAGCCCCGAAGGCGTCAACCTTTATAATTATATAATTTAAATAATACAATTCACAGGTGTCTAGAAAAAAGGGTGTTCCAAGGCCTCGCCCAGGAGGCAATCTCACTTTGCGTCCTAAGCGTAGATAACGCATCAAAACAAATATCAGTGACCAAAACGAACATCGACGGCGAATTATTCCAAATTAAACATTTACTTATACTGAGAGAGCAAATAGCACCATTCCAAGTAGATTTTATTATAAAAGAAACTGTTTTAGACTTCAGTAATGTTAAAAATGCAGCTTTTGGTTTAATACAAAGACCAAAACAGATATTTTCGTTGAATAGCAACAATGCGTTGTTAGAATTCCTCTTGGAAGGCACTCCGATGGTTAAAGAACATTTGTTGGACTCGAGGAAGGAGGTGGATAGGCAGTTGAAGGGGTGTTGTGAAACATTCATTAGATATGCCACTGAGATATTGGTTGGACCATTGATTGAGATTGTTGAAAAGGTTAGTGGTTTTTTAAATTTCAAAACTCATAAAATTATATTGATTTCCAGTCCAAACCCTTTTGTCCTCGTGCATGTCTTAATATTTAGTTTTAACTTAAGGCTAAGGCCGTAGTTTTTTTAAAATAAAATCTTTAAATTATTATTTTTATTCTTTAAATTATTTTTACTTTTATAGAAATGATTCACTATTACTGGTGTATACAAATTATATCAAAAAAATAATCCAAAATCAAATGAAATCAGCTTCACGCTGAATACAGCAGGGTGGGTAGGCAGAGATGACCTAGAGTTAAGACACCCCTTTTTTTACTTTTCACCGAATTCTGAATGCATTGTGTGTTGAGCGGTGGGGCTCAACGCCACGTTTTACCTCGATACCAGAGCCAAGAAATGGAAATATAAATTTAAAGAAATATTTCATATCCTCGAGTAGATATTGAACCTACAACCAGTCGCGTTTACACACTTTAGCCGCTGCGCCACGACTGGCCAAACAAAATATTAATCCATTAAACAGAATTTCAATGTTCATTACTCGTTTGTTACACCTACAACGAAATTTAAGCTTATTATTATTTCGATGATTAAAATCTTATTATAAAACTTAGGCCCTCATTTATAAACCGCTCTCAACTCTCAGATCGATCTTAAGTTGCCATTTTCATTCAGACTTTATTTATTTCTATTTATTCATAGGAACGAAGCCGCATGTAAATGCTAGTTTAATATAAAATAACCTCATTTTTCAGGCCCAAGCCTTCACTCCACCAGATCAACTAAAATCCCAACTATGGGCTAGTCCAGGGAAACTGGCAGTTGCTGTAAAAGAAGCTCAGAAACGTATAAAAACTCATCTTGCCCCACTACAGAGATCAATGCAACTGTATTTAGCTAATAAGGAGACTGAGTTTATATTGTTTAGGCCTATACGAGTATGTATTGTTTTTTTAATTTTTTATATATATACAAACTTTAACAATACAAATTTTTCGATTAAATAGCCATACATACAAAAACGAGCTCCATGCTAAATGCCACACACAGCATGGTAGGTAGAGGGAACCCATTGTTAAGATACTCCGTTCGCCATTTTTAGCGAATTCTGGAGGCATTTTGTGTTGAGTGGCTTAACTTAACGCCGCCTTTTACTACCTCCTACCTACCTCGACACTAGAGTCCTCGACCTAGAGTGAAAAAAAATGGCTTCGATAAGACGGATATGTAGAGAGATCTCTTTTTATCTCTACATACATATTTAAGACACACGTTTCTCCACATTTGTAGAAAGCATAAGTACTTTTTTGTGTGGCGGAACCCAACGCCGCGCCTTATCCGGAATTCATGGATATTTTTAAATATAACATTTTACATACATATTGTCTAAATATACTAGGGAGAAATTATATAATGATAATTTTAGAGGCTTTGCGTGTAAGACGTGTCACGTGGCGAAAAGTAATGCCACTCTTTGTCTTGTTACCAGAGCGAGGAACTGAAAATAATTAATTCCTCCGGGAATAAAACCTCAACCGTCGCCTCCCTGTTAGACTATTGTCTCATATATTATCTTTTTATTTACAGAATAACGTCGTAGGATTCTTTGTACAATTAGAACAAATCCTAACCAATTCTGGGTACACATATGAAGACAAACTAATAGTAGCGTGTCCTACTCCAGAACAAGTTTCAGTATTTATTTCTTCAGCAAGCCTCATAAGCCATTCGGAACCCGTGTTGCCATATGGGAAAAAGAAACCAACTAATATTGTTAAAAAACCCAGTGTTACCAGCTTAACGGAAAATATTGAAGAAAAGAATATTGGGCATATTGAAAATAAGGAACTTAAATAGATTTTCTTATTATAAGGCTGTCGTGGCGCAGTGGCACGAAGGTGACTATAACGCGATGGATGTGGGTTCCCGACCCTGCTGTGTGCGGGATACAGTGTGACGCTAATTTAATTTAATGTGATTTAATATATAATTTAAGTAATATATTTATTAATAATAATTGTATGTGTAATAAGATTAATTTTATTGTTAAATAAAAACAATATATAATTTTAATTGTTTATTTACATATTTTAATTCTTATGTTACTATAATAAATACATACACCAAAGACAGTGTTTTATTTGAATAAAACAAAAGACATTTGGGTGAGATGTTTAATAAAGGTCTTAACTGATTCTGAATTACCTATTATACAAATTAACTATGGACTTAAACTCTGACCCAATACATGCCAGCGCGGAGCCTTGTATAGTCGGGAAGGGCTTCAGTGGGGCCGACTGCAGCTACAGCAGGACAACGGTCAAATAAGTATTTGTAGCATACATCACGGACATTTTGTACACTAACTGAGTCAATTCTAGCATCTAATTCATGAACTGGGATGCGACGGTTGTAGCAAAGGATCTGACGACCTATGTCTTCACAGACTGGGGTAGTTCCATCTAACTGGAGGAGCATGTTGGTTTTTAGAAGGTTCTTTGCCCTTTCTACTTCACCCTCGGTGACAGATACACAGAGTTTCATCCATTCCTTTTGAATGTTGTACACCATGTCTTCAATTTGCATGGGCTCTGCAACAAAGTAAATTCCCCAAAGGCCAGTATCTTTGTAGCATGTGTTGAATGACTGGAAGCTGTGGCAAAGGTTTTCTACAGATGCAGCCCTAGCCAAGTAAGAGGCATTGTTCATGCCCCCTCCTTGAGACCTGTCCCATGCTCCAATAAGAGTGTTTGCGACCATTAGGGGAATGTTGTCGGCGTCTGTCCAGCCAGCACCTTCAACTGCAATGGCAATGTGAGCCAGAGGCATAGAATCATCCCTAACACGGATTTCTGAGCCTGTGTATCTGCAGGGAGCCAGCTCAGGAACATCTAAGAAAGTATTCTTTAATCCACCCAAATGCTTGTTGGCCAAGTCTACAAGTTTGCCATGTTCAATGCCACCAGCTCCAGAAAGGACAATACGGCCTGGTTGATAGTGAGTCTTAATGTATTGTTGGAGATCAGCCTTAGAGATCTTCTTGATGTTCTTAGTGGGTCCGAGTATGGTCTGTCCTAAGGGAGTACCTTGGAATGCTGTGGCATGAAGATGGTCGAACACAACCTCTTGTAAGTTGCTTTCGACATCCTGCATTTCACGAAGAATAACTCCACGTTCTCGTTCGATTTCGGGTTCAGCGAGTGATGAGTTCTGAATAATATCAGCAAGGATTTCTACAGCGGCAGGTACGTCGTTGGCGAGACATTTAGCGTAGAACACAGTTTGCTCCCGTGATGTGTAAGCGTTTAAGTGAGCACCCATATTTTCAACGAGTAATTCTAAGTCTGTCTGTGACCTTTTGCTTGTTCCCTTAAAAGCCATGTGTTCTAAGAAGTGAGCGACTCCATTGTTTTTGGAGTTTTCGTACCTTGAGCCAGCGTCTATCCAGAGACCTACGGTGGCTGTAGCAGCACCGGAGTCCTCAGAGGCAACGCGGATCCCATTGTCGAGAATTGTAAGTTTAGTTGGAGGAATGTTGACTAGGGCTTGCTTGTAGGCCGCCGCTGTTGCAAGGGCACGGACATTATTGCCGTGCTGTGATATAAGCCTCGCTACTTTCAGCATTTTTCTTTTTTCCTGGCACTTTATAAAACTCTGCCCGCTGATTTACGTAATGTGCAATATTCTTGCTAGATGTCAAAAAATATTATAGCTCAGATAAAAAAGAAAAATGTCTTATTTCTCCATAGATATTTAAAAAATATTTGTCTATTACATATTACGAATGAAGAAATTATTATGTAAAAGGAAACGTAATCTAACAACAATAATTTGACAATTATTAAATTTTAAATTATTTTATTTTAGAGGTAGCATATACACAAAATACATCATATTTTTATTTGTGGAAATAATCATACTTAATTTTCTTAATTTTACATACATTTAGTATTACATATGTTAGAATTACATATTAGAAATTGATTTCTTTTCTTTGAAATTAGTTTAGTACGTCTAATAATAAATACATGTAACATAATGATCTAACGGTTAATTCTTATAATTCTTTTAAAATAATCCATAATGCATAATAGCAATATAATATTATTAAACTGTAAAAATTAAAATGGTTCCGTGTGACGGAACGGCGAAAAGAATTACATGAAAGAAATCATGTGGAAATCATTTCTTTCACGCCTATTCCATTTCGTCGGAATATTACGGAAGCAATGATGTGTAGTGACGATTGTTATTTAGTTAATTTCGCTAAAGTTACCTGGGGAAGTGCGTGGCGGGCATAGGCAATAATACAGTTCCTACAAAATGTTTTACTTGTGATTTTATTATTACGTTCATCATGACTACAATGAAGAATCCTAATTCGTCGTCTTCTAAACTTGCACTCCTTAACCATATTAAATACGAGCACCTGGTAGCTGGAATATCAGGTGGCGTCACTTCCACGTTAATTTTACATCCTTTGGACCTCATTAAAATCCGTTTTGCAGGTAAGGAATGATTCTATAATTTAACCACATGTCATAACAATCTCGTTTTATCTCAATGTGCCCACATTCATACACAGAATTTGAGAAATAATGTACATATATAACTTAATAGAAATCGCCACGCTAATTTAAATTATTTCGAGATTTCTATACAAAAATCGATTTCGCGGTTGCAATCTGACCTTGAACTTGAAATAACATCAGTTGAAAGTGGGTCTGTAATTTAAGTTCGTTGCAACTGATGAAATTTAAAACAATTGTTGCAAATTGTTCTGTGATTTTCTTTGGTCAATATAAGTGCATTCACTGTGCCAAATTTTATTTCTTGTACTATTTTTTGTATGAATTTACATTTATAATAATTGAGTATTATAAATCTAAATATATTATAATAATAATTCAGTTTTAGTCTTTAATGTAAATATACGGTAAATAAATGATAAATGTATAAAGCAGCTTCATGTTATATTCTTCATAAAAGCCTTAGTGTCAGCATTAAACTTTCTGTCAAAACATTGTTGTCTGCTTTCTGCTCAAATTGCAGACATTGTTTGTTGGGGAGGGGGGGGGGGGGGNGGGGGGGGGGGTTATTGGTTTGAATGGTGAAATAATTTCTAAAAAGATTTATGAAGGAAGAGTGAGTGGTAGAAGCAAGGGAAGATCTCGGCTGACTGTACAGTACAGACTGTACATTGATACAGTGTTTTCAAAGTCACATAAAAAGCATGAGGATTCCCGAATGTCATGTATAAACAGGTTAATGACAGTGGCCAAGGCAAAATATGTGGCAAAATATGGCAAGGCAAGGCAAAGTGTGTAGTTTAAAAACAGAAAAAAATAATACTGCAAATTTTAAACATAAGCATAAAATTCATGTTTTACTATATAATATGTAATTGCTCTTTGTTTCATTTATGGCAGTAATGTGCAGGATGACACTAATTAGTCTGACCAACCATTGTTTAATATATGTTAATGATTGAATTCTGTAAATAACCAGTTCCAGGAAAAGTTTTTGAGAATATTTACCTTAATTTTAAAAATATACCTTTTGTAAAATTGTATTAGAAATAATTATAAATCAGACAAAAAAGCACATATTGTTAGCATTGTAATGCATCACTATGATGCACTATATCTTGAATCGTGTCTTAGAATTTTAAATTATGTAATGAATATAATTATTTATTGGTATGGTATGGTTTTATTATGGCGTTCCAAGCGTGTTAGTTGAGCACATATCACTTCGCCAATGTTCAAATTTTCATGTTGTATGGAATTATTAAAAAAATATGGCAGGTTGTTTTTTTTTTACTATCGCTTATGTCTTTATTTTTTGTGTATAATACATATGTTTGAACCTAAAATTCTACATTGATTTACACATACATACATATTAACTGACCCACACGTGTGTAATAATAAAATTATAGATTTTATTGTGCTACTGTGGCACAGTGGCACAGCATCTGACTGTAAATGACATTAGTTATGGGTACAATTCCCACCTGAGGGAGGGAATAAATTCTTTTGTGTTGCATGCAAACCATGTTTACTTGAAAAGTGAGGAACAGAGTGCCTTAAGGTTCTGCTTGCCTTGTGAAGCTAAAAAAAGAATATATTTTTTTATTGTCTAACTTTCTTTTATAGTAAATGATGGCAGAACAGCTACAGTTCCGCGTTACGACGGTCTGGGCAGCGCGTTCGTGACTATCGTTAAGAAAGAGGGTGTCCGCGGTCTGTACCGAGGTGTAACCCCTAATGTGTGGGGCTCTGGGTCGGCATGGGGCTTCTATTTCTTATTGTAAGTATTATACATATTTATATGAGGCCGTCGTAGTACAGCGGCTTAGCATCGGATCTATGGTTTTCACTTGGGGAAAAAAATATTATTATTTTGGTAATAAGATGAAGCGCAAATTAAATTTATTTTTGAATATTATTATAAATTTTAATGTTATTGGATGGAAAGTGGAGGACAGAGTGCCTTATCAATAAGTTCCACCTGACTATTCTGCAACATGCGGAGATACAGCGCGAACCTAAAAAAAATACTTCATACGTAAGAAAGATGAAAGAATAAGCAACCTATATGAAGTGGGAAGGTAATGAAATAGCAGTTCGGAGTAGGTGAATTTGGAAACAGTTGCAATAGTTGTTCATGTCCCCAGCCGTGGGAAAAGAACAACTTAATGCGTTTATTTTTATTTTAATATTGCAAAAACGTTAGCAATCTAAAAAATCAAAAGCATCGGCACAGCTGGAACTGGAAAGAAAATTGGAACAGGTTCCAAAACCTCAATGATACAGCTGGAAACGTACCGCAGTTTTACCGGAACGTAACATTACTAATACTAAATAAATAATTATGTAGCAACATTTACCTGACGTTGTTATTTTTAAAAAATTGAAAGTAAGACCTTTGAAAGTATCAAAGTGATAATAAATATTTTTTTATTTATTGTTGAGCTGACACAACATGATTTTATGTTGTATTTGGAATAGCAATAATTTCCCATGTTTTAAGAGTACACATATTTACTTGTGCGTGCTTATAGTTTGAAACAATGTTATAAGTCTTAAATGATTAGTTCAGACATAAGTAGGACTTTACATGTAAAATGACGGAGAAAAATTTATCAAAGAAAATATTGCAGTTCTTTAAAAAATCTGCATTAAAAAAATTTATTCGTTTAAGCGCTAGGTTAAGAAGGACGGGTTCAAATCTTAATTACGGTTTATTTTTTTATATTCCAGTGGTTTAGGAACAAATTCGCTTAGACAATCAATTAGGTTGACGGATAACCGCTTGCTCGATCCTATAAGAATCCTAATTCGACACATTGCATGCTGAGTATCACAACTCAACGCCGCTCTTTGTCATCAAGAAACGACATTAAATAAATGACGAATACCATTCTATTTCAGCTATAATGCAATCAAAACCTGGATTCAAGGGGGCAACGCCCGTACCCCGTTGGGTCCAGGCCTGCACATGCTGGCCGCAGCCCAGGCCGGGATCCTCTCCCTTATAATGACCAATCCCATATGGGTGGTGAAGACCAGACTATGCCTTCAATATAGTGAAGCTACAATTGCTGAAAATAAACGTTATACAGGCATGGTTGATGGGTTGACGAAGATATATAGGACGGAAGGTGTTAGAGGACTATATAGGGTAAGTGATTTTAATTTTTTTATATTAGTACAGTACGGTTTCTAAGTAATGGCTACCCTGAACTTATCTGTAGATGGCTACGCAGGTTTGATGTTTAGGAATTTTCCTTATTTATGATATTTACTTCCTTAGTGTACAATGCACAAAACTTTAGAAAACCTAACTTTAGAGCGGCCACGATTCGTGGATAGTACCTACCGTAGTATTTTTTCGTAGAAATGGGTGAATTTAAAAAGTATATGGTTCCTCGAAGTTTTAATTAAAGATTTTTCGTTGCACTTCATTACATTTGTATGAAATAAATGCATTTTGTATTGCCACAACAAAAAGCAGTATAAAGTAAATCATATATTTCGTACGTTATATAATAATTAGATAAATGTCAATAGATAAACCTAAAACCTGCCGGGTGGGTACATTACAGTAGTAGAGGTTATCATTTGCTAATGAGCAATTAGGTCTGCCGTAATTTCGCAAAGTTATAAATTATTTTATGTTATATTGCGCTTATATGGATTGTATACAATTACCAATTTAAATAATAAGCTATTAATATTATAAAACTGAAGTTTGTTTGGTTGAACCCGTTGGTCTCGGATTTAACCAACAAAAAGAACCCTAGAACTGAAAGAGTTTGTTTCAACTCCTTTTCTCGTTCGTTCCTTTCCGCCTGACTATTTGTTGGTGGAAATACTATCCAACGAAAAATCTATAGAGTTTACGCTTTCAAGTGCAATTCGACCTACTTCTTGGTATCCCATTAAAATGAAATTTATATTACTACTTCATTTCTAATGACAATAAAATGACTTGTTATCAATATTGTTTTTAATCAAAAATAGACTAGAATAGAAAAATAGACAAAAATAGAAAAGGCTTGATTTGTAAAAAAGTTTGTCTCTATTATATTCAATCAATAATTATTATTGACCGTAACGAAGATTAATTATATTTAATTTAAAAAAAAAATGTACTAAATTATTATAAATGATAAAAACTCAAATAGTAAATAAACATCCATTGTATTGTTAGAAAATTATTTAAAATATAATATAATGTATATAATAGAGAGAAAATAAATAAATCTTTTTTAATAACCATTGTAAGGTATATAGAAGTGCATTTAATAAAAAAAATCTCGTACAAAGTTACTAGTACACTCTATAAGCTACGATTTCTAAGGAATAAACAAATCTATTATATTTATTTTATACTGTCGATTGGATCATAGTGATTCCGCAAGCCATATAAAAGCATTTATTTTTTACACGTGTAAACTTATGTTGAGATATATGTATATCTCAACATATGATGACGTTAAAATATTTGCCTTTGCGGTTCTATAAGTGTTGGTTTATTTAAACTATAAACAATAAACTTAAAGATTTGTATGGTTGAATTCATTCATCTCCGAAACTACTTCGAATTGAAGAAATATTCTTTGGTTGTAGGTATAGTGCAATTATCGAGAAAGCATAGGCTATATTAAATCACGTTAATCGTGTCGATATAATCCACTGTATCTATTCGTATGTACTTTGCTGTATTGTCCACTTACTGTAATACTACTAGCAGTAGCATATGTCTTATTTATTTTGTACGATGAGATGAGAGACGAAAGACGAAAACGAAAGTCCATTTCTTATTGAGGCAATCGTGGCGCGGGCGTAGACTGTAGACGTGACGGTTGTTAGTTCGATTGGTATTCGTGGGAAATATTTATTATTTATGAATATTTATTATTTATGAATATTGGTACTAAGGAAAAGCGCGGCAATGATTCACTCACACCGCCTCTTGACACGGAAAATCTTTAGAAATTATTACGGAAAGTGGGGAACGGAGAGTCTTAACACTGGGTCCACGCAAGATACAGCGTGAAGCTAAAAAAGAAACTTACTTTCTGTGCCTAGGAATTTATAAGGTTTAATATTAAAAAGCGGCGTAGTTGGAAAATTTTATAACAAATTATCGATGGATGATCGATCGCGTCGATATTTCAGAGACAGATAAATGGATCGATGTATTTTGTTAAGATTTGTAATGATTTGATGTGGTGCCCTTCAACGAGTTATGTAAATTTTAGTTATATAATAGGTTGGGTACAATAGGTTAGGTACATTTTTTCATTTTTGCAAATTAAAAAATTGCTGGTATATTAAGTGAATTAATATATACATTGTAATTAATAATATATATGTACATTTTTAAATTATAAATGTAAAATGAAAATTTTAAATACACAATATTAATAAGAGTATGATTTTATTGAATACCCTCACATAATGGCGGAATGTCGAGGTCTTGTAATGAAATAATGACATGTATATTATTTGAATATTCAGATCTATTATATTAATCGTCATCATGGAATAACGTATTATTCTATAAATCAACATTTTAAATCTTATAAGAAATTAAATTTCAGTGTAAATTGTCTCTAACTTCCCGCGTCTCGTGCTGGTAGCAGAGAAGGCAGAATTTCAGAGAGAAATTTCCGTTAGTGTTAAGACAATCCACTTTTCGCTATGAAATTAATGAAACATGTCTATATAAATAAAAGATAGTATTGTTTTATAGAACAGTGTACGCTGCTCTTTAGTTTTGGCCAACTTCCAAAACAGGATCTTATGTGATGTCCATTTTATTATTATTCGTGACGACATGGTGTGTACCTTGTACACTACTTTGTAGTTTTTCCACTGTTTCTAATACACGTTTTAAATCACGGTAATGCCGTATCTGCCAAGAATTCGATTAATAAGGTGGCCTGGGATTTAGGAAGTATAAAGGTCTTATACGTTTTATTGTTTGTGTGGCGCAGGGGCTTATAGTGTGACTGTAAACGAGACAGGTAGTGAGTTTCTCGAGGAAATGAAACGTTTATATATTTTCATTTCCTCGCTCTGGTAACGAGGAAAAGTGCGGCGTTGAGGTCCGCCACTCATCTCATTTCCGGTGGAAACTGGGGAGCGGAGTGTCTTGATAAGAATGAAGTAATAAACACTTAGATTCTAAAGTTCCCTCTGCGTGAAGCTGTATCCCGCTCTCAGCAAGGTAGGCAGAGAGGACCCAGAGTTTCCCCACTTTCCGGCGAATTCTGGAGGCATTGCGTGCTGAGTGGCGGAACTCAACGCGCGCACCAGAACGAAGAAATACAGATGGAAATATAAATTTAAGTAAATATTTCATTTCCTCGAGTGGATATCGAAACTACAACCAGTCGCGTTTAGTCACAATGTGCACCTGCGCCACGGCCGGCCTCTATGTGTACATATACGCATATAAGAAGTATATTTTACAGTCATACAGCTATAGACACGTATATTTTCTATATTTATAACCTTATAAATAAATTATTTGCTAGTACGGTACGTGCTGCTGCCCAACACGCTATATGGTACAAAATCATGCGACGGTTGATCGATCTCATTTTTCGCTATACATATATAAAGGTCGCAGTAATATTCGTTTTGTATTTTTTTATACTATTCAAGGTACTGCTAATAAATAACAAATTTGCTTAGCCCTAAAACTCGTTAATTTTTACAGGCTAAGGCTATATTTAAAGAAAGAATTTATTTAATTTTCACCTAAATTTGAACCTGAAGTTGAATACTGTATTTAAATTGGTTGGGCCGTTTTGAGGATAAGCGACCAAAAACACACAAATAAACAGACAATTTTTTTTAAAATCATTGTTTTAGTTTCGATTACATTGATATATTATCCAAATAATAGTTTTAGTTGTATACATATGTTACATGTACAGACAGCCATTAGTTACGTTTTTATTATGTATATTGATTTTTATTATATGTAATGTCCATCGATGTATATTTAGAGATAAAATTGATCACGTGTTACTCTATTCACTATTAAGGGTAGTGCAATGATCTGAAAGTGGGTTATCTCTATATTATATTTTTGTTTTTTTATTTATTATTGTACATAATGTTGTCATAAACACGAGTATATATTAAATGGTGAAGTAAATAGCCTTTCTAGAAAAGAAAGGCCAGTGGTGGCGCAGCACAAGAGTGTGAATGTAAACGCGACGGGTTGTGGGCTCGATTCCCACTCGAGGAAAACAAATATTGATTATTTTCATATCATTGCTTTGGTAACAACTAACAAGGCAAAACGCGGCGTTAAATTCTACTATTCAACACGCAGAGCCCCCAAAATGGGGTGGAAAGTGGGGAACGGAAGTGTCTTAACACAACACAACACCGGTTTCCTATGCCTACCCTGCTATTTACAGGATATAGCGTGAAACTAAAAAAATATAATTAAACTGAACAAATGCACGGCGTGTCTGCCAATGTGTATAGTAAAATTAATTTTTCGTTCCTGTTTCATGATTATAAAAGTCTATCTATGTATACTTAACTTAGCTTCAAGCTGTATCCCTAGCGGAGTACTCAGGGAGAACGATCTATTTATTATTCGTCGTAATTGAAAAAATTGTAATATGATTTTAAAATGAATAAAATTAATATGTAAATATACTCGTCTTTATAGTGAAAATTATATTATATATCGAATATCTTTAATGGTGAAAGATATCGTAATATTTTTATAACATTTCCTGTTTTATAAAATTTTTGTATATTCGCTTGCGCGTGTAAAACAGCTATGGTTTTATCTTGTGTATTTTTATACCATGTAATATAATACGTTCTATTTCTTTTAAGTTTAACCTATAACTTCAAATATGTAGAATAAAAGGCAGCTAAATACAAACACTGGATTCTTTTAGTTCACTATCCTTAAAACTAATATAAAAGAAATACATGTAACAATTAGTATTTAATTAATATAAGTTCCCTCTTAAAATTGTCTATCGCATTTGAGTCAGCCAAAGAGAGGAGAGGGAGGAGCCTGTCTGCCGGTGCCCTGCACGCCGCTGCGTGAGATAAAGGAAAGCCAGACGGACTGGCGCCGTAACACGTTACGTAACGATGAGGTTTACCATCCCATAAGAAATGATCACTTCAAAAATGAATTGATACAAAATTTATTCTCACCAAAAGTTAAAAAAAAAACTTAAAACTTTTTCGTTATAGAGTTTAAAACAATATAATCTAGTTTTATACATGATATTTAATGATTAAATATGATAAATCATCCTTCATATTATTGATAAATTTTCTTGTTAATCTTTTCCAGGGTTTCATTCCGGGCATGTTCGGCGTGTCGCACGGCGCTTTGCAATTCATGACATATGAGGAGATGAAGAACAGGTACAACCAGTACAGGAATCTACCCATTGATATTAAATTGGTTAGTATTAGAAAATAATAATACGTATATGTAATTATCCATAAAAATAATTTTAATTATTATGTAGGTTTAAATATTTTGTTTTAATTTTAATAAAACAAAAAAAAATCATGAACTGATAAGACATTTAGATTTCAAGATCCCGAGATTGTTCATGGACGTTAATGTTAAGTTTTGCTTTAAATAAAAAACGATAAGTAAATATAAAAGTTTAAATAATTGTCACGTGTCTGGTTGAATGCAATAGTTGTTAGCTCAAATACTTTTTATAAAAATAACATAGCAATATTTATTGAACTTCATTTTAAGACTGGTTAGAGAAAACGGTTCGTCGGGTGCCATTACTAATTAAAATTATTACAGTGCGGTTGATAAGTGTCCGACAAGTGGCCGCCACCAAGTTAGGTTTTCTTCTTTATTTTTGGACATCATTCGGGATAACAGTTAACTTGTGTTGTGGCCACTACTCGACGCCCGTAATATATTATGTATTGATTTTTGACATTAATCTAATACGCCTATATAATTTCCATTCCAGACATCAGTGGAATATCTAACATTCGCGGCCGTATCAAAGCTAATAGCGGCCGGCGCCACCTACCCGTACCAGGTGGTGCGCGCGCGCCTCCAGGACCAGCACCGCAACTACGCGGGCGCCTGGCACTGCGTCACCGAGACCTGGAGGTACGAAAGGTTCCGCGGTTTCTATAAGGGTCTGACGCCGTATCTCCTGCATGTAACGCCCAATATATGTCTCGTTATGCTCATTTGGGAGAAGTTCACCAATAATCATATCTGATGGGAATCTTGTATTGCACCTATATGTTTTACTTTATTTTATTACACTGCTGACAGGCTATGTGCGCCTGGTACTTGAGGGTTGAATGATGGGAATTTATACTATGACTGTTTTTGTTTTTTTTTTGTATTATCTGCTGTGGAGTTATGGGCGCCTAGTTTTCGAAAGTCAAGCTGATAGGAATTTTTACTGTGACAGTTTTTTTTTGTTTTTTTTTAAAACCTATTGTTAAACTTATCGGCGCCTAGTATAAAATTTATGGGCGCCTAGCATTTTGACGTAAATTTTATTTATTTAAATATTTTTTTAAATTTAATTTCATTATCTGTGCCTGCCGCGTTTCATGCTATATGATAAAGGTTAGCTACACCAGATTTTTAATCTGATCAAATAAAAAAATAAATTTAAAAATAAGCATTTGTGTGAGCGCCAAAGTACAAGTAAGAGTCGTTCATTTGAGTCATTGAAATCAGTATAATATATTTTTTGAATTGACAAGTAAAATATTATACTAAAATAAATACATATATAGCTCAATTTTTAACAATAATTATACCACATAATTATGTCTGTTAAAACTTTTTATTGCTTAGTTTGCGCTTCAAATGTTCTCTAAAATTTACTTTACATGTCAATTCAATATGCAAAAATTTTGATGTACACAGATTAATATTAGATCTTAGCTTTCTAGCGCCATATCATGATTTGACACTGACAGCTGTCAACGATTGGACAGGGTTTTAGTATGATATCTGTGAAAGGTAAGAAAAAAATAGTGTATTGCATTAAAAACTTACAATTGACTTATTTTGACGTATTGTAATCAAATATGTAGTGTCGGCATATAATTATATATTGTTTGTAATAAAATTTAGATATTTTTAAATATAATTTAATTTATTTGTGTAAATTGTGACAGTTTATTTAAAATATTAAATTAAAGTGTAGTAATGTTTTATAATTTATTATTCATAATATAAATACTTCGTACACGAGTTGAATTTGCTCTAGTTGGTCTCTTTAAATATTTGTTGCGTTTCACACGGAAAGGAGTTAAAATAAAGGCTACTATTGACATTTTAATTGTATAAATAAATACTTTGTTTATCTATGTAATAAATCAGTATATATTGTTGGCTTATTGACATTACAATACGATTTTTTTTCATGATATTATAATAAGGATTATGTGACATTTTTTTTAATATATGTAATAAGTCAACAATGTGTAAGCCTGTCTCACGACATATGTTGTGTTTTTGTTTAATTGGTACTAATATTTGACGTCGTGCTTGTAACTTTAATAGTAGTAGTACAATTTCCCATCAGATCGTGGTATTGTTAATGTTAACAACTGGCAACATTTACCGTGTTGCTAGAACTCTAGATATAAAATATATTTTTTTTGTGATAATAGTACTTAGAATGTCTTGTAAAGATTTTTCCCATAAATCCGTGTAAAAGACATGTTTTTTCTTTTACATAACCGTTACATGTGTGGTGAGACGACGTTAGGTACCTTATGTTTAGTAATAAGAATTGTTTCATCTTGTAAATTAATAAATACGTTTTTTTAAAATTAATCTAATAAATTACTTAGAAACATCACTTTTATACGATGCTTAGCAAGTTTGATATTCTCCTATTATTGAGGCTTTCCCCTAGATATAACCCCGCCTATTTAACATGTTAAATTTTAAATATCACTCTTTCAGCCAATATTAGTTCAATTTAGTCAATTTTAGTCGATTTACGTATAGATTAATCTATAATCAACTAATAAAATATAGATATTAGTTTAATTATTCATTATTATTCATATATGTTAGCAAAACATTGTTATTAACAATATTATATTTAATTAGTACAAAAATAGTAAAATATTTTTAAATCATTTATAACTTCAAAAGACAACCCAAGACGTACTTTAGTTAATATTTATTGATTATTGATAATAATATCAAGCTCAAATTAAATTTGAGTTATTTTTGTCGATTTATTTACAGTAAATGTACTGTAGTTTAAATTGTTATAACCAAATATGTATATAGATAAATACATATTGAATAACTTTCTTTGCATATTCTTAGTGTTTCTCATTTGGTGGCTGGCCACAATAATCACTGAGGATTTATATTATATATATTTTTATATATTAAATTAATAAGGACATTTTTCATTTCGCCTTTTCAATTTGTGTGATCAATAAATGATAGCAAATTGGATAATCGCCATGTTGTTTTTTTTTTCATCTACTCACTTTTATCAATGGAAACACTGCAATGTATGTTTGCGTGCTATTTCGAGTCAATTTGTATTTTTTAATCTTTGACATTAATAAATAAGGTAAGTATAACTTTTTTGACCTTATTTATATTTTTAAAATTTAATAATCTGTATACACTTTTTTTACAGACATGAAGGATGGCGGGGTTTCTACAAAGGACTCAAACCGAATTTAATTCGCGTCGTTCCAGCAACCATGATTACTTTCCTAACATATGAAAATGTATCACATTTTATGTTACGACGGGAAAAGGAGATTAAATTAACAACATAGGGAGGGAGGGTGGCCATTTTCTTTTTAAATTTATTTATAGTGATTTAATATGACAGCTGCAGTATAAGCAATTTGTGAGTAATGGTAAGTTATCTTAAGGATGTTTTTCCCTTAAGTAGTTTTTGTATATAAGTTACATTAAAAAATAGGAAGTTTTGGATTATTGCGAATATACCAATGATAGATTAATTAGATAATATTTGTGGTATCAAATCTACCTTTTTTGCACAAAAGTTATTTATAATGATTTAAGTAAACATTAATAGTGTAAGGTATTATATAGAATTTGGGAAAACAGAGAACAGAGTGTCTTAACATAAGGCTTTCTATGCCAACCCTACAATGCAGTTTAAAAAACACTGACATAGCACCCTCACTACGTACCTACTACTACCCTCGTATCCTACGTACATTACCCTAGCTCGAAGCTTCGCTTCGCATTTGTGTAAGTGTATCTAAAAGTAGAGTCAGAATATAAATATCAATTCTTCAATTCTACACTCTATGTTACATTGTCGTAACTCGTCTGATGAGAAATAAGAGTTGCTTGAGATAGTTATATAGTTATATCCTTGCTCACATTTTCTAGTCTCGTTCAGTGAAAATATTAACTTTAACTTTCATTTTTAATAAATCGAATAGAAAAATAAAATAAATAATCATTAATTATGTGACGCTGCTATCAGTACAAGGACGGTTCTCAAAAAGCAGTAGAAATGATTTAGGTCAAGCAAGTGACGCTGTAGCCACACAATATATTAACTCTCATACAAATGCAAAGCTTAGCCCAGACATCGCGGACTGTAAACCAGGCCTAAAAAATAAAGGTTCATATCCAATTTTAATTTAAATGAATCCTTATTTCATTCTCAAATTGGTATTGTTAGTAATATTATTAATAAGTTAATTATGTTACATTCAGTACCAAAATATTCCATATATTTTTAGCTGTTTTTTTTTTTAGTTTAGCGTGAAGCTGTTTTTTTTTAATTAAACAAATATTTAGTTTTAATTAGTAATTAAAATATAGGCTGTGTTTGGTTCCTGATATAAATGCCATTTGCTGGATAAACAAACTTACAGGTAATAAGTGTTTTAATTTAGTATTAGTTTAGTAATTTTCTTAATATGTTTTATAGTTTTAGTTTTGGTTTTTGTGTTAGCTATAATGATTATAAAAATCCAAGGTAAGAGTTATACTTGATTGATTTACTTTTTAAGTTAATTTTTGATTGTATTTGGATATATGTAATAAAAAAAACCATTTTAATTTGTAAATTAAGGTAAAGCTACAAAAGCATAATTAGATATAATGTAGACTTGTAGTATTGATTGCTTTCAGGTTTACAATAAATTGTAAAATTATCACATTCTGTCACAAATAAAATAAAAGCATGTTTTTAGAAGTGATTATAGTTTTATTTGATGAAAAGTATGATTGAGTTTTTTTTAATATAATATTATATGTTTTAAATATAGTATGTAAAAACTTAAAAGTCTATTTATTATTGTTTCAAAAAGTAATTTGAAATAGTTGGTTCTTTGTTGCTTATACTAAACTAAATCAAACTAACTAAATTTTGAAATGATTTTATTTTATTATTATTGATATTTTCATTTAAACCTTAAGATTTAATTTAATACGTACTTTGTCACAAAATAATGAAAATTCTAAATAAATTATTCAATATGCTGCTTCAGCATTATCGGTTTCAATTACGTTAGTAATTTGTGCTTGTCCTACTTTAGTTTAAGTTTTTCAGTGCTGATACCAAAAATATATTGAACGCCCCTCGTAGATCAGAAAGAAACGTACATATTGTACTATTTATAATTAATTAATGGTAAATTATGGCGCTGAATACCAAGCTTCCGTCCCTTTCCAGTCTGTTGCATTTTTCTTCATATAAGTTCCCTGTTTTCGAAAATAGTTGTCCGTGGTATAAATACTATTACCAGGAGTACTTTTTTATGGAAAAAGACTCAGAAACAAGCGTACGGCTCACCTGATGGTAAATGACCACCGCTACCCACGACCTCGTCCAAGCCCATGAAACCAGAGGAGCTACAGGTGCGTTGCCGGCTTTTAAGATGGAGATAAAGGAGCCTTTTTGAAGTCATACCCAAGTCATATCAACATTGAAGGACAACAAGGAAGTTCCAAAACGCCACATGAGATTCCTTTTAAAAAATGTAATATATTGTAGAGGTCCTTCCCTGTTTGTCATAGTTCCATCTCACAATTTTCTGGAGCAGAAAATCTCATTCGAAATAGAGGGTCCAACAATGTTGATATGCAGATTCTAGTACATTTGGATAATTTTTGAAATTTCGTGGTTTCGGGTGGCGGTGAGGTACGGCCCGCTCGTTATCTAGCCGGCGATGACAGGTGGCATACATGTTAAAACCTATTTACGCGACAAAATAACAAAGAAATCGTAAACCGAATAATTCGGCCGAATATTCGGTTCGGTAAAGTTTAAACCAAATAGTATTCGGAATACCGAATACGGTTATTCGGTCAAACCACCATTCGGCGCATCTCTAGTTTTAACTGACACATGTTTTTTTTTATTTCCCAAAAATAAATTCTTAACTAAGTATATTTTTTTTTAAGTATAGTTTTGCTTAAATTTTGATTTTTTGTGTAAATAAACCTAGTTTTTCTAGTTTAGATCAAGTTCCGATGTGAACTTAATTTAAAATTTTGTTTTGTAGATTTTACGATAGGTCACTAAAAATAAGTTATTTTATTTAGACTGAATTGATACATAAAACTTTATTTAATTACCTTATAATATATATAATATTAGGTCATAAAACCTGCCATTAACTTAACATAATGAGAGCGTCATGGCGCTAATCATCATTCCCGCTCTAACAAATGAATTATTATAATGTCTCGAAAAATTCGGCGGAATGTGGGGAACGGAGAACATATGCGTAATATTATGACAAACATTTTTTCGTGGGATTTGAATCTAACAATTCAATAGTGGTACCAAAATATTTAAGTTTCTTTCATATTCAATCAATTCAAGTTTCGTACAAATTTTCACATTTATACGTTGTGGGTTCCTCCAGAATTCAAGAGAAAGTGGGGAGCGCACAGGCTCCACCTGTTACTTGCGGGATAAAGAATACGAAGTAAAAAAATATAATAAGTAATGAATACATTATCGGAATGCCCAAGTTGAATGCCTTAGAAACAAGAAGATTGTTTATAAGTGTTTTAATAATAACTAACGAGATAGGGACAGCTCTATTAAATATTAACTATTATTCTACTTGTAACAGTGATATGCTTCTTTGTTTCGTATACCTACAGACATTACTCGTTTTGCGAGCAAGTAAGTACCTTAAAAAATATATAAAGATAAGAACTGCTAATGCAGCCTCCTGTTTCTAAACATAAAGTTAGAAGCATTACAGGTGCCGTTTTTATTTTTTACATAAAAGAAATTGAAAATTTTTTTCGATGTCGATTTTTTCTGGTGTATTATATTGTCCATAAAACAGTAAAATTAAATTGAGGTTAGTCGTGGCGTAGGGGCGCTAACGCGACACGTTGTGGATTCAATTCCCATTCTATGAAATCAAATACTTATTTAATATTTTCATGTCCTCGCTCTGGTAATGAGGCAAAGGCCAAATGTTGGTTAGATTCTGCCGTTTAACACGCAAAAATGGCGGAACTGGAGGAAAAAATGGGGAATGGAATTGTCTTATTAGAAACGGTGGAAACGTAGGACGGTGTCGTAACTCTGGTTCCCTCTGCCCACGCTGCTTAGTGTTGAAGCTAAAAAATTTGTCAAAAGATAATGACTGACTTATGCTACATATGTATTTAAAATTCCTTACAAAGGTTACGTTTTGGACGTTTAAGTACGTTTAATTTTTCATTCGTATTATGTTATCTAAGTACATCACAATATGATTTTGATAAACAAATTCATTATATCAGTTAAGAACTTAGGATATTCACGTAAAACAAAAATATGTTTTGTTATTAATTTAAATTTTTAAACTTATGAAGTGCACCAAAGGAAATAACAAAACGAAAGAAAATGTCCTTCCAATAATGTTACAGATAACGGGCGCGGTTTGATTAGTAATATCTCAATAAATGCATAAAAAGTAAATATATATATATATATATATATATATTTACATACATATTGTTATCTGTTCTGTTCAACACGATGTGTAGCGTCACGCGCATGGCGGCAGTCGTCGCGCGGGAAACTGAATCATGTCGACGTCAGAATATACTTGCGACCGCGAACTCAAAAGACGCGAGGCCTTCTAGAAAAAAACAAAATTTAAACATGGTAAGTTATTTTAAATTAATTTTATACAATATATTAAGTTATTTAAGAAAAATGTAAAAACGAAAACGACGATAAAATGTCTGTTATTTTTTATTAGTCATTACTTACAAAAAATATGTACATTTGAAAAAAACATGTTTTTTTTAATTTATGTATTATATTCGAAATTAACTATAATTTTTTATCTTCATTTTATTTAAAGTAAAATTTTAGATATTTTGACAAGATGGCGCTCGATTTGAACGTTTGGAATAGGTTTTAATTATTCAAGACCGGTTGAATGTGGTCGTTGCGTTGAAAGCAAGTGTCTTTTTTAGTAAAAAATGATTTTTAAGATACTATCTTTTTCATATTACGTTTATTAATGATAAATGACGGTGATTATTCATGCAAATATTAAGTATTTATGTAGCCAAACATATTCTCTCTTTTTTTATTCTTTGAATTAATTAAAAAATACTTTAATATTTATATATTCACGTAATAAATTTATTTTAAACATTTTTGAGATGAAATAAAATATCTCGTGATATTAAAATGGCAAATGTATTAAAAATTATTTATTCTTAAAAAAAATAATAACGAACAAATTTAGGTAGGCAATACGTCGTCGCCTCGCTTCGTACATTGAAATAAAACATAACTTTGATTGGCGGAATATACACAGCCGCACCTTTTCTTGCTAGATAGGGGAAAATCTTTCTTAAAGTATAAAGATTGTTGCCAAATGAAATTTGAACTCGCTACCATTGTATGTTAAAGGAAATTTTTATTTCGTATGTCGTAACTAAGTATTTAAATTAGATATTTATCAATATATGTTATTGTTGGATTAGGCGCAAACTGAATTAATTGTTATCTTTTAAATATTTTATAATGCCTAGTGCAATATGTTGATAAATCCTAAGTAAAATAGTTGTTGAAATCGCGAGAATAAAATATTTTTATATTACGTCCTGTCCATAGTGTGGAGAACGGGCTGATTTGTCATCTCTGCATAATCCCCACAATACAAGAGTAGCAGGAATTATGATTTTAATCCTACTCGAGTAATACAATAGGTGGATTTTCATATATTTTATGTAATTTATAATACATAAAAAAATATGCATTTCTAGTTACCAGAAAAAAAAGCATAGCATAGTTGTAACAGAAAAGAAGAGTGACGGAAGGTATCTAATTACACCTTAATGCAAGTTAACATAAATATTGAAGGTTTGTAAAGATGAAAAAAATAATAAAAATTTTGAGATTTTATTATGAGTTGATGACCGTTCCAGTTGAAGATAAACCACAATGGATCAACTTTTAAGTGATGTACACTGTATATGGGATAATTTCAAGTTATACGTCAATTTAAATTTCGCGAACACACTTGAATTATATCAACAGGTAGGAAAATGTTTTCAAAGAGCTGAATTCTAATTTAGGTTAAATTGCAAAAGGAAGTCAAGTAACAACAAGCCTGTTTTTGTGATTCCCTCTGTTACGCTGTAATAATGTAACTAATTTCACATTTATAAAACGTTTTATATTTACATATACATACCTAATCATTTATACATCCTAAAGACGTCTTAAATAATCTTAGCCTTTTGCCAACTCTACATAATATTTGTAAACTTAGTATATTATAAATATTATGCATTGCCTAAAACGTCAAATATAACATTTTTTTTTTCGTTGGGAAATGCATTAACGCAGACCGCTCATACGGAAGGCCAGCGCCTTACGGATGAGCGGTACCCTATCCACTAAAACCCAGCCAAAACCCTCTCCACCAAAATGAAACGACGCATCGACGAGGATCGCTCACGCATACTGCGTTGTCTCGGTGGAAGGCCCGCTTGCAGGCCGCCGTCGCCTTCAGGGTGTCCTGGGGTATCTCCTAGAGCACCCACCGCCTCGATGACTTGCAGGACCTTGACCCTCCCGCAGTAGCTCCTCTAGGGTAGGGGGAGTTGAAGATGCGCAAAACGTCTTCTCCCACCCCATGGCCTGCGTCGGCGGAGCGGGTCTGCGTTAGAGCTGGACTCTCGCATCCGCTCCGCGGCCTCCTCCAGTGCGATAACTGATTCGGAGAAGGAGACCATTGCAAACCAGTTCCTCTCACTCAACATGGTCCCCACCACACTGGACAGTCCCTACCCACCACAGCCATCAAGCGATGGCGTTGTGCTCACTTGCTCGAAAAGTGTAAACTTTAGCAAGCACTTCTGCCAGCAGCTCCCAAGGCGGATCCCCCGCCAAGAGTGTAGCCGCCGTCCACGACAATGTACGGTAACCTCGAATTGCTTTCACCTATAACCCGCTGCGCTTTCCGCAAGTGGGTTTTATTGCGAGCGGTGAGAGCGTCAGCCCACACAGGTGCACCGTACAATGCCATGGATCTCAACACACCGACATAAAGCCGTTGGCATGAAGAATCCGGCCCTCCGACATTGGGTAGTAGCCTGCCAAGGGCTCCAGCGCAGTTTATAAGCTTTGGTGCAAGCAGAGCGAAGTGCGGTTTGAACGACCATCGACCGTCTAGGGTGAGACCCAGATATTTCATCTGGATCCGTACCTCCACCTCCTGACCCTGGATGTTCAGAGTAGCCCTACGGGGGGGACCCCTCCGCCGGTCATGGAATAGGAGAGCCTCTGTTTTGGGCATCGAGACCCTCAGACCTAGCGCTGCGATGCGGTCGACGACAAGGCGAGTTCCGGCTTCAGCCAAGCGTGCTACTTCTTGATATGATCGTCCTCGGGCCATGACCAGAGTGTCATCCGCATAACAAATGACCCCTATCCCAGTCGGAAAACGACCACGCAAGAGCCAGTCATAGCACCGACCCCTGTGGAACACCGCAACCGACACTTCGTCGACCGATCTGACCATTTTCCCCAATCCATACGACTATTCTGTCTTGGAGGTAGTCGTCCAACAATCGCCGGAGATAGAGAGGCACCCCATGGTACCGGAGCGCCTCTCTTAACGTCTCGAACGGCAGACTGTTAAAGACATTGACCACATCCACATATCCAACGAGACAGCGAGGAGAAAATCGCCGTCTGTTGTCGCGGCTAATGACCGAGTCTACAGGGCGTTCAGGGCGTCAATGGTTGATCGATTGGCCCTGAACCCGAAATGAGCCTCTGATATACCCGGCTCTACCTCCTCTAGGTGCTGAATAAGACGGGAAGCAATGATCTTCTCGGGAAGCAGTGGCCTGGACTTTGGCTTTGAACAACCTTAATGTGTAAAAGTTTTATTAAAATACTAGTGAACCCGAACGCGGCTACGCCTGCTTGAACTATACGAATATTTATTAAATATATTGATGAAACTATTTTCAGTTTTCAATAGAGAGATGCGTTAAGCAAGCTCATTTTGGGTGACGTTTTCTAACAAGAAACTTTGCAAATCGTTGCTTAGCAACGGTCGCATAGCGACGGTTGTTATTAACATGGCGCAATAAATTGCATGTTAAATTAATAAGTATTTTAATATATTGGTATATATCGAAAATATTACAAATATGAGAAAAAAAGTATCCTATGTTCATCCCGAGATCCTCAAGTATCTTATAGAGTATTTTATCACAATTAAATTAGCGGTTTGGCCCTGATTGCGTAAAAGACAGACAGACAGAGTTACTTTCGAATTTATAATATAGGTATGGATTTTTTATAGTAAAATCGCCACGTGAAGTCAGGCATAAATAACAAAAAACGTAAACATTAAGTTTTATAATCTAGATTGCCACTTGCCTCTCCATATCTCGAAGTGCAACTTAGTAGCAGTGTTTGTAAACGGTGGAAAATCACATAGGCGCATGTAGGTAAACATCAGAGTATATTTAGATTTATGCGATGGCGTCTGCTTAGTGCTATAGGTCAATTAAGTAATTAATTATATAATAATTATTAATTAATTAGTATATAGATCTAATTATTTCTACGCTTGTTAAGGAAATGTTCTTTAATAGTACTTCTTAATATTTTTTTATAGTCGTCGGCGCAGGGACGTAAACGTAATATTGTATTTGGTTGGATTCTCACACGGTGAAATTAATGATGTTTTTTTTAATAATATTTTCATCTCATCTCTGGTACCAAAGTGAAAGCGCGACCTTGAGGTCCGCCACCTTACATGCAATGCTTCGAAAATTTAATGTAAAGCGGGGAATGGGGCTTAACACTTAGTCCCCTTTGCTTACCCTGTTATGTGCGAGATACAGCGTGAGGCTGGAAAAAAAGATTTGTTTACGATTTTTTAAAAACTAAAATTAAACTTTTTTATTTATTTTTGTATAAAGAAGAAACAGCAACAAAACTTTACAATAGTATTTAAAATTAAAAATATATTAGGTTTATACAGGCTGGGTGTGTCTTAATAAAATGTTTTCGTGGCACATTTATTAAATTATTGTCATTCTTTGTTCTGGTACCGGTAAGACAAAGACAAGACCACACAGACACTTCCAAAATGTACAATGTCTCTAATTAGATAGACAGAAGAATGAAATGTCTTAAAACTAGGTGCTTTTTGTTGACGCAGCTATGATAAAGCGTATATATTTTTTAATTCACGGCTTGTGACGATTAGGATATAACATAACATAAAAAAAACTTAAAATGAGAAACAATTTAGGTGCATATTTAGCCTCAAACGACTGAACGCTACTAATTTATATAGATATTTTTCATTAGAACCTGTATCCGTGCGATAAGGCCAGACGGCAACGAGTCCGTTGATAGATCCAAATAAACTTCATTTTATTCTTAGTTCTGTTATCTCACGAGAGGGCAAAGTGTTTACTTCGTGCCTTTGATAACAATAATTGTGCACTGTCAATTGTTAAGAACATACGCCTCTCTTTATTATTTAAGGAAGAATATTTTATTAAGTTATGTTTTTGTGTTGAGTGTTTTTAGAGACTATTTGTGTGTGTTGTAATTGTCTAATTCGTTAATTTAGTTAATATTTTTCTTGTGTTTTTAGTAATATTTAATAATAATTAATTAACTAGAATTATAACAGGATGTCGCCTAGCAAAAATGGGAAACGTTATTCACAGGTGATTTTTTTTACATTTTACATTACAATAGGAAAAATATACGAAAAAACTAACATTTAAACTCTACATATTTTTATATATCTTAAATTTGTATTACTGCCAGATACATACCTATACCTAGATAAATTCCATTTCAATCCATTCTCTACTTCTCTCTTCTAGAGTTCGTAAGTTGGCTATTAAAATCCAAGGCCTCACATTCTGAAGCAGGCGTAGAAAACGCCTTCTTTTTAACCGACTTCTGTAAGAGGAGGAGGTTATCAATATGACTGTAATATTTTTTTTTTAATATAAATATTTCAATAACTAGAATTTGTATCTAGAAACATATTATTCAGCTAGTTTATGCTTTAAAAGCACAATAATAGAATTAAACTATTTAAACTATTTAAAGCCTATTTTCACAAATATTTAAAGAAATCAGTACATTTAATATCAATTTGATCCTATATGTATCCCCCTCGTCTCTCTATGTGTAATAAAATGTAAACGTAGTTTATTTCTTATCACACGTTTTGATAAGGGAATGCTTATCCGATAAAATAAATATACATCGTCTCGTTTGCCTGATATTTAATATTTACTACGTAGGTACTCTGAGTAATTTACTTGCTCTACCTGTCGACATGCAGGTGTGTTTCGGAATTTGCTCTTTTATAGAAAATTTTTGATAAAACAGGATTATTTCAGTGTTTTAGTCAACAATTTCAAGAAAAATCATGCTAAAATGTACAAACTTTATTATATCTATTAAACTTTTCTTTAGTGTTAAAGTGATATCGTTTAAAGTGATACAAATGTTCTAGAATATTACTTAAAAAACAGATTTTATTGTGCAAAGGAATATTGTTTAAGAATATAATGTTAGCTGAGGACGCTTTTGAGTCACAAGTCAACGGTCGTTTGAGTGTAAGTAATTGAGTAACTTACTTATGTATTTTGACGATAGTCTTCAAATAAATATCAATAATCAGCTTTGGTTTATTGCGTGTGTCATATGTACTAAGATAACGTATTTTATAACTTTATAATGTGTATTTATATGAAAGAAATAATGATTCATGTTGTAATTGAGTGATATGTTTATAATATAAATATTATAGTCTATGTATATATACTCTTTAGAAAACATAAAAAATTGAACGTACCGGGATCGAACCCGCGTCTTTTGGAAAACCGTCCAAGTGCTGTGGCCAACTAAGCGATAAGTTCAACGCGAATGTGAAATTTTTATGTTTTCTAAAAACGTAATTTTCTTTCGTAAGTGTAGAATAACATTTTAAGAAAATATTCTGTATTTTTTGCATATTAAAAAAATCTGTCAATATATAATAAATCTACAGATAAAAAATATTTTATTATCTATATATTCTAAAATTATTAAAGCAACGTAACAATTGAACGACATAATCCATATACGTCCAAAAATAGATCAATGGCGGTTTATTAGTTGATAAACGATTCCAGTAGCTCATTGATACTTCCCGTGGCGCAATAAATTCCTTGGCATGGTCTGACTGTGACTGTCATTAAAAACTATTTACTATATGAATGTAGAATAGATCAATATTAAAAATGTGGTAGTTATTTTTAAATGATCCAAGCTGGATATTGTATAGTCTCATGTCATTAATCAATAGAAGTTGAATTCGGCGGACAATAGGTCTTAATAGGGATCTCCGTCCCTGGTGTTCCCAGACTACCAGTCAACACTTGGTTACCAGATTCAATCCGCCTACCCCAATGTGCGCAAAAAGTTTTCAGCGTGATGCTTGAAAGTTTACATTAATTTTGACAAAAAAGTCATTTTCAGAAACATACGTTGTATAAAAACTTTGTCAAATATATAATTTGCATTAGTATAAAATATAGATGAGGATAATTGTTTTTATTTAGTATAGATAATTTGATAACACCCAGAATTGATTAAAAAAAAGAGAGAGATATACTCACGAAACAGGTGTAATATGTCGAGAACAGCGCTTGTATAAATAAATTTTGCATTACTTAAAGTCTTAACTGATTTGTTTCTAAATGTTAGACAGGTACAATCGATAAATGTAAAATAAATAACATTAAGAATATGATTCAAATTTAAATTAGTAAACATGCAAGCGAGTTTATGTTTGTTTTTTTTTCAACATTCACATAGCTTTGACATGACGTTTTTTTTTTAATTTAGCTTCATCAGAGTGAGAAAATTAAAATAATAAATATTTCATTTCTTCGAGTGAAAATCGTATCCACAATCTTCGCCACAGCGGGCATCAAATCTCAATATATTTGTGATAGAAACTTGAATTCAGGTCATTAATCACTCTTAAAAAATATTACTTCTATTTTTTTTTAATTAATGAAGTGAAGTAATCGTCTTATACATTAAATTAATACGTTATCAATTAGTTGACAATTAAAATCATAATGGCTTCGAAATTCAATGGCCAATTAATCCACTGTTGTAACATAAAGATTATTAATTAGAAATAATTACAAAATGAAATACTTAGTTAATATTTCTTATGAATTCCTTAAAAGCTATGAATAATGTCTAAACTATGAGTAAATATTCACCATAAAGGAAATAACTGAGGCTATCGTGGTGCAGGGACACAAGTGTGTTATTGTAAACGCTAAGGTTGAAGATTCAATTTCCACTTTATGGGAACGAAATATTCAATATTTTCATTTCCTCGCTCTCGTAACGTGGAAAAACGCGGCGTTCCCTTCAACCACGCAACACGCAATGCCTAGAGAACTCGATGGAAAGTTCCCCACTGTCCGGAAGTGTCTTAATGGGTACAGAGTGCCTAAACACTAGGTTCCCTCTACTTATTCTGCCAAATGTGAGATACAGCATAAGCTAAAAACATCAAGTAGATTTTTAAAAGGCCGAACGATATTTATTATTTAACGTTGGCATTTAAATAAGGGGAAAAAACAACTAAATAATATATTTCGCGTTGTATCCGCACAGCAGGGTAGGTAAAGAAAACAGAGAAAACCGAGTGTTAATTTGATTTTTTAATTTAATTTATGACATTAAATATTTCAAGAAATACTCTTCTTACTCACTTCAAACAGTATTCTTAGCTATCTTCAACTAAATAGTAAAAACTTAATAGTAAATCTGTATCGGTCGATATCAAAACTACAAAGTCCTATTATTGTAGGGTTTCTCTTCCGTTCAGGGAAACCGTAGGAACGCTACTTGTGGTTCATCAACTTATTGTCATAGGGTCAGCTGGCGAGCAGCACTAGCTTGACGTGTTTGAACGTTTTAAATGATTGCCCAAATAAGGGTGTTGAGAATTTAGGTCTAAAATATATTGTATTTTTGGTTCATGAATGAAAATTGTTTCCTTGTTATTACTCCATTAAATTGAAAATTAAATTTAAATACATTTAAATATAGGTAGAGGTTATAGAGGAAGTACTTTATAAGGTCTCTTAACAGTGATATTTTCCGTGTTTGATTAGGTCAATTGAAACGAGTTTATAGTAAATCTACAATGTTTATGGTAAACATTGTAGATTTACTATTACTATATATAAATGCGTTTCAATTGATCTAATCAAACACAGAAAATGTAACTATATATATTATCTTGACGCAAGGAAGGAGTGTCTTGACCGTCGATTATCTCTGCCGAAAACAAAACATATCTTTCTTCATTATATATTAAAAGTTGATTCACACTCTGGAGGTACATCTTTTTTGAGTTTCATCCTGGTTTTCATTATAGCTTTCTTAAACCGAGAATAATTATTATTACTTAAAATACCGATAATTGCTGGATGGAAGTAAATGAATTTTACTATGGTAGTAGTTCAAAACCTAAAATTTTTAATTTCCTCGAGTGGAGATCGAACCCACATCCAATCGGTTTACAGTCACACTTTGTACTCCTGCGCCAAGACTGGCCTAGAGACAGTATAAATTCCAGTATTTTTCGGTTGATAAATACTCGAATTTATATGAATGGTAAAAAATATATATTTTTGAATTTGAGAAAATAATTTGTTGACTATAAGAATGTACGAGTAGGTAGTTTTTCAAACGTTATGAGAATGAAAAATATGTCTTTTAGCATGCATTGTAATAGCTATTGTTATCTAGCTACTTATTAAACAAAAAAAATCCATAAATATGAATATTCACAATAATACACGATATAATATGTGATTGTAATTTTTATTTTAATATACACGTATTTTATCATTACATATGTTTAGGGATTAGTAAATTAATTAATTCATTCACGTGAATTGATTAAATAAAAACAACTAAACGGATTTTAGATACTAATGCTTAATGTTACATCATTTATATCATCACTAGAGACCCGCTCACGTCTCCGTCCGCTTCAACAACACTATTATTTATTTACTAAACTATATAAATGACGTGTTCTTATAAAATTCGACAGAAAGTGGGGAACGGAGTGTGAACGGGTGTGATATGCGGGATACAATAGTGCAAACTGTGCACTTAAATGTGTTTAGTATATGCCTATGAGCTACTATTTTATTATAAATATAGATAAGTAGATTTTTTTATTTCAAAACAATTGAATATCCTTGTAGGAACTACAAAAATGCAAACCTAAGGGATTAATAATTTTTACAATAGAAATCTTAAGTGCTTTACAGACATACATTATATATTAAAGCAAATTCAATGTATTAAGTAAATAATTGAGTAGTTAAAGCGGGCGAAGCCGCGAGTGGGTCGCTAGTATTAAATATACGCTATTACTTCGGTCAAAGAGTTTACTTTAAAATATATTTATAATACAAAGTGTAACCTTTGTAGAGTTAAGACTACATACATTGTGTTTGAATACGCTACGAGTGAGTCTACGCAGGAAAATGTTATTGCAAAATTATACTTACTTATGCGTGCAATTTTACTTCCATAGAAATTTATTGGAAGTGAAGGTTTTTTATTTTTTTTATTTTATCATTTATAAACATTTTTTTTAAAGTATTATTCCGCTTCTAGGAAAGCAAAATACATTTTAAAAAATTAGTTTTTAATTTCTTCGCTCTGGTGTCGAATCAAAAGCGCGGCGTTGAGTTCCGCCACTTAACACGCAACGTCTTCAAATAATTTTCGACAAATTTGTGTCATATTAGAATATAATTTCAGAAAAGTGGTTACTACAAGAGAAAAGGAAGGAATTGAAATACTTTGCTTGTATATCTTGATAACAGTTTAATTAGTTCAATAGAAACGTGATAAGTCCCTATCAATTGCGTTGACAAGAGCCGATAAACAATTATATATAGACGTTCAATTTATACTAACATCGTATAATATGTACTTAGTGTTATCCAACGAAGCCAGTAAAGGATAATAAGGTATTTAAATGTTTCTCTGTTTGTATGTATGTATGTTTGTAACTCAATATGGCTGGTTGTACGTTTCTACAGAGGTTTTTTTTTATTTCAAATAAAAAAAAGCCTATAAGGCCAGTCGTGGCCAGTCAACGGCACGATTGCCACTCGAAAGGAAAGGAAAGGAAATATTCATTATTTTCACTTTTCGGTCTGGTGCCTTAACACTAATCTTCCTCTGCTTACCCTGCTTCACCGTTACGCTGAAAAAAAGGTAAACATCTTATTTGTTAATAGTTTTTATTTTAACCTTATTTACGATACTTAAATAAAATTTGTGATAAATAACAGATACTATCAAACTTGTTTATTAACTTCTTTGGAATTTTCCACGACCATGGTGTATTCCATTTGAATTTAAATTGATTATTATTTAAAATTAAGTTTAAGACGCTTAATATACGAAGGATAGATGTGTCCTAAAAATATATTAACATGATAACCTACTTGACATTGACACATTATTTATAATATTAAAATATTTTTTTATGTATTCCGTACTTCAAAAGGTAAAACGGAATCCTTATAGAATCATTATTATTTTCCCGTCTGTCTGTCTGTCAAGACCATTTATCTTGAGATCATGTAGAGGTATTAAGCTGAAATTGATATCAAATATTCACCTCTATGATCCCTTGAAGCAACAAAAAAAAAAGAGCTTTTAAATCAATGCAATCAAAAGATACTAGTTTTATGCATCGANTGCCACTCGAAAGATAAGGAAAGGAAATATTTATTATTTTCATTTTTTCGCTCTGGTCTGGTGGTGGTCTGAATCCGGCGGAAAGTAGGGAGCGGAGTGCCTTTACACTAATCTCCCACTGCTTACCCTGCTTCACCGTTACGCTGAAAAAAAGGTAAACATCTTATTTGTTAATAGATTTTATTTTAACCTTATTTACGATACTTAAATAAAATTTGTGATAAATAACAGAAATATCAAACTTGTTTATTAACTTCTTTGGAATTTTCCACGACCATGGTGTATTCCATTTGAATTTAAATTGATTAATTTATTATTTAAAGTTAAGACGCTTAATATACGAAGGATAGATGTATCCTAAAAATATATTAATATGCTAACCTACTTGACATTGACACATTATTTATAATATTAAAATATTTTTTTATGTATTCCGTAGGTACTTCAAAAGGTAAAACGGAATCCTTATGGAATCATTATTATTTTCCCGTCTGTCTGTCTGTCAAGACCATTTATCTTGAGATCATGTAGAGGTATTAAGCTGAAATTGATATCAAATATTCACCTCTATGATCCCTTGAAGCAACAAAAAAAAAAGAGCTTTTAAATCAATGCAATCAAAAGATACTAGTTTTAAGCATCGATATTGCTGTATTTTATATAAAATTCGCCGGATTATCAAAATCTATAGGGACATACAGTTACGAAAATTGACACAAAAGCAGAAAAAAATTGCATTAATATAATTGTAGTTCATTCCATACAAAATGAGTGAAAAAATTTTAATTTATAAAATTTAACGTTTCATAAATTGTACATTTCGTTGACATACAATCCTGAAAATAGTACGGAAGCAGTGGGCGAGTCCGACTCGCACTTAGCCGGTGTTTTTATTTGTCATGTAATATTTTTAACCAAATCTTTACTTGAATGTAGAATTTCTTGGGACTTTCAGTTATTCTATAAATACAACATAATACAACATAACATATCAAGTAACTCCTAATCTTATTATGTAAATAAATATATCTATATGTTTTCTGCTCATATTTCATGTCCGCTACAACTCACTTATAAATATAAAAAAAACAATTTTGCCAAACAATCGCTTAGGAGTTAAAAAGTTAAGCTCATTTGCCCAACTCGCATAATGGGTATAAGAATATCATCGAAACGCGATATCCCAAAACGTATCGTGGGAGCGTCGTTTAAAGCGGCATTATCCAATAAGTATAATTACATTATACTAAATTCCTATTTTAGTGAATCAACATTATCGGATTAAGTCCGAGAGTGATGCTAGCCCTAGATAGTCCCAGGTCCGCGGCAGGGCGGCGGCGGCAGTCCCCAGCGCGCCGCCATGAGGGACGGCGCGCCCCCCGCGTCCCTCCTGCGGCGCACGCTCCGCGCGCTTCGCTCGCCGTTCCGGCGCGGCGCTCCCCTCCATCTCGCCTCGCTCCGGCGCACCGTCAGGTTCTCAGTGTCGGACGGCGACATCGCGCGCTACTACCGCACTATGCGCAGGAAAAATAAGAAACGCGCCGAGTCCGTGGGCGCCGCGTCGCGCAGTACGGACAGCTCGCCCACCGTCGAGAAGAAGAAACCCATCAGCATACTGAAGAGGATGAGTAGCTTGGGCACGCGACGCGGCGATAGCTCCACGCCGACCTCCCTCTCGGAGGACGCCGAGTCCGAAATCGACCAACTGCCGCCCCAGGAAGTAGTTTTACACCCCGATCAAGAACAGAAATCCGAGACTAAACGAAAAGTTAATCCCCAAACGAGCAGCGAGTCGACGACCGATAAAAGTGATGACACAAAAAACGAACCGGAAGTGAATTCGAAGGATAAGGTTTCTGCCGAAACTGAAACCAAAACAAACCCCGACGTCAAGGCGAAGACGGAAGTGAAAAAAAAGCAGCATATTCAGATAGAGCCCGAAATAAAAAAAAAAGTGCCGATCAAAATGGACAATGATAAAAAAATAAATACTGTACCCGAAAAAAAATTTGACACCGAACAAAACTTAGTGCCTGAAAAGCAAGAAATTAACGTGGACAATAAAGACAAAAACGAGCCATCTGTGTCCCCCGAGCCCCCCTTCATTCCTATCGCCGTGGAGCACCCGGTGGCGATGCGCGCCTTCACCAAGGAGGCCTGGAAGCGGCGTAAGCCCGAGATCATAAAGCCCGTGGAGGAGCCGAGCCCGGGCAACGCGCTCAAGCGCCGCATCGCGTTCGTCGCGCAGACGTCCGTGGCGCTGTCGGAGGACCGCGACGACGACGACGACGACGACGCGGAGGGGGAGGACGGGGAGGTGGGCTCGCTGGAGGAGGCCGTGGCGCTCGCGCGGCAGCGCCTGGCGGCCGCGCACTCGCCCGCCGACGCCGAGGCCACCAACACCACCGACACCGCCGACGACAGCGCGGAGGGCGCCCCGCCCGACATGCCGGCCTACGGGGACCTCATCGAGGAGGGCCGCGACGACGAGGTGAGTAGCGAGAGGGCGCGAGGCGCGGCTGGTCGTGCGCTATGACCCTGGAGGAGAGCGGCGACGAGTGCTACCTGACCGTGTGCGAGTGCTGCGGCTTCAGCGCCGAGACCTCCCTCTTGTTTCCAGTACGTTTCGTTTCACGATAGTGTACGGAGGACGCGACGATGCCCTCCGTGAGTACACGCCAAGCTTCAACGTCCGTGTGCTTTTGCATTTGAATAGTTTTCTTTTTAAAACTTTAGTGCCTTAGCCATTTTGCACTTACATCTTGAATATATCGAGGCATATGGTAAATAACAAAGCTTTTATATTATACATATGTATTATTTTATTTAAATAATATAATAGTATACTATAACAATAATGGCCAGTGACAATTTTAAATAAATTGCGTTTAAATTAGAGAAAATTGTACAACCCAGGGTACCTTTTATGTGCACTAACAATTTTCATGAATTAAATAAACAGATTCGTTAATAGCTTTAGTATGCATCCACGAATCCGTAACTACGTTGTAACCTGTTAACAATAATAAAAGAAAAATATAGTGTTAACTTTTTAAAAATGCTAGGTATAATTTTTTACTGCGCTTTTCTTTCGATTATTTGTAAAGTATAATCATTCTTCTGCATTACCTTATATTTAATAGACATTGAATGAAGTTATTTCTTGAAATAAGGTTATTTAAAGCTATAGTAATTCATTTTCCAATTAGCTAATTGTTTTAATAGATAATTCGATATTATTAATAAATTTAAAATTTGTTAATTTAATAGACATGTTATGCAATATTTAGGCAGAATTGCGAAACATTTCTTATGTGACATATAGTATTTTCTTTTATATTTAAATTAAGTAGATGCTAAATAGATTCAAATATTTAGGACGTATTCTTTATGAGCAACTAACTTTTCAATTAACATAAAATCATAATTCGTAACCGCTTATTTACATTTCACATATATAGTGGTCGATTTCGTAGACAAAATTCTGATGGTGAAACAAGATCATAGAGCTTTTTAAATTATTATAATTTATATTTTTTTGAATCTACGCGTCTCCTGTATCACACAGGGTAGATCTCCTCAGTTGTTAACTTTTGCCTATTAATACTTACTTCAAATAGAAATTGACTCGTCATTATTTTTATATAACAATCTCGTTTATAAGATTTAAATTCATTCTCTTCTTTTATTATATCTTATCTAAGTGCATACGCAAATTTGTCTTTAAGCGTTCTTCTCCTATGTAATCAATGACTCATATACAATATGAACGTCTTATATTTACCACAATATATACAGATAACATAGACTCATCGGGAAAACAAAAATTAGAGCAAAATTATTAGTTTTTATAACTTCACGCCGTATTCAGCACACAGCAGATTAGACAGGAGGAATATTGTGTTAAAATTTAATTTACTCTAGTGGGAATCAAAGCCCATGGTCACGACTGGCCTAGCCTTATTTGGTTTATATGGATTATAATATTATATTACATATGACAGCGATGCGTAACGACATTTTAGCATTGACATTTTGGACCAACGCATTGATTAATTTATCAAATGTATAGAGATATCCTGATTAACATAACGACGTAGCATTTCAAAAAAATATTTAAATATTATACAATATACATATTAATGATATTACAATAATGAATAAACATAGAAGTATATCATATTAGTTACCAAAGAACGTATATTATAGACATCGTCATATAATCCTTTTAAGTTGGTAAAATTAAAATATTGACACTCCAAGAAGCTAGAAAGTAGTTTCAAGCTTTTTCAAAGGCAAGGAAAACAGAAGGACCTTAGAACTAAAAAAGTTTCCAAGAGGCGCGTCTTCAAACGTACGTAGCAGACTTTAAAGACGGAATTTTATATGTTTTCTAAAAAAATACTTATTTAAAGGGACCTAATGTTAAGAAACTCAACCTTCCGCACTTTCCGCCTGTTTGTCGAGACATTGCATCATTAGTAGCGGAACCCAACGCAGCGTTTTGTCAAAAGAAAGTGTAAAAATAAAAAAAAACCGGCTCCGAATCTGTACTTCTAGTTATTTATGACGTTTTCTCTATTCTGTCTTTTCAAATTTTGTATTTTTTGATGTAAATGTTAAATTTAGACATTTTCAAACATTTTATCCGCTGTATAACAATAGTAGTTGTAACGTCAAGTACGCTGGCGGTCACTTTGCGTAGAACGCCGTAACCGGACACCACACAGGTATAGCTTTACCGAGTCGCGGTTACGTAGTTTGTGCAACGTTTTGGTGTCGGTAACCACCGCTCACTACAATGCCCATACTAAATCTAGTTCAAGGATATTTTGACATTGTTATAATTATTATGTTTATTGTATTAATCAATAGTTTCTAAGTTATTTTGTTTCTTATAACCTTATATGGAGTGTTAGATATCGGTAAGTATTGTATGTGAAACCTGTTTGTTTTTAAATGTTTTTATTATTACATTCAGAGGAGATTTCAAGCCAATCTTCTGCCACTGGCTCTAGTAACGAGGCCTCTAGAATTCCAGCCACCTATCTTTCAATACATATATGTATATATCATTCTGTTTTCTTCCAAATAATAAATAATTAGGCGATCGTAGCGCATCGGCATAGTGTCTGAAATGTCGGAACATGATTTATTTTTATATCCTCGCTATGGTAGTGAAGGCGAAGTGCGGCGTTAAATTCAGCCACACAACACGCAATGTCTCGAAAATAGGGCTGTGCGTGGGGCACGAAGTGTCTTAACAGTAAATTCTCTCTGCTTACCCTGCTAAATGCGGGAAGCTGAGAAAAACACCACAAGACTAAGACTTTTAGTTATTTTTACATCCCTTAGCATAGTATTACATAAAAAAAAAGCATATTATATAACGAGTGGGGAACGGAAGTGTCTTCTTTGGAAAGGAGTGTCGTAACACTCGGTTTCCATACTACCTCTGTTTACACTGCTACGTGCGGAATACAACGCGAAGCTATAAAAATATATATTTTTATATAAAAATGCCCCAATTTTGCATCCTTGAAAAGGTTCATTATTTTTCATGGTGTATGTAGGCTTAGATAATAGGTGCTCAGTAGAGTCGCTTCGTTAAAAAATTGGGTTATGCCATTTTCATGGTTTTCTGTGGAATGTATATTACTATTATTATATGAAGGCAAAATGTACAATATTATTTGTTTTTTAGGCCAGTCATGGCACAGGGCACAAGTTGTGGGTTCGATTTCCACTCGGGGAAATGAAATATTTAACATTTTTATTTTTTTATTTCCTCGCACTGGTAACGAGGTGAGCGGCGTTGAGTTCCGCTGTTCAACATGCAATATTTCCAGAATTCGGTAGCAAGTGGGATACGGAAATGTTTCAATGGGACCGGAGAAAAACTAATTATAATTCACAAGTCGTAACTCGCGTTAAGTGAGAGATGCACGAACCACTATCAATAGAACTTATGGCATATTTTATATCGAATCCAAATGCCGTCAACTGTCAATTTTTATCTTTTTACATTTTTTTTTCGAATTTTTATTAATTTAAATACCACTCATTTAAGCGTTGTCCTAAGGTCTGTATTTATAAATCGTTAAAATTTAACTCTTAGTAGGTTCGATCCCCACTCGAGGAAGTGAAATATTTATTTACGTTTATATTTCCGTTTTCTTCGCTCTGGTGTCGAGGCAAAGCGCGGCGTTGAGTTCTACCATTCAACATGCAATGCCTCCAGAATTCGGCAGAAAGTGGGGAACCAAGTGTCTTAACACTAGTTCCCTCTGCTTACCCTGCTGTGTGCGGGATACAGCGTGAAGCTGATTTTTTTTGTATTTTGATATTTTGTTTCACTTGAAATTAACTATACTTGACAATTAAATTATTTAAAACATCATATAATTCGAAAATCTGTGTCTATTAGACATTTTGAATTAAAAAAAAACAGTAAATTAACAACGTTAAGATAACATAAATACAAAATTATAGAAGAGATATACCGAAAAGTATATAAATATTACGAAAAAAAATATCTAAAAATATAATTTTGTACAGGTAATACACCTATATAAATACATTAAAGGTACTGCTTATATTATTGTCTCTGTACATTGTGGTTTGGAATAACTATCTTAAAAAAGTATAATAAAACTACTTGCCTGAGCATTGGACGTGCCAGTGATACCTACATAATATATAACTGTAAAATAAATCGTTTAAAAATAACTTTAAAAATATTAAAAGTATTAACAAAATAAGATTTTTATTTATATTTAACTATTTGATATTTATTATCAATAATAAATATATTTTTTTATTAATTTTATTGAATATGGCAATAGTATTGCAGAAATGTAATTGACAAGTAGTTTTTCGGTCTTATCTAAAGTCCGATAAGTCTTGCTCAGTGAAATATCCGGTCACCGGTCTCTTTATAGTTGTATATTGTTTATAAATTGTTGTGCATTCACAAAAGTTCATTAAAACTTAAAGAATTACAGTGTTAACAGTGATTATTAAGAATAGTGAGAATTTTTTTCAGTGTACCCTCAAAAATATGAAGTAAACTAGCTTCCATAGTGTTAAAAATTTCTATATTTATATATATTTTTATTAAATGTCTATCTTTAGTATATTTTTAAACTATAATAAGTGAATATATTATCGATTTTTTATATATAGACTGCATTAGCATAATTATATCTTATAGATTCACGAAGTAATATAATACATTTTTTATTTTGATTCCACAAACTATTATAAAAAAGAACTTTTGACATTTAACATCTATATTTTAGATCGGTTCGGTGAAGTTAGTGTGATATTTTGTAATTAAATATAATAAATGACAACGGACAGTTCTGAAAAGTGTCAAAAAAAATCAATAAGTTTCTTATAGTTATTAGTTCTATTTTGTGTGGAGATGTCGCCTAAACACATAAGAAACGTAAGTTATTATTAACACTTTTTGACAGTTTAGATTCATACCCCTTTTTATCGATGAATATCGACAACGAATATATTTTTTGTTATTTAAGATAATTTTTTTATAGGATTTGAATCTATACTACTAGTTTATAGTTAATTCTCACAAAAGTTTTAGCACAAAAAGTTTTTAAGTGCATAATATCTATAAAACTGTGTACCTTAATAATGTTAAAAGTTAAAACCAAACGTTGCCTTTATTTACCTGTTTTTCCTGACAATAATTCGCCATTTATTTTAACGGATACTTAATAATAGTTCAACATATTTATAGCTTCGCGTTTTATCCCGCATAGAGCAGGATAGGGTACAAGCCTAGTATTAAAATATCTCTCCGTGCTCATTAAGAAAGTTCTGTTGCCCACTTTTTCCTTAATTTTGGAGGCAATAATAATAAATAAGACCTAATCTTGAGTGATAAAACTCAACGCTGCGCATTGTCTTCTTTACCAGAGCGAGAAAAAGTTATGAATTATTTAGAAATATTTCATTTTAGTGAGTAGGAATGGAACCCACAACCTGTCGCGCTTACAGTCGCACGGCTGTGCCCTTGCGCTACGAATGACCTCTTAAAAATTATTTTATTTATATTTAACCTAAAAAGAATTTCAATATTTTTTTATTACTTTTGAATTTACATATTACATACACTTTATATATAAATATTAATGCAAAAATATTTAGTGCCTTAAAAAATACTATAGAAGCTATCAAGAAAATTATTCGACGTTTTCGTATTAAAATCTAATTTGTTTTTGAGTTCTAGTCTTCATAGCAGGTTTATGACAGGTTACTCAAATTCAAATTCAAATTCAAAAAATTCTTTATTCAAATAAACTTATTATAAGCACTTTTGAATCGTCGAATGAACATATGAACAAAAAGCTACCACCGGTTCGGAAGGCAGTTCTGCTGAGAAGAGCCGGCAAGAAACGAAAGAATTTTACCCACATAACATAAATTTTAGAAAAAATATGTAGGTTTGAAACTAAAAGTAGTATTTAGTATAATAATACAACTAACTTTTGTGAGTTTTAGGCGTTAAAAAATATCTCCATCAAAATTGTAAAAGATACAGGATTTTACTACAGCTAATGATTTTTGGTCTTATATTTTACATTAAAAGTAGAATACTGTCAAATTATGCTTTTTATTAATATATGTAAACGACGTAGGTACGTATATGTATGTATAAGTTTTTCTAAAATAGGTTTACTTAAATAATTTGGTGGCCATCTATGATATAAATATATCTATACTTTGATTAAGATCAAAATGTCGAAATATAAATTTCAAATTTCTTTTTACCATTTGCTACTATAGATATATTGACAGTTGATTGGCAGGAATTAACGGAAATGAGAATTAGAAGTCGAGGTCGGCTTAGCGTCTTACATAGTATTACCATAAACCTAAGTATCTTGAATTATGTCCAAAGGTTATACATAATAATAACAATATTTCAAAAATAAAAGGTATATCTTGATAGCAATTATTGTTACTAGCTAGTAACTATTATATTACTTACAAATATTTCCTACTTCTCATTTATAATATTAGTAAGTAATGGAAGTACCATTAAATTATTTTAAAAAAATTAAATTATTTAATAAACATTATTTATTTATTAAAAAATATGATATATATTTTAATAAGTATTCAGTAACTATACGTTACACCAATAGGTAAAATCTAAAACTCTCACGCGTGTATTACATTACATTACATTACATTCAGCCTGTTATCCTGAGCTNTTGCTTAAAGTATATGCGTGTTCAATGTTGTAGTACATACACTAGTAGTAGAAACCCGCTGTGAATTTCATTTAGAAATATATTATTCATAAATAATTATATACGCATATTATAAGTCTTTCATTCGGGTGACAATATTATTCATCTTCGCTCTGGCAACAATGCAGTGTTGAGTTTCATTACTCAACACACGTATTTTGGTGAGAAATGTCCAGACTGGCAGTTGGCACGAATTTGAAATATTATATTATAAAATATACATTTGTGTGTTTTTTTAAAATCTAAATTTAACATTTTACAAATCCAAAATAAGTAATAGCAATATAGTAAAAACTATTTTTAACAAAAAAAACGACTTCAAACTGTTAATTAAAAAGTAAGAAATAAATTTACTTAGCTTCACGTTATATCCCAAGCGTCCAGGGCTCCGATCCCTCTGATTGTCCGTCAACACGGAGCGGCAAACGCTACTTTCTCTACATACTTACCTTTTTCGCCTCGTCCACTATCACCCACCTCTTCATACATGCTCTCCGGGGGTCCTCATGCTTTTTGCAAGACCTTCCTCCAGTATCTTTGATACTGTGTTAATAAGTATTGTATAATTTTGAAGTCGGTGCCAAGTAAAACAAACAGATTTAGTAATTTGATATTGTAGACACTGAACCGTAGGTGACTCAAATATCCGGATAGCCTAAAAGATTCGCCCGAGTAACTAAGAATTGAAGAGATCCTTTTCTTTGTCATGGATCCTATAATCAGAACCTAACCCAACTCTCAACTATCCTTGAAGTATAAGGATTAACTTTCTAATAAAAAAAGAATTACTAAAATCGATAGGCATGACCCATAGTTGAAAAAAAATGGCACCACACGGGAAGTATCAGCTTTTAAATATAAAAAGAATCATCAAAATCGATTCACGTTCAAGTTTAAAGGTTTTAATTAACAAACATAAAAAAGATAGTCGAATTGAGAACCTTCTATTCATGGTTGTATCATATTGCAGTTATGTATGTATGACGGATATTATTTTAAGTATTTAATATTATATGTTCTTAAAGTATTTCTTTGTATAACTCATTTTACTAGATATTTAAAACGTATAAGAGGATAACTGTGTGTACCTACAAGTAAATACGATATCGATACATGCATTTTGCTTACAGATTTAAAATAATCGAAACTGAATTATTGTGTGTTTTTATCTATGTTAATTCAGAGAAAAAGGTAAAGAGTATTCTTGGATATTGTTTTATAATTTTAGCTTATCGCTTTAATGTCGCATATATAGCAGGTTGGTAATTTGCGTGTTTAGTGGCGGAGCTCAACGCTGCGCTTTGTATTGCTAGAGCGAAGAAAGGAAATAATCAATTTTCCCATATGGAGATCGAACCCACATATTTAATGTCGTTCACAGTCTGTGTCACGATTTTTTCTTTAAATTTTATATTAAAGTAAATATAACAAAAAAATACATTATACAAATATTATGAATAGTAGGTATACTATAACGTAGTATTTCCCTTTGTTGTTTGTTATACGGTTTCTGATCTCTAAAATACCAATAGGTCTCTATAAAATGTAAATATATTATTGATTTAAATAAATTTTGAAATCCGTATGGATGGAGCTTTTAAGCTGTGGGTTTGTCTGTGTGGATTTCGACTTTCCCTTGAGATATTTACTCATGGTAAAATTTAACCTATACCCTTCAATAATAAACATTCTATCTTTATAATAACAAAAATTTCAAATTACAAATTTCTAGTTTTGAAACTAATACTATATTTCATACAATCTTTTAACTTCTTTGTATTAAGAGGTCGATTTTTTAAAATTTATTAATCTTTACCTTACAATTTTATAAACATATTCATATCGAAGATTAATACGATAATTAAGCGTAATAACATATCAAATAATATTTTCAATATACAAGAAATCAGATCAAAACTGAATTACGTGCGACACTCACAAGACTGTAAAGAAAGATATCTTATTACAATCTCGTTGACTTAACTAGGGAACGTGGGGCTTCACTCACGTTACTCCCATACCAGGTCATTTAGTAATACTGTACTTAGTTAAAAACTATACGAGTACAGGCTATAATGAGTATATTGTGGGCGAAAGTGTTGAAGTGGTGGAATATTTGTTAAATTGTCAATTTTAACTTTTTCGCTATTCACATGAATACTAAATTGCCAACTAGTAGCGTAAGTATTGAATTTACGTGTTTAAATCGTGAATTACGAGGAAAGTGGGGAAGGAAAGTGTTTTAATAAGAGCAGAGTGTCTTAACACTAGGTTCCCAGGTTCCCTCTACGATATAATGCGTGAAGCTGAAAACATAATTGGTTATAATTGTTGTAAAATGTAAAATATGCATGATATTACGTTTTTGAGAATCATTTCTTCGTATAAATTCACCCAAAAACCTATGTGTATAGATTATATAGCCACAAGTTTAATTTCATTTCCAATAATTGCTCACGCTAAATACTGTAGTAAATACTGTAGCTTAGAGATGGTCTTACCATTCCACCACGTCGATTATGTGCAATGCTGATGAAATAAGTTTTACATGATTTTCATATACTCATCATACATACAAACATAAAAAACATTTCAAATAGCACAACATTTATCAATAGAAAGAGTAACACATTGTAAAAAAACTGTCAATAAAGTTAAAAAAAATAATTAATTAAATACCCTTGTTATAGACACACGCACCAGCCAGCTCCGAGAGGCGGGAGCACCTCTACAAAATCCTGGTGATCGGAGAACTTGGCACCGGCAAGACTTCCATCATCAAACGATATGTCCATCAGTTCTTCAGTCAGCATTATCGTGCTACGATCGGAGTCGATTTCGCCCTTAAGGTTCTCAATTGGGACGCGAATACTGTTATACGCTTGCAGCTATGGGATATAGCAGGTTGGTTTAGTTATTTTTTTTTAACTTCACTTTATCAGTAGTGGAGTAGCCAGAGAGAACGGAGTGCCAAACGATTTGCTATGGTCTTTGAAGTCTGTGAATTTGATATGAAAAAAAAACAGCTTTATTTTATTGCCACACAGCGAGGTAGAAGGAACTTCCCTAGATTCTCTCTGTAAAGTTATAGTATAAACTTTTAGAAACCCCGTTCTCCACGCACCACCCGGCGCCATTCAGCACGCAATGTCTTGAAAATGGGGCTGTGTATTGAGAACGGAATGTCCCTCTGCCTACGCAGCTGTGCTGTGTTGGATACAGCGTTAAGCTAAAAATGATTATATTAAACATAAAAAAGTTTTTATATATTCATAATTTAATAGATGTCAATTTTAAATGTTAATTATTTCAAAAGTCATTGTTTGAAAATATTTTCAAACAGCGAGCAATGGATGAAATGGGACTGATGTTTTCATGGATGTTTATGATTCTCATGATAATTTATTTGCTGCTCTTCATGGCTTTGCTTATAATGATTCCTTATTGAAGTAAGAATGGATTTTATTTGCTTTTATTATGTATTTTTTAGACTTTACTAGTGAATATTGATTTAAAATATTTGTATTTATTTAAACATCTTTTACTCTAATCTAAAATTGCAAAAGCTATTGCTATTATTATAAGTGAAGATTGTTGCTCACTACGTCGTTTGTCTTATTTCTTCCTATTTCTTTAGTAAAATGATATCTTCTCGTTATTGCTTCCTTACATTTGTCCACTTTTGATGGGAATTGTCTGTGAGTCAATCATAAGCGGATGAGTTTTATTATATTTAGCCATATAAGCAGGGGCACACGTTTGTGACGCGAGGGGTTATGGGTTTGATTCCGACATTTATTTCTATTTCTTCACTTTTAGATTTCTTTTAAATAGTGTGAACAATTATGGTTAGCATTGTGTGGTTGGTTTTATAATTTACTAGCTTTCATCAGCGGCTTCGCCCGCGTGGTCATATAAAAATAACTATGAATTGTGTATGATATACACAATTTATATGTAGTTCATTACGTCAAAACTATTAACGTGATCTAATACGGCCTATAGCCTCCCTTGTTAATTGAACTATTTAACATAACAGGAATTTTCAGTTCAAACCAGTTCCTGAGATTATCGCGTCCAACCATACAACAAATCTAATTAAATTATAACTGTATCATCAGATCTTTGGACATTTCGAGTTACTAAGCACTAAAATAAGCGTCAAAAACTGAAAACGAAACTAATTTTCCACTCACCTTTCAGGTCAAGAGCGTTTCGGGAATATGACGCGCGTGTACTACAAGGAGGCGGTGGGTGCCTTCATAGTGTTCGACGTCTCCCGCGTGGCCACCTTCGACGCGGTCGTTAAATGGAAAAACGATTTAGATACTAAGGTTCAACTGGCTGATGGGTCTCCGATACCCTGTATATTGTTGGCGAATAAGGTGAGAGTTATATGGAAAAGATTTTACAAAAACATAGTGATGCTGAAGGAAGGTCACGTAAAAAGCATGAAGACCCCCAGAAGGGCATTTTAATGACGGAGTTAATGACAGTGGACGAGGTGAAAGAGGTATGCAGAGACGGTAGTTTCTCTTTGACCACCCCGCCAGGGATCAGCGTGAAGCTAAAAAAAAATCATCAGTTATTTTTTATTTATGATACTTTCCTGATTGATTGGACAGAAAGAACTTATCTGCATGCATCTCTTTTTTCAATACAACAAAGTAATCAATCAAAATAAATTAGTTTACCTTAATTCATTATATTTAATACTTATACTGATAAGACTAATACTGCACAGGAGAGAGAGAGAGAGAGAGAGACATTATTATATTTTAACTTATTGCATAATTTTGCCCCTCAGTGTGACCAACAAAAAGATGGTATAATAAATTCTCCCACAAAAATGGACGAGTACTGTCGGGAGAAAGGTTTTGCCGGATGGTTCGAGACGTCGGCGAAGGAGAATATTAATATAGAAGAGGCGGCACGTTCGTTAGTACATAAGGTGAGCTTAAGTAAAAAACTAAATTTATATGAATTTTCTTATTAATTGATGTTTTATTTTTAGTAGGTTCATTAAAATAATAAAGGTAGTCATGAACTGAGGCACAAGTATGCGACGGAGCTGAACCTATTTTTATGGAACTTTTCTGTGATTAACACATTATGTAAAGAAATACACAGTCGAATATAGAATCTCCTTCTTTTTTGAAGTCGGTTAGTCATAATTATCAAAAACAAAATGAATTATTACTATTTACCTATAGAAGCATTCATTGTAATTGCTATAAAAACTTGGTCAGACACTATTGTGTATACTTCAATTGTAATCAATTTAATTGGTTTTTATCTGACTTAATAATCGGAATAAATTCGAAGCCGTTGTGACGCAGCGGCACAAGCGTGCTGTAAATACGAAAAATATTGGTTCAGCTCCCATTTAGGGGAATTAAATATTTAATATTTGCAATTCAAAAGGCGTCCGCCATTCAACACGCAATGCCTTGAGAATTTGGCGAAAAGTGAGGAAGGAAGGTGCTATATTGGGAAACGGAGTGTCTTAACACTAGGTTCCCAGGCTCCTTCTGCCTACCCTAGTTTGTGCGAGATACATCGAGAAGCTAAAAAAAACGAAACTTGAAGGAAATAAATATAAATTCCAAATTGGCGATCTAATTATCATTTCATTGTTATGAATTAAGCTCACATGTATGTACAATATAAATATATGGTTTAAGTATGGTTATATCGACCTTTCTTGAATCGATACGACTTCAAAATTCCTTTATTAATTATCTTAAATGAGATTTGTTTAACATAACCTGTTGCGAAATAACTGTCAGTGCAGTTTTAAACGGCCTTTTCTGCATAAATCATATTTTTGCGAATTGTGATATGGTACAGTTAAAGTGAAGTTGCTAAGTGATTCCAATAAAATTCATTTTACACATTATTTTGAGAATATGTAAGAACGGTTGTAAGTGCTATTTCCACTCCAAGGAATTAATTATTTTTATCTTCCCGCCGTTGCAACATTCCACACGTAGTGTTTCTAATTGAGGTGAAAGTGGGAAACGGAGTGTCTTAACATTAGATTCTGTATCCATGCTATATATACAAAATATTATAGTGACATAAGTTAAGGATATATAGTATCAATCCGCTACAAGTAAAAACTTTATGATATAATAAACTTTGATATTTTTTAAAAATGTAATTTTTAAAAAAATAATTTCCGAGAATATAGATTTAGACAGACAAGGTATACCATAAATAATTATTATTTCTTAAGGCAAAAAATGACTTGGTGTTTTGATAAATTTATAACATCTATTACCATTAATATTAAATACTTTTAGATAAATCCAAGTTATTTATATGTTTTAAAAGATACGTTTGTAAATGCTAAGTGTAACAGCAATTATATGTCTATTTATCATAGTTTATATGAATAATAAAAAAAAATGATTTAGTATGTTCAATTCTTATGAATATTTAATTTGAAATGTCAATTGTCAATTTCCATGATAACAATATGTGGTTTTGACGCCAGTTGTGGACGAAATAAAATATTTATTACTTTGGTGACGGGTCTAAGCGCGGCGTTGAATTCCGCCACTCAACGCGCAAAATACCAGAATTCGGGAAAAATGGGAAACGGAAGCGTTTTAATGAGAACGGAGTGTCTTAATACTAGATCACCATGTTCCCTCTGCCTCTACCTTCTATATATAATATATGTATTTAAGTGGGTAATTCAAGGTATTTCTCAATAGTATATAATTATAATTCTCAGAATATTTTCCAAATATGACACAACATGTCGATTTTATTTTTAAATACATAATTGTATACAAAATCAGGTAAAGCATAAGTTGTTTTCGATAAGTTTAATATTTGGGCCTATCGTCCAAAAGCAAATAAATATTTCGTAATGTCTGTCTCTTAATATTAAATATCAAATAGTTATGAAGTATCAAACCTACTTATCAAATATGAGGCTAGCCAACGTATATGCAGAATCAATGCAATCGGTCCAGATAGAGCTTTTTTAATGATTAAAATCAACTTCAGGCTGTATCCCATACACAGCAGGGTAGGAAGAGGGAACCTAGTGTTAAGAGACTCCGTTCCTCACCTCCTCCTTTCCGCATTCCGTGGTGGGTGTCGGAATTCAATGCTTTTCCTCGACAGCAGAGTAATGTAATAACAAGTAATTTAATATTTCATTTCTTCGAGTGGGGATCGATCTTACAACCAGTCGCGTTCACAGTCACACTTGTGGCTCTCTTCGCCACAAGTCCACGAATGACCTGAATTTTTTTTAATGATAAAGATTCAAAATTATTTTTACAAGAAATTTAATTAGCAGTTTGTTATATGCTAATTCAATTTTTACAATTATAAATCGTTACCATATAGGTTAGTAACGTGGTGGAGAAAAAAGAGTGTGGGAGTCGATAAAATATATTACTCTTTCAATAGCCAATCCATCTCAGTCCAATTTTTTTATTAATAATTTAATTAAAAATACTTAAGTATACATGTATATTGTATTGAAGTAATATTATTAATAAGCCATAGAATATTATAACTATGAAATGAATATTAATAACATTTGTTAAAATGTATGTAATTTATGTCAAATTTACAGTCAAAATAAAAAAAAATACACTCAACACGCGTTTTTTCATTTGCGGCCTCATCCGGTCGTAAATGAAAAACGGAGTGTCTTAACACTATGACACGTGAAGGTGAAAAAAAAAATTCGTTGTATTATATAGCGGCTGCTAGGTTATTAATATTATATTAATCATAATTTAATACGCTTGCGACTTAAACTAACCAAATTACATTTTCTATTATTGATCGTCATTGGATCTGATGGTTTTACAAATAATAATTAAATTTCCATTAGAATACTATTAAAATGCAAGTGTTTGACTCGTACCTGCACGCGATGGCATAGCTTCACGCTGTATCCCGCATATAGCAGGGTAAGCAAAAGGAACCTAATGTTAAGTCTTCCGTTTTCACTTTCCGCGCTCAAGTTTCGAGACATTTCGAGACAAATGGCGGAAATGAACGCCGCGCTTTCGAGAGACTGTCAAATTTTAAATGTTATCGTTTACTTTACGTACGGCATTCCACAATCTTTCTATAAAGAATGGAAAGAGGAGATAGATAGGAATATCAATAGATTATCTTTATTAGTCTCTCGTTAAGTAACTTTTGAAGGAGTTATTGTAGATAGTTAGGTATTAATGTATGAGATACAATAATTTGTGAGGAAAGAGTCACGTGAATATCTCAGTGCATCAATTACGCAGTTGATTAGCCTTTTAGCCTTGTTAAAACAAATTATAGATATAATAACTCGGCACTTGGAAACTATATGGGAACCTACTTATTTGTTTTACTATTTGTTTAATTTTTGAAAATGAAATATATTGTGGTTAATTTTAATTTAATACTCGTTTCGAAGATATGTTGGAAAGAATGTTTGTTGCTTGCTTTAGTATTTTCTCTTCTTTCACATTTTGACGAATAGATAACTCATCTTCTGTTTTTGATCATTTTTGGTCGTAATTTTGTAACTAATGTGTTCACTATTTTAAAACGAGGAACCACTTAAAGAATCCCACGGTAATAACGTATAGTCGTTAAGTTAAAAAATAAAGACAATAAAAATAATCAAATGTATCCAAACTATTATGTATTTTCTATGATACAACCGGTTTCGAAACATCCAGAACTTCAACACATTCTGGTATTTGGACTGGTTCGTCGTGTAGATTTTAGCTTGATATTATTTTATAGCTATAGCTTAAGTACGCCGCCTTTTTTTAATACTTTTATTTTATATTATTAGGAGGGTTTTGTTTTTTTTTAGTGTCACGCTGTATCGAGTTGATAGTGTGGCGTGTTAGTAGAGTAAGGAAATAAACCCGCAACCGTCGCGTTTACGACCGTACGCTGGTGCTCCTGCACCATGGCCTCGCTATTGTAATTACGCTATGGTTGTAATTCAAAACTAAATTTTTTACTGGTATTAAAATATAAAAACTTATATTTTATATAATTCGGACACGGTTATGCGATGTTATTTATACTTGTCAGAATCTGTAGTTAAGCGATTCTTATTTTATTATGCTTATAAAATAAATATATCTCTCAAAAGTCCCAGCCTAAAAAGTCAAAAGAAAAATCGTATAGTATAAGTTCATTTTGAATAAACAAACTAATACTTTTGTAATAATAAAAAGCTTATTGGTGTCAAGGTGATCAAAGGTGTTTTTCAAATTCCATTATCAAAAATCATCAGGTGAAGGTTAATATAGTTACCTAATAAGACCATTACATATTGTTTTAAAATGTGGACGTTGAATGAAATATTTTGTATAAAAAGTCGCTTTTAGGAGTCTCTTAAAATATTAAATTTTGGTGATCCAAGAAGGAATGCGGTTTCATCATACTGTGGTCGTTATAAATAATGGCGCCGTTAATTTACTTATGTAACATCGTTACTAAGAAGTTACTAACTTATGTTAATGATTTATCTACCTACTTGTTTAGAGAAATATTGCGCAATGTATTGCAATATTTATTTTTTTATTTATTTTTTTCTTCTTCACGATGTACCCTGTTCATAGCAGTGTAAGCAGAGGGAACCTGTGAATTTAGTGTTAAAACACTTTCGTTCTTCACTTTCCGCCGAATACAGGAGGCATTGTGTGTTGAGTGGCAGAACTCAAACGCCTTGAAACGCCTTTGTCGTGAAAAAAATAAGCTTTTGGCCATTTTTTGTGAAACATTCAATTATTTGAAACCTTATTTAAAAAAATATACCTACCTAGTTAACCTACTTCCCCAAAATATGTATAAAAATGTCATAACTTTCTTTAAAGAACTTAAAAAAAAAGATTCGTGTAACTTAAGAGTTATGGAAACAATTACAAAAAATATTTTTTTTTCTCCAGATCCTCCTCAACGATAAGTTACTGCAGAGCAACGACAAGGATGGAGAGAAGTTCGCTCTCGACCACAAGATCGCCAATGGGGAGAACAATCGCGACCAGAGTTCCGGCAGATCCTGCGCCTGCTGACCGACACCAGACCTAGCACTGATACCCTGCAGAATTACCATTTTTCTATATTTTCCAACTTTTAACATGCATTTTTTTGCTGTGTAAATCAAAACTAAGTACACTGGTTTTTTTTATTTAAAATGTTGTTCATTTTCTTATTGTTCCACAGTAGTTCCTTATTATTGTTTGTTTTGTTAATTAAATAATTTTAGTGTACATTTTTCAGTGTATTTTCTATAGTAACTCTACCATCGATTTTATTTTCATTATTTCTTATGTTATACATACATACATGTGCTTGCATGACATTTATATGAAATGCTGAAACACACGTAACAACTAAGAATCTATATTTAATTTGAACAATTTCATTTTATACCGTTTTATAGCTTTAATATGTATTTGTTGATTTACTTCTTTTTTTTTTATATTATGCAAGTAATTAGAATATTGTGAATGAGTTTGTTATTATTGAAAAACTTCTGGTATAAGGATGTAACTTACATATTATACATATTTAAATAGTGTTATTCTTCCCGCATTTTTCTCTTATACCACCAATTATTTTTTACCACCTTTCTTAAATGAAATGTTGAATTGAGATAATACTTGAGTTGGTCAATATGTAGGTTATGTCCTTTTACACTGAACCTAAAAAAAAATATTTAAAATTTTATTAAACAATACACACTATACAAAGAATGTGTTCTTACGTCATTTGTAAAAAAAATCTAACCAACACATACAAAAAAAGCGATTTTTCTTATTTAATATATATTGGTGCGTTATTATATTAAAACAAATAAATAATAATATCTATACTATTTAGGTGTACGATGTATCAAAGTGCCTCTTGATCGAATTTCTTACTAGGTGGGTAGTTGTAATGTAATTTCTTTTAAAAGTTCAAGTGCCATTTTCGGCTTGAGTCATATATAACGTAATATTATTATAGATTAGTGCGAGTATATTATTAATATTTGTGTTATTTTATTGTAATAAGTATTACTGTATGAGAGCGTGTGAGGTTATTTTAAAGTAATAAAATGTTTTGACATTATGATTGATCTTTGATTTTTCCTTTTTATATTTTTTTGGTTAGTAATAAATAATTACTTTTGTCTCTTCTCTTCTATTTCAATGTTTTTTTCCTTTTTATTTACACATATTACGATATATTAAAAATGTTTTTTTAAGTTGACTAAAACTAGTTGTTTTTGAGTAAACTTAAATAATTGTAATCAATTGTAGTAGTAGTAGGCTCGAATTTTAGTACTAATTTGTGATATCATTATTATGTTCACAAGGAATATAAATCCCTTAAGACTGCTAAGATGAGTTCTTCTATAATAGTAAATATGTTCGTATATAATTGTAGGCACAAAATGCGCATACATAAATATGTAGCTAATTATAAATCAAATTAAATATCCATCATACGCGTTAGATAAAAACGTCTATTATCGATAAATCATCGGTTAACTTCTAAAGATATTTGCGCTGTCTAAATCTATGGGCTATACTAGCACATTATTTGTAATCATTGAGGGGTAAAATCCCACTGGTGGGAATTTAATTTTGAAAAAGGACATATAATTGTCATTGAAGACAAGCACGACCATTAATAATTAAATTTTTGAATCATTATAGACCTGCTAAATTATAAGATATAAAGAAATAGCTTAGCAATAGGTGTATGTACCGACGACATATAACATTCAAAGGTCGTGAACATCTCTTGTGGAATTCTAAATGCCGATGTTAATATTAAAATAATGTATTAATATGCCTTTTTTATTAGTTTTTTAGTCATGTGAACATTTTTCTGTCATCGTTTATCTACGCCCAAAACATATTTCTACATACCTACATATAGGCCTATATAGATTAATTAATTATTCAAGCACGCGTTACTAACCGGATTTTAAAATATGACAGTAGTTGGATATATGAAATAACGCCCAGTCAAGCTTTTTAGAGGTCAGCTGTAGCGCAAGAGCACTACAGTGTGACTGTAACCTTATAGACCTTATATCATTTCCTCGCTCTGGTAAAGAGGCAAATTGCGGATATGAGTTCCACCACTCAACACAATGGTTCCAGAATTCAGCGGAAAGTGGGGAACGCATGTGTCTTAACACTAGGTTTCCAGATTCCCTCTGCCTACCCTGCTATATGCGGAATATAGCGTGAAGCTATAAATAATAAATAACGACGCTTTAATAATTAAGCTTTTTTGGAGAAGCCATCCATTTATAAAACTATTTAAATAAATTCCGGTTGTGTTATGTTAAATTATGTTAACAACGTGGGTTAATTTATAATATAGACTGGCATTTGATGTTACCTAATTGTTTAGGTATAATCAATATTGATTAAAGGAATTTTAAGACAGTAGATTTAAATAATTAATTTGATTCCTCCACCGAATTCTGGAGGCATTGTGTTGAGTGATGGAATTCAACGCCGCTCTTTGCTTCGACACCAAAGCGAAGATGTGAAAATATTATATATTTATTTTCCTTGAGTAGTAATCGAACCCACGTCCTGTCGCGTTTAGTCACACACTTGGACCCACGACAGACCTCAATGGTATACCTACAAAATTAAGTATATATAACGAGCCAACTGTAACGATCCACAAAAACTTGTTCTACACGATCTTAACAGTTTTCGAGACTGACAAACATATATATGGATGAAATAATTGGTGTGACATATGTCCACGGTTACGGCGGAGAGACATTTCGCTGTAAATGATCAATATATTTTGTTTTTATTTTGCAGGTGACTCAGCCCCAAGCTGATTATTTATTAGGATTGAGCTGACTATTTAAGAAAACACGTTGGAATTTGACAGGAATGTCGAATATTTCAAAAAAGGTTTCAAAAAGGTTATGTGAAATACGTTAAATGAAATCAAATTATAATTAACTTTTTTATTTATATATTAAAAACTTGTTACAAATGAAAAAATATTAAAATATATACAGCGTGAAGTTGAAAATTCAACTGAGAGTAGTTGCGGTGCAAGGTGCGACTGTAAACGTTGTGATTTCGAGTCGAAGCAATTAAAAATTTAATATTTTCATTTCCTTGGCTCAATTCGAAGGGTGGCAGGGAACGGCAGTGTCTGAATGGGAACCGAAGTGTCTTAACACTAGCTTCCGAGATCCCCTATGCTATTAGCGACATACTATGCAAGGTTTTGTAAAAAAAACTGTTTGTGTATTTTTCATACATTTTTTTAATTAAATCGATCAAAATTATGTGCAGCAAGAAAACAAACAAACAGCATAAACGATAAGAAATTACCTTACGGGTCGTTAAAACTGCATTGAACTTTTGATTTTGTAAATGAGCATGAAGCTTCGCTTTTAAATGCTGCTATTAAATAATTATTTATAACATAAAAAGTATAAAAATTGTATATAATATAAAGTTTGTCGTGGTGTATTTTTGTGTATATAAATATATTATTAATAAATTGCGGCCGTAGCGGCGATGTGGGTTCGATTTCCACTCGGGGAAATGAATTATTATTTATTCATACTTTCATTCTTCGCCCAGGTAACAAGGTAAACGTTACAATCATATTGTATATAGAAATTACAATTAATTATTATTTTGGGAATGGAGTGTCTTAACACTTATTTCGTAGTTTCCCCTTTGCTTATCCTCCTATGTGCGGGATACAATAAAGCATATTTAGATTTTTTTTTTCAAGGAAACCTGTGGAATGTAACTAGAGATAATGCAAGTACGAGATTTTAGATGTAACTGTTTCAAAAAGATAACGCGTTAAGTATGCAAATGAACTGGAAACCTTTTATTTGTATTTGCACAGAGATTGTGTTTTTTCACTCATTTTATCAGGACACATATAGTACTTGATAACCCCTCGTCTGCACCAGAGCTGTTCTAAAATATTGAGAAATTGTTACTTAGGACACTGAAATTATAATTTTTGAAATATTCTTAGTAATGAAATGAAAATTTAATTCTGTGCACTTTTCTTTATAATTAGTTTGTGATTTTTTGGAAATGGATAACAATGGGGTATGTAGCTTATACTTTTGAGGTGTGATAATGTCCAAGATAAAGTTTAAAAATTAGAATCTAATTCTACTGGTGATCACTAAAAAAGTAGATACTTTGGACGACGACGTAGCTGCCTTTCTGGTATTACACGGAGTCGTGGACGCCAGTTACCATATTGAGGGTAGGCTAAGACACCCGCTTTCCACGTTCTGTCCAATTTTCGAGACAACGTGGGGCGGAACTCAACCCCACGCTTAGTCCACCAGAGCAGGGAAATAAAAAAAAAATTAACTAGACGCTGTATCCCGCACACAGCAGGGTACGCAGAGGGAACCTAGTGTTAAGACACTCCGTTCCCCACCTTCTTGTGCATGTTGAGTGGCAGAACAGTGTGAGAATAAAAATAATTAAAATATAATAACTATACTGATTGTGTATATTAAACCCACAACCATCGCTCTTATAGAAAGCCACCCACATAATTAAAAAAAAAAAAAACAAAAAATCTCTATTATTACAATAGATAAGTTATAAACAATTTTCTTATATTACTTTGCTTATTGTTGTGTAAACAATGTGATACTCGTATCTTCATGGAAGCGTCATACTAATGAGACGTCGAGTCAATATTTGCATGTGATTAAATGGTTGATGACAAGATAGCTACTGAATTATCGTTTTCAGTAATTTGTAGTACATATCACTAATTTATTATAAGAGTTTTATATAAATATAAAAGGGTTCTTAAATGTCCAAAACTAAACTTTCCTTCACGTAGAAATACGTAAGTTTTGTATGGATAATCATTGGGCCGTTGATCTGAGTATATATGGTTTGAAGTCCAACTCGATATTTGCAAACATTCCCGGGACTTTAGCTTTAGCTCTTGACAGACAGACAGACGGATTTTTTTCTTAAAAGGATCGGAACCCTTAAAAAAAACAAATAAAGTTTTATTATAACAATATAAAATTTAATAATTTATTTATCATTAATATGTATATAAAATTCGTGACGTTCGAAGAAAACTATAACCATTTCTAAAAAATCATTCACGACGGCTTACGACGGTCATCAAATGCACCTTTAGGCAGTTGGAGCCCAATTAAGGCAACAAAAAAAATTGTTGTTGAAAGACAAGTTTGTTCCCAGGCTATTACTTAAACATTATTTATAGATGAATTTGTATTTACAAATTCAGTATATTTATTCTATCTTGGTCAACTTCACGCTGTATCCTGGAAATGGCAGGGTAGCTAATGTCATGACAGTTCATTCTCCTTATTCTGTCAAAATACAAGAAGTTTTTGCTTTCGCGTTTTAATATTTCTTAAATCATACTCCTTTTGAAGAATAGAAGTATAACAAACAGAACGTAGTAGTAACCACTTTTCGCCTTAAGTCGGGATAGACCGATTTTAAAACTTCAATTTTAAATATTTAATTTCCTATAAAACGTAGTAAAAAGATAGAAATTAGCTTAACTAATCTAAATTTACTATTATATTTCATTAATTTCAATAGTAACTCATGTGATTAAACATTTAAAATGTCATCTAACCTTCAGTGTCTGTATAACATATTGTTTTTTAATAATTATGCTATTTTGAAAATAATAGCTATAAATTTTCTGTCGGTTCTTTTTAACGGCTTTTATTGTTAGAAATAACGTGTAGTAATTCGTTACGTTAAATACTTGTAACGCTAAATAATAGGTTTGTCTTTATATAAGATATAGCGAAAAGATTTATGTGAATACAATTGTAAAGAAATCAAACACCTCGAGGCTTTTACAGAACTTATATTTCTTCCAGCGCTAAATACTATTAGGCTTGTACAATTTATATCTCAGGAGTTTTACAGAACTTACATTTTTTCCAGGGCTAGATACCGTTAGGCTTGTACAATCTTAAATGATAATACAATATTTTATTCTAGAGGACCACTTTCCTCTTCAGCTCCAAATCTAAATATTTTTAACTATTCCCTTTTCTCAAATACTTTCCCCGATATCTGGTGCCAGGCGATAGTTGTTCCTATACCTAAAGTGTCTAGCCCGATCTCTATCCTCCCGTTCCTGTCCAAAACACTAGAACGTATAGTCCATGAACAACTCTCCTCCTTCCTTACCAAAAATCATATCCTATCTCCCTTCCAGTCTGGTTTCCGCCCTGGTCACAGCACCGCCACTGCCCTCAATAAGGTCAATGATGATATAAGATATGGAATCGATAACCAACAAGTCACTATTCTCGCTCTTCTAGCTTGTTCTAAAGTCTATTAATATTTCATCAGAGGCTACTGAATGATTTTATTCCTATCTACATGATCGAGAGCAGTACATTCGTTTAAATGAAAAACTGTCAACTGTTTGCCGCTTTAATGCTGGTGTTCCCCAGGGTGGATCTTCATAAATTCCGTCACCAAGCTTTTATTCTTGCCTTTTCACTTATACGCTGATGACTTACAGATTTATACAACCACGGACGTTCAAGACATTGCGAGGGCTATTAGTCTAATTAATTCCAACCTGCTAACAATTAGTACCTGGAGCAAGTCTTACGGTTTATCTATAAATCCTAAAAAGTCTCAAGTGTGTATTCTCGGCAATCCTAGACAACTATCCAAGATCTATTTTCCTTCCCTTCCTCCTACAGTCTTCGACACCTGTAACTTGGAATACTGTTGCACCGTCAAAAATCTTGGTATCATGGTGGACAGCAAACTCTCCTGGGCTCCTCAAGTTTCTGAGTTGAGCCGCAAGTTGTACTGCGCTATAGGTAGGTTAAAAAGATGGAAAAATATTCTGCCAATCAAAACCAAAATAACCCTAGCCCACTCACTTTTGCTACCTATCCTAGATTATGCAGACACCTGTTACCTGGATTTATCGCAGCAACTACTTAACAAGTTGGAACGCCTCCAAAACCTGGTTATTAGATTCATTTTCGGACTGAAAAAGTTCGATCATGTCAGTGAGTATCGTGCTAGACTTGGCTGGCTTCCTATTAAAGACCGTCGAAATCTTCACACTCTTTCTCTTCTCTACTCTATTCTCTTCCACCCTGAAACTCCAAACTACCTTAAGCAGCGTTTTTCCTTTCTCGGTTCCAACTCCCGTCTTACACTAAGTCTCCGCTCCCAAAAAGATAATAAGCTGGAGATACCTTTGTGCCGTACTCGTTGCTACAGTGAATCGTTCACGGTACAAGCAGCGAAACTATGGAATAGGAATACCACGAGCTATAAGGCAGTCTAAGTCTATAAAAACATTTAAATATGAAGTAAAAAACTATTATCTACAAATGTAAAATATAAATAAAATGTATTGTATCATTATTATATATTTACGAATATTTATGTATATGATTTATTATATTTATGCATTATATGTATTATACATACTCTATTTATTTTTTATTTTTATTTTTTTATTTTTATATATTTGTAGTATATATATGTTATGTGTGTATAATTATATATTTTTATATATATATGTATACATATATCGTTTTTAATTTTCGTGTATTGACATCATTATTTTTTCCCACGCACTATGCCCGCACCCCTCTATCTATTCCTACAATTCGGTTGCCTGGAAGAGATCACTTTTAGTGATAAGGCCGCCTTTTTCACATTTTATTATTTTTTAAGCTATTGTAAATTTTAATTTATGCTATGTATTATGGTATGAAATAAAGAGTTTATTATTATTATTATTATTAAAAGTGCCCATCAGAATTTTCATCACATCAAGCGTCCTTTTTAAATTGACAACTCGCGCTAGTTCTATGTATAAATTTTCAAATATATCTTTTTATTAAACAAAGAGGTTGATTTACATTTTTTTATTACAAATTATCGTGAATATAAAACTATTTACATAAAATCATTACACAATAATGTTTAATATTTTTAAAATTTTATCTACGGAATTCAGCCTCCTGCTCACTAAAACAGGTATAAATATTCTTTAAATGATATTAGTGTAAGTTCATACATAAGATTTCATACTCCATCACCTGTCTCCTGTTATTCCTCCAGTTCGGATATATTTATACGTGCATATAATTAGTGTAGTCGTAACACTAGTATCTTACAAATAAAAGAAAAAATGTATGAAACAAAACATATATAAAGTAAAAGATTGATTTAAGCAATTAAGATTAAATTCACGTTTTTTAAAAATATTTCTACAGAACTATGTGAGCCATTCCTTTCAACTTTAAAATTACTGATATCTCTTATAACAATTTCGAACCCAACTAAAACAAATATCTGTCTCCAGGCTACTAAGCGATTACGGAACGATGTTGTAATAAACGTCGAAAACTTAACGGTTTGGACTCCGGAAGGGAAATCGTGGTGGAGACGGAGAGCACCTAAGCCCACGCAAGTTATTTTAAACAATGGTAACTATTTAAAGTTATTTGAAGAACATTTTCTGATAATAAGGAATAATGTGTATTAAGAGGACGTAAGTTTTTATTTCTTCCCTCTGGTAAACAGGCAAAGCGCCACGTTGAATTCTGCCACACAACTCGCAAAGCCTCAAGAATACGGTGCAAGGTTCCCATGTTCCCTCTGTTCCCAGGTTCCCTCTATCTACTCTGATATCTGCGGGATACAGTGTAAAGATAAAATAGAAGCAAGTGAATCAATTTGTCCAGGGCAAAGTATATTATAATTAAAACATTTTTTATATCCATAGAAAATGTATCCCATTATGATTTAAAAGAAGATCAAAAAAGTTTTTATTCAAAAATTCTGAAATTCTTTTATTACAGTTTCAGTGTGCATGAGAACCGGTGAGTTCACAGCCATCATTGGACCTAGGTAAGGCATTCTAATACTATTTAGTCAATAGTTATTATTAAAGGTAATAGTTAGACAATAATATTTGACATATTTACATATATATTTAAACATACCTGAAAAATTGATTTTTAACAAGCTTAATTTATTCTAAGTAAGCTTTAACAGCATCGTTAATTTCTTTTATCATGTACTATTACTTTTTTCCTACATTATATTATTTTGTATAGTGGCGCAGGAAAAACAACCTACTTGGTAGCGTTGGCTGGAAAGAATACGTTACCAAGTACTGGCAATGTTAAAGTGAACGGCGCTAATGTGGAACAATTACAAGGATTCGTTGAGATTCTGCCGCAGTTCGATGTCTTTATGGAGGGCTTGAGCGTGATGGAGCATTTAATTTTTATGGTTAATAGATGGTTTTATGGTTATAAGAGATTGATTTACCCGTAAATAACTATAATTAATAAAAAAATATATTTTGTTGTTCGTGAAAAAATATAGATATCAAACGCACGTATATTACTAAGTAAATACTCTATAATTATTTATGTAGCTTAATATTTAGATATTTAGATATTTATCTTGATGAAATTAAAAAATAACCATTTATACTGGCTATTTTTACTATTTAACAGTAAATATACATATATTTTTGATTATCATAAATTTCCCGCTGTATCCCTCATAAAAGAGGGTAAGTAGAGTGAATGTAGAGTTGAATAATTTCGTTCTCCACTTTTTGCCCCATTTTTTAGACATCGTGGTTTCAATTCTTGCTTGTGTTAAATGGTAGAATACAAGCAAAAATGAAACCCACACCCTTCGCATATGTTTTGTTTTATGAATTATTCTATTTGTTATTGATTTACGCTTAACGCACATTAGATATGTTCACCGCCACCATGTTAAACAATACGTCCTCGTTATGTTCCAGACAGAAATGAAACTGGGGAGCATCAAGAAGTCTTCTCATAAGGCAATTTTAACATCTTTAATACATGAACTAAAATTGAAGATGTTGGAAGACTCTCCTATCAGTTCATTATCAGGTGGCGAGAGGAGGTTGTTATCTCTAGCAACTTTAGTAAGAAATTTTATTACATAAAAAGAATAGAATTACCTAAGTAGACTGACTGACATAGATTTTGTTCGAAAAAGTGAACAAACAGTCAACATTAATAGCAATTCATATGTATTTACTTTATATATATATTGTATGTATAAGTAAATATATACACAAAATTTATAATATGATAGTAAAATAAAAATAGTAACACTAACATGTAGCGAACGAGAGCATACACACCGTGGATGGCAGTTGGAAATATCGAAAAAAAAATACTTTAAAATATTCTCATTTTAACCGATCTTATAAAACAACATTTTCATGGTAAACAACATTTTCATGTTAATAAAGGAGATTTTTTGGTCGATTTTCTCTATAATATTCTTTATATTTCTATTTATACCAATAAAAAATATTATTTACTATATTTACAGCTATTGTCAAAACCCCAAGTTTTGATTTGTGATGAACCAACCACAGGACTAGACAGTTACAACGCAGCATTAGTAATTGGAGTCTTAAAGCAGTTGTCGACTTGCGGCAAAATAGTTATCTGCTCTGTCCACCAGCCTTCGTCGGATCTGTTCAAAGAATTTAATGCCATCTCTTTAATGTCTGAAGGAAAATTGCTATTCCATGGATCGCAGGAAGAATGTAAGAATTTATTTGAACGGTAAGTTTAATCATTTCATATTTATGTCTCCAGCGTATTGTAGGGTAGACTGAGGGAACCTTTTGTTAAGACACTCTGTTTTCCACTTTTTGCAAAATTTTCGTGGCACTCTGTGTTGAGTGGCAGAACTCAACGTCACGATTTGCCTTGTTATCAAAGTGAGGGAATGAAAATGGCTGCCATGCCTGCTTTTAAACAAAGATAAAAAGTATTTACCATGTACATACCAAGATGTATTTTTTTTGTCCAAAAATGGGTAATAATATAAAAAGCTTACACTAATAGCTATAGTGGTAATTATATATGGTATAGAGACTTATGAAACTGTCGTAAAACTGAACAAAGATCTATTAATCTATTTGACAGGACAATAATAGGCCATTCAAAAGCAGCTTTCATTCTAGTATTTTTTTTCTTCTATTACACAATATGAGAAGCTATTTTGAAGAACCCATAGGATAGTTTTTAAACTTGAAATAAGTTATTAATGTTAGATAGAGGTTGATGCCCCGAAAATTCGACGGAAAGAGTGTCCGGCGGAAAGGGTGAACGGAGTGTTTTAATACTAGGTTCCCTCTGCCTACCCTGCTATATGCGGGTTACAGCGTGAAGCTGAAAAAGTAGAAACTAAATAATGTTCTTATATTTTTTCTAAACAGAATGAACCTCCGCTGCCCGCTCAATTACAACCCTGCGGAGTTTTACATCAAGGCCGTGTCCATGGACTTTGATAATACATTTTTAGTTGGTAACATCCCACCGCTGGATGACGAAAGAACTGGTTTAGTGCGACACACGAGGTACTCCGTTTACATTGTATCGTTACGGATACAATTTAAAATGTTATATTAAGTATTTATATTATAAGGTATATGCAAACTAATATTATATTTATACATTTTTACTTTATGTAAAACCAAAAAAGGCGAGTAAAACATTAGTGAATTCATTAGTAAACTGATAAATAAGATATTTTTTATTTTAAGTAAATACTAAAAATAATCGTATAATAATAAAATTCAATAAAAGAGAACAATAAAGAAAGCTCCTTTGTATATATTTTTTACTTAAAATTAAGCAATAAAATTAAATGTTTATAAATTGTTAAAATATATAACGATAACTTTTATTTTAAATTATTTAACACGATGTACCAGTATCAATCGTTGCGACATATCCCCCACTGGACATTAACTATTTCGTATCAACTTTTTCTTCCATTTCCATGTTCGTGGGCATGTAACATGTATATCAGACGTTAATCTATTTTTCCATCGCCTATAAAAACTTAAGGTCAATGAATTATTTCGTAATATTTGTTAATACTTTTCTATATGGTAGGTTGCTAAGACATTCTTTTATAATATTAACTAATCTATTAAGCTGTGATATAAAAACATGAGCAGTTGTAGGCTTTGCTTATATTGTTCAATGTTGTGCAATAGCACGTGTTTTGTTTAGAGTAATTAATTGTTAAAGATGGCTTGGCGCGTGTTATTGTACTTAAGATTGGATTTTAAATTTTTTTTAGCTTCAAGTTGTAGCAAGGCAGGCAACGGAAACCTGGCAACGGAAACTTGTTAACATACTCTGTTCTAACTTATACGAGTACACTTCCGTTCCCCACTTTTCATGGAATTCTGGAGCCATTACATGTTGAGCGGAACTCAACGTCACGCTCTGCCTCGCCCATTTGCTTGACTGTGCACACCACTAGTCCTATGAAGCTTAAAAGCTTTGCTCCATATAAAATAAAACCCTTACAAGAATAAACTTACTGGTCACTTAAAATATTTTTTTGTTTTATTTGTTATACATTTGATAAAAAAATAGACAGAATATCCGTAAATCGAAATGGTTTAGGCCAACGTTATAAGTATATTTTAATAGAAAACAATCATAAAACAAAACTATACACCAATAAATGTTGTCCACTAAAAAAATATGAAAAAACCCGTAGTACCTATATGATTGCCTTAAAGTTGAACGCTTCATAACTAACCTAGCCCACGTAATAGATCTTGTAGGCCAATAGTTATTTGTTGAATGTCATTGTTAAATATTATGTTGATATTACGCGTCAAACTCATGATGATTTATGGAAACATAATTTTTTAGCCTATAAGCCCATAAGCGTTTTTTTGTATTAAATTATTTATTTAACTTCACGCTTTATCCCACTGTAGTATGTATGGTACTAAGGGAACTCAGTTTTAAGACATTTTTTTCCCCACTTTTCATCAACTTTCAATATATTATTATGTCTTGTTTCTAGAACAAGGAAAAGAAAATAGTTCATTAGTCTGAATACGATTAAACCTGCAATCGTTGCGTTTATTCAAACGTTGTACTGCTCAACACGCAATGTCTCGAAGATTGGGGGGCGGTAATTGGGGAAGCTACAAAATCATATCTATTTCTATCTATATCTATTATCTATTTGTGAAGTTGTTATTTTGTTTAGATTTACGTGATTATTAATGCTTATATAATATTTCAACAGATGCCAAAGAAGTTGGTTGAAACAGGTACAGCTGCTACAGTGGCGCTCCTCACTGTTATTGAAGCGGAATATAAAGAATTATATATTTCAGTTATTTTTTGGTATTGTAAGTATATGTTATATTTATAATCTTTTTCTACTTATTACGCAATTTGTATATAACTAACAAGCCTTTTTTAAAAGTATCTTTGTGCTCTATCCCTCCCAGCACATATAGTATGGTCGATACGACTGACTAGTCAGAAAGTTAAAAAAAGTGGTAAAATCAAATCTGCGCAGCCATTTACGTGTATAGCCACGATTCATTGACCGCATTGTACTTAAACAAATATTAATTCACGTAGTGTAAAACAACTTAGTTTAAATATTTATATTATTCTAGGAAATATATATCTATAAATATAAAAAAATCAGACATACAAAGATATTCGTCACTAGGATATTTCTAATAATATCAATAAACGATTTTTTTTTCAGGTTATGTCCTGTTTAATAATAAGCACATGTTACGTCGGCATTACAGGTAGGACCCAACAAGGGGTCCAGGATCTGAAAGGGTTCCTTTGGCTAATGTGCTCTGAGGTATCCTTCAGTGTGTCGTACTGCGCTTTGTATATATTTGAAGCGGATTTAGCACTTTTCAAACGGGAAGTTGGCATTTATAGAACTTCTTGTTTTTATGCTAGTAGATTTTTAAGCATGGTGAGTATTAATTATATTTTATTCATTACTATACAATCATAAGAAGACTTATAGTTTTTTTGACATAATAAGTTATTAGTTTTGGTTCTGGTAATATTTGATGGCATCGTAGCAGATAAAAGACGATTAACCCACAAACAGGTATGAACCCAAGTCAAACGTAAGGGACTAGTATAATAAGAGCGGCATTAGATTCCTTCACGCTACACACATCATGCCTAATTAGACGAAAATTATATATATAACACTAATCTTTCTTTATGTATCATAAAAATAATATAGGTAGGTATATAAAAACAGTATTAAACGCGGTAATATTCGGCGGAAAATAAGGAACGGAGTATCTTAACACTAGAATCCCTCTGCCTAGTCTGCTTTATTCTTAATACAGTATGAAGCTGATAAAAAATACAAACACAATATAAAGAAGTAGAGGATACCTTCCCGGATCTTAGATTGAATTAAACTAAAATATTGCACAAAGAAGCTTTGAATTCAATTTTCAGTAAGTTATACAGTTTTTAGCCATTAGATCAAAAGCTCAATTGACGACTAGTGTTAGTAAATTAAATAATTATACTCTTTGGACAGCTTTACTTAAACTATAGGTAATTACGTAGTCATTATTCTGTGAATAAATTAGAAGTGTTATTAATAATCATTCATATTCATAAGGTATTATTATTCTATATGATAAAAGTACACACATGTAATTTATCTAGTGATTGACATCTAGATATGAAGTATTATATTTACATACATTTGCAATGACTGAATAGTAGTAAGAATAAAAATAATAATAACCGTCTCTCTCTTTCTCTCTCTCTCAGTCCATCCAAGCTTCCTTCCATACTAACAGCTAGAACTTTAAATTTTTAATAATTAAATCACATTTGAAATAGTCAACGGTGACCATTTCTGGGCTTACCTGTGGTTACTTCGAGATGGAATCCGGCTGATCCGTCACAGTAGAAGACATTTTTATCTCTGAAGACCCTTCCTGTACGTGTTGAACCTGTTTCCCCACGCCCCACGCAACCCTTTCAAGGGACCGGGTTCAGAACCTTTTAATTATACTAATAGCTATTGATGTACTCGCAGTATTACAAAAGTTGTAGTAGTCTATTGGTTAATCTATTGTAATCATTCATAATCTGCGACTCTTGACACTCGCTAGAAAAAAAGTTTTACTCCATTTAGTTTTGTTTTTTTCGCCCATAGCAGGGCATACAAAAAGAGCCTGGGAACCTAGTTTCAAGACACTTAATTTCCATAAAGACACTTCCACCATTGAGTGGTGGATCTCAAGACCGCGTTTTGTCGCGTTCCCACAACGAAGAAATGAAAGTTTAAACCGCTTCTTTCTCTCGAGTAGTAAATCGGGAATCGAATCCAAAACTTATCGCGTCGCACGCTTTTGCCTCTGCGCCGTTTGATTTTGATTTTGGATATTAATAGTTTGTGAAATACTTCAAGTAAACTATGCGTGTGATAAATACCTCGTAGTGTTAACCTTTAATACTAAGACCTATACCACGCCGCACCTTAACCTAAGTTCCTGACTAATAACTTTGTATGTCATCAATATTATATATTTTATATACTACAGTATTCATATTGTATTATGTACATATATAAATAAATGTACCCAATACTCAGATTTAATACACATTACACACATCAATTCCAACTAAAAAACCGAATTCTAGAGGAATTGCGTGTTGAGTGGCAGAACTCAATTCCGCGCTTTGTCTTGACACCAGAGTGAAGAAATAAAAAATAAAATATTTCACTTCCCCAAATGGGAATCGAACTTACGATAAAATTACGTTATAATTCTATATTTTTTGGCATTTACTCGTTTGGAGATAGATTTAATTGATTAGTTCATAGTGTCTGGATGGAGAAGGGCTGATTTGACTTTTTATAGAATCTCCCTTCTCTTTTTTTTTAAATAAATGAAATAATAAAAGGTTTTTTTATTCAGATGCCGCGTTGTATAATATGGCCGGTTGCGTACGTTGCTATCGCGTCGCTCGCAGTAGAACTACCAGATCATTTCGTTACAACTCTGAAGTTCGCTGTCGCACTTGTAGCCATTGCTATTACTTCTACAGCTTATGGTAATTGTATGGGTTTTTTGTTCATAAAAATGATTAATTATATAAATTTACACCTTATTCTTATAAACTCGTAAAAAATTTCAACTTCCTAATGGAACTGTGATAGGCAGATTGAAAACACAAGGTAAAACTTGAATTTTTGACAAATGATATTCATCATCATCATTAAAGAATAGTGAGAACTGCCCACTTCATAATAAGAACTAGATCTACAGTCGAATACTTTTAACAAGCATGTAAGAATTGACGTAGCTTGATGAAAACGGTTTTTCTAAAAAAAGTATTTATTGTTCTTAAGTGTTATTCAAATACTTTAGAATTGTTAAAAATACTATGTTATGTTCCAGGTCTCGGCATGGGTGCCCTATTTTTATCGACAGGTGTAATGGGTGATATAATGCCGTGCGCAGACCTACCTCTTTTCCTGATGTCGGGTGCCTTTCTACGTATATCATCGCTGCCCACGTGGTTGTATCCCTTGAAGTATTTTTCCCATTTCTACTACGGGATAGACGCTTTAAGTAATATATACTGGAGGCAGATTGAATGGATTGGTAAGTTACGAGAATTGAGCATTTATTATATAAAAAAAAAGTTTGCAAAGTATTTTTACATATTAAAAATATTTTAAGGATCTCAAGCATCCATAAATAACACTTTTATAGAACTAGACGCTTAGGCACTCAAACTAATCCGGTAACAGGTTAATCTTGTTGGACTTTTTGAAAGATGTGAGCTACGGGTATCGTGGCGATGTTGATAAGACGAGACTTCACATTCAACTCTTTTATTATATATTTAATTTAGTTATTTATACGCTACAAAACAATAGTGGAACATAATTTCACAATTGCATTTGTAGCGAATAATTTCAGGGCGCTGATATAGCGTTTTCATAAAGAATATAATATTTTATATATTTATTATATTTACCAAATTGCATTATAAATATTTTTTTATTTATTATATACTTATGACTTTATATTTCTAGTAACATGGTGTAATAAAAATGTAAGCATTAACCATAAGAATGTAACCGTTATTTAATACACTAAATCTAGAAAGAAATTACACAAAAAAGATATTTATTTTTCTTGCTTAAGTTCTTTATGTATAAAAAAATTCTATTACTAAAATATGATTGTAGCAGAAATTTTATCTCGTTTAGTATAATATTGTAATATATATATACGAGTAAATGACTTAATTCACGAAGAAACGAACGTGAACACAATTCATTTGACAAATCCGTTTAAGCTTCCCACGATTATGTTAATGATTCCTCAAATATATTTTAGTATTTATCTTTTAAATTTTTTCTAAAGCCAGCATCTAAAAAAAATATATTAGATAATCCTGATTCTTTGGTTGTGTTGTTTGAACAATTTAAATGCAAATTTAAATATTTTATGATAATAATGTTTTTATCTTCATGAGGCCAGACGCGGCGCAGGGAAACAAATATGCGACTGTAAACGCGACGATTGTGGGTTCGATTTCCACTCGAGGAAATTACATATTTTATATTTTTATTTTTTTGGTCTAGTAAAGCAAAGCGACCAAACAAAGCAAAGCGCAGCCTTGAGCTTAAGCTTAAGCTTACTCTCACAATGTTTACTTTACGAAAATAACAGTCACATTTCGGAAAAAAACAATGATTGTTTTATATTCTTTAATCACGTTGTTTAAAAGTATAACGAAGATACCAGTATCTGTAAATAAAAACGAGGTCAATATAATTTACTTAGTACTATATGAAAGGACTTAAAATATAACTTATTTTCGTTTTAACATAATTATGGCAATTAACTTTCCTTTTTGGATAATAATTGTGTTAAATTAATATAAGAAGAACGTGTTTTTTGTTGTAATTTTCCACTGTAGTTACTGATGTTACAAATCGAAACAAAAGAAAACACTTTAAGAAGTCTGTTAAAAAGTAACTTTGTTTAATATCAATAAATATTTTACTAGACAACGCACAGACTATACTAATAGAAGTTGAAGAACTATAAGGGCGGAAGAAACGGGAATTCCCATTTAAAGTTTTAAAATCTTAACAAATAAGATTGCAGGTGACAAGTCTATAATATAAGTAATTTATATGTAGTATTTAATAAGTGGGCGGGTAGGTCCGTTCTGTCTTAATTAACGTTTTTTACAAACTTATATTATAAACTTTTCCAATGTCAAATCAACTTAAGAGAATGTGGCTACACTCTTTTGACGCACTTCTTATCGTCCGTTTTAATGGAGAATTCGAAATTGTGCTACTATCTTATTTTAATTGAACCTAACGTTATAAGACAATAGCTGCGGGTTCGATCCCCACTTGAGAGATATATTTGTGGTTTTTATTTTCTCGTTCTGCAAAGATAAATTAAATGTAGACTTCCACGTCCTTTGGTTCAGGTTCATTTTTTCCTAAACAAGGTTCCATTTTCCTAACCTGGTGTGCAGCAAAAACTTAAATGATTATTGTTACAGATTGTCCAGTCAATTCCACATTCAAATGTCTAGATAATGGAGCAGAAGTGTTGTATGAAAATGGATATTCAACTAATTATATTCTAGAAGACAGTTTAGGAAACCTCTTTGTATTTATAGTGTGGAGTGTTCTAGGCTACTGCGGCTTGAAGCGAGAAGAAAATAAAGGTTATGCTTATTAAAACTTTTGTTTTCTTTATAAGCTTAAAGCGAGTTTAATAATATTTTGAATCTTTTTATTACCAAACTCACTTATAATAAGAGAGGAAAACACAGTATCAAAGAAACTGGAGGAAGGTCGCGTAAAATGCATGATGATTTCCCATTAATGTTAAGTTTACCACAAAAAATGTTAGAAATTATGACATGGTCGACCTTGGTGCGCACCATGAGCGTGTTGCTAGCTACATCCGCTACGGAATAGGGCAATTACTTAAACGATTTAAAATTTTATCATTGGGTAACCGTTTGATTTGTTTACATCTTTTACAATCGTAGATTGGTCTCTTTGTGTGTATAAGTAGATTTTATAGGAGATGTTTTTAAGCTATCGTGGAAGTTGGCATGCGACTGTGAACGAGCGTGACAGGACGCACGCAGGTTCCCACGTGGGACTGTTTAAATAAAACAAACACGATGTTAAGTGAAGTTTGCTAAAATACAAAATTGAAAATTTCATTTAAATCAGATAAGCCGTTAATAAATCTCATTTTTATTTTCATTACTATATAACTTTATTAATATCTTACCTTACGAATAACCTTATATACTTTACACGAAGTACACTCCCTTGTACTCACTCTACATACTTTCTTATTTTAGAGGATACATTACTTATAAAACATAAGTAAATAAAACACGTTTAATAATAAAAAAAAGTATTTATTAAAAAATAATTAATTAAATTCATTTTATTGGCCACGGCTGTTGGTCACTTGTAAGAAACCTACAAATACATAACTCGTATATATTATTTGAGGTAGTCAGTGCTAAAGTAAATCCACATGATATACTGAAAATGTTAAAAAATATAGAATAATAATATAATTTCCGGCTCTTTTTGCTTTTTAGTACTTTTATTAAATGAAGTCGGTTAAATTTCATCATACTTAGAATATAAGTTAAGTAAAATTATGCTAACTAATGTGGATGTAATATTTTGCACTTACTTCCTCATTGATTCACATAAACAGGCGGTCCTAATCTCACGCACGATATCAATCAATATTATTGTGTTATATTACATTATTATAGAATAGATAATATAACTATAAAATATAGCAGTGAACACAGTTTACATTTATCTCTATAGTCGATTTCGAAAGAGAACAGTATTCTTTTTGATATCACGCTGAATAAAAAGCTTACATTTTAGATGAAATGAAGAAAGAATTAGAAATGAAATGAATCTATTTTTTAATAAAAAACGCCATTTTGATTACATTAACCAATGAAAAACAAATATAAATAAAAAAATAAAATGGACTCAATTACGAAAAATAGATGACATTAATGCTACCACTTCGTATGCTTTAAAAAGTGTCAATGAAGCCAGAATCGAACCCGCAGCTACCAAAATAAAAGCAATATACACATTTAATACACCGGTGTGCCTCTACTCCTCTTGATAACCATAAGAAAAGCAACAATGTGCGCTATAAAATACATTACAAGTAAGCAAATGCAATTTCTCCAGAAATTCTCTTCGGCGTAGCCAAATCTCTTTAAAACATCCGGCCCCGTCTTTATGCAGGGCATGCCTTTTATACTAACACAATTAATGGATTCTATGGAATCCCATTGAAGTATAGATATAGATTCGACGCCATAGTAGAACCCTGACATGTATTTTATCCAGGAAACGTAGGGGGAAGCACTGCCCAGATTGAGGTATATCCCGGAAAACATGGTGCCAACGAGTTCGAAAGGCACTGATACTAGCGCTGCTGTCTCCATTTTATCAAACACTGATGATAGGAAGGAACCTATAAAGAAAAGTTATTATTTAATTCGTTGTAATGAATATTATTAGATATTTTTTTGAATGCACTCTATATCTTCATCCTCTAATAAGGAAGTAACACCAATATACTAGAGCAATAATCCGGAAGTAGCTTTACGAAATTTACATTTTCCTTTTTATCATTATACTTAAATATCAATTTAAATAATAAACTGGTTTTCAATTCGTCCAGTTATAGACCTTTTTTTTATTTATATAGTGCATATAAATTAATAACCCAAAAGTTTTCTTTAAGTCAATAAACTCGATCAGGAAGGGGATATGAACAGGTAAAGTCAGGTTTTATATTAAAAAAAACCGGTTAAAATCAAAAACGACGCATCACAACGCGGCTCATTAACATATTCTACTGACATTCTCATTCAAGATGCATCTTTTAATTTTATCGACATGATAGTTTATTAGTAGTAGATTTATTTTCTTATTATATATTTTAGCTTCACGCAGTAGTATCCCACACATAGATAGAGGGAACTAGACGTCCTAGTGTTAAGTTAACACTTTGTTCCCCGTTCTTTACTTTCCGCCGTATTAAGAATGTGTGAATTATCCTACACAAGCAGGGAACTTCCTTTGAACACTCGGCAGCTTACAGTATTATGTAAATATATTATCATCTTTATACATAATGGTTTTTTTCCTTTTTTTACTAATCCAATACGATATTTTTTTATTCATGACATATTTATTTCATCTCTAAAAAAATATTTTAAGTAATATACTAATAATATATATTTTTAACTGAAGGTTTTGTATGTGCAATTATGGACGAAGTTATCAAGACACGGAACTACCAGAGACATATTATAAAAGATGGCACTATCGACATCTGCCGGGCGTGTCATCGACCTGGGGAGTCCCTCAGACATATTGTCTCTGGTTGTTCTCATCTTGCTTATGATGAGTATTTGCATAGACACAATCAAGTAGCCAAGATAATACACCAGCAACTTGCTCTTCAAAATGGCCTTGTAGATTTGGAGGTGCCTTACTACAGGGACAATCCCATGTCTGTTCTTGAAAATAGCTGTGCTTTGCTCTACTGGGATCGGTCTATTATTACTGACAGGTATATTGTTGCCAATAGACCTGATATAGTACTAGTAGACCGAGTGGCGCGCCGCGCAGTGATTGTTGACGTTACTATCCCACATGATGACAATCTCGTGAAGGCCGAAAAAGAAAAACTATCTAAATATTTGGACCTAGCCCATGAGATTACCGCCATGTGGGATGTCAATGCGACTATCATTGTGCCGATAGTGGTTTCGGTTAACGGTTTAATAGCGAAAAGCCTCGACCAACACCTTAAGAGGCTATCGCTTAGCTGTTGGATCAAGAACCGGATACAGAAGGCAGTGTTACTTGAGACGGCGCGTATTGTGCGGAGGTTCCTCTCTCTGGAGCCCTAGCCACCGATGGCTTGGACCCTTGTCCCGCCCTCGGAGGAGTGGTTTTTTTATATTTTTAAATGTATTTTTTTATAATAAGTCATATTTAAAAATGTAAAATTGATTCACTAATTTAATAAAAGTATATTCTATATTTTTATAGTTAAATTTACTACGAATGTATATTTTATAATAATAATTTAAACAATAAATTAGATAACATTTTTTATAAATCACTACAAAATGCTAATGAAATTGGATTAACGCCATATCTCATCTAATGTCATGAGAATCTAAGGCTAAGTGATGCAAATTTCCTGAGAATATTCTTTTATTTGCTATTTTTATAAGGAATTTGCTTTTTTATTATTTTACTTCACATATTTATCAGGTTCCGCTTTTGAAGGGCATTCGTAGACACACATTAAACCAAAATAGATATGTAAAATATGCTTTAGAAAGAACATAAAAATAATGGTGATAAATATCTAATGCTAATCCCGGATAGATCTAAACTAATATAAATCTGGAAATTTTTATACGTATTTAGACGTCACATAAAAGTCCTGCTAGCTTCACTCTCCAACCGTCATTCGCTTTGCTTGCTAATAATAAAACTTACAATAATGCTTCATCATTTATACTTGATTTCTATATAAAAAAACACTCGCATAAAACCTTTTGAAAAAAAAATATTTTACCATAAGCATTCGCGTAGTTTGCGCAAAGAATGCAGACGAAACAAAAGCCGAGCCAGTTCATGAAACCTCCTTGCAGACCAGCCACGTTGAAGATCAGGGTAACGAAGAGTACTGGTTCGATTACCGCGCGAGGTATCTGTAATTAAGTGTTTATTTAGATATGTATTACTAGAACCGTTGTATTGGCCGCTGCACCACAAGGATCTCTTTTACCTCTTTTACTACAAGGATATGTTAATAGAGAAAAAGAGAATTTTATGTTCATATACTACGTAGCCAACATTCCGTCCCACTCACAAACACAGGCTTATTTGTAAGCCGCGTTCAACTCTGAGATCGATGCCATTAATTAATCTATGAATACTATTACTACTCAAGATCGATCTCTGCAGTTAAGAGTGATACGAGCCTTAGTGAATTTAGTTGCGGAGCTCAAAATTTTACTTTATCTTATTAGAGTAAGGAAATGAATATAAATAAAATCATACCCCAATTTGGAATCGAATCCCCTTCGCGTGTCATACGCTGCCTCACCGCTACATTGAACTCAGTATGTTAATAAATATAAATTTGATAATATTTTCTCTATGCATTATCAACAATGTTTTTAATTGTGTTATCTCTAAATATAAAGTGTTAACGGTTTTTGTAACTTTAAAGTAACAAATTTCGAATAAAACGCCTATAATTATACGTTCAAAGTGTATTGTAACAAAAATGAGCTGTCAGTATGAAATACATGTTTGACGAGTATAATTGAGAGAGATCTTTAGCTGCCACGTTTGAATTCAACAGGTTATTTTTTCTTTTAACTAAAATTCCTTCATACTAATGTTCTACTAACTCATGAATTTCTGACTATTATTTTTTTTAGTTTTACCTACATATGTGTTAAATTGAACTCTATTTCGCATCTTTCCCCAATTTTCGGAGCATTGCTTGTTGAGTGGCAGAACTCAACGTCGCGCTATGTTTTCTCGCCACGTGGAGGAAATGAAAATGGGTCGGACTCGCAACTGTCTTGATTATAATTAGTTTGTGGAATCGGTTCCCGACAAATTGTTAAAAGCGCAGCGATGATTTCCGCCATTCAACTAGTTTCCAGAATTGAGAGGAAAGTGGGAAACGGAAGTGTCTGCGGCATACAATGTGAACGTAAAAACATGTCATGCCATTCTTGGCAAAGACGGGATTTAAACCCAACTATATAAAAGTTTTATATGTTTCTTATTATTTTAACAATACAAATATATAATAATAATTTTACATCACTTTGAATTAGTGGATTCATTTTATTGACACTTTGGTGAAAAGAAACCTTTTAAGTATTTATGTGTTTGCGATACAATATTTCGAAATATAATTGCATTACTTTAAATTGGAATAACACATAAATAAAACTCAGATGTGACAAGATATGTGTTAATTGAAGCGATGGATTCTTGTACGTGTTTTTATGTTTTTAAGTGAATACATAATTTAGCTTAATAAACAGAATACATTAAAATTGCATAATTACAAAAAAAGTACTTAAGTACAAGTAAAACACTTAAAGAATAAAAATACCAAAATGTATATTGTATTATTTTTTTATTATTTTGTGTTTAATGTGTTGAAACAAAAAACAATAGTGATCTTTAAAATAAGTTAACGAAAGAAAATACTTACCCAAAATATAGCCTTAGATAGATAATACGGCAACGGAGCATAAAGACCGCTGGCCGTTTCTCTCAACAGAATGGGCACTTCACCAGGAAACGTGAAGAAGACCGCGTAAATAAATAAAAATATTGTTTCTGTTATAGTCAAGTAGAGAAGACCTTCGGCGTTTTGTATGTCCCTTTGGTCTAACTCTTTGAAGTGACCCATATAGGGTATGGAGATTATGAGGCCGACGAACTAAAAGAGAATTGGTTCATTTAATTTAAAATATTTTCATATAAGTTAAATTCAGGAATTCAGGTAGTATTAGATAGATGAGAACTTTATTACTCTTGTACATAACTAGTGAACCCGGACGCGGCTACGCCTGCTTAAACTCTTAGAATACTTATTAAATATATTATTTTCAGTTTTCAATAGAATTAGTAAGAAAATATAAGCTTATATAATCAAAAAGAATAATAAGTAGAGACATATTATTAGAAAAAATATCTGAGAAATAGAAATTAACCAACATAAGAAGTAAAAGTAACAAAAGTAAAAAATATTCATAATATTAGAAAAAGTTACTAAAAATCGTACCTAAAAACTACCTAAAAGGATATTTTTTGCCAGCAATATAAAATAAATAAGAAGAGAACCAAAGTGTATTTTAATTTAATTATAAACAGCAAATAAAGTTCGAAAATGTATGAAAATTTATAAAATTGTCAACGTCATCTGCCTGTTCGCGTCGGTCATACTGTGCCGCCTGAAGTCTAGGTCATTTCGGATCAGTCTTAATTATTTATTCTAATGTTATACAGTAAACTATAATTTCAATCTAGATAAAATGTTAAGAGTGACTATTATATTTATTTTCATAAGGATGAATATCAAAATGTCGCGGTAACGGTCGCGTAGCAACGCAACGGTTGTTATTAACATGGCAGAATAAATTGCTTGTCAAATTACAAAGTATTTTAATATATTAGTTTATATTTGTAATGTAATGTTATATATCCTATAGCACTTCTGAAGAATGCAGCTTTCATACAAAACAAAAACAAAGTAAATCGAACCAGTAAATCCAGAGATCTTAGCGTTCAAACAAACAAACAAACTCTTTCGCTTTATTATATTACTATAGATTTATTAAACGCCTTTTTTCAAATTATGGTCGGACTAAATCCACAGAAATTATAAGACAGACAAAAAAACTGTTACACTCAGAGACTTTCATCTCATTAATAGCTATTATTAAATTTCGCCGATTTAATATAAATTAAAAACTAAATATCATTTTTAATTGCGGATGTTACTGTTATATGAAAATTATAATTTTTTTATCAATTTTCTTACCATTAAAAGCAAAAATTCTGCAATCCATATGGATTTGCTATGTTTTACAGATATTATATTCCTCCACATCAACCAGTAGAATTGTACGAAGTAGTTCACTTTGACTCTGCAAAGTTTCAAACACATGAATAATTCATATATTTAAACTATGTAAATGAAAACATTAATTTAATGAAAATAAAATGTTAAATTAAATGTTTTCCATATATTATGAAATTACAATATTTTATTTAATTAAAATATCATACATATTAGTACCAATAAGGTAAGTCAAATTGTATGTATGTATGTTTGTTCATATTAATAATTAGTACAGATATTTGTTTACTTACAGTGTTAAATATCGCTCGAAATACACGTTCTAAAAGATAAGGAAAATAATTAAAATTAATAAAAATACTGATATATTAAATAAAGATGCACTCTATATTAAAAATACATAAAACTAATACATAACAAAAATGAAAATTTAAGGATTGGAATCTGTTACGAATGAATACTATCTACTGTCGATACCATACATTATATTTTAATCTATAAATATTGCTATACTTTGTTCAATCTATATTATTATTATGAAAAAAATAATAAAACCAGAAAGCAATCTTTTATAATCCTACTCTTAACAATGACAATAAGCTATATAAACCATAAGTACCATAAAAACCATTTATTTGCACTTACTTTTTCATCAGCAGTTCCATTAAAATATTCCATTTCGTCCTTCACATCGCCCACCTTAGTTTCAATGGCGGCCGCTATACTCGATCTTTGATACTCGTTACAAATACGACGTATCCTCTCTCTGCTCTCCATTTCCTTGTCTATCTCTATACCCAGCAAAGTCACGTAATATTCCGCTGCATTGAAACCCACTGGGCATTTATAGTTGAGGCTGGGGAATAATTCTTTTAGTTATTCACCAGAAACTTCATAATTTAGAAAATGAAAATATAATAATTTTGTCAATATTAGTTCGTCGTTATAATTTTGTCACATCCATTTTTTTCTATTCGTCGTGTGTTTTAATGTATTCGTGTTTGGAGACTATGGGTATCAACTGCTACAAAATGAAGTATTATAAGTATTTGAAAAATAATAAGTTAAATTGAGAACCTGAGCCCATGCTTAAAATAGTATTTTAAAAACAATATAATGGCAGTGATGGTAATAAATGTTGTGTGGGAGTCAGGGATTCTGATGCGCTCTGGGACAGTTATATTCGTATAATCTATATATATAAAAGGACTTGTCCTCACTGACTGAGGTAAAACGCACGCACAGCCGTAACCGCTGTGAGTAGAAACGTGGTACTTGGACAGATGTTTACTTTCGTAATCTGGACATCCACTAAGAAGGGATTTTGAAAGATTTTAATCCTAAGGGGGTGAAATAGGGGAAAAGTTTGTATGGAAAAAAAATTAAATCGGCACCGATTCTTATAAAATTTGAAATTCAGACTCTTAAAAGTATTTAATTGAACACATGTTTCGTGGTTTTCTAGAATTATTCCCCTAGGAGTGCAAATAAAGGGTTGTAAGTTTGTATAGATTTTTTTTTACATCGGCACCAATATTATAAAATTTTACATTCAGACTCTTAAAAGTATTTAATTGAACACATGTTTTATGTTTTATTAGAATTCATCCCTAAATAAGCAAGCGAAGCTGCGCGCGTCCGCTAGTGCACAAAACAAAAACTATAACAATCATTATTATCATCACAAATGAAAAAAAAATATTCCACAGAAAAATATTTAAAAATATTATTTTTTATGCAAATTGTATACGTTATACTCAGTCTACATTTGTACATACATGTTGTATAAAATTATTTAACATTCGAGACAATTTGTCGAATACTAATATGACTCACAATATTCAAATTTGTAAATAATTGTAGGTCAATAACTTTTTTGGATATAAAATGGAAATAAAAAACATTATATGAATGTTTATATATTCTGAGTTGAGCTTTGTTAATTTTATACAAAGAAGGACTTGAAATCTTTTTTTATATTTTCCACTTGTAAAGTCAATAACCTGCTGTGAGATATGGGGTGGCTTCAATTTGTTTCCCGAGAGCTAAATGTAAGTGTAATTGAAAAAAACATGTATTTGGTTAAAACTTGCATATTCTTAGTCTCTTACAACACAAAAGGCCATAATAAGAATCACTTCGTTCTCTCTTTTCCCCCCATTTTAACATGCTTTTAATAGTTATATCTAAATATATCTGTCTACCTATCTACTGTTATTATCAATCTACTGTATTCTATCTTTCAATACTATTTTACCCGACTTACGACCTATTGCACTGTCACTATGTCTAATCTGACTCAAAATTAGATTTACCATCAGTCTAGCACATGCCGACGTCAATTAACAATCGATTATACTAGAATGGAAATATCAAATAATCACTAATTAAAAAATAAAATTAGAACTGGATTAGTAAAAACCTAATTATCTGATAAACGTCCACCAAATGGTACTTTAATTGTAAATTATATTGTTTAAAGGTTTTATTGACTTTTATATAATTTTAGCTAAATATTTGTACAGTTAATTTATAGAACGCGTGTCTAGATAGATTATAGATAAAAATATTTTATGATCTCGTAAAGACATCACGATAACGCGACATTTATTTCTAATATCTATATGACTCCACATTGAAATTATTTTGAAAATAAAAATAAAATTATAATAATCTATTTTATTATCTTTTTTCTGTTCTTCCGCGTTCTGCATGGTAGTTGGACAGAATTCGGACAATAAGTTCCGTATCACATTTTCATCTATCATTTATTTAGAGTTATTATGGCAACACTTTTATTTTATCTCGCGTCATATTTTATGCATTCACACCCTCTAAACTCTTATTTTAAGATTGCTTATTGTAAGTATAACAATAAACATATATACATATATATCTATTATAAGTACGTAAATATGTGTCACTGAGTACATAATATTGAATATTTAAAAATTAATAAGGACTAAAACTATAATGCCGTTATAGCGCACAAGCGTTCCCCAGTTCTCTTTGCCCACCCTGCTATGTGCAGGATACAGTGTGAAACTAAAAAAATATAAGTATAAGCTTTACTTACGAGGCAAAAAACTGATCAGCCTGTTCAATAGTACCATGAAAGGCTATACTGCCATTTGCTAATAAGACGACTTGGTGGAACAGTTCAAAGACTCCAGATGCTGGTTGATGCACGGAACATATGACTAGTTTACCACCTATGGCTAGCCTTCTTAAACGTGACACAACTGCACTTGCAGCTGAACTGTCCAAGCCTGTTGTGGGCTCATCGCAGAACAGTATAGGTGGATCGTTGAGTAGCTAGTGGGAATTAAAAAAAAAGGTTAATATAATAAAAGATCATAATAAACAAGGAGAGTTGGAAGAGTCTAGTACCAAGACGAATTTCATATTGATATAGATAAAAAACCATATTTTTATATTTACCTGCACAGCCAACGCGACTCGTTTCCTCTCTCCCCCAGACAGAGCTTTAAGTTTTGTACTAGTACAAGACACTACCCCTAAGTCGGCTAACAACTGTGTCACTCGTCTCGCGCGCACCGCCGTTGTTGCCCTCTTGTCCATCATCAGACGAGCCTGTTGAAGAATGTGGAATTGATATAAGTATAAAATATGTCATATTAAGAGATATAATTTGATCCGAAATGTTACCTAGTCCTAGCAAGAGTTGCTCTGAAGATACCATAGTACAATTATTCGTGAACCCCAAACTGTCTGTACAATACAATAATTGACAGTAACATATGAGCTGATTGGTAAAAGTTTTTTTTTGGATTTTGGTATTTTCTGTGCTTCAAGCACAGAAACTAATCCTCTAAGTGTGTATATTTGGTAATAATTTCAGCTTGACAACTTAGGCAATCTTGGGAAAACTTGTCTTGACAGACGAGCAAAGAATCAGGCAGACCTAAAGGCTCGGGTTATTTTTGGGGCTATTTATTGAACCTTAAGTAAATATATATCGTACCTATATTGTAACGTAAACATTCGATTTTGTATGACAGGCACTGTAAATGTGTCCAAATAGTGCATATAAATACGACATTCACTAAGTGTTGCCAATTCCAAATTCATACTTTGCGAGAAATTAACATTAATATATGCAAATATATTAATCTAACGATAAACTAAATCTTATTAATGTCCTTCCTATTTTCGTATATTTTTAAATAAATAATTATTTAGCTAATTCACAAAGCGTGAGAAGCTTTTGAATGAAGAATGTTTGAAACAATTATGCTAATTTAGATAAAGGTGTAGTGTTTTAAAAAATAAAATTTTAATATATTCAATATTACTATTTATATCGCTAGAATACAAATAGATGTAGACAAATGTGTATGTAGAGTAATATTATTGGAAAAAGAAAAATGCGCTTCTATTTAAAAGCCGTCGTGGCTTCATGGCACAGCGTCTGACTACTAACGCAACGGTTGAGGGTTCGTTTTCCAACCAGGGAATGACTTTTTATCATTTCTACTCTTTGATAACTTCTTATCAGAAGAAATAAAAATAACCAAAAAAAATTGTCTTTATAATGAGTAATGTGTCTCGAAAATCGTTTTTTTTTAAAATTTAAATCTCTTCCGTTACTGAGTAATTGACAGACATTGTACAGTTTAAAGTACTACACTTACAAAGTGGAAATTTGCCATGTAGTGTGGGAGAGAATTAAAAGAGGATTTCTTGAAATTCCTATTTCAACGGCTAGTTCATAAAATCTTATTTACACCCAAAGTAAGCGTTTGGGTGAAGCCAAAATGTGGATATTCCTAAGCATATAAAATATATAGTTTAAAAAAGCTTAATATAATATGGGAGTATCATCTTCAATATCGCCGTTGGATTTGTAATATGATATTGTAAACGTATATTAATCCAATGACCGGTGTAGTGGAACTGATCGAACGATTCAAATAGGAACCATTAGGCTAGAACCATAAAAACGGTGTCTGATAAAGCGAATCAATAAGTCATTGACAGTTCAGATCATTATCGAAAATCTGCATACCCACTTGGTGGAATCAAAGTTACCCAAAATAGTTCTTGCGTAGGCCAGATTTAAATTAGTATATTTTAATATTTAAATCAAGGGTTGTTCTCTATACTCGAGTAGAACGCATGACTTCAAAGTGTAAAGGTAACGGTTGTGGGATCTATCAGAGCTTAAATTATAATTTCTTCGCTCTTACTAGAGAAGACTAAGCGGGGTTGAGTTACGCTAATGAACATACAATGAATTCAAAATATGGAACGGAGAGAAGATAAAACATTTTTTTAATGTTATTCGGAAGGAATGCATTTTGTTATATTAAACAAAAACTTTTTACGATTAAGTCATTAATGTTTTTTAATGACATTCATTAAGTGCAATGTTTAATTTGATTTTGATTGCGTCGGTCTTATTGGATATATTCTTATACATTTTGAATTTAATGTGAGACATATCATTAAATATGCAAATTATGTTGTTTTCATATTAAACTTATATACAAATTTTGATTTGATTATAGTTAATTTAAAGAGAAGAACGTTTTAGAGCGCCTTTTGTTTTTAAAAAGATATAAAGTTTATAAAATACAACCTCCTCTTTGTATGCTGTTGGTACTCATACTTATTAACATGTTTTTATTAAGTCGAGCTGTAACAAACTATGTTAAAAAAACTAAGAATTTGAATCACTTGTAATGGTTATATAATCGTAAAACTTGGTAGTTATAGTCGTACGTAGCTCAGGTCCCAAATACAATAATAATTATTATTTATTAATAAATTCTGTTCCCATTAAGACACTTCTGTTTATCACTTTTTGCAACTCAATGCCACCTTTTGCCTCGTTACCAGAGGAAAAACATGAAAATATTTAATTTCCTCTATAGGGAATCAAACCAACAATCTGTAGCGTTTAAAGTCGCACGCTTGTGCGTCTGCGCCACGATTAGCCTCATGTGTTCAATCATTAAATTAAATATCAACTATATACTTATCACAAATTACTGCAAAAATACTAGAAAGACTCAATAGATTTTTTATTGCGCTACGAAACTCTACGCGTCTACCTCTTCATAACTATTTAGTGTAGCAGAAGTACAAAAATAATCTAGCAATATCTAGTAATAATATTCTTCGACTTCTACGAATAAAATATAATAATTTCATATGAACAGCGACAGACAAAACCGGTTGAAACGAGACGTCCTAGGCTACCCGTGTCTCCATAATTATGTAGTTAAGATGTGTGTTATTTCGTTATTAGCTAGACGCGATCCTTCCAGAACATGTCTACTTACAAATTTCTTACTTATTGTAATTTTACATTGTATTTATCATATATTTATGTATATTTTAATATCCATTGCAATCTAAATTATAAATTTAATTGGTTTTACTGATTCATTTCCTTGTAGTGCATATTGTATTTTTCTCATTGAACGCATCATTTGTGAGTCTTATGTCATTTTCTGGGTCAGATTATAATTGAAAAAAAAGTATCGGATGTTTAAGTTTTTGTCGCATGAGAGGCAAAGAGAATAGAGATAGAGACCACGATGATTTATATATTCTCTTTCTGTTTATAATATGTTCGGCATTTGGTGTCAAACTTAGAATATCAAAAGAATATTTTCCCGCATAAGCAAAAATAACCTAGTGCTAAGAAACCTCGTTTCTCATTAACCGCCGTATTTGCGGACCAATACATGTTAAGTAAAAAAAGAAGCGAATAATTACAGAAATACGCCGACGATAACTTAATGAATGAAAATATAAATGAACGTTAGTGTACAACCGCAAAATAACCAACGTTAACAGTTTTCTACGAAATTTCTACATAATTGCTACGATTCATAAAAAACGTTAATTAAGTTTTACCGGAAAATAAATTCTATAAGTGGTTTTACTATCTCAACTAATTGTTGGTATCCTCTGGTTAGAGAATAAGTTTGATGTACTCATCTTGTTTGAATGGACGGAATTAAATAATTAAAAGGTACTACTAGATAGTAGATAAAAATAGAAAATAATACTTTGAACTTGTTTGCCTTTGCACTGGGACACAAGGAAAAAAAGTCGGCGGAAAGTGGTGAAAGGACTTAACACTGGGTTTCCACTTTCACAGATTCCCTCTGCCTACCCTGCTATGTGTGGGATATAGCGTAAACTAAAAAAATCTTTTAAGCATTTATAAATTATTTACATAAAAATAGCTACAATAAAAACAAACTATATTTCAAATTTATTGTTCCTAATCGGTTATATTTTATACAAATTATACTTCTGAAATAAATTTATTTATCAGGGTGCTCTATAACTGGATGTTCTATTTTCTTCATCATCATCATCTATTTATACAAAGAATTGCAAAACTTACCATAAATTCCATATGTTCAGCCACAGTCAGGTCGTCGATCGACAAATCCTCCTGAGGAACGAATCCCGATATCCTAGCGATCAGGTCAGCTCCAGCAAGACGGCCGTTCAACATTAAGTAACCGGAAATAGCGCTTTTGTCCCGCCTACTGATGGCAGCGAGTAGTGTTGTCTTTCCGGCTCCACTAGGGACAAAAAACTTTACATATAGAAATATAAGAAATTCTTTTGCACTTATATGTATAATAAATAATATTATAGCCAAAGTGTTTTAGTGTTCGTACTCTACACAAGCATGTGAATGAAGGAAAATCAAACGATATAAGATGTATATAACCTTAACTTTCATTTAACTAAGCTACTTATATTAATAACGACGTCTACTACTATTGATATAGCTATAATCATGTAGACGACGGGCAAAGTCAGGAGTGGAACACTATTAAACAATACTAGAGAATATAAATAATAATTAGGAAAGATATACAGTCTTAATAAAGTTTAGTTCTTCTCAACGAATATAAGCAGCTTTTAATTTAACAAATGGTTTCGGAGAAGAGATACCAAAAATTATAATTTATGATAATTTAAATATTATATATGATAGCGCAACATTGAGCCCTTGTTGCGACACCGGATTCCGTGCTTCTAGTAAGGTGATAACTTTGACCTTACTTTACTAATATACACATGTATGTTGTTCAATATTCTATTTTTACAACATAATTGGTATTAACAATATTGAAAAAAAAACTATTAGTTTATGGATTTTAGTACATTTACAGGTTAACATTTGTTAACTTGTATAAATGTTTTTTACTTGTTTAAATTAAGAGCATCATGCAAGTAGGCATTTATTTCACTTATCTACATAGGTATTGTTATTTTGAATAAAAAGATATGGCAAAGCACATCCTCTGGAATGTCAGTGAATACATTTATTTTTACTTTCAGCTTCCACTAAGTTGTTGTAATATTTTAATTAAATGGAAGGAAAAACAGTATATTTAGAAACTTTTTGAGATTCAAACTCTATCATTTCTTATAAAAAAACACATGCACTTCATTGCGATGGTATTAGTTTTATAAAATATATATAATTTTTAAGTTCAAAGCTCACCTTGAACCCATTAAAGCCACTAAGTTGCCCGACGAAACGACTCCGCTCACTGTAAACAAGAAAATAAACATTAAAATTCCGTTATAGAACTCTAATATAATAGTAAAATAAATATATATATATATATATATAATATAATTATAGAGATAGGAGAGTTTTAGAGACTAGTCCTGGCTTGAGTTTTAAAGAATTGGAAAATTGACCTAATAAAATCATTCAATTTTTCTCTTTCTTTCTCTTATTGGCTATTCCGTAAAATGCCAAGAAATATATTTCACAATATTAACAAATAATCGCTAATTATTTTAATAGTAATTACTCTAGCTAATTACTTTTATTATAATGTGTTGCAATATCACATACCTTAGTTGACTTCCATTATTGCGAATATGGTAAGTACCTACTAAGTTAGTTTCTCGAAGTTAGGTTTTCTATACTCTTTTTTCTAAACATTTATAAATAGGGAAGAAAATATTAAAAAATGCCAATATTAGGGCAACCACGAGTTGTCCACAGTATTGAATGTAGAATGTAGTGAGTAAAAACTTTGGGCTGCAATAAACTATTCTCTCCGGCTTAAATACATACATAAGTGTATAGGTTTACATATATATATATAAATATAAACATCTAATCAATTAACCTTGCTATTGAAAAATCGAGACACTGGAGGTGAAACAAATTAACACTATCTGTAAATAATAATAAAGCTGAAACTTTAAATGAAGGGAATGAGCAAAATTTGATTCATATCAATTTGTATTAATTTCAACTTTGTCCAATTGCGTAACTAACCTTCTACTCATTCCCAAATTCACATAAAGCTTATATTTTATTTTTATGACTATATTACATATTCGTTGGTTATACAATTTTGACTGCACGCTAAGTGGTATAAATTATACTACGTTATGTATATTCTAAATCAAATTATAAATAGAAGTATTTAAATATTTAACCCTCTCATATATAATTCATATACAAATTATAGATCGACCTCATTTCCATAGATTCAAATTAACAGAGAACGGAAGTGTCTTAAAGGGAATAGAGTCTTAACACCAGGTTTCCAGATTCTCTCTGCCTACCCTGCTATAGGATACAGCGTAAAGCTAAAAAAAATAAAGAACCCTTGTTACTGTGCTCTGAACAGTATTTGTTGAAATCAGTAAAAAATATTTTCTCATATGTATAATCATTATTACCAAGTACATAATCACTAGCATAAATAATATATAATTAAACTGAGAACTACAACTGTGTATATATGTCTAATGAAATAGTCTATTTGTATTTAAATTCTAGAGAAGTTGTTAAAAACTAAAATGATCATAACTAGAGAAATATTATATATTCTTGTGAAATAACGAAACTAATAAGTATGATTTATACGTTTTTCCAAGTTAAACAGGCAAAAGATTCATAACGTTGTCCTCGTATTTTAATTGGCGGTACTCAACGCCGCGCTTTATCTTGCCAAGGCGGGAAAATAAAAATAAATCATTTCCCCCGAGTTGACATCCAACCATCACAATAAAAGTTAGACGCTCTACGAAATAGAGAACGCTCATTATGCCTTTATAATTAAAGTCCTTCTAAGCTGTATCGTATAACACTTTTAATAAGAACCGTCGAGATAATGTAACACCTTCCTTACAGTCAAGGCTAGTGCAGTCATAGTAATGGACAAAAACATGGCCTACAATTAGTTTACATTCTTATTTTTTAAAAACTTTCCACTAGTGTCGTAACTATTCTTTTAATAATATGTACATTTTCTATATATTCCTTTTATTCTACATGTCACACTTCGCTGTCAAAGATAATTGATTTTTTATATACATATAATAACGAATTGATTAGGTCTTGTAACCTTTTTATTAATAACTCGCTAAACCTGATTTCACCATTAAAACGCCTACTGGCAATCTCATCATAGACACAAAAATTAAATCTAGGCACAAATATTCGCATATATTAAAATTACGAGTATCTTACGGAATGGCATACGTTACAATCATTACTTTTAGTGGCTTTTTTAATGTGGCTTCTGGTATTTTAGGAACATATTTTTTTATTAATTTAAAAATCTAAAGCAGTGTAAAAAAACTTGACGTCCAATATTTATGTCTGTACTCATGTATTTAAAATTTTATTCTAAATGGTAGTTAAAAGCATTTTTGAATCAGATATCTTACGTTAATAGATATTAAAGTAGAATATCTGTTCTGTCAATACTATCGGAAGCGTCAACTGACTCGGAATGCAGTTCTAATGTATCTATGTATATTGAAAAAAAAACACTAACCTCCATGTAAAACTTTGACTTCTTCATAGGTCGGTGACCTCCATATACTTGTTTGAATTTTCTTTTTTCTATACACTGATAGGTCTTTCCAAGATAACGTTAAGTTTTCGGGAGAATCTCCAAGTCCTGCCATTTCATCGTCGTCCCAGTTAACCACTGCGCCTGTGAGCACATTACGCGTAGGTACTTTCAACCCGAGATCCTTCATTTTGAGGTTACGACATTTGGCACTGTGAACAATGGTATATCAAAATAAAATGATATATTTTTTTATATACAATACACTATACAATATAATAGTAAAATTATAAAATCACTCTAAAAGAGACCATGGTGGCGCATGGACACAAGGGTGTCACTATAACGCGACGGTTGTAAGTTCGATCCCCACTCGAGGTAATGAATTATTTTTTTAATTAATATTTTCTTTTCTACGCTCTGGCACCAAGGCAAAAAGACCAGGATTGTGTTCCACCACTAAACTTGCAAAACGCAAACGCCTTTTAAAATTCGGCGGAAAGTGGATGACGGAGTGGCTTAACACTAAGTTCACTCTGCCTACTCTGCTGTATGGGAGGTTGAAGCTTCCATGCAGCATGAAGCTTATTTTTTTTTTAAATTCTTATAGTAATGGTAATGTTAAATAATTTAATATCTGCTTAGTGAGATATGCATCTACATATTATAATCACCGCGTCGAAAACGCTTTAAATGCGTCAGCATAATGTCGATATTTTATTGAATTCATGAGCATTCAATAAGGTAAGATATTATTTTACCAGTAAAAGATAGCTTAAGTTCCTTCTTTGTATTAAAATGTTTTTAGTAAGCACTTAACTCCGACATGTATTTAAAGTAATTGATATAATAATTAAGATGGTACCCTTGAAATTTTATTATTATAAGTAAAGTATATTTTTGTTGTTGTGCTGTTGACCTTCTTATACAATCTAGTCCTTTCTTAGCTTTCGTACTATATTCTCATACTTCAAGAACACAAATAAATAATATTTTATTTTTTAATACATTAAATAAAATTTACTAAGTTTGTAAATTTAAATCATATTATTAGTTTGAAAATTATGGATACCCCATCGTCTTTATTATTTCAAGCCCAGCATGACGCCCACTTCTACAGTATCTTATATACTCCAATACCTATGTTTTTATAAGTAAAATTTCGTGTGTTCTCAACTGGCCGGCTCTGAACGCCATAAATTGAGAACAGATCTAAATGAAAATTTCATATAAAATTAACAAAGTCCCTAATCAAACGAATATTATCAAAGAAAAAATCTACAAAGCCGTTAACTATCTTTACTATAAAAGATTTACAAATAGCTTCAATAAATCACCATTCAATAACGATTTCCTCTCCCATACAACACTTATCCGTTACAAGAGGCGTGTCAATTGGCCATATTAGGCCTATTTCGGCATTGGTAACATTAATAGCTCTAGTTGCTATGAGATCTTGGTGCTTCATTATTTGTGTAATATATATCTAAAAATATAATAAAATCGTATTTTTTTATTATAATTAATAGTTACTTTAAAAAAAAAATGTCTGTATATCTGTTGAGTTTGTTTACGATAGCCTCGTATCGGATTAACCGATTTATTGCATTCACTATTGTAATCGTAGCAAGCGTTCCCTTAACATTGACAGTAGTAGTGCGTTTATAGTGTTTGTTTAATTTTAATCTGTTTATAAATAACAAAGTTATTTATAGTCATCTTAAGGATGTTGCTCGCCAATGTTGTTAAAAATTATTGTAAATTTGAATTTCTAATATTACTTGCAATTATTTTTTGAAGGAGAACTAAACAAAAGAATTCAACAACTTTTCGCGGTGGTGGCAGAAAGAATCCATCGGAGTCGATTAAGATGAGGAATAAAAAGGATTTTAATGTAATATTCCTTTATCCAAATTACAATTGACAGTTAACACTCCAATCACCACGTACGGACAGACACTGCTTTACTACGTTTGTATAATTATTGTTGTATATTATTTTATATAAAAAAGAAATAATAATATTTTTTAGGTTATTGAACGCTAAAAGAATATAAACATAAGTATTTACATTTCATTTTTTTGTAAGATCTCTTCAAAACATTAACCCAATAGGTCAAAAACGAATAATAAAGTAGAATTCAGTTCCACTTTTTACAGAGCAGCTTTGCTCGGCAGTGAATAGGCGTAGTTTCAACATAATATATACCTACAAAAAGATATGTTAATTTGATAGTATTATTTTAAATTAAGGGCCCAAACTTGTTTAGAATGTTTGAATGATTTGGTGTCGTGGTGCAAGTATATAGACTTGACAGATGAAATGTTAGGACAGCTTATGAATTTAAGTAAAAATATGTGAAAGTTAATATTGACATAAATTAAAATTATTTTAATAATTTGTATAGCATCTACATATTGATACAAATGAAAAAAAAAATACTTTGTTTAAAGATTTGAATTTATAATTAGTGCGACAATTATTTTTATGGTTGTTTTCTTAAATTTATATTAGAAAACTTTGAAAAAACTTCCGTTCACCACTTCCCGCCAAATTCTTGATGTACTGCGTGTTGAATGGCGACTGTCCACCAGACTAGACCAGAACTAACCAAAGCGAAAAAATGAAAATATTAAATATTTCATTGCCCCAAGTGGGTTTCGACCCTACAACCGCCGCCCTTACAGTGGCACTCTTGTGCCTCTACGCCAGGACGGCTTTAATAAGGAGTCCTTCAGTGTAAATATTGTTTCTTTTGTTATTGTCATGTATTCTACTCTCTATTGAATAACACAGCTACGAGAATAGCCTAAACTACCAAATTAGTCCCAAATTCATCATTTTAAATATTCCCCAGTGACGCCGACCTATAATTTATCTCAAATATTAGAGCAACACAACGACAAAGGAATAAATTTATCAATTCTATAAAATAACGTAAATATGCCCAATTACATTATAGGCAAGAGAGCTCGAAAATTTGGACGCAACTTGTTTTCACCGACATCACGTAACACATTAACATTCACTATTTAAATAAAAGTAAAATAAAATAAAATAAAATAAATCTGTTTTTAAATGACTTTGACGAAAAATCATTAGGCCGTTCTCATAATCTGTCCAATTTTTTATCTATTGGTAAATAGTGATTCTTTTTTTTATATAAGGGCTAAGCTGTCACCGCATGTCGTCGACCTCGAATAGTGTTACCGATGACTAGACTTGGAAATCAATAAGTTTACGTTTCCCATCTTAATTAAATTAATATAGTGTTCAATGAGAATTAATACAATGTATTGCAACTGTATTTAATATTTTAATTGTATTTGATAAATTACATTAGTCTACAGATTGAATAAATGTTTTGCAAATCAGTAATTCTTTTTGAATTATAAAAAGTTAAATATGTTTATTGTTAATTAGCTTATCGCAATTAAGCACATGAACAAAAATTTTCATAATTGTGATAAAATCGAAGCAAAAGTTAATTTAATTTTTTATAATTAGAATGAAAATTTCTTTTTTTTTCGCTACTAGTCATATCCTATATACAAGTATACCCGGTAGCCTTGTGTTTGCAGTGAAGCAAATCCAAGCTGTCCATTATGATAGTAGCCTGTGTGGATCATAATTATAACTATATCAGCTTCACGCTGTATCCCTCACACAGCGAGGATAGTTCCTCTGTTCCTCACTTTCCATATGAACGCGTTATACTATGCATTATACGTAAAGGATTTTTTGTAGGAACACATAAATGTCTAGCACAAAAACTACCAACTAAAACAAATTCTTTAAACATTACAATATAAAATATCAAGAAATCCAATAATAACTACTTAGATACTTATGATTCCACTACCACTCTCTTAAAGTATACAAAGTAAAATAAGCTACAAAAACCGGACAAGCGTAAGTCCGGCTCTGCCACCGCCCTTGGTGGTTCCGAAACTTCTGGACGAGTAAAATATATATTGGAATATGCACATGAAGCTCTTTCATCTGATACCTCATTTGAACTAGCGGCTTTAATACCAAATTTTGCCCCCTTTCAAGGCTATTATTTTTTAAGATTTAACCATAAATGTATAGTTATTAGAGTTTTTCCTGAAGTATTACTGCCTATACCTACTATGTTCCCAAATAATTTTGATTCCCTTTATAGTGTCGAAATATGCGTTTCTTGCGTCATAAACGGCCGTATCTTTTTTTGATGTAAATGTGAGTATATGGTTTGGAATTCAACTCGATTTCTCCAATAATTCCTGAGATAAAGGCTCTTTACAGACAGACAAACAGATGGATGGATAGACGGATGGACAACAAAGTGATCTTAAGAGGGTTCCTTTATTCCTTAAGAGGTACGGAATCCTAAAAAGGGAAAAATATCCACCCCCTTACCTTTGAAAACAAAAACGCTTTCTAATCCATGTTCTGACAATAATAATTTCACTAATATTTAATGGTACAAGCCTTACAAACTTGCGGTTTGGAGGATTTTCACTTTGCGGTAAAGTTTCTTGGGAGTATCATTTTACTTGTAGCGGATTTTAATATTTTTATTGGGACATAGGATTTTAGTACATATTATTAACTAGGTACAGATTAGTTTAGTGTTTAACGGTTATTATGATAATAGAGTTAGTATGTTTAAGACAGTTATGTGAATAAGGAATGTAAATAATATATATTATAGACTATTCTACATTTTATGATTACTAACATATACATAATAAATTTCCTTAAAATCTTATAGAGAATGGTTAAAAACCTAAAATTTAATCTATTATATTGCTCAGACCACTTAAACTATGTATTAAGTCTTTAGAAATATTTTTTTTCAGCTTCACGCCGTATCCCGCGTGTAGCATGGTAGGCAGGGGAAGTTTAGTGTTCAGATACTTTGCCCCCCATTTTCTGCAGAATACTAAAGGCATTGCGTATTGAGTGGCAGAACATGACGCCGCGCATAGACAACAAAGCGAATAAATGTAGATATTAAATATTACTAACATTAACATTTTTTGAAAGAAATAAAAAGGGAATGTTCTAAAAATAAATCGTTCTGTAGTAAATGTTAGCACGGAAAAATATATAAAGCTTCGATAGTAATAGTTTTAATAGTTTCGTTATATTAAATGGAGATCATTTCATCAAGAAATATACTTTGATAGATGTATAACATAAAAGAATGATTTTTAATCATCAATTGTATGTATATCTTCTTATTAGTGGAAAATTTCCTAGACTCGTGCACGAGCGCGTGATGTCGCCAAACATGAATAGAGAAGCTAGGAGCTAATTTGCATGCATAAAAGTACAATAAAAAGATTGCCATATTAATTTCCATATTAAAGTTCGTTTTAATTATCGATTAGTATTTTAAAATTTTTAACAGATAAGAAGAAACGGAACAAATGTGATGGCAATTAGAGTTTTGAACCTGCATGAGTTAAATAACAGGTTTATCGATATTATTAGGGGTACAAATAAGTTTCCGCCGTTTTTTATCAAAAAATAAATATTCATTATAGGAGAAAGGTAATGTAAGTTTATTCAAAATATTGTCCATCACTTGCAACTAGTTTTTCCCATCTCTCAGGCAACATTCGGATCCCACGTTTGAAGAACTCCTTGTCTTTTGAGGCTATCCACGAATCAACCCAATTTTTGGTATCTTCATAAGATGTGAACCGCTGCTCCGCCAGAGCGTGCACCATGGACCGGAACAGGTGATCCGACGGTGCAATGTCTGGTGAATATGGCGGGTGGAATAACACTTCCCAATCAAGTGTTTCCAAATACTTTTTCACGGGAGCCGCAACATGTAGACGAGCATTATCATGCAGAAGAATATTTTTTTCGTGTCTAGAATAGTATAGAGGGCGTTTATCCTTTAGAGCTCGGTTCAATCTCATCAATTGTTTTCGATAGAGGGTTCCGTTTATTGTTTCGCTCGGATTAAGCAACTCACAATACACTACACCCAGCTGATCCCACCAAATACATAGCATGAGTTTTTTTCCGTGAACATTTGGTTTTGCTGTCGATGTTGACGCGTGGCCAGGTAATCCCCATGATTCTCTTCTTTTCGATTATCATAATGTATCCATTTCTCATCACCAGTTACGATACGATGTAAAAATCCCTTTTTCTTATGTCTAGCTAGCAATATTTCACTTAAGCATAATCTGCGTTCAATATCTCTCGGCTTTAATTCTACGGAACCCAATTTCCTTGTTTATTAATCATTCCTAATGATTTTAAACAATGTGATACCGCTTGCTGAGTGACTTTTAATGTAAGTGTAAAGTTCTTTTTGTGTTTGAGATGAATCTTCCTCCAACAATTCCTTCAATTCTGCATCCTCGTAAATTTTTGGTGCGATCTTCGTCTTCTACGTCGAAATTGCCGTTTTTAAACTTATGAAACCACTCACGACACGTTCTCTCACTCACAGCATGCTCACCATATGCTTCTACGAGCAATCGATGCGCCTCAGCAGCAGATTTTTTTAAATTAAAGAAGTTAAATAATATTTCCCGCAAATGACGCTTACTTGGCTCAAATTTGGACATTTTCAACTACCAAAAATTATATTTTACCAATATGAAGTCAATTATATTAGTAGGTCATGTTGTCCTTGAATGACCAAAGTAATTAATATTAGGTTATCATCTGCGAAAGCTAACGGACACTCTGTGCCGCGTCATCTACAACAAAACGGCGGAAACTTATTAGTACACATAATATCTTTAAATTTAAAGATAAATCTGTAACCGTTGTGTATTTCACACCCTTTGATTCGTAAAAAAATAATGATACCCAAACTGCTTAAAAATTATTACAAAAATAATAAATTCTCGTCTCGTCCTCTCCTCTACGCCTAGTTGCATTCCGCACTATGCAAAATTAATATAATTAATGACAAATTACAATTACACTCTATGTAATTATAATTAAGATAACAACACAGAACAATACAAATTAATCTGAAAAGTAAAAAGTATCATTGAATCACAGCGTAAAACAGTTTTTTAAGGTTCTTAGTGGCGGGAAACCACTTTAAAAATTGTAGAGCGGTCAACATCAAAACCACCAATTTTCAAATCTGGAATTCCTTATTTTATAATTTAGAATATTGAATAGCAACAAGTAAACTTGTATAATAATGAACACAAAACAATGTCTCATTAAAATATCATTACTTAATTCGTATATTTCTAATATCACAAATTGATTTTACAATAATGCACCTGTCGCACCGGTAAAGGTGAAGTCACTCGATGAGGCTATTATTATTATTTACTTTAAGATTCCCCACATTGCAGGGTACGCAATGGGAACCTGAGCAAGTAGCTCTTCCGCTCCCCACTTTCCACTGAATTTTGGAGGGGTTTTTAATGGCGGAACTCAACGCTCTACGCGCCCTACCTCGTTACCAGAGTGAGGAAATTAAAGTATTAAATATTTCATTTCTTCTAGTGGGAATTGTATCCACCACCTTTCACGTTTTCAGTCGCACGCTTGTGCCCCTGCGCTACGACTGGGCTCAAAATATTATTATTTTTCCAGAATGGCAGAAAGTATAGCGTTGGTTTTACCGATCGGCACGCAATATTGCTAAAATGGTGGGATGCCAATTTATTACTTTTTTTACATTACGTATAAAAACAATGCTGCAATAACTTGCACATATTAAAATTGAAAAAAATACTGGTTCAATTTTAAAATGTCTATGTTTCATTAGCCTATCAAAAACATAAAAAATGGTATGTATTTTCTTTTTAACTTGTGTAGCTCCATACAGAACTTTCAATGAATAAATGTCCTTATTTGATATACCTAACTAAAAATATGCAATTTACTTAAATAACATTTTCATCTTTTGCAAAGACTTTAGAAGTATAATTAAAAAACCCACATTAAATAGAGTTACTTAAATAACTGAAACATAAACTCTAAAATAGAAAAGGCCTTCCATCTTTCCCGTCTTCGTCAAAATATGAATGGCACCAATTAAAAAAAAACAAGAACACGGGAACTAAATTAATATAATAAATACGTTTTTTTTGAAAACGTATAAAAAATCGGAGGGAGCGGTTTTTAAAAGCGTTTTGGAATCTGTGGAACCATTTTTTAAAAAAAGTATTTTTCTTTCCTAAATGTGAATTAACATTTTAAAAATGCTAAAAATAAATTAACATAAATTTTAAAGATCTCACGCGTTCCAAAAAAGCACTTAATATGATAATATCACGGTAGCATATCAACTTTTTTCAAAAACCTATGAATAAAAAAAACATAATATCAATAGTAAATCTAATTTAAACCGAAGACTCACCTTTGAGAAACCGGTAGAGCACTGCCGCACGCAAAACTTTTATTTTTATTAAACAAAAATGTTTATTTTTCAAAAATCACTTCCTTTAACCACGTGGTAGAGATTTAAAGCTATGATATAATATAATCCTGCTTTTTTTGTTTGTATCCAGTTCTCTTACTAAAGTGGCCTAAGTACCAGCGCGGCCGCCGTCATCGAACCACTACATGCGACTGACACTAGTTTAAAACTAAATCGTCAGATATGTAATGAGTTTTTCCATTTAAACCAATGTTTTAACTGAAATTATTATAGGTTTTTTTTATAAACCATTATTTACTATTGATTGTATGTAAAGCGTGAAAATGATCGATTTATGTACATAGTGGATCTGTTTGTGGGTTTAGAAATCGATACTTAAAAGCTCAATATCATAATTATATAGAAAAAAGCTAGTAAAATGTCAAATATATTTATATTTTTATCAAAAATATATAGTAAACATATTATAAGAAACGTGAATAAGCTATTCTATAATTTTATTTGAGAAAATCTTATAAATATTTTACAATACATTCTAATATACGCCATTAAAATAATTAAGAAATCATCAAAATGTAAACATTAAATTTATTATATCTGTTTTAAATGAGTACCTATTGTCAATTAATTTAAATATATTAATTGACAATAGGTATTGATCTATGGATAGTCAAAGAAAAATAATAGAGAAAATTAAGGTTGTTTACTTCTCTCGACGGCTTTTCTGATTCGACATCAGAGCGATGAAATGAAAATATTAAATATTTAATTACCTCGAGTGGGGATTGAACCCACAACTTGTCGCGTTTACGGTCACACACTTGTATCCCTACTTCACGACTGGCCTCCAACAACACATATATTTTAATATAAACTAAGTGAGTTAAAATTATATGAATAATAAAATAGATGTTTATTACCAAACAGTGAGTGTTAAAAAAGAAAGGGCAACTGACATTCGTACACTGTCGATAATAGCCATAATTCTAACGATAATATCGTGTTAAAAAGATTGGGCAATTAAGCATTTTTAAAACAACCACACATTAACGCTTTCATTTACATTATTATTTATTTATTTTATTTTTTTAATTATTATACTAAAACACAAAAATAGAAATATAGCAAAAAAAATAATTAGAAAGATCTTTAATTATCTGTCAAACACTATTGATATTTTATTATAGAAATATAATTTATTAAAGAAGCTTACGTTCTAAGAAATGCCTTTCAATAATAATTAATCTTCTGCGTGAGTGCATGTTACAATATACCTAATACGTGGTACTACTTACCGGTAGTGCTACTTACCGGTAGAGGCATATAAGCAAAATTTTCTATACTTTATAATCTATTTAAAGTCAATTAAAAATATATAATTGACATGATAATATAGCCAAAGTGCATACATATATGGTATTATTTAATACATTTTTGACGTTACATATAAAATTATATTCATCTCTAAGTCCGATGCCACACTGAAATTATTTAATTCATTCAATTATTTTAATTTCATCACACGTTAGGTACAAAGGGAACCTCATTCTGTTAAAAGTTTTTAAATAGTCAACACGCAGTTAAACGTTTGTCAAAGCAAGTCAATTGTTTTACTGGCATTTGTTTTTTAAATGTGGACACCGATAATTTTGGACGTCGAGTGCATCGTTTGTAAGAAAACGTTGCAAAAAATTAAACACGACCCTTCCGATATGTCGCGGAGAATGGGTAAAATGGCGCATAGACGTTCGAGAACCCCGAACTGGTCCTTAGAAGAGAAACAATATTTACTGGGGCTAATAAAGCAACATAAAGAGGTGGTTGTTACTAAAACTAACAATGGTCCCAATCATTCTGAAGAGAAAGATGTCGCTTGGAATGAAATTTTGCAACAATTAGCCAGCAAATTTGGTGATAAGTTTTCAGATTTTTCAATTAAGAAAGTTAAAACGCAATGGCAGAATATGAAACGTATAGCTCGCGAAGAGTTATCGGTCATAAATGGTTCGGCGGCCCAGCAATGCACTAAGCAGTCTCAAGAAGTATGTAATATACTTGATTTATTGAGAGAGAGCAGTCTTAAGAAGGAAAATGATAATTGGCACGAAACTACAATGAGTACTAACATTGAAATAAAATCAGAATGTATTGATGAGTAAGTTGATTGCAGTTGTAGTAATTGACATTTTCGTAATAATTATTATTGACTTAAATCGTTATATCATCAAATTATTAACTTATTGTAAATCAATATCGTAATTTCTTTTACCTGTTTCTCTTGTGTAAGATATCGCTCGATGAAAGTTATTTTTCCTTCAATTTTACAGGGACATTACTGAAATAGATAGTATCAGTGTAGACATGGATGAACAATCATGTAATTCTCAACAAGAAGTAAATATGATTACAGAACCCTCTCATGGATTAACTAACGAACAGAATCTATTTATAAATGTTCGAGACTCTGAAGATTTACAAAATAAAAATAAGAAAACCGCTTTTACGATGACTGATATATCATATCCTGATAATAATTCACATTTAAACATTTTTAGCAAACAATATCAAGATTTTTTAAGGTATACTTTCTTTTATTTATGACACCTTTTATTTAATTTTTTTATGTGGATTGTTTAATTTCATTTTGTATATTGTTAAAGGTTTTCGGCCACAGAGAAACAGATGAAAATAGAGTCCCTTCAAGAAGAAAGACATGTCGTAAGAGCTATGAGAGAAACAGCCGAGCTAAACAAAATCATAGCTGAACAAAAACTGAAACATATCCTTTGGATAAAGAAACGTGAAATGTTGTAAGAATCTTTTTTTTAATTCATAAATTTTTATTATTTATGGATTTTATTATTTTTGTAGCGTATGTATTTTGATTTAAAATATTTAACGTCTTTTTTAAATTTATATATAAATAATATTATTTTAATAATAAAAAAATGATACTTTTTAATAATGTGACAATTTAAAATTTTTGCTTAAAACTGCCATCTATTAAATAATTATGTAGTCAAGTGTTTCTTGCCTTACTGGTGCCATCTATTATTATATTGCGGAGCTCTTTGTGAGCTTGATATTGCTTATGGTTTTTTACAGAAAATACATTTTAAAATTATTTGTATTAAATATTATTTTCCTTAATATAAATTGCGTAAACGATACGTACTTATGATTGATAACGTAAAAAAAAAAATTTAACATTTCGTGACTTTATAGACTTTCACTAAATAAAAAATAGAAATAGTTTGGTTGAGATTGTCCATGGTTGCTTGTCATTTAACTTGTTGAAAGAATTTTCTTCGGGAATAATCGTGACACTTAATTATATTTTTAGTTACTGCCATTTAATTTTATTTATAAGTAATTATGAGTTTCATTGCCAGAACGAGAATTCCTATTTTGCGAGGACTTTCTAGTATTAGGTGAGATATTTGCCGGTAGCAGATTACGCAATCCTAACCCAACAAGTAGTTTTAAAAATAAGAAAAAAAAACTTTTCAAATACAATATTTCTTTGTTTTTAAGTTATTGAAAATCTTCAATTTATTTATTTTGGTAAAGAAATGTTGAAAGTCACAGCCGACTTGATTCATTTTGTCTATTACACATATAATTCTTAATGTTTTGATTATATCTTCGTGCAATAGATATAGCCTATAAGTAGGCTTATTTAAATAACTTTAGTTGAAAATAGGATTATCTAGTAGGCTAGATAATCCTATTTTCAACTAAAGTTATTTCGACTGGCCCTAGTGCCATTGAATAGTTTTAAACCATATTAACTACACACAAGATGCTATGTTACATTTCAAGATACTCAAAGTTGCTATAATCATATAAAAATATTGCAGAATGTATTCTGGAGAACCAGGGTCTGGTGCTGGCAAGGGTGGTGGCGCAGGTGGTTCCATCCGTGAAGCAGGTGGTGCATTCGGCAAGATGGAGGCTGCTAGAGAAGATGAATATTTCTATAAAAAGGTACATTTTTTCTTCATTTATATGGATAACAAAAATAACCATTCAATAAGATTTTCCTTAGCTATATGCAGTGAGGTTCTAAAAAACTAAATTTTAATAATTTTTAACATGTTAGTGAGTATTCTACACTTAAGCAATATAAAATACTTTTTAAGAAAACCTATAAAAAATGATTGTAGAGGGTGCTAACATCATAAATAAGTTGCTGTGTATCATGCTTTTAAAACTTTGATGCTGCTTGATGAGCATGAATGGCTTACTAGTCAGAGCACTTGGTTAGATTCCAAGAGGTACACATTCAAATCCCATCTTTATTAATTTTTTTAATTTATTTTGCAAATAAGATAAAAATATTTGATTGGTTACTTAAACAACAACATTGTGGTGCTGTGGGACAGCACCTGACTGCACTTGTAATTGTTGTGAGTACAATTTCAATTGTAGAGAAATTAATTATTTCTAATTCTTTATTCTGATGAAACAATTGAGTCATTAATTGACTTTTCCATTCAAACTGCAGTGCTCTTGAATTCAGGCAGTTAAAAAATCAGGCAGATAAAAAAGAAACCTCATGACATTCTCTAGGACTGACTATATTGGCTTTTAAATAAATTCTAACCTCCAGCAAAATGTAAGCTTTCACTTATACAACTATTTTTTTCATGAATGGCATTGAAATCCAATTCAAGCCTTTCTCAGGTCAACTATGTCTGTTACATTAAAAATATGTAAAACTCTTTTGTTCTTTCTTATACAGCAAAAAGAACAGCTGGCCAACATCAAGGGTCATTTAGACAAAGAAATCTCCTTCCATCAAGAACAGATCAAACGCCACGAGGATGCTATCAGACGTCACAAGGAACAAATGGCTGACATGAATGAGAACAAATAGATTTTTTACCTTTGTTATTAATTTTGCATTAAGTCCTGTTCATATCGAAACCTTGCTGCTGTTTAACAAAAGTGTAACTTAAAGTTAAGATGTCAAGTTTTTTTTGCTCTTATTTTATTTAGGAATTAGTCTTGGACATCAAATATATTGTACAGGCGTTATTTGACTTTTTATTTATTTCCCTAGTTACTTTTTTTATGCCATGTGATGAATATTTAAAATGTAATGTTTGATATTATACTAAAAGTTTTAGAACCTTTAGTTTCTTACTATACAGCTGTCACTGTCAATAGTGCTATAATATTCTAAATTTGTATCTTTTTAAATTCTATAGTTCCAGCCATAACTATTTGTACAACTTGCATAACAAGCTGACAACTTATGTTAAGGTATTGTTAGAAATCTTACTTTAAGTCCTACATTTTATTTAACATCGTGATCACATTGCAGTATATTCAAAAAAAAAACAATGGTTAGGGTGAAACAATATGTCGCAACAATATTTTTTAATCTTCATCGAAAATCAAAGTATCAAAGATTACATATCTTGATACTGTGCTTTCAACAAACGAAATGATAGAGCTTTAACATGAGTATGCCGATTAAATATTTTTAATTATTATAATATTTGTAATTATTCATGTTCCTAAATATTTTGAAGGTATTTACGTTTTATTTATCTTATTGTATATTTAAGTAAAGACATACCGGAAAGCGCCACCTATTAGGATAAGTAAAAAAATTGGTTTCTTAAATAGTTTAGCGTGAATAAGATAGGTGTCGCAGTTCTATAAATAATATTCGATATCCATTCTTTAAACCTATAAATAAAAATTACAATTTTTAGGCGATATTCTGATTTTCCATAGTATAATAAGAATATATTATGTTTAGTTAAATATTTAATTTTGGTATGTAATTGAAGTCACCCCCAATTAATAATTATCTTACTTTATCTTGGTAAATATTATTAAGGAGAAGACTATTAATCTACATATCAAATATGTTACTATAACAATTTAACAGAAGCTTAAGCTCAATTCTTGGTGACTGGCAACAATAAATAGTTTCTAAAGTATGCAGACGATCTGAATAGATAAGAATATCTACAGTATTCTAATTCCATCCGAAAGGGTTGACTGACCTCACTATTACTTTATTTCGATCTCGCTAGAAGTCATAAGTGTTTTATTTTCCGTGTAAACTATTTAAAGTATATACAAATATTATGTGTAAATGACAAACGTAATAAATCGGAGTGCGTGCCGACTTGACAAGCTTCATCGACCATCGGGCGACGACCGAGGCGTAGGGAAGACCCACATCCACGAAGTTAGCCGCGAGTCGCGTTCTGCGAGAAACCCAACGTAGTGAAGCTCGCGCCAAGCGCTGTTCAGTTTACTACAAACTGAAACAGACGGCGCATGTCGCTCCTCGCTTTACAGTGGCCGAGTGTAGTGTTAGTGTAATAACAGCATATAGTTCTGTAGTGATTACTAGTGTTGTGTCACTCTGTTCCTGCGGCCGGGCCACTCCAACTTGTTGTGATGCATTTTGGCATATTACTATGGGTGTCTTGTGTAGCCCTCGCAGGATACGTTCGAGCGACAGAGGTAAGGGGACCATCTTTACGCGGCATTCCGGCTTTTTGTTAAGGGACCGGTATTATAATCTTACGTTTGTCCAAAGAACTCGTGTTCTTGCGTAATTTCAATGTCAACACGAGTGTTGTTTCTGTCATCAATCTAAAATATTCTTAATGACCGTGTTTGTAGCGACTATAGTTGCAGCGCAACGCATCGTTGCCTCCATTATAATATTATCGTTGCCTTGAAGTGTTCGTCAGGTAAACAATCGTTATCGTGGTTCCCTCCCATCGATTTATGTTTTTTTTTGGTTTATATATTGGTAGTGGTATACTGTAAACAAGCGGCTAAGCGGTACGAATAGGAGCATGGTGCCGGATCGCCCACGAGCGCGGCTGGTGAAAGCGTAAAGCGTGTACGCAATACGCACTGGTCGGTCCAGAGACGCAGCTGTGCTCAAACCTCCATTTACTATGAGTACCTATGAACATATTTATGTTTATCTCTGGCGCTGGGGCTGGGGCGCGTGGCCGTGGCAGACTTCTTTATTGCCTTATGAATCATGCTGACACTGCACGCTGTGTTTTTGGCTGCGTTGCTTGCTTTTACATAACGGAGTAAATAGTTGAGTAACAATTGAGTATTGCATTTATTTTGTGTAGGTATTATGTTTTTTTTGTTCTATATTTAGAACTTACGTTTTAATGTGTCTCAAAATATAAACTAGTACATTTATTATTGCTTACATGACTATTTGTATTTAATACAAACTATTTGATCTTCACTAGTTCTTATCTTAACTGATTATCATGATTAGAACTTTTTTTAAGACACAGAGTGGCCCATATTTTGTTAACTATTAGACTTTATTAATCTACATTAGGTACGTACTTAGAATTAAAGGAATTAAACATTTAAAAGTACGGTTTTGCAACTGCAATTAATATCAATCAATAATGAATGAAGAAACAGTCTATACAGTTCAAAAACTAATTCATACTATTTTGATTTCCATACAAAGTGTATCTTCTAAACAAAGTTTCAATACACGTCTAGCGGCGTTTCGTGCCGCCCGCCCCCTTAACACTAGGTTCCCATTACCTTCCCTGTCGTGTGCGGGATACAACGGGAAGCCTAATGAAGTTTTTTTCATTATTTAAAAATAAAACCCATATATTATGGATTTATCAAACCAACTACCAGTGCGTGCCATTCTTCAATTACTATCATTTAAAATTAAAACAACCAAATAGATGTCATTAAATGCACAAAGTCATCAATCAATGATGCATATGATTATTAATTACATCGAGGCTGATTTTAACTTTTTTCTTATTCTCGTGCTATTTCCACACGACTGGTCAACTGATCGACTTTTATGACCAAACAAGAGCGACAAAGACCACTCATTATGTAAGAAAACATAATTTATACAATTTCTACTATTATATGCAGCTCCACCCGCATCATAAAAAAAGGAAATAACTAAGTTGTGTTTGACACGCGACACGTTCTGAGTGCTCGAAGTAATTCTGACTGTACAGTACAGTGGGTTACATAGAAACGATTCACGTGATATAATACAGTATAAAGCTTTAGTTTCAATGAGTTTTTTAGTGGTGGAGCTCAACGCTGCGATTAACCTCGTCACCAGAGCCCGGAAATGGAAATATCAAATACTTCATTTCATCGAGTGGAAATCTGATTATGTTTGGATAGTCCATTTAATTAGTATTTTCTAAGATTAGCTCGTTCAACCAAAAACAGTTCAGCTGTATAATATTAATATCAATATTACTTCTAGCAAGTAATGACAAGAAACTATTGACCTTAATTTTCTATTATAGTGCTAAAAAAATACCCCCCAAAATATAGTTATTTTATAGAACCAAAATGAACTTATTTAAAGTTAAATCTTAATAATATCTAGAAACCTACATATTATACGGGATATTTGTACTAATTTTAAAATAACATTATGCGGTTTCTATGAAAGTAAAAGCCTCATTAGATTCCTCTAATAAGGTTAAACAGATTTATTTACATAAGAAACTAAGTAATACGAGTGCTCTTTACGTATGCCGACGACTTAAATCAATATGTATCTACTGTACTTTTTTTTCATAAAACCCTCGTGCGAGTTGGATAAGAATCTAATGAAACACTCACGCTTGGCCACTTTTTATTATACTTATTTAAAGGACGTATAAAAAATTGAAGGAATAATTTTATATAACCGTAAACAAAACATTATATCCCGTCACTACATTCTACACTCTCCGCCAGTTTAAAGGAGAGTGTAGATACTCTACAGTGAGTATGAGTTACTCAATGCCATGTTTGCCATGCGAGTGAGTCCATCGTAGCGTAGAAGCATAACTACGCTACGAGCACAGTCTACGTGACGGTTGTAAGTTCTGTTAGCACTTGGCTTAATTAAAATCCTCACTCTAGTAACAAGGCAAACCGCGGCGTTGTATTACGCCAATCAACAAGCAAAGCCTCATGAACTCGGCAAAAATGGACTCTAAAGATTAGGTGACAGTGCTGCCTTTTACATACCCTGTGATTATTGTAAAGCTAAAAAAACTTGGAAAAGCTTTATGTTTACGTTTACTACGTAATTTGTTAGCATATGAACAGCATATGAACATCTGACCGTGCAAAAGCCAATGACAAACATCGAGTCTTAATAAACTTTACGTCGATGTATTAATTTTAATTTATAATAAACTTCATTACAATTTATAATACTGTTATTAAAAAAATAATAGTTTTATGTTTTTTTTGTTTAGCTTTCAAATTATTTTTAACAATAATCACTCGGTTACAATGCAATCTTACATTTATATCTCATAATAATTTATTTTTTATTAAATAAATATCTCAGTAGCGTAGTATAAAGCGGGGAAACACTTTCTCGCTGCAAAGATATTCATTTACATTAGGTTCTGAATTTGTTACGGACAGGCAACATGCTTTCTATGGGGAAATGGCGTCCTCGTCTTATCCCTAAATTTACATAAGAAAATTTAAATATTCAGCAAAGTGTGCTACATATTATTCTAAATATAGTATGTATTTATACCTAATCCTTTTTCCGCTGTATTGTTTACTGTTTAGTGTGTACCTACTACCTCCGTAATGGGAAACGGATGTATCTTAACGAGAACAGAGTGTCTTAACACTGAGTTCCCTAGTACCCATTGTCTTTCCTGCTATTTGCGGGATACAGCGTGAAGACAAAAATATATCTGTGTATCTAAATATGAACAATAAAGATTTAAGCGATCTTAAAACCTCTTTAAATTAAGTTTTTCCTTAACTTTTGTGTTACATTTAACATAATTCAAAGGTTGAGGATTCGCTTTATTAAGACATTTATCCGAATTAGTAGTAGGTAATTTTCATTAGTCATATTCATATTTTTTAAAACTCTAAAGAATAATTTAGGTTCCCTATATCATATTTCCCCATATCCATTGATACATATCTTCAATATCAAAGTAAGTTGAAAGTTCATACTTATAAGGAACAAAGATATAATTGGCCTAGTGGGTAATTTTCAGCAAACCAACTTCTCGAGCAATAAAAAAATTTGTCGGAACTAGCTAGGAGACAAAAAGAATGCGAGTGCGACTTCAATAGAAATAAAAGGATGTGCTGTTGCCAGCAGTTCCGTACTATGGCATGGAACACATTCTATTTTTTCACCCACCTATAGAATTTTTTTGTCAGGATTTCAAAAAACTTCCTAGAGGTAACGTCTATCTCTATATATTGTAAATTGGGGCCTATTTTTAACCGACTGCGCTGACGAAAGTAATGTGTTGACATAATTTTGCAATCGTTGCACACATAAACAAAACTGTATTTTTTGCAGACACACATGAATTTAAAAGAAAATCTCCTGGAAAATATTTAATTACTTCAAAAATGGGTCCCGTTATTTCAATGATATAGTTGTGCAATAGGTATTACTTTTGAAGTAGGTATATCTAAAATACTGAGACTATTTTTTTCTTTTCAGTTAATTATGCAGTCGATATTTTTATCACTTTATAATATTTTAAATATTATTTTATATATTACTAGCGGACGCGCGCTACTTCGCCTGCTTACTTGCAACCGTAGGGGTGAATTCTAATAAACCATGAAACACGTGTTCAATTAAATAATATTGAGAGGGAGAGAGAAAAATTTTATATAAATCTGTGGCGATTTAAGGATTTTTCCATACATATATAGATATAGCAGCATTTAACGTCTATTATCTGTATATGTATATATATATATATGTATATGTATATACATATATATATATATATGTACATATATAGATAATAGACGTTAAATGCTGCTATTAATTACATCCTGAAAAGTAAATTGAGAACAAAAGTTAACATTACTATTTCTTTATAGCTTACATATATAACAAAATATTAGTCTGTATATATATTATGGTTAAAATAAAGATATAACTTCCTTCTACAGTCTAAAACGATTACTATATATTCTATTATACTATTTCCAGAACAAATACCATGGAACGCTAGTTAAATAACCATTATTTACATACGTGTTTGCACTTGAATGGCGCCATAGATAAAGATTGTCCAGACTTAATCGAAGCCGTGACCTCTGGCATAGATATCAGGCCACTGCGTCACCGTAACTGCATTAATAAGTAAATATGAAATAAATGCATATTATTTTGTTATAGTCCATTTAAACAAACAGTTAAACGTATTCTGGCATTACGTATTGTTTGAATAGATTAGCCTGTCCTGTCCATTAGTAGTTTATAAAACTGGACTAGATATATAGTAATGTAAACACAAAGGTTGTGAATTCGATTCCCACTCAATGGTATTAACAATTTTTATTTGCTCCCTCGCGCAAAGCCAGGCGTTGAGTATCGTCACTCGACCCGCAGTGTCTCGGAAATTGTACAGAAAGATCAACGTGATTAGAAAACAACTAAAAAAAATAGACAATATTTTGCATACTTTACCATTGTAAACCAATTTACAATGACCAAAGCTAGAGCAAAAATGTCTGTTTCTATGCTACAAATGTTGCATTTTAGCTGCAAATGAAGGACTTGGTAAATTTATATAACTGTTTTTACCTATCCAACAATATCATGGAAACGAAAAGACAGGAACTATATTTCTATTGACGAATAATTGTTCAAGTGCCAGATATAACGTAGGAATTTAACTGACATTGTAACTGCAGTTTTTTTTTAAATTTCATCAAGAAGCGTGTTTGTTATCAAATTGGTTATAAAAAGATTGTTTCTCGACTGCTAAGGAAGAGTTATTGAAAAACGGATCAACTTTGAATAATATAGAGAATATTAACAATAAACTTTAGTATTTTAAGACCATTAAAAAAATAAGTCAAGCTCGATTACATAGATGCCAAAAATATGATATTTTTTATTACTCTAAGTAAATAAAAGTGTTTCTACCCAAAAGTTTTCTTTTATAAGTTTAGCCTAAGTTATACCTACATATAATGCATACATACATACGTATATTAGTCCTTTGTTAGGGTTTTGTTTAAGAAAGTGTTTTAAGTTGACGGCCGAGAGCCCCAGGGCCATGCGAGACCCTCGCTGTTGATGGTGCTTTGTTCATACTCTTCGCCATAACGAATACTTGACGTACGTAATTATTTAAATTGAGAACAACACTCCTATTCTAAAAGTAAGTAATCAACACAATAAACTATTGTAATTAAAAGCTAGTTTAGTTTTACAATTTCAAGCGGTATCCCTCATAAAGCAGAGACGACGGGAACTTTCGCAGTATTACAGAGAGAAAATAAAAAAATAATTTCCTCCAACGAGATCGTACTCACAACTATCGCGTTCAGTCAAACGCTGTTTCACTATGCCATTGTGATCGCAAAGTTACTTTAGCACAGCTTGTTAGTTTTTTTTTAAGGAATTTTCACAATTCAGGTGTGTATAAGGTGTCGTCTTTTGCTTAAACTTGTTTTAAAAACCACCGATAACGATTTTTTTGAGATGCAATCAACGTGCTTTTTGTGTAAAGCAAGATATTTAGACAAGACCTCGTGTTAAGACTCTTAAGGATAAGGATTCTCGTGATTTTGCATGTTAAATGGTAAGACAATTACTTATTTAGAAAACGTATAAAAAATTTTATTTAGCGGTATTTGAACTCTCTCATTGTTAAAAACATTCCGTCCGTCTTTCTTTAGTGTCACCTTAAAAATGTTAAAAATATTATTTTTTTTGTTTACTCTTTACAAAATATCTGAATGATCACTAGACGTGTTATCATTTTGATAAAACACTGTAATCTAATAGTTTTGTTAATATCTTATATTATTAAAGTCCGTATTTATAAATCACTCTCAACTTTAAGATAGATCTTGAGATGCCGCTATTATTCAACGGGATCTCAATATCGTTCCCGAGACGGGCCTCCGGAGTTGAGAGTGGTTTCGTCGAATCGAGTTATATTTAGATATATTTTAATAATATTATATTAATCTTAAGAAAACTAGGGCCAATTTAGTGCATTTTTAAAAAAATATTAAGCGGTAATCATATCCCAACAAGATAACAATAGGTAATAAATAGGTACAGTATGCTCACTGAAGCGCTTATCTTTAATGAAGAAGCTGTTTTAAATTGTTTTTAAGTAACTTTTAAATTTTCTCATTTAGTCTGAAGTGTAGATGGAAAATAATATTTCGGTCTTTCGCCAATTTTTCAACACGTTCTTATTAGGTCGAGCTGTAACTATGTAATGAACATTCAATTTATACACAATAGTTCACTGAAAAGAATTGAATTAAATTCAATTTACCTAATTATTAAAAAAAATAGGATAACATGTCTAAATTTTATTTATTTAAACTTTTGTACCTACTGTTTCTAAATTATAGCACTTTCGTAAGAAGTATTGTTACAAATAATCATCATTTAGGAAGAGAGAATGCTATTTACCCAATTATTTTACAGTTTGAAATGTGAAAACAAACAACACACAAACATCAAAGCGTTACAAAATCATTTTTAATTACCTATTATATAGTATAAGTAATGCAAAATCTTTAATGCATAGACATCTTGTGTAAAATGTGAAGTGAATTAACTAATATAACTTCATGATTTTTCCACGTTTGACATTGTCCGGTGAAAATAGCTTATCACCAGGCAGACCAGGCAGGCATGATACTTCGTTCCTCACCATCCCATGACCCAATCATGACCCAATTTTATAGATTGCTTGTTGAGTGGCGAAACTCAACGCCGCATTTTATTTCCTAAAATGGGAAAATAAAATTTTATGAGGACAATCTTTTTTTTTTATTTCAATTGAATACATTATTTTGCTCGTTTTTTAACACGTTGTAGTGTTATTAATATTCTGAGTAACATTTGGCCTTTCGTAATTTGAATGCTATTTTCATTCCGTATATTTTAAATATTCTGATAAAATTACATTGAACATATAATTCGTTTTATAAATAATGATACGAATGTTGATGAACAATTAATTAATACGATCAATTTGATGCCAAAATATTTCATGGCTCCAAACGAATTAAATGAAAATTTTATTGATTTTGTTCATTCATCATTGTGTATACAAAACTATGATGCCTATAATTTGCAAGTTTAAATTAAAAAGTTAAAACTATACTCCTAATTTTAAAAAATAAACAAAACTGAGAGTATAAAAATATTTAAACTACATAATTGTGACTTAGTGCGCTTGCGCTATGCTAACGTTGTAAAAGACAAGTTTCATTTCTTTCCAAACTACGAGATTACTCCCAGGGAAGATCTTTGAGACTCTTTAAATGAGCTCGATTTTGTGTTCTAAAACTACTAATTGCTTACTTTGCTATAAACGCTTAGAATGATGCAAAGTTTTTATGAACTTGACATTTTTATTATAAGATGTCACTTGATACACTTTGTTTATTTTTACCAATTTAGTCCTTTATCGTAGTTGTTATTGTTATTTTTTTATTTTTTTAAACGTAGTACTAAAACACTCAACCCTGTGCTTTGTCAAATTACCAAAGCGAGGAATTAAAATAATTCGCTTATGAGTGGAAATCAAATCCATTACCATCGCATGTACAGCCGCTGCGACATGACGTACTCAAGTCAGCATGTTTTTATAAAATAAAAATTATTCCTCATATCAATTCAGATAATCTGACATTGTGTCAAAGTGCTATGCCATGCCATCCAAATCTGGTCATCTATTTTTGAATGATACCACTTCATAACAAACTAATTGCGAAACGATCAATACTTGCACACGTAGATTTTAGCAGCGACCGGAAATTAAAATATGTAGGTATATGAATTTTACTATAAAGCACCTTGTGCCATACACGTGATTTAAAAATATACAGCTAAAACGAAGCATATGCTTTAAATAGAACACATATAATTTTAATATCGTTCATAGTAATTCATTAACTTAATTTAGCCGACATTCGTTTTTTCTCAGCCTCACTCTTGCTACGTGTAGAAATAAAAAACCTATTGCTAAAACTCAGAAAAGTAGCGGAACCCAACGCCGCAATTTACAGAAAAAAATAGTCAATAATACTAATAATACAACAATTTCTTTACAGTAGCTCTTTGTCCTTCTTAATCTTCTTGTTAACATATTTAACCGCTTGTATAATTAAACATTTCATTCAAGTCAAGACTTCCTTGTGGAATGTCAGTGGAATTCACAATGTTTATAGTTGCGTAACTATTCAAGTAGTGTTATTTAGTTACGAAATATACATACAATTTTGTAGTTTACATAAAATAAAAAGGCTTCATATTTTTATTTATGGCTAACTTTACCACTCTACGAATAAAAGTTGGGGCGGATCATAATTAAGTTAACTTAAAATCACGTAGCTGCCGACATCCAAATATTAACCTAGTTTTGTGGTCTTCGTGACGCCATGGCACAAATTGTGAGTGTAAACGCCACGATGGTGATTTTGTTGGTTCGATTTTGCCATTTGGAAAAATGAATTATTTTGATCTCCTTGCTCTAGTTATTAGACGACACGGCGACCATTAGGTTCACTCTACTGTTTTTAACAACCTAGTTTTATTAGGCAGTAGGTGAGTACCTTAATTAATGCGATGAACTGATGCTATTCTAGTTCACAACAGAGCACCTTTGTGGCACAAGTCAAATGTTTGCTCCACAATCTTGAAACGTTTCTTTGAGTCTCAAATTCTCAAGGACGTCCCCGGCGAGAGCTTTGTAAAGATTTCGAGGTGGAGTTGGTCTGTGTAAATATGTAATGTCGACTTACCGTTGTACCTTTTATACAAACTGACCATCTAATGTATTTAAATATTCAAACATTAGTAATTTTGGTCGTTCCTTTTAGTCCCTTCTACTTAAATATTTGGTTGTGTAAACTTTGGATAGGCTGAAATAATTTTATGAAAAATATATATACATAAGAATTCTTGGTGATTGTCTGTACATAGCCGCCTTATCCGCCTATCCAACAAAAATCTATCATAGGATTTAATTAATGTGAAATGCCATAATGACAGAAAACGAAAGCTTAGATCAGATGATATTTTAAACAATATAATACATATATAACGGCACATATTATTTATATAGCTGCAAATAATTTCAATACAATTTTTGCAACAAACATGAAAGTTACAGCCACGGTGTTGGAAGGGACGGTTTTGCAATAAGCATTCTATTTTATAGCGTCTGCAGGGTCCCTTCCTTTCATGGCACCCTTATATCGACCCCCTCAAGTTTTTTGCAAGATTTTCCCCCCGACTTAGAAAGAATATTTTAAAAATTGCTTGTAGTGCACACGATGGATGGATGCTTAGCAGTTGTTGTGAATTACTGGATATGTTACGGCTTCCATTTTCGTATGGTCAATGTTTATAGAAATTTAGTAGTCTTAAACTAAGGCTTCCTCTGTTTACCCTGCTTGCGGAAAAAACTTGAAGCTGTTTTGTTTTTGTTTTATGTAAAATACGAGATATTAATGAAAATACTTTTAAGCGTCAATTTGAAGTTTGCATTGTTATACGCGCTCCATGTGAAGAAATGTCCGAGACTGCACTATGGATATAGTGCAGTCTCGGTTGGATTACCACACAGAAACAACATAAATGACACAAATATAAACATACTATCAATTTGGTTGTGAACCCACGACTACGATTGCAACTGTGTTTTGTCAACGTCAATTTCCAATTAACCCTACTTACAATTAAAAGACATCTAAAATGCCTTTCACATGATTTTAAGTTTATGGTCACGTTTTTTTTTAAAAAAAATTAAATAAAAAAAAAACTGGTTAGGTACTTGTGACTCATTCATTTGTCACTTAAAGCTGTAATACAAGAACTTTTGAATACAAAAACTCAACATTTAATAGTGTTCGGGGTAAATTTGTCAGCTCTAATCCGTATCTATTTAGTGTTAAATGCGTCTGTACGGAGTTAACAATAAATCATAACTAAAATGGCATCTGGTAAACAGCTGTTTACAGCGTGTTCAGTCCATCTCACAATGTCTCCTTTGTTGTACATAGAGATATAATGCAGCTTATAATTCATCTTTTGATCTTTATATTATTTTTGATCATTCAAGTTTTTAACGTAATGCTAATAAACAAAAAATAACTAAAATAGTTTGATTAATGACTTAGGAATCGGACCCACAAACATCTCATGTAGACTCTTTCCTACTATGGCACAATAGTGTCCTATAAAAGTATTTACTTCTTGCAGTAATTAAATTAATGACTTGGAACATATCTTCTGTCTCAGTCTTGTTCAGACGATAACAATAATATATTTAACCTTCGCATTGTGATATAATTAAATGCATTTTTAACGACACATCGGTGTAGAATAAATAAATAATTACAAAGTGGAAGTATTCATCTAAAATAAATACATTACTTGGCATCTATGCATATTTCGGGAAAGGCATACAATTTTAAATTTCAAACTTAAATATATTAATTTCGCTCGATTACTATTTCTAATTAAAAACACATCTAGCAAAGATATCCACAACCAATTAACCAACAATTTCTAAGAAAAAGTTGTAGTATTCGAAAAGTAATTATATTTAAATTTCTAATAACTTATTTTGAATAAACCTGTTTATGTTGAGGCACATTGGAATGAGACATGTGACATGCTTTATATATTAATACTTTTATATAAAACATTTTGTTTTAAAAGTATTTTAAGCTAAGCTTTGACGCCTATATTTCTCTATCTAAACATAGATAGAGAAATATATTAATAACATTTATATTAGGTGGGGAAATAAATAAATAATAATCATAATACCAATACTTCGCCCGCTCTAGTGATAAAAAATCTTTTTGAGTAATAATGATGTTATTTTTTCTTACTATAGCTGAAATTACTTACAACGTTACAACGTAAATTTATATAATAATAAAGAAAATCTTTCTTCTGTTTGATTTGGTTGCCTTTTCCTCGCAAAATTAATATTAAAAATAGTTTGACACATACATAGCGTTATTTTCTTCTATTCAAAGAAATTAACCGAAAAAGTACAATTAAGTAGACTTTTGTTACACACTCTGTTATTAAAGTGGCTATTATTTATTACAGTTCATCTTAAAACATTAAAAGCTTATAAGATGAATCATTTTTAATTAAGAAATCGTCGACCCAATGATTATATTACCGTTCACTTTATTTTAAATGCCAGTTGCTAAATGCTACCTTTTTCAATATTTACGTAGAGGGATAGGAAAAACGCATATTTATATTATACAATGTAAATTTCTCCTTGTGACATTGCGCGTTGAGTGGCGGACCTGAACACCGCGTTTTGCTTCTTTCCCAGATCGAGAAGATGAATATATTAAATATTTAATTCCCCCGACTGGAAATCAAACCCACAACGCGACGCGTTTATAGTCGCACACTTGTGTCTCTACGCCACCGTCGCCGTCGCCTTTAAAATCGTTTAATCTTTGATTATCATTATATTATGTCAAGTTATAAATAAAATATACATATGTAGGTATATATAATATATGTAGGTGTAAGCAAATATATGTAATTTATAAGAATATTAATATTTTACAAATTGTTAAATTAATATTAATTTAAAAATAAATAAAAAAAACTTAAACTAATTAGTCATTATTTAATCAATGTAAATAGACTTTGTCCATTGTTTGAAAACCGTTGTTTGCACGTTAGCCACTTCGTGCAAGTCGGTTCTTTCGTGAATCCTTATATACGCTGTATTGTATTGCTTTTATTTAATTAAGCATATATGGAGAAATGTTTTAATTATTTATACTAATGTTACTCTAGCCACTAAAATTTAGTTAATAATAACATTTACAAACGAATTATTTCATATTTAAGATTTTAGTCTCCCGATTTATATAAATAAGAAACAGGCAAGAATCCAATATATTTGTGTATAAGTTTAATTTAAATATTTTTAAGCATGCGTGTTGAGTGGTAAAACTCAACGCCGCGCTTTGCCTTGTTACCAGAGCGAGAAAATGAAAATATTAAATATTTAAACCGCGCGAGTGGGAATCGAACCTTTAAACGTCGAGTCTCAAATGATATACAATAATATTTCTTTGTACTATGTATTTTTACCTAATTTTCAAAAGACTTAGGCCTGTACCCGCTCCTCACACTAAAACTTAATCACTACCTGTATACTGTAACATACCTACGCGTAATTCAGCTTATATCAGCATCGTAGAATGTGTATCACGGAACAGTTGACATGTCTACACAGCGACTGGTCCAATTTGTTGTGCCGATGCAAATTGCTTCAATCCATTTAAACTTTGTGCTCGTTGTACAGGGTTCAAACTATGAGGTGAGACATGTTTAATTATAACAGAAATTATGGAAAAAATTAAGTAAAGTTAAGGTTTTTTAATAGTCAAGTTGTATTATTAACGGAGCGAGAAAATGAAAATTATTAATTATTATCATTTTCTCCCCGAGTGGGAATGAAACCTATAGCCGTGGCGTTTACAGTTAAATGCTGTGCCGCTGCGCCAATATGGTCTTTATAGGTATTATGTAAAGTAAATTATATTTTTAATTGATATCGATAAGTCCTTTGTCTGATTAGACTCGCTATGGCGTAATGTCTTTAAGCACCTTAGGGATACGCTAACTTATTAATCTATTAAGCATTGTAAGAAATTTTGGCTTTATTTGTTTTTTTAAAGATTTCTTTCTGTAAAAGAGAGAGAGAGTTTTGTAATATATTAAAACATTGTGAATGTAAGTAAAATATTTCTAACTCCATACAAATCATTTTATCCTAGCATGACAAGAAGAACGGTGAAGTAAACATTTAGAAAAAATAAATAAAATATCTTATTTTTCTATATTTTTATCTAATAATTAGTAAATATCGCGCGACACATCCAATGGAAACACAGCACCAACGTTGTTCTCTGCGTCAGTTCTAAAACGCTTAACTAGACGCATCCGTCTTCTCGGCAGAACGAGCGTTTTATTTACAAGGACTTCTTGATTTCAGCGTAATTGGACGTAAGATGTAATTGAACTCGTCAATTGTAGAGACATGTGATTTTGTTAAATACTACGTCTCCAATACAATTAGTGTAAGATTTGAGACAGTTATAGCGCAGCGGCACAGCGACTTTTGTGGGTCCGATTAATTTCCGCCACTCAACGAGAAAAGAAGAGAACGCAGTGTCTTAACACTAGGTTCTCTGCTTTCTGTAGTATGCAGTATATAGCGTGAAGCTAAAATGTAATAACAGTTAAAGATTTCTCAATGACTGACGTCACTGTGTGGAAATATTTTGAGGCCAGTTGTGGTGCAGTAGCACAAGCGTGTGACTGTAAATCCGACGAGTTAGGGGTTCAAATCCTACTCGAGGAAATGAAATATTTAATAATATCATTTCTTTTTGTTGTATGCAAGATACAACGTAAAACTAAAAAAAAAATATATGGAAAAGCTAGCGTTCACAAAGTAAATTTATATTTTTTTAGCATAATTTAATATTTTCCCTATTATGTATGCAGATGTAGATAAAGAATTAAAGCTAAAGTAAAATTAGAAGTTGTCATGTAGTAATAATCAGTATAAAGTAAGAAAGAAATGATACGATATAAACGAATCAAAATAAAAATGTACAAGAGCTGCAAATACGTCTGGTAACTTAAAAACAATTTTCTCATTACACTTGAAATGTTGAATTCTTAAAATAATGTCCAAGAATATTACAGATGATCTGTTTCAGTCCTTAGCTGAGCTCCGTCGTAAGTCAAACATAACTTATTTCTATTTTAGACAGTCTCGGGCGCGTCTGACGGCGTGTATGCCTTTAGAATGTTACCAAAGATGATTTTATTTTTAGTTTTCGACTCGCTCTAAGTTATTTAAAATGAATGTGGCGTGAGGATGTGAACAAAGTTCTCGTGGCACAAGGCCACAGGCGTGCGATTGTAAACGCGACGGCTGTGGGTTGGATTCCCACTCGGAGTTACGAAATATTTGATAGGTATATTTATTTTCCTGCCCTGGTAAAGAGCGAAAGTGAGAAATTGAAGTGTCTTAATAGGGAACGCAGTGTCGGCATGTGCGGGATACAGCGTGAAGCTACAACGTAAAAAAATATCTAGTAACTTCACATAAATGGGTTCGAATTCCATTCGGGTAGCTGATCATGATTAGGTTATACAGAACGGCTATAGCTTTATAATAATATCATAAGGGGAATTTGTACATATGTAATATCTAATATAAGCAACGGAATATTCATTAGTAATGTTTATACAATTTGTATAAATATTAATAGAGAATATAAAAGTATGCGCTTGTTATTTCGCTATTGTTAATACTGTGATGATCAATTGAGGACAAGTAATGAGTCTAATTAAATATGAAGAATCAATGGTTGATGATTTTATTAATTAAATATATTGTGAAATATATTATATTTTTTTAATTATCAATATATTTCTATGTAATTATTTAAGTGTTTAGTTAAAAAATTTCGAAGACTTATCATAGAATGCTTATACTAATAGAAACTAAGAAGACCAATAAATAATACACGTTTAAGATCTTCTGAAAAAATATATATATAAAATAACAGTAATTTTCTTTTAAACTGATTACAAACTGAGAATTATATAATTATATTATATAAGAACCACAAAACGCAAATTAAAGTGACATTTCCTTCTCATTCCAAGCATAAGTTTATTAACAACGCATCTTCACAGTTCCGTCACAGCAATTATTTTAGATTGCAAGCATCACCAACTTTCGTCTGTCGTCTGTACTATTAAGTGTGGCTGTGGAGTTTAAAATGCAAAATGTATAATTAATTTGTACTAAAATGAATTCGTTGATTTTACAAAACATTATTTCTGTTAAATTGTTATATTATCTATAATAAATATTTTAAGTGGAGGCTATACATTAGGATACCTTGATAGTTTTAGATTTGATACTCCGGAAAATTATTAAAATTTGGAGGAATGTAAATAACGGGGTATCTTACCACTAGACTCTTTCTATCTTGTATGTTTAATAACTTCCAACTGTGTCGACAAGACGACGACACGGCGACATATAGACAGGTATGTATATAATTTATATCATGAATAATGTAATATTTTAAATATATTATAACCCTAAGACATGCCTTAACTAATAGTATTATATGGCTAGACCTCATCAAAACTTCATATAATTAACTTATTGTATAAACTACTGATGACTTATTACATGAATATTTAATTATAATCTAAAAAAGGAGAGTGTATGGGAGCAATAACATAAGATTTTTCGAATTTCCTACGGGATCGTAATGAAAACTAGATTTTACGTTTTGTTAATGTACAAATGAGGGCTACAATTATTTTTTTATTCTTATTATTTACTTTACTAAAATATAACTGCTTCAAAATATAACTCTTCAGTAACACAAAAATAAAGGAATTTTTCCGCTTGACAAATTGATACGAATCTTGGCACCTCTTATAATACCTAGAACTGAGCGTCGACCTAGAACTGAGTGTGTGTATTTACTAGTAAATATTTTAGATATAATCCTCCAAATACTTCGGTGAAGCCAAATATAGGCCAATACTGTCGTATTTTCAACCCATAGCTGTCGTTAACATTATTTATTTCTTTTCTAGGGTTGCCTACAAAAAAGACGATTTTATTATCCAACTTTTACGGACCATCTGTTTTGTTTGTTTTAAACCTATCTCACTAATCTTGATAAAATAGAATTGAAATGCATACAATAATGTACATATAAGAAAAGAAGGGAAGGTTAAAAAAATATCAGATGGTTTGCACTATCTACCACTTATCGAATATATTTTGTCTAAAAAAGTAATTGGAGCCAGTTAAAAAATTGAAATAAGAAAGATAAACAGTTAAGAAACATTGTATGTAATTTAAATTTGTTGATATAAATATTAACATTTTACGTAAGTTTTATGTAAATTTAAAAATGACTGCACTTTAAAGCATCCATCTAGTCTTTGCATTGTGCATTCGCACTACCTACTTACACGCCCACATCTCATTGTTGTTAGAAGGAAATGGACATTCTTGGTACTTTAACAAGTAATAATGTCATGATATTATGTCCTTAAGAAACTGTGAATTTCAATTTTAAAAATTAGCTACGTGGAATAAAAGTTATATTATACCTACTAGAGTTTTATATGTATAAAATTAATTAATTAATTTTAGTCTATATGCATAGGCCGAAGCGTCCGTGCGTTCCGGCGTTGGATTACGAGTTTATTATCTAAATCTAAAATGATAATAAGATAAAAAATACAAATCGGTTTTCTACTACTATATTACCCAATAAAGGGTAAAACGATCTAATCCTATATATTCTATTACTAGTATAGCTAATGCCCCAAACAATCCAGTATTAGCAACTGATTAATACATAGAGATACAGATGTAGGTACTTGTTTGTAGTCTCGTTAGTATCACTGAAATCGCTCTAAGCGATATCGAATTCCGCTAACTATTTTGAGTAATACAACGTACTGTGGAACAGTAAACTTTTGATTGAAATGGAATCCATCTAATTTAAGAGACGTGCGTGTGTACAACTGTGTAGTCACACTACTTGATAAATGTCCTTATATAGTCATATAAGGACATTTATCAAGTATTGGCTCAAATTACTGTATGGTCATAGGTACGATACAGATTATACATAGGTATGATAATTGTATTATTTGTAGGGTTCCATACCTCAAAAGGAAAAACACAGAACCTTTATTAACAAAATGAAAAATTTAATGGAAAGGTACTTAATTGTAGGTAGTTCATTTTCATTCAAAATGAGTGATTACGCCCCAAACTTAAGTTTGACAACTTTTAAAATTGATACGTAGCTCTCGGTGGGCGAGACCGACTTGTACTTAACCCCTTTTCACGTTTAGATGTTGTATATTGAAATAATGTTATATGTAGTCTTAGTACATTTATTTTCATAGAAAAATGTACTTTATGTATATATCTTACATATGCAATATTGCTGTTATCGTTGCATTAACGTCGTTGCGTCGTACGTCAAAGCTGACATTAACATGACATAAGTAATGTAAATTATAATTGAGTAATTACCTAGTTTTGCTTTAAGTTAAAAGCAATTAAGGTCTAAGATTGTATATTAGTAATACTTAACAATATGACATTTTAAGTGTAACTCTTGCAACCAGCCTAATATTTATTTAGCATGAATACTGCAAGGTTTCGGCAACGTTCAAAATATTTAAAATATTTAATACTGCACATCAATTTAATTGAAAAAAAAATCATTAAAAATAAGAAATACCTGTATATACATCATATATATTTGGATAGAAATAACAAAAAATATATAGTTCTCATTCTAACTTAATTAAAAATAAGTCTTAAGTGGAAAGCAGTTGCAACTGTGTCATAAAACTACGTCCTATCCATACTTATATCATAAATTTGAAAGTAACTGTCTGTCTGTCTGTCTTTTACGCAAGCAGGGCCAAACCGCTAATTTAATTGTGATAAAATACTCATATAGAGATACTTGAGGGTCTCGAGATGAACATAGGATACTTTTTTTTCTCATATTTGTAATATTTTCGATATATACCAATATATTAAAATACTTATTAGTTTGACATGCAATTTATTCCGCCATGTTTATAACAACCGCCGTTGCTAAGCAACGATTTGCAAAGTTTGTTGTTAGAAAACGTCACCTAAAATAAGTTTGCTTAACGCATACATGGCGCGTGCCGACTCAACCTTATGAGACACAAANACTGTTTTTCATTTTAATAAGTACTTTAGAAGTTGTTGCAATATCAAAAAATCCTTGCTGCGAAACGGCTCGCCACTCGCCATGTGTCCCTACGCGCCCCGCTACGTTTTGGTTATACAAGCGCGTCCGCCTGCCTTACACGCATCGGTGGTTCAGTGGTAGAATGCTCGCCTGCCACGCGGGCGGCCCAGGTTCGATCCCAGCCGATGCATTTTATTTAATTTTCCTCACAGGCAGCCACGTAGTGGCACAGCTCGAAAAAAAAAACCCGCCTGCCTCTATAGCAACGAATATTTAGATGCGTTTGCACGTATTGGATAATTGGAGTTGAATGTATTATTTCAGGGCGATATATTTGGTTTCATATTTTTTGTAATAGTTATTAGTAGTTAGGCTTTTGTTTATAATTTCTTCCGTTTAAAAACAGTCATTTAAGTATCTAAAAATAGTCATTTAAATATATTTTAATAAGTAGGTACTTGAAAAGATTAGTAGCACAGATTTAAAATTACGGTACCTACTAAAAAATCCTTGCTGTGTAAAACAATTGGAAAATCCTTATTAATTAATTTTCACGCTATCTTAAGTGCTTTGCAAACATACATTATATGGATAATCCAGTAGTTAAAGCGGGCGAAGCCACAAGAGGGTCGCTAGTTATAAATAAATATAAATAAAAGTAGATGAAAGAAACGTACATAGATTTGTTTATATAGAGACTTTACCTGTAATAAATAATTATACAGAATAGAAGCGTCCGTGCTCCTTTTACGGGAACGGTATATAGGGTAAAATATTTTAAACCCATACCTCAACAGTTACGCATAGATGCCAATAAAGTAAACAGTACAGACAGACAGACAGACATTTTACTTTTACAACAGTAGTAATATAGTACACGTACATTTTTCCGCACAGTCATCCTATATGTAGATATAGGTAGGTCATCTTTACACTTGCGGTTTCATGTAAAAAAGGAACTAATTTTATATGACTCAGTTTAAGTAACCATTAGCCATTATTATTTTAGTTACACAATATTTTTCCGTCCAGGCATTTCTTGTATTCTTCATTATCCTTTTTCTTAACCAAGTTCATGTAATTGTAGTTTTTGGGTATCTATATCTATACTGAAGAATTTATTTGGGTGAATGTCGATGTTACGAAATAATAGTTCGCATAAAATAAAAAATAAAACAAAAAAAAATAAGGTCTTCAAATCGTGGCTTCTCTGGTGTTAAATAGGGTAGAGTATCGGTGATCACTTACCATCAGGAGACCTGTACGCGAGTTTGCCCTGTCCTTTCCATAAAAAAATCATGGATCAATTTTATTGAGAAAGACTATAGGTTACTACATTATATAACGTTTCGTTTCGATGTAACCTACGAATACCTACCTAAGAATATGTTAGTATATGTCTACTCTTAGCTATTTTCATTTAACGACGGCGAAGCTGCCGGTTGAAACTAGTATTATATAAATTATATTTTAATAAAATCAATTTGTACTACAAAACAACCATCAGGAATTTATTAAAAACTTTGTAATTTTCGTATTAATTAGTTTTATATTCATTTCATATTTATAAATGTTAAGTACATACGTACTCGTGAACAAGTTTTAATTAAAACCGCTACTCTGCAAGACTTAATATGTTACTTGAAACTTTATTAGTGAATTTCCTATAAGTTTTTGGGGATGATTCTCTTTTGCTTTGTAACTGTTTTAATAAAATATTAAGTAAACCTTAAATGTGGTTCTAGGCATAGAATATTAAATAGTATTAAGATTCTGAGTTTTCCACTTTCCCATCTACTTTAAAAGATTTCGTGCTGAGTAGCATAGTTGAACGCCACGGACAAAGAAAAAAACAATTTATTCCTACGAGTGTGGCTCGAAGTCGCGAACATCGCGTTTATATTCAGACGCTGTACTACTGCGCCATGACGGGTTTTATTAAACCCATCTTCATCCTAATAAAAATGCGCCATGATGGATTTTATTAAACCCATCTTCACTTAATAAAGATTCAGACTCCATATCATTAGGTATAAAAAATCGTTACGGATGGAGTTAATGTGTTACAATATTTATAGGTTATTAATTTTATTAGTCAAGTAGGTACACAAATTACACAGAATAATATTTGGTTTCCTGCTTTCATTTACCGGATGCCGTGCTGTGAATACGCCATTTTTTTCTTAGCTTCATGATGTATTCCGCATGTATCAGGATAGGCAGAGGGAGTCTAGCGCTAAGACACTCCGATTGCATTTGCAGCCGAATTCTGAAGGCGTTGAGTGGCGCTAATCAACGCCGCGCTTTGCTTCGACCCCAGAGCGAAGAAACGAAAATATTAACTATTTAATTTACTCGAGTCCGAATCGAACCCATAAACTGTCACGCTACTTTCACAGTCACGCGTTCTACCTCGCCACAAACGGACCTTAAGTAATAATAACAATTTATAATAATAAAATTCTAACACGAGCACACTCGTGTTAAATGGTAAATGCACACGGCTCATGCAAATTCACTTTCAAAATACATAATCAATAAATATGAAATTGTACATGAGTTCATACAACTGTTACGTCCTCATACATACATATGTTCACGTTGGAGTCACGAAGCTGAAAGATTAAGCGGTTTGTAATTCACTTTCGAGCGAATGTTGTTTTTTTTTTTATTATTTTATATCTATACTTCTGTACCTACTTCATATTATGAAATTGATGTTAATTTGGTGGTTCAAATTGTAAAAATATTTTTGTGTTAGATAGTTCTTACGTGGTCTTTTGCAGAATTTGGGGAGTGGAGTGTCGTAATACTGGGTTCCCTTTAAATAAAACCAACAGAACAGAACAGTTTTGCAATTGAATCTTTGATTAAAAATTGTAAATAGAATAAAATCAAATCGTTAAAATCTAACGATCAACTTTCTTTTTCATATCTTACTATGTAACAGAAAAGGTAAATCTAGAAATTCTATATTTTAACAGAAAATAATTTTCATATTTTTCACAAACGGAATATACTTGATTATACTTGGAATAGCTTTAGTGATAAATTTTAGACATATAAAATGTATTATTTGGATTACTAAAATTATTTTTTATTATGAAACTGTTGACCATGAATGAAATTCTGCTTTAATATTCAATATTAATATGCTTTACATCAATGCCGTCGTGGCGTTGAGGCACAAGCGTGCGATTCTTCATTTCTTCGCTCTGATAACGCAAACTCGGCGGAAAGTAGAGAACGGAAGTGTCTTGACACTAGTTCCCCAGATTCGCTCAGCCGACCGTGCTATGTGCGGGATATAGCGTAAATCTAAAAAAATATAAAGCTGGATTTATTTCTGCAAGTAAATATTAATTATAAAATGATAAACAATATTTTGCCTTTGTTTATAGCTGGATAATGTGATTAGAAAAATAACCGGAAATCGAAGGGAAAACCACAGTATCGTGTGTCATACATTAAATAGATAAAATATATTAGAAAACATATAATCAACACACACACAATTTATCTCGAGCTACATGAGTCTGCTTACGCATTGATATTTAAAATACGATATACCTAAGATTAAAAATATTTTTAAATTAAACTTAATTTATTATCTTTTAATTAAACATGAAACCTTAGAAAGATAATAATCAATTTACTTTATTATCAAATAATCTTCTTATATATCAATTAATAAGAATTTACTACCGAAGTAATACTTATAACTAAGCCTCAAATCGGTATTCAGAATGCGTATCATCCAAAAAGTCCTTCAACCACGTACCTATCTATCCTATACATAATTCAGATAACGGCAGTTAAATCAATTAATAAATGTAAAATATTAAAGTGTTTTGATTTTTATTATTTTGAAAATACTGAGTGTTGAAAAACGAAAATGTATTTTGTTAGAATATGAATTTTAATTCTTCCAAAATCCTTTATAAGATTTTTTTTTATTAATTTAAATCAAATGGTAGTAGTATAGTAAATATAGATATGCTATAGTGCAATTAAATAACATAAAAGCATATATAAATTAAAATAATATTCTTTTCACACTTCAAAACTCTTCAACTTGAAAGGAGCTACAGAAAACTATAGTAAAGTCCAAAGCGAAGCTAATTTTGTAACATATAAAATATGCAAACGCACGGAAATGAACCCGAAAGGATTACGTAATAAGTTCAACTGCAATCTGGAATCGGAAGTGTCTGCAATATTAATGAGGGTTGGCCATTGGTTTTATATCTTCAACTTGGTTCTTCAGGTTGGGCCAAGGTCCGTCAGCGATTCTTATATTATTAGTTTAAGAGTTAGATAAGCTTCTGCCAAGGTTAGATGCATAATTAAGGGATGGTGAAATCTTTTTTGTCAACATTTTAGTTTTAATCAAATGTAGGTTAAATAGTGATTCGGCTTTTGTGAACTTTAGGGAACGATTTTAATGAATTATAACAGACTATTACCGACCTTTAGGAACTATGTTTAATTTTGATAAATATCAAATATTATATAATACGAATTATTGATGTACTTAATTAATCGTAATTGTACTGAGCTCGAAATCCGATCACAAGAAATGATTTTACTAAATAGTAAAGGAAGATTAATACTGTGGGAGTTTCTTAAACTTTACGTACTTCTACGCCACTCAGCTAACCATTGTTAAAAAATGTGACTAATCTGTTTTCGACGTACAAAATGCAACAAATGAAATAAAATTAATTTTAAGTAATTTTATCCGTTTTTTAAATATGGAAACATAATAAATCTTATGCAATGACAGATCTTTTGCATAACTATTTTAATCAATTTTGCAGTACCCTGGTGCCCATGTTATATTACAAGTTTTGGTATAACCTATTTCATATGTCAACCGGGAGGTCCAAGGCTGGGTTCTCTCTAAGGATAGGTTGTATTTTGACTGTAGAAATATTTGCTACATCCGTTCCCTTGAAATGGAGGAGTAACGATAAGATTCGTCCAATATCTATCTATCGTCGAATCGAAATTTAATTCTCACGGGAACACGTCCTGATGCAAAAGACATGAGATTTTAATCTATTGATGACGATAGGAAATGGTAAAATAAATATGAGGCCGTTGTGGGGCAAACAACGGAACAAAGAAATGAAAATGTAAATTTAAATAAATATTTCCTCGAGTGGTTATCGAACCCCCAACTAGTCGCGTTTACTTGTTCTTTTAATCACCCACATTTAATACATAAAAGTGATAACTGTGATTTTACCTCATAGTTATTTTTCTACACAAAATAGCTTTCCATATCATTAGTCAGTACTCATATAGTTTTAGGTGAAATATCAATTTTTATTTAAAACACTTTATCAATGAACACATCGACGGCTAGAGCGGATATTGTAGTCTGCGATGGTAATAAGAGATCCGGTTAGACGAGATCGATTTTTACTACGAAAACACGAATTTGGAGTAAGAAAATTTAAGTTTTTGGACTCGAAAAATATATTATATTGTTTTCTGTTTAAAAAATCTTAAAATATTTGTCATTAGGAATGCAACCGATATATGATCTATTTGTATGTCTGTAAAAATATTACACTTACGATGATACACGTGTGATTGTAGCAAATGCGGCAGGTTGTGTATTCGATTCCCAGTCGAGGAAATTAAATATTTAATATTTTCATTTCTATGCTTTGGTGTCGTTGAGTTTCGCCGCTAAACACGCCATGTACAACATCGCACAGCACCACTAGTCTGAAGCAGAACACTGAAACTCGATTGCACTGAGTTCAGTTCCCACTCGGGAGAATAATTATGTATTCTGGTTAAAATCGACATCTAACAACTGAAAGAAGAAAACGTAAAAAGAATGTTTATGATAATATAAAAATATTAATATGTTCTCTTTGCCTATGAAAAATACCAGAAATGTGGGAAGAAAGTTCGGAGATGTTAATTTTGTAGCAGCCTTTTAATATATTTAATTTGTGTTGATATTCAAGAATTTAAAATGTAAATTTATAGGCAACCTTGACGAGTACCTTTTACTTAACGAGTCTACTGTCATTTCAAAGACACTGATAAATTGTTTTAAGAATATACTGTTTGAGTTGAGTTCAATTTTTAACTATATTTTGCCACATGCCCAAATATTATATCATTTAAAAATATTAAATTGGGTTATGCAGTGAAACAGTATTAATTGACAATTTTTAATTTAAATATATATAATTTCTTTTTGATATTTATATAAGTAATTTTTACCAATTTGACTTTACATTTGCATGATTAATTGCAATTTATAGATTATTTTCACATATTGAAAATGTTGCCTTTAATATTTTTTTAAAAGTAAAATAGTTTGAAATATTATTTTGTAAGAGTGGTTCGCGACGGTTGTGGGTTCGATCTCCAATCGGGGAATAGGAATATTTTATGTTTTTTTTTCTCTCTCTCTTAATGGAGAACTGAGTGTAACTAGCGTCTCTTTGGCTACCCAATCCAGTGCATGATACAGCGTGGGGCTAAAAAAACATTTTTTAATTATTACTTGTTTGGAAAACCCATCGAGCTATATTTAAAGAATTAATTTATGTTGTCCGATCGGACACAAAAATTACTTAATATCGAAGAATCGTATGATAATATATCCATTTTTCCAATAACGTGACAGATATGAAGAAAAATGTAATTAAAACTACGGTACGACTAAATTGAAAGATGAAATGACGTTATTTTAATATCCTCCTGAAAGAGGAACGAGCATAGTGAAACTAAAAAGTTTATGAAACGCTTGATTGAAAAATAAGTTCTATTAAAAAATATCAAAGATATCGAATGATAATCACGATACGAGTCTTATGTCTTTTTAATAATTTTCTTTTATTCTGAAAACATGTATCAAATGTCACTTTTCAGCTTTTTTATAAGAAATTTTGAGGCCAATCGTCGTGGCGCAGACGGTTGTAGATTCGATTCTCATTCAATATTTAAAACGTTCATTTCCTCACTCTTAAGCCAAAGCGTGTCGTTGAGTGCCGGGGTATTATGAATAATATTATGTGTTTGTTAAATACAAACATAACTAAACATTAGGAATTTGAACCCGAAATCATCTTGGGTAATGTCCGAATTTCCTAGCCAATTTAGTTATACCTAACTATTTCTTTTAACTTTCATATGCCGATACGATTCTTACAATTTTTGTCGTTAGAATGAGAAAAAGGATTTTTTGTTGATCCAAAGGTTTACCATCCAAATGTTTACTTGATGATAGCAAAAACATGACAAAATTACTGACTAAATACTTAAAAATGTATAATTTTTTGGGTGTTCCTTCACCTGTCCTGTGCAAATCGTAACATGTTTAGTATACAAACAGAACATGTGTTCCCTATACGAGTATATACATGTATCTAACCAATTACAATAACGCGTAACCAGAATAAATCTCATGTCGGGATGAAATATAAGAATCATACCTCCATCATGGCCTGTCAGCATTGTGTTCAAAAAGGATCCTTGTATTTTGAGGATATTATTTACAATCGCTTGGTGATATTTTAAGGGATATACCCACGGAAATCAAACACGTAATACAAATATACTTTTTTTTTGTATTTATTTTATATTTTTCTCAATTCTATATGATAGAGACTTGAGTTTATGTAGTAGATGTAAATGTAGCTATAAGGCTACAACATACATAAATTCACAAAAATGATGTTTATTTGATAGTAATATTAACTTAATTAAGATTTATGAAAGAGATTTCAGTAAAACTTCGCGTATACAATATCGATGATACTGGAGGAAGGTCACGTACAAAATACGAGGACCCTCGGAGGGTTTGGATGTAAATATATGCAGATATTGACGCTCTATTCCTACAGGCAAGCTAGGAATAAATCCTGAACAAAAAAAAAACTTCATTAATTTAAACTAGTAACTTACGACAATGATATGAGAAAATCAAATGAATAATAATATGGTATAATTAATTTATGTAGTGGAGTCCTTGAGAGGAAGCGACATGCCACATAAGGACCAAAACGCATTCGATATATTGTTTAAAGAACAATGCATCCAATTAAAAGGAAATCTCATGTGGAAGTGACTCAACGTTATGCAACACTGTCATTTATGTTTGTATGTTTAACAAAATTGTAGCCAGCACTCGCTCTACGTGAAATTCATGAAGCATTTATTTTATAAGATAAAATAAACTGGCTTGGTGATAGTGAATTCTAATCCCTATCCCCAGTAAATATTTGTTCGTTTCCAATTCTAGTTAAACAGATATTGGGAGCCACAGATTATTTGTATTTACTGTTTATAATGGTAAGTTGTGTCTTTAAAAAATACGGAATTATTGTGTTATAAATCTCTGTTATTTGTTTATTTTCTTCCATTCCTTATAACCTAAAAGCATAATAAATATTACAGCGTCATATAATGGAACAAAAAGAATAGAGGCCAAGAGGGAAATGTAAGAAATTATAATTTCATTTTTAATAAATTTTCGTAATTTTACACTTTCCCGTTGAAATTACATATTCTGTGAAAAATAAATTAAGGTGTAACTGAGGTAATTTACATTTAATTAAAGTATAAAAGACCAGTAGGTATGTATCCTTGTCCTTGTAATTTTGTTGTTGGGTTTGTGTAAATTTTATGACTTTACTGGTGTTTTGTCAGCTTGACGCTGCATCCCGCATATAGCAGGGTAGGTGGAGGGTACCTTGTGTTAGGCACTCCGTTCCGCAAGCCCCACCCTATTTTTGACTCCCATCACTGCGCCATTTTTGCCACCAGAGCGCGGAAATAAAAATAATTTATTACCCCGTGTGGGTATTGAACCCACCACGAATGCCTCAATTAAATTATTCTACAAGATAATAATTTCATTTATTTTATACAGTAAAAAAAATTCTTGTATAAAGAAATGAGGATACATTATAATACGAGTATACTTGCCCTTGTTTAAAAAAGTGGCAAAGAACGTTTCATCTAAATATAATGCTAAATAAATTCAATCGGTTGTGCATTTTAAAGGCGCACAGTAAACTTCGCCATTGTCACGTACAGGAAGAACTAAAAAAATAGAATATTGTAACAAAAATTAGTTAGTGTATCGTTATTGGAAAAAAATACTGTTTGTACTACTTTTCATTACTTATACAGAAAAAAAAAAATATAAGAATCTAATTGCTTATCGTTAGTTAGAGGAAATAAAATTATAATGACAATTATTTTTTTTTATCATTCATGACTATAACTTCTACGTTGTTGACAAATCATCTCATTGGTGGCGAGAGAGTCAGGCCATAACGAGGTAGAGGCAAAGCGCGGTGATGAGCTCCGCTGCTCAACACGAAATTCCCCTATAACGCGGAAATTGAGGAACGAAAGTGTCTTAACGCTAACGGTGTGTCTCAACACCGTTAAGGCTCCTAGGTTCCGCACACAGCGTGAAGCGCGGGGACCGTTGGTGTCAAACAACAATCTTAAACAAATATGACATAAAAATACATGCACTTGTTTACTCTTACAAAATGAACAACACATTGTATATTTTTATGTGTTATTGTCACAATGGGTTTGCCTTGAAATATTTTATAAGTCCGCCGTTGTAAGCATCTCGTACTATAGCAGCTGCTATCTTTACGATCAACGTCATTCCCTCGTTTTTCGTCTTTTGAACAGTCTGTAATTTGTCACTTCGGACATTTAAAGTTGGCGTGATTGATAAGCGTTTTGACATAAATTATATTGATATATTGTATTCTGTTTTATTTACCTAGCTTTTGGTAACGAATTATTTTATTTTATTTAAGATCTGTGTCTTACTGTACTGTATTCAGATTCAGTTGTAGGCAGAAGGATACTTATGCCATGCAACTGTCACAACATTTAGACATATTCATTAGTTAGTCAACGAAATGAAAGTAAATTCTTACTGTCTATCTGTTCGTCTGTTCAACTGTGCAAATGTTTGTTTTATGGCTAATCTACTTAGCCTTTTGTCATGAAATTTCATATGAATATTGTCACCTGAGGAAGGACCTAAGCTAACAAGAGACCACGCGAGAACGATAGTATTCAATCAAATGATTAAACAACTATATATAAATATATGAGCCTATTGCCTTTACCTTACCTACTTCTTGATGTCGCCCAGTAACCAATTTGCGCTACATGTGTTTACAGAATGTTCACAGAAGCATTATCAAAGAACTTGCTTGGATAATGTTTCTGCTTGAAACTTGAAAATTAATTCATAATACATATTCATAGGTTTTACCGCGCATGTACCCATAAAATCTTATTTATGTGAACAAAAAAGATAGTGTTATTTCACTGTGTGTGTAACACACATAAATTTACTTTATTTCTATTTTTCGTAAGACACGCAAATTAAGCCGCTCTCGCTTATACATTGTTTCTTTCATTGGCTATAATTAGGAACGTGACTCGTGCATTTCTGTACTGAGATTTAATTACTTATCGTGATGTTATAAATTACCCTTATCAGAATTTCGGCCGCTGTTTTATGGTTTACGTACAACAAACTTTTTTATTTGTAGTTAATTTTCTTTTCTGTACATTTAATTGTTTAGTAAACTGTATCGGCATAGTGTAGTGATTAATGCTTGAAATTGCGTAAAAAAATATTATTAATTGAATAACAAACAAGACCAGTAATCTAATTTAGGTACTGAAGTAAGAACGTAATACAATTTACTTCTGTTACAATCTAAATATACAAATTGACGGTATTGGAGCTTTAAGACCCAATTATTTATAAACATTTGGCAAAACCTTTATAAACATTCGGTTATTTTAGGCCCTATTTTAAAAACACGTACACGTACACAAGTAATGCTAAGAATGAAGTAGCACTACGTAAATAAAATGTCATAGGACAAATCAGAAAATTTAAGATATCTAGTAAAACAACAACGGTTTCCTCTGCCTAACCTGTTGAGTGCGGAATAAAATAAAGCATAATTAAAAACAAAAATTAAAATACGTAAAATTCTTAATCTGTGTTTAATTTTAGGACGTTTTTTATTAATAATATTCAAAAACATTTGATTTAATAACACTAATATCGCTGCAACACAGCGTCGCATAGTAATTTGTCAACGTCACTCGCTTCACTGACATAATGGAAATTTAGTGTCAACTGACCAGCCATTCCGGCTGAGTTGTGCTGGATTGTTTTCATAGATTGTTAGGGTTTTTTTTAATGTATTGTTACATCTATTCAACTACAAGAATACTAGATGCTAGATTTATCTTTTTCTTCTGCTATTATTTATTTTTTCTTTGTTTTTTTACTGCTAGGTGAAGATCACATTTTATATTAAAGCCTTTAATAATATTTTTCTGAATAAAAAGTAGCAAGTCATCCTTTTAAAACAGCCTTATGAATTAAAAGACAATTACAAATCACTACTACGTGCTAGCTACCAATATATTTAGTCTTTTCTGTGCGTTCGTAGAATTATTCCTTATTTTAAAAGATTAAAGAACAAAATCGTGGTTATAGTTAAATATGTACATAAAACCCGAAGGAAACAATAAATATTTACAGGTGCTTAAAGCATATGACCTTTTTTTAATTGCTTTCTTTTACTCTTACTTCGCTTTCGTTTTCGTCATTATAAATGTAACCTGTGGCTTCATCCGCATTAAATTACTTTTCGCACACAAAATATAAAAAAGAATAATGTTTCAATTGCGACCTTAGAAAATCAGATTTATATGAATTTAATTGATTTGTACAACAAAGATCTACGCCTTTTCCTGATTGCTAATAAATTTTCTAAGAGTGTTTATTATTAGCCATATATTATGTAAATACATAAGTTAATATGTAAACAGGTGTGCCGAACAACAGGTTTTTAGTACGAGGTCAGCGAGTGACAGATGTGCGACCCTTGTTATTTTTGATATCGAAATCGAATTTTATGGTTAAAGTAACTTTTAATATAAAATATTTTATAAAATAACAATTTAAAAAAAACATTTGCTTTCGGGAATATTGATGAGGTTGACATACTTTTTTATATATTTTTGTTTAGCTTCACGCTGTATATCGCTGCAGACTAGGCGGAGGAAACCAACTTTTAGGACATTATTGATGCCCCACTTTCTACCCCATTTTTAAGACTTTGTAAGTGGAATTGTATAATTCACTGTTTCACGATAGTCTCATGTAATGGATATAAATATAATGTTTTTATATTCTTATTAAAATACATTAAATAAAAATGTCTATAAAGCGACAACAAAAATAAGCTTTTGTAACTAGTTCATTGTAAAATACAGTCAGTTATTAAACATTCGGAAATATTGTTTACAATTATACAGGCACGCTTGCATTTTCATCGCAAATGTCCGTCCGCATAAGACAAGGTAAGGACCGCAATGAACGAACTAACTGCCCTATTTTCAGTTATATAGCCACCTTGACATGTTTGGTGGGTGATAAAAAAAATATTTAATCATATGTTTTATTAGGTTTGGTTTACTTAAAGCACATTTTTATTTTTTGTGTTTACTAAATCAAAAAAAATTAAGTGCTATGAATTTGCGTTGAAAACATTTTAAAGATTTATTTTAGCAAGCAATTTAAATAGTTTTATCTAATTTGTAAAACTCAACATACTCTTTTTATGCTTTTATATCTTTTATTAATAGTAAATTAGTTTTTAGTTTAACTTTATGTATTCCACAAGCCCATTATTTCTACAATATAAAAGAAAACAATAGAAATTCTGTAGTGTGTTACAGAATCATAATTATCTGTGATCACGCAGTTCAATACAATGTTGCTCTCGTCATAATATTATGCCTATATTATAAAAAACTGTTGAGTAGAAAAGCATAAAAAGAGCCGCGGAATAAATTAAAACTAGCGTGGGAAGATATTAATAATAAATTAGGTTACTCCATCCATTGCCCCACTTTACCTGCTTTTACATGTATTTTGTGCGTCTGGATAATTAATGTATTCAATTTGTTTTACTGAGACGAAAGCTTAGGGAAGATGTGGGAGAATGTGCCAAACGAGGACTTTAGGGTCTTTAGGGTATGGCTGTTACATTCCTTGTCGATGTAACAGGATGGCACGTTTGCTTTTCGAAATTACAGAAAACTTGGGAAATTGAAAGAATTTGATGGTGGAAAATGAAATGGATTCAAGAAAGATTCGCGGTTCGGGTTCTAATCCCGTTAAGTTTAGTTTTTATACGTAAATTGAAGGAAATAAAAGACATTTGTATTATTATTTGAGTCTTTTTACGTGTGTCGAGCAGGATGTTTTTATGATAAATGCGTCGCGTCTGCTTCGTCGTAAAACGTAGATTGATTTGACATTTACGTAAATTTATAGAGTAGCGTGGTTTTTTCTTCTTACAAATTATGCGATTATATGATTTAATATTATATACTTTACAAATATTCATTTACATAAATAACTAACCAGAATTTAGTGAAAGGTCGGCCCGAGGGATTTTCTGCATACCCTGCGTCGTGCGGGATACAGCGTGAAGCCAAAATAATAAATAAGTAACACAAAAAACACATATTATATCATAGTAATTTTACTTTTATAATATTGTATAATTAGGAGCATTTAATGTATTAATTTTGTTATTATTTTAAATTTAGTGCTATGAGCCTATTAACTAAACGGGCCGGCCTACCCTCGGATGATGGACGGTAGAGACTTAATAGTAATAGTCTGTAGGCATAAAGGATGTTAAAGCTATTTTAAGCAAAATTGTTCATTTTATATGAAAATTTAATAGATTTGATGATTATTCAATGTTAAAACAACTTTGTTTTTATTTGTGTGACATTGTGGGTTTATACAAATAAATTTATATTGAAGGTTACCTTACATAAATAGCAAAATGTGTAATTTTTTCTCATTGCTGATTAATTTCATGCTATCTCATGATTTTTGCTTCGTCCATACTTTTAATATGAGTAATTTCTATTTTCAGGTAAATCTTTCAAGAGTTTTATCGGATTATATTCTTAAGAGCTATTCCACCGAAAAAATGGTGGATTTACATTTTTCCCCGGGTAAGACAATGAGAGAGGTACTTATTTTTTTTGTCTTAAAGAAGATTTTCATCTTATAACGTTTATGATGCTGATCTAAATTAAAACGTCTTTTTTATTGTGATAAGGCACACGGCTACGCGATGGTGTTACCTTCTCTTCTGGACCATAATTTTACTTGGTTATTTATTAGATACCTTACACTAGTTATCACTATATACACGAAGCTCGACGCTGGCGTTAAGTTCCGCCACTCAACACGCAATGCCTCCAAAAAATTGGTGAGGAACAGTGTCTTAAGATTGTATGAACTGGAGTGGGATTCGAACCCAGCCAGTCGCGTTTACAGCGGCACGCCAATATTCTTACCAAAATCTATGATTTTCTATTACCCGTTAGGCATACCTATCGACTTTGTCGAAGTTTAAACAATTAACGAACTCTTTTATAGTAAATCGAAGTAATGTTGAATGTTTCACCTAGTTTTAGCATAAAAATTTAACTCCCTATCGCAAGTTATAACTTTTTAAAATGGCTGCGTTTAATGGCGGCGACAAAGTGGCGCTTAATCACTTTTTTATTTCTTTTAACGCTAACGTCATATGGGTATTATAGAGTGAACCTGGCAGAAATACTGAACTTATAAATTAAACTTTTAACGTTTGGCAAATGAGTCCTTTGTGGCCAAGTTAGAAATTATATGTAAAAAGCATTATGGCTTATATTTTTACTGAATATACTGATCATAGTGTTCGTTTTTGAATGTCATTCATATGAAATTATTATTAACATTGTCGAAGCCGTATCTCATTCATAAATTCAAATTTGTTTTTCAAACGAGACAGCATATTAGACTCTAAACAAGCAAATAACATTATACTATAATGAAAAAGTCAATAAAGCTTCCAGCTTTCAGAGTTTCCAAAACAAATTATAATATAGCGACATGACTGCAAAGTAAACATATTTACTAAATTACCATTAAATTAACTTTCGAGCTACTCCTTTGACCAGAAATGTTGTTGGGTCAGGAGCAACCATTTTTTGTTCGCGTATATTAGTTGTGCAATTCGGAAGTTAAAGTGGGCAAGTTTTACCTTCAACACTGAATATTCTGGCCAACTTAAATTAGAAAACCGTTTTGAGGACCTCAGATTTCAGGGAGAACTTTGTTTACACGAGGCTTTCAACGGAAATGGGAAATTAAATAAATCTTTATACTATAGAACAAATAAATTACGCTTTACAAGCTTTTTTTTGTTTTAACCTTCACTCATAAGATTGCAAATATATAGTAGGAGATATCACTTTTTTGTTTCTATATGATATACGAATAAGCACGGCGGAACTCATCGCTGCGCTTTGCCTCAAGAACTTGAAATAATTATAACGGGGGTTTAATAAATAAATCATGGACATTATGTATATGAGTACATATTTTTCTACACAAATTTGTTTTGAAGTTTACAACAGAATACGTAATTATATTGTTGTTCTTATTATGAATATAACTCAAAACTTTCTTGGCAAGCTCGCTGTTCCTCTGTTTAAATATTCTTTGTAGATATCCGTTAGTCTTCCCGATCACTATCGATGAAATTATTAGATAACTTTCGCCGTGAAATATTGCACTTTTCTCCTTAAAGACGCTCGACCCGAGAGAAGTCTCGAGTCGAGTTGAATCAACAATTAATATTAAGAAATTATGTAACGCTTGTTTACTCCTTTTGGATCTTTTTTAATTTGAAAACTCTTTTATTAATTTATCGCCATTGCTATTTATTTGGCGTTCTGCTTTATAAAAACTACATATTTTTTTCAGATAGAGTGTTTCTAGTGTTAAGACACTGCGTTCCAACTTCATTTTCCGCTTACTTAGTCTGAATTATAAAAAATATATTAAAACTAGTACTACACAATTACAATTCACGGAAGTATCTAATATATGTAATAATAATAAACGTGTCTGCCAAGAGAATTCTTAAGCAATCATGCGCAACTGTCGCTTTCGCGTTGATCTATACTCATTTTTATTGTTTTTCACGTATATAATTCGCGTTAAGATTGCGTATATTACGTGTCGTTAGTTTTTGCTCGGCATCGATGCTTGCACCGATTATGTTGGACACGCTATCGCTGAAAAGGTGTAATTGTAGATATTACAAATTTTACTTAATCTCTTTTCGATTTTGTTTCGGTCGTTGCTCATTGTGGTATGTCTGTAATTTATATTGAATTAAATCGTATTAATTTATTTTTCATACATTTTCTGTGTACAGCTAGGCTGGGAAAAGCTGGTAGGACGATTAGAATGACTGGTGTAGCTTAACACTGCGTTATATTTAATAACAACGGAGAAATGTAAATTGGGATTAAACTATGCAACCATCGCCTTTATAATGGGAATACTTATGAAATAAACGCGATAGTGACAAGTAACCACTTATTAATTACATGTTAATTACGTATTTAGGGAAAATAAGTGGCATTAATAATAATTATAATAATAATGTCATTTTGCAAATTGGTTAATCACTCGCCATTCACAACTTGGTGAGCATGATTGTGCCGGAAATTGATATTAATTGTTTCCTCATTAATGTTATACATAATATATATAATTTTAAGTGTATTGAGTTTTAACGCTTTGTTTTTTTTTACTTTGTCACTTATGATTGAATGATAAAATATATTATTTTTGTGTTAATTATTTATTTGAGTATTCTTTATCAAACCATTGCGGCTTATGCGTGAGAATAACAATAACACTACATATAAATGATAATTTAATATCATACATAATTAAAATTGTCTTAAATTTACGAAAGCAAATTGAGTGGCGTAACCCAAAGCCCCACTTTGCCTTGTTACCAGTACGAGGAAATGAAAATATTACAAATTCCATCCCTCAGAGTGAGAATCGAACCCACAGCCGTCGTGTTTACCCAGGGCAAGCAAAGCACAATTTACATTCAACCTATTGAACTTCAAACAAAGCTATTGTGACAATACTATCATTAACTTTAATTTATGCGGCGGCAGTAAGAATGCGGTTAAATAAATATAACCAAGTGGCGCTATTCCATTAGCAAAATAAGGGCCAGGCAGGTACAGGATTGTAAAACCTTCGGGGGGTAAAGGAGGACAGTAATAGGTCGTTACGTCCACGGCCTTTGTAACGGCGAGAGACAATAACTGAAATAGCCGCCTTGAAATATCCTTTAAATCACCTTTATCTATAGTTAATGGATATCTTTGAATTTCTTAATTATATTTCTTGGGAGTATTGGTTGAAAATGTTTATTATTTTGTGTTCAAATAATAAATTTGATTCTTTTTTCTGTGTGAACTATTGTGTTGTTTATTATTATATTTATTAGAAACTTAAATATAAGAAAGATAAATAAAAACAAGATATCATAAAGTAATTTTTAGGTAATTCTGGTAACAAGGAGACATGATAAGTTTGTATGAAGATAGAGGATCTAGTAATACATTATAAATTACATGTATTGACGTTTATTGAAGTTTGGACGAAGGTAGACATGAGAATATTCTTTTCATAACGCACTGAATAAATAACACATGATAGAACGGCTGTTTTAGTTATTTATCAATTTAATGTGTTTTAAGATTATATATTTTTTTCCTTATAATAGTGTTAGGGTTCTATTTATTTTCGCCTGAATATATTGCTTATTGATTGGTCAACATTTGGACCGTTTATTTTGAAAGTGGTGTAAGTCCATTTTTGAGGAAATATGAGCTATCACGTAATTCATGCTTAATTTAATGTAATTTTTTTATTTATAACTAGTCCATGTTTAATTTCTCAAAAAAATCCCATGTTTTGTACAACTTAAAATCGGTGGGTAAATGAAATTGCATAATCATCGATTATGAAAGTGGTGTAAGTCCAACTAACAGAGGTAAGTAGGTGGCATAGCAGATGGATGCGTGTTTTGTTATTTTTATTTATTTTATACTAGCTGTGTCCCACGGCTTCACCCGCGCACAATTTGTATTGTTTCCCCTCCGTGATTCCACTACTCGTAAGTTAAAAGATAGATATTAAAAAATTAGAGAAATGTATTAGAAAATGTACAGCGCATAACCTGTGAGAAGAAAATAAATACGACAAGGCTGTATAACTGGCTGTATGTCTTTGCCCAGTAACAGCAAAAACAACAGTAGCGCCTTCTTTTTGCTTTTTGATTTTCCTAATTTTATATTATTTAGGAGTTGAATTTTAAAATAAAATGTAGCCTAGACCTATTCCGTACGAAAAATATAAAGACATGAAGCAGCTACTACCCTATATAGCACCGGTGCATCATGCATATTTTGAAACACTACCACATGCAGAGAATAAGTTAATTCTTGTAATGACAATGTAATTGCCGTCTAAAATAAAATTTTATGTACTGTTATGCGTATTTGTAAACAAAATTATATTAAAATGAAGTATATTTTAAGCGATATTTGATTTATCAAAATTGAAATTAAACGATTTTTACAATTGTCTAATTTTGAAAGTGGTGTAAGTCCATTTACAGCGTATAAATATGTGTTATCGTAGTCTAATTAGCCAAAAACTAATTTATATAAACAAATTAAATGTTGATAAAACAATAGAAACAATGCCAGCCCTCATACGATTTGCCTATATTTTTAAATCAACAAACAAACAATAACCTTTAATTTTCTCGAAACAAAAGAAAATGGACTTACACCACTATCAAAATAAACGGTCCATTTGTCAGAATTCAACGACTGTCGATGAATCTACAACTATCACCGTTGTAATTAGACGCTGTGGGGTGGTGGACACCTGTGGTAAAGTTGGCATGTATTTTTAATAAATCAGTCCGTCAGTGTGGCTTAAAATTTCACTGAGGTAACTGTTTTTATAAAATAACGTTACTAAGCTCTGATTATAGTCTGAGTTAATCCGAATACCTCTAAATGAAGAATATATTTAATTCTTCATTTAGAGGTATTCGGATTAACTTTAAAGAGAAAGTCCCGTCCACTACAGAAAAATTTAAAAGCGATCAAATTCAAAATATTGTTGAAAATAAAGTTTAATGTATTAATAAATAAATAATAAAGTTTGTAATTTAATGTTGCTGTGTTATACTCTACACAATGTAAGACATTTGTCTTTTGTATATTTTTCTTTCCTAAAGGATAAGATTAATACATGTTATCCTCATTTAGCGTTATTACAACCCAAATTTCAAATGCTATCTGGATTAAGTTATGTTGCTTCAGTCATTAATGTATTCATCCCTTAGCCTCGAAGGCTGTTAAGGAGTTATCCTATATGCATAGCATTAAGTAACTGATTAATCTTACGCAATGTTTGTTTATTAACGACGAGGTTGGAAAGCAAACGCTAAGGTATACACGAACTATGGTATTGTAATAAGATGTTGTAACCTTGGACGCAAGGTTCTGAGTTTGACTAGTCTGTTTGTGTCTGTCTGTGGCACCGTAGCTCGTGACTGTATGAACCGATTTGAATGCGGTTTTCTTTAATTGAGAGACTTGTTCATCGCGGTGGATGGTAGCTATGTTTCATTAAAATGCTTATTAAATATGTCGTTTTATTACGTGATTAGAGATACTGTCACTTTTAATTGGAAAGTTTTACTGAAATTAGTAGTTGTCTCAGTATAGCATATAATATATTGATAGATAGGTACACTTAAATGTAATCTTAGCAATTATTTCTAAGTGTATTTGATTTCTTGTCAAATTTAATATACCGGAGCATCCGTCATTCTCAGTTTCCATGTTATTTAATCCTTACAAGCTACGTGCGCGTAATTGGACAGACCGTTAGATAAAGCTTCAAACTACGGTCTCTGATCGTACTGCATTTGCTCACACATATTAGTTTTGTACATAACTCCAAAGTTAATTAAACTTTTTCATAAGTTTAATGTATGCATACCCGTAGATATTTTAGTAATTATTCATAATATGTAATTTCATATTTATTATTAATATGTAATGTAATATGTAATTTCATATACATACATTTATTTAGCTTCACGCCGTATCCCGCAGCAACAGGGAAGACAATTACGACAAGAAATGTCCAATTTCAGTATTATTATATTGAAATTGGACATTTCAATTAGGGACACGTATATATAATAGGGGAGAGCGGGGCCAAAAGTTAAGATTTTTTTAACCTCAAATATTGCTACGAATACTTGATTTCAGTATTTATACAATATGATCAAATTGAACTTACATTTCTAGCCTTGCAATTAAAACAGTAATTTGGGGCATTCTTTGACTTTTTTATTATGATTTTTTTATGACTGAAGTCGGAAAGTAACAATTTACCCCGACTTGGGGCAAGTTGTTAACAGAGCGGGGTAAATTGTTACCATATTTTTTAAAGCTATTATTTGCAAAATAAAAATCAATAAATAATCGAACAAAGCCTGTTTATTTAAGGAATAATCAAAAGTGTCATAATAATAACCTGGCGCAAAAGCAAATCTTTTTTAACCGACTTCTGTAAGAAAGGAGATTATGAATTCGACTGTTTTTTTTATGTATGTTAGTTACCTCATAATTTTTGATTAGCTGAACCGATTTTGATGATTTTTTTTAGTTCAAAGGTAGTGCTTCCCATGTGGGAACCAATTTTTTTTGGTCCATTTTTGACAATGGTATCTATGAGATCACATAAGTATTAAATTTGTATAGGTATGTGTGCGACAAATGGACGAATAACTTAATATTACACCAACCGATACCAATGATTATTTTTTTTATTTGAAAGGATATACTTCAAGGATAGTTTGATGAAAGTTTGGTTAGGTTCCGAAAAAAGTCCGTTCGAAATTGACAAATTTGTTTTTATTTTGGTAAATTTTAATTATACTGGAATAGTTACAAGAAAAACTTTGTGTCTGATTATTGTCAGAAGTAAGATTCCCCATCGCCCATGGCCATAAAAAAGGATCATCAATGTCCTAAAAAAATTTTTTTACTATCAAACGCAGGCACCAAAAGTTGGTTTAAATCCCTTCAGCATTTTATGTGGATCCCGAACATATAGGTAGACAGGAAGCCAGTTGAAACTGTTCGGATCGACCGTTGAGCTGTATTGACACTACATCCATCTCCTGCCGCGTTTTGCATAGGACTGAGGACTGACAAATGGCTGGCGCTTTGCGATGCTATTCCGTTTCGTACGGTGTAGGAGTCAATGTTTGGTTGAAGAGTTAGTTTTCAATTATGCTAGTTACATTGGTGTTATAATCTGTTGGGGTGTTATTAAGGAAATAATTTTTTAATTTTAAGTTTAATTAATAATTATTATTAAGAAAGTACTTGTATTGTCAGTTATGATGATTGGTAGGCGTTGGCAGCCACCAATCAATATACTTTGGAACACGCGGAAAAAGTGGGAAATAATAAAATGTTGGTATATTTTTTTATTTCCCGCTTTATATATTGATTGTACCTATAGTTTATATATATAAATAATTTATTTTTATCAGCTTCACGCTTCCGCACACAGCAGAGTAGGCAGAGGGGAACCTAGTGTTAAGACACTACGTTCCCCACTTTCCACCGAATTCTGGAGGTATTACGTGTTGAGTGGCGGAACTCAACGCCGCCCTTTGACTCGACACCAGAGCGGTTTACAGTCACACTTTGTGCCCGTAAATAAGAATGATTTTCCACGTTTTCCAAAGTATAAAAAACAAATAACGTAGTCCAGCAAAAAGTTAAAAATTTAAAACAAAACATTAATTCATGCAAAATTGAAAATAATCAACTTGCCGCCATTTGTAATAAATATGATAAATTGACATCTTCATCTAAAATCCATTAAGCGTTTCCCTATAGAGAATCGATAACGTTCATCTCAACATGGAATAATTTAAAGTAATATCGAATGATTCGCGATCATTCGATTAAGGATAATTCATTTGTCTTTTAATTGCGCTTCTCTGTTCGCCGCTCTCAGTCGGTGTTCAAAGAATACTATTAACTTTGGCCTTTTTATTGTAATTTGATATCCTTGGATTTTTATATATACATTCGATTTTACTATTATTACCGAATTGTCTATAAACCAAATGAGCTATATTAGAGTAGGTAACCTGAGATCCCAGTCGTGATGCAGGGGCACAAACGTGTGACTGTCAACGAGACAGGTTGTGGGTTCGGTCGTCATTCGAAGAAATTAAATATTTAGTATTTTCATTTCTTCGCTCTGGTGTCGAGGCAAAGCGCGGCGTTCAGTTCCGCCACTCAACACGCAATGTTTCCAGAAATCGGTGTAATGTGGGGAACGGAGTGTCTTAACACTTATACTTCGTCTGCCTAGATGCAGGATACGGTGTGGAGCTGATAATTGTCTATAAATAGTAAATATTAGAGAGATCGTGGGTGCTATATTTATTTACTAGGCGTTAATATTTAAATGTATATCAGGTTCTTTCCTATCATTACACTGGTAATGTCAATACATTGCGAGTGTATTTATGATTCAAAGATTAATTAATAACTATACGCATAGCAGTTGCAAATTGACAAAATATTTTTATTTATTTTCTAGTTAGGAAAAAATACGTCATATGAATAAGCTAGCAACATGAGCATTGCTTTGGCAAATTTGTAAAACGGTCATCAATTTCTTTATAGCAGTCAATTAACGAGAAATACTCATAAATTTAAAAAGACCTACAAAAAAGAAAATACAGCGCACTTGATAAGGACTCTAAAAGATCAAAAAGTAAAACCGAGTCGTAGCCAGAAATCTAAAATGTTCTCTCATTCAAAAATCTACCTTATACCTGAAAATTTAAAAGTGGTAATCAATTGATAAGCCACCTCGTCCGGACTCAATGCGTAGCCAGGAAAATGAAGTTCGTCGACAACGGAAAGCCGATTCTATTTCTATTGAATTAAAGTCCAAAATGTACTACGATTTTTTGGGCTCATTGCCAAAACATACGTGGAAACGCACGTTTTTGTTTTATTTTCCATGCACGTCTGAATAGTGTGAATACTTTTTTGTGGTCCACGCAATATGTTAAAGAGCAATTTGTACGTAATTTTTTTTATGAATGTTCACTTTAAAAACAACAAGTGACCTAGATATTGAAAGTTCAGAAAATAAACTTATAATCAACATTGGTTTATAGCAATGTTGATATTATTAATTTATTTTCATTATAAAATTACCTGGGATAACCCAGTGATAAAGTTATAATGTAATTTATTTAAGATTGATATTTGTTTCTTAGAATGTGATTTATAATTTCAAATAATTAAGGAAAACAATTACTGTAACCACTAATTTACAACAAAAAGATAAAGTAACGCACACTATTATATTTTAAAACAGAAGTAAAACTATAGATACCGCTTATTTTAGCATATTCGTGACGCAGGGTCAAAAGAGTGTGGGCTGCAAACGCGACAGATGGGTGAGGTTCGATTCTCACTAGATGAAATGAAATAGTTAAGACGAATTACAAACTGATTGCGTCTCCTGCAAAATTTATTATTAAATATTATATACGTCATTGTTACACCAAATCAGAGACATTGGAGCAATTCGGGTTTAATTAATAAATATTTTAATCTACCAATATATTATAGAATTTCCAATCATCCACATAATGAGATAACACCGGAAGCCACAAAAATGTATTTAATTAATTAGGTACCTAATAACAACGTACGATAATGGTAGGCACGACCCTTATATTGATCGAGGTAATCGAAATCGGTACTTATTGATATAAATATACCTATATTTTTTTCTAAACCTGATCTAATGTCACATACGCTCACGTTTGACTACCTTCTTGTTATCGAATGAAAATAACTACAATACGAATAACAAATGAAAATAACGAAAATAAAATAACTGTTACCTTTAAATTTTACTACAAATACAATTAAAGTTTACACTGACTATTATACTAGTTTTTAATAACCGTGCGACTGTAAACACGACAGATTGTGGGTTCTATTCCCACTCGAGAAAATGAAATATTTAATATTTTAATTTCGTCGCTTTGGTGATGAGGCCAAACGCGGTGTTGTGTTGTCCAGAATTCGGCGGAAAGTGGGGAACACAGCAAATTCCAAGGTTCCCTCTGCATAGCGTGCTACATGTGGGATACAGCGTACATCTAATTAAATATCAAAATGTACACAAAACTACAATTAACGTTTGAACAATAACAATGTATTTAATTTTTTTATACGCAATAACCGTTTTGCTTCATGTTTTTACAAATATATGCCTTTTTGCCTTCTGCCAATTGTTTTATATTTAGTTATTTAATAAAATTGATATTAGTTAATTAATAAAATTGAATACTATTTTTGATGATTGGAATTATTTTATATGTGTTTACTTTCATTCTATGATAGTCATAGTGTGTCTATTTTTGTTATTATTATTATCTATATTTTTTGCTTCTTTTTTTTTATTGCCTAATTTTAGACAAGCAGTATAAAGCAATGATTAATAATTAGAAAAACAAAGATAAACAACCACTTTTTCCCTGATTGTTTTTCTAAGAACAAACAGACTCAAAAATATGTAAACACAATATACACAAATAATAATTGACATAATGCGTATAATATTGTTTGTATAAGCACTTTATTAGTTTTGCTACCGAAAACTTTGATAATAAAGGTGATGGGGTTATCTTAGAATAAAATAATTGTAACCTATGTCGGTTCCGACTTTTATGAAATAAATATTTAGGTAAACTTAATTAAAATAATTTTCGTTTTTTGTTAATTTTTATTTCAACCCAGAATTTGCCTTATATAAATCACGATGAACGTCGTCCGTTCACCATATTGTTTAAAAGCTTGTCGTAAACGGCTTTAAATATTGTTTAAAATTTCCTTCCGTGCGCCACCGAACTGTCCTACCTGCGGCAGTGTTTCCAGGTCGGTACGATATGGGTACCTTCAAAAAGCGCGTCTATCTCCACCTCAAAGGCCGGCAACGTACATGTAGCTCCTCTGGTGTTGCACGGGGTCTTGGGCGGCGGAGTCGTTCGGCGGAGGCGGCTCGTTTGCCTTCTACTTTTACCATAAAAAAAACATTAAACAATTATAAAAACATTAACTACGCCCGCTACCTGGATAAACGTATACTAATTGTATCTAAATACGCCATCAGGAATGGCTTGTCGGTCGGACGTGAGTTGACTCGCGATAGTTTATTAGCTAGTATATAATAGCTACATAATCCTATCAATAAACAAGCGGCACGTCAGGCACATGTAAATCACGTACTAATGAGAAATAATTAATTTCAGTATAAGCTGATTAGAGCTGTTGGATTGCCAATGTGTATAACATATAGGTATGGTTGCCGTTGAAAGTCTTTTCCGGTCAGAAACAGGGCAGGTTGACGAAAATGGAATGTCGTTTAAAAATTTGGACAGGAAATTAGATCGTTTAGAATTTATAAAAGTATTTAGATGCCAGTATAGACACCCAGGAGCTTTTTCCTATATACTCGTATAGTGAGAAATGAGCTTTATTTACTTTTAAAAAGATATTATTTTCATGTTATTATTTTTTAATTAAGTATACCTATATCATAATATCATATATATTATGATATAGGTATAGAGTAAAACAAATTCTTGCATTAGGCATCCATGGTTGAGTAATATAAAGAACTACGATATAAGTTGGACATGTAATACGTACTCTGCCAACCGATTTTATGAACCCTTACGAATCGTGAACCCCTAAAGATAGTCCAATATCGATACAAATGCTCAGAGACACGCTCACTTATCGATCGTACGTAGGTGCGGCTTCGTTATGTCAAAAATACTCAAAGCAAAATATTACTTATTATCTACTAAGTAAGGAATATATTATCATCATTAGTATTTAACCAGTCTGACGGTTGATCTGATCGTATTTGTCGAATCGTAATTTAAAATATGTTTACTTTGGTCTTCAAATTGGAAGTGATTGAATGTGCCAAATAAGGTAAATGAAAGTTTACAAATTGACTTTGATATTGAAATAGCGAAAAAATATATTTATAATACACAGAAATTATGAAATATGCTTTTCCATTTACAGTCTTTTTACATTTTATACTATCATTTCTGTTTTTTAATTTATTTTATAATTATTATTAGGGTTGTACTCTCACTTGATAGATTTAATGTGTAATCTACGACGATGAAAAATTACAATTTGTTTCAAAAGAAACTTTTGGAATAATTAAATTAAAGGCAAATAATATCATTTAATATATCCTGCATCCTACATATAAAGAGGATAGAAGTGTAACACTACGCTTTGCTCTCTTTTGGCCCGAATTTAATACAATGCGTGTCGAGTGGCGGAACTTAACAACGCGCTTTGTCATTGTCAGAGCTGGGAAATTAAAATAATTAATTCCTCCGAATAAGGATCAAACCCCCAACTATAGCGTTTACACTTACATGTTGTCATTCTATGCCACGTGGTCTCAATTTATTACAGATATATATTTTAAAAATATATATATATATATACATTGTATTTAATACTCGTACAGATAAAAAGATCTTTTTGTGATTTTATAATGTAAGGTTTCCCTTTAATCTCATAAAGTTATTTGTTCTTTCCAATAATTGTTTTTAATATATTTATGTTATTTTGAAATAGGACTGACTATAAATTTATTGATAAAATAAGTATGTAATTCTCATAGAGAAAAATAACAGCGCCGTTATTTTTTTATAATGATAATTATATTAAACAATTCATGTAAATTGAAAATAAAATAAAATGTATAAATTCGCCATCTTTTCGTAGCATCATGTAAGCCTGTCTGCTTCAGGTCAGTATATTGAAACCACTATATTGAATTTTTCCGGATTAAGGAATTTTCTCATATGGCTAAAGGTGGCGCAGAAAAGAGCAAATTTAAGGTTTCAACGTCACTGCAGCTTTAAAATAAAATTCTGATTTTTGGTACAATATATGTTTATATGCCACTTGGTTTTTAGTTATTCAATAATTGTTAGATCTGAGTAGGTATAATAAAAAATAACGGTTGGATATATTACAATCCTTTATTTTTATACAACGATGCATGTACTCAACACGAAATGCTATAAGTCTGTGGAAAGTAACATATCCTGATTGAAAACGGAAACACAACAAACACTAGGTTCCCAGGTTCCCTCAGCATATCCTGCTACATGCAAGGTACAGCATTTATCAAAACAATGACTACCGTGCCAATCGCAACTTGTTCATAATAAACGTAATAAATTCTCTCATTCCGTAATTGAGTTTGTTGACAGTCGATCAATTAATTAAACCACAATAATGATCACCATTGACAACAAATTCTGTACCGAAAACTTCTCTAATTGGATTCGATTCGGTTTACCAATTTCTATTCTTATTCTTTTCTCCATTTTCCGTTTGTTGTAGGGCATTGTCGTCGCGAAAATTACAGGAAGTCAGTCCCTATGTTTTGATTAAAACTGCCGAGAACCATATTCCAATTTATTTTTTAATTTATATTCGTTCCGTATGAGATCTCGAGAGAGTTTGCTGGTATTGGGTTAGATTTGCTTAATAGATCCCCAAAGTTATACATATATAGGTACTGATTTTCCTTTTGTTTGTTTAGGTGTATGTGTATATTCTATGTAAATGTTTGTTTAACATTTCACATACAATATGTAACACAAATAATAATAAACTTTAGACATCCCAATTGTTTTTGGACGTGATTATTTTCTTTATAAAACAATATGATGTGTGCGTTGTTCTCGATCCTTGGATGAATTTTGAGAACAGTATTTTCAAGATTCGTTATTATTTATGTGATAGTTATGATAATTATGATGTTAAAAATAATAACAACTGATATTTGTGCGCTATACCTAATTATATAGAAATTCCACATTACAAAGATAGAGTAAAGAACATCGTGTTTTTATACAGGATAACTGCTAGAATATATCAAAAGAAGAAATAAAAATTTAACTAATTAAGGCCAGTCGTGGCATAGGGGCACAAGCACGTAGGTTCGACTCTCACTCAGGTAACAACGCTAAGCGTGACGTTTAGTTCCGCTATCCAACAAGAATTCATCTAAAGTGGGGAACTTAAGTGTCTTAATGTGAACGGAGCATCTTAACACTACATTCCCTCTGCCTACCCTGCTATGTGTGGGATACAGCGAGAAGCTAATAATTTAATATTTAAACTATCTGGTAAAGCAAGGTACACAAGACATATACAAATGTTAAAAGAAAGAAAACAATTTAAATTGTTACAAATTGAAACGTGAAACACACATTAGGAACATTTCTATAAGGAATCAATAAATCTATTGGCATAATACAATTATGGGTCACGCCAAGCTGTTAGCATCGCTTAACCTGATTAACACCGATAACTTAGTGTGCCGATTTGCTAATTTTTCCACAATTTGTTACAGAATCTAGAAAGAAAGTTTTTTTTTTTTAATAGTTTCACGATTTATTCCGCCGCGTCACGAAGACCTTAGCACATTCCGGTCTTTTCTTTACTCCTGAATTCGACACATGTATGATGACACGGCTAGGCCTTAAAATAAAAATAAAATATCTTATAAGTAGGGATCGAACACTACTGTCACATTAACATTCACGTTCTCCAATGGCGCCAAGATAAGTTGGGTTGTAAAGGGATCAATAGAATACTGTCATATATAGAAATATAAGAAGAAATATGTAGAAATCTACCTACATATATTCGCCGAAATGAATCGCAATTGTAATTTTCTAGTAATATTTTTAGCATTTAATAATAATTATAATTAACACTTTTTTAGTATTAGGTCGAGCTGTAACAAACGAATTTGAAGCGTATTTTTTTTTGTGTTTTTTTAAAGAATGTACAATTTATCAACACTTAAAAATTGTATTACTTTAAAAACCTGACAAAATAAAATTAAAAATCTGTTTTACATACTTTAGTAAATACTACGTCAGTACCTTTTCGAACTTAGCAACCACATGAGAAATATCAAAATGGTTTATGAATTTGCATCATTTAAAAGATACGTTTTATAAAGATTTTCTTGGTTCGAGTTGGAGGTAATTTATTAGGTAAGTGGTAAGGGATTATGAATTTATTTATACGAATTCCCTTTACAATTTGGAAAAAAGACCTTTCCAAGTGTATGTATAGTAGACATTTTAATCATTTACTTATCCACGCGATGTTCGAGATTCTGTTTTTTTACATTATGTAAAGCATTATAATTTATTTTTAAAATATAAATTTAACCTAACATACTATTGTGAATGGTTCAAGTGTTGTATTTTCTTCAATCATTGCTTAAACTATTTTTAATTAGACAGATATTTTGTTTATATAAACAAGCCATTCAAATACAACCTTAATAGGAAGCTTTCTTTTATTTCCTTAGAGATTCTAAGATAATACTTATACAATATCTATACTTTAGTAGATTTACCATGGAAAGCTCTTTCATGCCATTAATACCTGTATTTATAGGTTATTCACTTATGTTTCAAAGACTACCTATCTAAATTCAGGTATTATCAACGTGGAAACACTCTACCTAATGATCTTAGCTATAAATTCACTGTCCCCTCCTAGTCTCCTCTAAAATTAATCGCATTGTCCTTGCGTGACTGAACCGAGACAACAGATTAATTGAACGGTGGAATATTTCTTTAAGTACCTATTAAACTACTTTAATCTGCTATGTATTGTTAGAGAGTACGATTATAATTGGTAACTGATTACATTTCATTAATATAGCGTTTGTTCATTTACAACTATAAAGTATTCTATAAATAGTTCTTTGTAGATGAATGAAAATATTAATTAAATTAATTAATAATTTTCCTAACACTAGAGTTTGGAGTAGGTTATGGTAGCTGTGAAGTTTTAGTTTCTTTTATACGTATTTCAAGTCACAGCTTACCACTTTTCCTTTATTCATTTAGCCTATAGTTTTATTTCACAATATAATTATTCTTAATATTTATTATTTATAATATTTCATAATATGCACTCATAAAAGTTTCCTTTGATGAAATACAAACCCGCTGCGCTATCGCGGCATATTATAATATAAATATATATCATCTAGACTTTTTTATGCGTATTTAACTAATTCATGAAGGATATTATAGATACTAATATTTTTTTATTTTTCAGGTACGTAAATACAAATAAATTACTTTATTAGCTTCGTGCAATAGACGCTACAGGTATGTAACTTACTTTTTAAAATTTTCCCTTACATTATTTAAACTAAAACATCACTCTACTATTACTACGTTTTCCGATCGATTTCGGTCATGGCGACCATTTTCAACTCCAATGTGTTCTTGCGTTAATGAACCAATAACCAATCTTCACCGCGAATTCCAACTTGCATAGAGGTTATAAAATATATAGATGGCTTGGTGCTTTTTAAATTAACCAACTAAAATGTCATTTACTCATCAACGCATGATGAATATAATAGTTATTCAATATTAATAAAGTCATAATGACGACCACCAATATGAAAATTGGTAAAATAACGATGAAAGAGATATATATATAGACATACCTACCTACTTTAATTTAGATATTAAATACCAACCGCTCTATGTGACAGTATTGTTCGCGTTAAGTTAATTTAAGCTAAATGCAAATGTTATTATACAATGAACTTTTAAAATTAACTTGAAATGAGAAATGTTTTTTCTTTTTTTTTTATTTATTATGATTTCAGTGTTATATACGCATTCTGATGAATGAGAAGTGACATTGTTTGCTTTTTTATAATAACTTTAATCGAGTTAAATATGGTAGACGTCAGTTATTTTAGCGCTGTAGGAAATAATTAAAACTAAATATTGTTTGAAATTTAAAACGTATTTAAGGCCATCGTTGTGTATGAAGTTGTCGTAGCGTAAATACCGTCATGGCGCAGTTGCACAGCGTTTCATTGTTTACGCGATGTTTATGGCTTCAATTCTCTCTCGGGGAATGGAATTATTTTATTTTTGAAACATCGAGTAGTGTCTCGAACGTCGTGCCGTAACGAGGCTTACCACTAAGACCGTCTGCCTACCGAAACTGATATAGATATTTCTAAACATATTCCCATTTAAATTTAGTAATTTAAAAGATAATCTATAAATTTCTATACAATCTCCATTATTCCTATTGAAATATAAAAATATGAATTTATCCATTCCATTATCTAAGCTCGCGGACCGTAAAACCGATTTTAATTTAAGCCAGCTCGCAGATTCAGCATTCCTTTTATTGACGTTTTGACAACTCGCTCCCGAGCCCCGAGCCCCGAGCCCCAGCTCTGGCATACGAACCCGATTTATTACTAATTCCCGTTCGACCCACTTACTTAGTCCGATTCTTGTTAAATGACAAACGAAATTAATTTGAGAAAAAATGTTTAAGACTTCTTTTGAAGTACTTTTTACTTTTCTTTAGTTTGTTTTAGCTGTGTATTTGATTTGTGATTTTATATAAATCAAATATAAAGGTTGTAATATTATATTCCTTCCATTGTTATGTAAGGGCTGTATTTCTCAACTGGTCTCAACTATGAGATCGTTCTTAAGATACCGTTTTCAATCATATATTTATTAAACGGCAACTCAAGATCGATCTCGGCTTTAATGTAGTTAACATTAAATGTATCACATCCCCGCTCCTCCTTATTATTATTTACATTTCACACTCGGCCGAGGTTTTTACAAATCTTATTCGCTATATATCATAAACGAATTTTATGATGTCAAAAACACTAAACGTGATAGTGAACGCTTCTGATTATCAAAATTGCCAAAATTAATAAAATAACAATATGTATAATCGATAATATGTAAACAGCATTAGGTATTTAGGTACTAAGTATTAAAATAGAACAGCCAATACTAAACCGCCAGTAATTTGCGGTGTCTGCGACGGGAATGCAATATCGCCGTGATATTCAAAATATCAGCGGAATGCGATGCTAATAGTTCCTAACCGGCGGCATCGATCGTCTCTACTGGTATATTGTATTGTTCAATTATACTGTCATTGTAATTTAACTGCATTTCGATAGGGTATAATTATATTGAATTGAATATCACTTTTTTTATAGTTTCACGCTCATAGCGGGATAGACAGAGTAGATTTTTTCTGTGCTTATCGTACCGTACATCTAAATTTGATCAAGCTCAAGATGTAATGCCTCAAGAATTTGTCTGGTGGGTAATGGAGTGTCTTAACACTACATTCCGATTGCGTACACTGTTATGTGCGTGATACACAAACTGAAAAAATAAACATTATTTTCTAAAGCATTTACTACACCTACTTATAGCGATTAAGATTAACCATTCATTAAAAATATATTTTATACAGTGAAAATATTATTATAAATTGGATATTAAAATAATTTTTAATATCTAATAATATTTTTATCATATTCTATATATTACTTTAAAGTAACAATAGACTATTCAGGTTCGCGTGTGCTGGATTCGAAGAGATCCTCTCAAAGGCTTCTTTCACTCACCAATATAACGTACTAAGCTCTATATGAGTACGTACTTATGTGAACAAGTTGATGTTTTTATATTGGCGGTAGTGATTTATACTTTTAGATACATAAAATATTGAAGACCTCTGTGGCTCAGTGGCAATGTCTGACTGTAGAAGCTGGTTGGGCAGTTTATTAGTTCAATTTACTTAATACGCCATGTTTTAAACTAGGGTGTAAGAGGACAACGCTAAAAATAATACAAACATTTTTAATTTACAATGTACATAGTGTACAATATATTTAGCTGTTATCGTTCGAAAGCTTAATATAAACCAATACGCTAAATAATGTTTGATTTTTAATGTCAAAACATTAATATACTCATATTATTAATATACAAACCTTTATTTCAATCCTTTTACGTAGTATTACAAATATACAACACCTATTGCATTTGTTCACTTTATTTTCGACACTGTCCCTGCGTGGGTCTGGTAGATATTACGGTACATTGGGTTCCGCAACCAAGCAGTAAACTATTAAGGCTCTTTCAAGTCATTGAATATGAACAGCAAGAAGGGCAAAGCTGGTCTATGGCTTATCTGATGCAATTTGCAATGAAACATTATATTATATTCTTAATCATGGCTTAAAAAAATAGTATTATTAAAAAAAAAAACAACCAAGTCAATTAACGCAAAGTAAACAACAATACTACCTTTGTTAAAATTTAACCGTAATATTACTGAAGTACTTAACAGAGGAAAGTTCTAAACATTAATATTAGATCAAACTGTATGCGGCGTGTGCATTAGATATTCTAACATTACCTACCTCTGTGCTGTGTCGCGTTGTTGTTAGTATTATGGCGCAACCACTAACGGCTGTGCTTATGTACTTTTAGGGTAATTCGTATATACATATTATATTATTGCATTTGTAATTTATATAAATGTAAGTGCTATTAAAAAAATAAATCTAAAGCGATCTATTCTATCTATTACAATCTGTTTTCCTGATCATTGGCTTATACAAAACAACGTCGTGACGCAGCGAAAGGACGTCTCTTGGCTGTGGGTTAGATTCCCACTCGGGCCACTTTCTTTTTTCTTCGTTCTTGTTACGAAAATTCAGCGTAAAGTGGGGAACAGAGGGTGTTACCATTGGGTGTGCCAGTTAATAATAAAAATGCGTGTTGTTTCGATTATGAAATTGGTCTTAAAATTGAGAGGCAAATTTAACAAATTTGCCACCGCTAGGTACTTATATCCTTTCTAGAATCGCATTACGAAATACCTCTATAGGCTTCTGTAGGTGGAAACAAACAACGAAACAAGTTCTCCTTGCTTATTTAATGAAAAAGAGTGTTTAAATAATACATTTGGGTATCGCAATGATCGAAGATTTCTCTTTTTCATACCGTTACGATACGAAAGGGGTCTTATCAAGGAAGCGTGATTGATAACTCTATGCTTTACGCTATTTAATAATACTGAGTAAATGTTAGGTACCTACTATTGGAATATCCGTGGAATTTCAATCTGTGGGAGCCCACATTATATTTAATTTAGATTTAGACTATTGGTCTTTGGCTAACTGAAGATCTTGACTGGAGTATGTTATCTGTCATATACCTAGGTATCTATGTAATGGAATGGTGCTGAGGCAAGAAGTTCTCAGGCAGAAGGTTTATTACAAATATTCATATGCAACAATATTATATTACGTAACTTTGAAGTACTACATCATTATTAAAATCAACAATTATGTATTTCCGGCATAATTCTAATTATACTTAAGATAAGAAATAGTGAGTGAGCGTATAATAAGTGTTGCCTTTCTTCGCTTTGCACCTATCTTTAGAGACATATGATGGAGGATGCTATCTAACAACTGTGTTGTAAAGATAAAATGGTAAAAGAGATAGCGATTTAGTTTTAAATATAAAAAATATCCTGGTGGGAATATAATCAGCACTTCTCAATTGACAACAACAATATTTGGTAAAAATTGTTCATGCCTTAAGGTGGTATAAATTACCTTTGTATTCAACTGCAAAATCAATGGCGCAGCTACACAAGAATGTGACTTCAACGCGACGGTTATGGGTTCGATCCTTACTCCAGGAAGTAAAATATTTATTTACGTTTATATTTCCATTTCTTCGCTCTGGTGTCCACGTAAAGCGCGGCGTTGAGTTTTGCCACTCAATACGCAATACCTCCAGAATTCGGCAGAAAGTGGGGAACGTCTTAACACTAGGTTCCCTCTGCCTACCCTGCTGTGTGCGCGATACAGCGTGAAGCTGAAAAAAAAGTCATAGTATGTAAATAAATATAAAATACTTCCAATTAAATTATCTAGCAACATTGTTATACCGGCATCTAACAAACTACTGAAAGTAATTACAGTATTAAAAAATTAAAGGCGTAACGTACCGATTCGCATGATATCATGCGAAAGGACAATGTTCGATCATTACGATACCAACAATTAATAGAACCGTTTATTAGGAATTTGCACGCTATTAGTTAAGATTTTGTTGTAATGGAAGAGAAGATTTATACAGACTTTTTCTTTTTTAAATAAATAAGGCAGAGTTATTTATTATGTATTATTTTTTATCCAACAGCTCGAGAACCGTAAACAATGGTGATGTAGTTCAGATTATAAAATTAGACACTGCAGGGTGGGCAGAGGGAATCTTGGATTCTAATGTTTAGTCACTCTGTTCCCATTGATACAATTAAATTTCAAAGTTTCCGCCGAATTCTTGTGGCATTGAATGTTGAGTGACGGAACTCAACGCCGCGTTTTGCATCAAAATCAGAGCGTGAAAATTTCTAAGCAACAAACTATCGTATTTATACAAGATTGTGCCTATAAATTATACTTTTATGATTACAGTATCTGATTTATTCTAGTAAATCGCAAGATCTATTTTTTTCTCAATTTTGCTTGACTTTCGATAAGTAAAAACGAAACTAAACTGTATGTTTTATTTAACATTTAGATAATAGTTATTAAACAACTCCTTTGAATGAGGTAAATAATATTTTATCTGTTAATTCAGGTCATTCATTATCTATGTGTCAAATTTCGTTCTAATCTGTTAGTTTTTTCGTAATTAGTTTACAATTATTCTACATAATATGATACAATATAAATATTTTATATTTTTCATGTAAAAAAGTTTCAGTGTTTTTCTATTATATGCTTTATTTGGAGATTTTTTGCACAATTATCTATCTATATATAAGGGGTTTAATTTAATCATGCATTACTAGTTTCGCATTACGCTAGCAGTGCTGACTCTGTTTTTTTAGTTTCGATTTATTTTAAAAGAATTTACCTGTACTGATTGAGAGAACTTAATGCCACATTTTCTAGTAACACTGGGTAAATAAGGATGAATGGTAATATAAAGGATATAAGAATATACTTTGCATTATATGGGGTCGTCGTGGCGCAGTGACGAGGCATGTGACTGCAAGCGCTACAATTATGTTATATATATTATACATAATTTACTTCGTCGCTTTTATAATAAGGTGGCGGCGTTGAGTTTCGCCATTTAATACACAATGCCTCGAAAATTTGGCGGAAAATGTAGAGCAAAATGTCTTAACACCCAAGAGTCTTTGCCTACCCAATCTATATGCAAGATACTAAGAAAATAAACAAATAGAAATATTTTATGCAGTAATCAAATTATAATATTAAAATAAGTTTTCTTTACACTCCATCTCCACATCTCATGTAATTTTCTTGTCGGAAGTACTGCTATTCTTTATAATATTTTCTCGTCTACGATGACACGGAGACGCTAAGGGTCTTCGTTCGTGAAGAACTCTTTGTTTTTTTCCACTTGCACGTGCAATTTGCTTAGCTCGGCGTGAAATTGTTTTTAGTTTTCATTGGATAATTTTATGCATACCTAGTCTTTGTTATGATAATAGAGGAACAATAAAAAAATATGATTTTATCAATGAGATTTTATATTTTTTCTGTAAATTGTAAACGTTTATTGGCATTTATGATTTAATATTTAACACGTGCCTCATGAATTGGACGTTTAAAGTATTCGGTAAAAAAATTCAATAGAGTATTTTTTTATATTTACCAAAAAACGCGGTTTCGAGTCCCGCTACGTTCAAATACCGAGTGCGTTCCGATACCATACGTGGCCATACCTTTACTAAAATACATATTTAACTTTTAATAATATTTTAAAAATGTTGATAATAATATTTCTTATATCCTTTATCGATCCATACCTAAATCTATTACTGCGTTAGCTAGCAACTTGCAGTGAACTAACGGTATAATGATAATGAAACTACAAAATAACACGAAAACCAAAGCATTATCATATAACACCACCAACCACTACCTAGCTTTACCGATAAGGTAAACGATAATATCCTAATAAATATTAATTACTTAGCAGTTGTTAATTATTAATTCAATCACGACAATCCTTATAAGGGCATAAGGTTTTTGTGATGTAATTGTTATATTTAGTTTCTTGTTTTAAGTTGGGTTATGGCAGATTTATTCTGAAGACCTATCAGTCTTAAGATAAACGGTTACACTATAATATGCAAAAAGAAAGAGGAACGAAAGCATCTTAATGGAAGCGGAGTATCTTAAGACTGGGTTCCCAGGTTCCCTTTGTCTACGCTGCTATGAGCGGGACATAGCATGAGGCTAAAAAAATATATGTAAAAAATGTTATTAATTGACGGGCAGACACACAGAGAGACGGACGGTGTTGAATATACCTATGATAAAGCATTTGTTGTTTATTTCTCTCTATATTTTATACTAAACTTTGTAAATAAAAATAAAACACACTTTTAATATAGGCACATTTCCGTTCACCTATTTCAATTTAAAGGAATTTTGTGTTCTAGATTCACAGAACATCGTTAAAGATAGAGAGGTTTAGTAATTACTCGAGTTCTCATTAGAAGTAAACGTAGGTATCACAAACTAATAGCGGTTGGGTCATAAATAACAATATATAGAACAGGTGGAATGTCTAATAAATAGCTTAAATTACTCTTAAAATAGATTTCGTCGTTAAGGCTAGTAGTGAGAGAATAAGGCGTTTCTAGATATTTTGGAGTTATATATTTAAATTTAAAGGAATCGGGATTTGAATTGGCACTTCTTAGGACTTATCAGGTGTTCAAAAGGGAGGGTTTAATTTTTGTCGTCTAAATAACAATAATTTTTTTGGTAATAAATTAATAATCCTTAAACTTTTTTCTAAGTAAACGATCTGTTCCACAATTTTGTTATAACATGAATTGAACAAAAACCTGTAAACATGACGAGTTAGCATAAAATTTCTAGATATTAAGCTAAAGCTAAGTGCTAACTTAAAGTAGATTGGAGTTTTGATTAAGTAATCATGTGGTCGCTGCGTTTATGAATAAGGTACATAGTAGTATATAATATTTTTAAAATTTTACATATTTAATTATTGTAGCAAGTTATGATTATCTTTAAAAAAATATTTGTACGCTTTTTTATGGTTATAACAAGGTGGTCAGAGAATACCAAGAGATTATGTGTTGATTGACGGAACTTAACGCCGTGCTTTGTGGCGCAACGGAAGTAAATATGACTTAATTATAATTATTCCCCTGAGTGGATATCAAACCTACATACATATTTCTTACAATGGCTGTCCTACTGCGCCGTAAAGGCCATACTTAATATTCTTGTCTCGTATATTCTTCTACGTTGTTATCATCAATGGAAACCGCTCATTCATTGCCTACTGACTCGAGAATAGTAATGTTCTTATTAGCAAAGTTTTTTTCCTCCATCCACACTTAAGATCAAGTCGATTGATTTATAGAATATATATATGTATATATATATATATATATATATATATATATATATATATATATTGTGTTTTTATACATATTTACGTATGACGCTTAGAAGGAGAATTTCAAATTAGTTTGTTTACATGTTGTTATAAGGCCTACAAAATTATCAAGTCTTTATTAGCTGGAAGTGGAATTAGTTTTATTTTTTACTTGTTAACCGCGCGTGGCTTCCTCCGCTAAAACCGTATTATAGGCCAATAGTTATTTTTTTCATAAAAAGTATCCTATATTAGTATGATTCAATGCAGTTTGATTTTCACAAAACTGGAATTGGAACTGTAAAAAAAGAATGGTTAAGCGGCGAATGTGCATTCCCTTTCTCAATAATACATAATCTGTACCTAATCTATACTAACATTATATATCTGAAAAGTTTTTATGATTAAAAGAGCTGATCTTAGGAGCTACTGATTTGAATAAAAAATATATTTTTGTATTCGATACTCCATTTATTATGAAAGACTACAGTCATTGCGTCCAATCCTTCCCAGGTAACAAACACACTTAGATTGTGTCAAAAGTATAACTTAAATTATCTATATATTTACAACTTATTAAGAATTTATTAAGAAATCAACGCTGATCACTCTCAATTTACTGAAGATCTGTGCAAATCACAGGGAATTTAGACGCAACACAAACCAATCTCCCGTAAAAATAAACACGAACCTCTTCATCAATATTAAATTCGAATGATTCGTCTTCTTAAAACGTATCTGCGAGTAGGTACGACTTAATGAAATGTAGAATTGCTGCCGTTTTCAGGAAGGATCTTAATACATTTTCACGAATTTCCTAAAGTTTGTAAGGTAAGGAAAATTTTGTAGTATAGTACTGCTTTTTTTTCTCTGCTTTCTGCTTATTGCGGAAAATATTGATTGAATTACGCATTATATTATTGCATTTTGCGTGAAATTTTGTCTAGACTAAAATTTGAAGACCAATTCAAAATTTATTCAATTCCCTTTAAATGTTTTTCCGTTAGACCAGATTAGAAGTTGCTCCAAGAAGTCAACCTAATGAGGGACCCCTACAAAAGGTAAAAGTAAAAAATCTTTACTTTTATATACATCATTTTGATCCGTTCGCGTGATTATTTTTATTAGTTATTTTATGTAAAACTTCATAACCAGATGTTATGTTATCCATAAAATTGAAATGTAAAAGATAGCGTCGGTGATACTGGAAGCAAGGTCATGCACAAAGCATGGGCTGCACGCATGAAAATCACAATGGTTGTATAAAAAGTATTAATGATAAGTATATCATGATTGTAGTGTTTAGTCCACCTACTCCGTTATTACATGAAAAAAGTACTGACTCAAAAAAATACCTTGCTATTTTAACGTTGTCTGGCGAATGCATTTGCTGCGTAATTAGGTATTCGATTTTTCTTATATTACCGTTATTCTTTATTAAATTATCTATTAGCATTAAAAAAATAAATGATGTGCTCACAACCTAACTTTCATTCGACCATCTCATTTAGGATTTATTTGACTTATGAATATTAAAGTCCGTTGCGAAATTGAGCGAGCTCTCAAATCTCAGTACTTTGTTATTCCTGCGAGTGACGCGGACGATAATGAGCTCTTACTGCGGGTAACTAGATGCTACTTCGAGATTACTTCTATGAATAATATATGAGGGAGATAAGCCAGGGTAAGAGTCAACTGAAACTTAGGGCCTGAATCAACACCCTTTGATAAGTTCCTGTTAAAAAACTGATTAACAAGAAAAAGATTGCTATTAAAAAATTAAGGAAGTAAAGAGTTTAACGCTTAGTTATACTATAAAATATAACGTTTTAATAGTAGTTTTTTGAATTGTTTTAATTATATATGTATGTGCTTTTAAATGAATAGATAATAGGTATGCACGAGTATTTAGCCTCTTTAGCTTTAAGGTTTCAGACCGTAACATCTAACTTAAGCATTATCAGCGTATCCTAAACTTGCATAATGAGCAGGGCATGACAACTGGCAACACTCCAAATTCGTATTAGAACATAAAAAGCTAGGCCAATTGCCAGCTTGCAGATAAGCACGTTTTAATTACATGGCAACTTCCGCTAAAGGCTGGTTAAGTGACGCTTCTATGAAACCACTCGAAACTTTGCACTTTGCTCCACTTGTGAACAATTTCGACATTAAAAGTACTTACGATTGTTTTCTAAAAGTTTTCCTACAAATATTTTTATTTGCTAGAACTATTTAATATAACCATGGTTGTGGAGTTTGGAACTGATTGGCTTTAGATACGATGTTTGGGTTCTGTCTCCAATATACATAGGTAACCGTAGTCATCGTAGTCATGCGTTGATGTATATATTTAGGTTAATTTTAATCACGAAGCCACTCGTGGGATGAATAGCTTTCTTGTTCATGAGATGTTTGTTCCGCTACTCCTTCGATTCTGAAATCGAAGAACGGAGTGTATTGGCTCTTAACATATAATTTCGCCTGCGGTATTATGAGATAAAAATAAAATAAAATATCATAAAAATAAAAAAATATAGGTACCTGGAAACAAAATAACAAACAGATAAAGTATATTTACAATATGTATATATGAAATACTTAATAACGCATTTGCTTTCATTCATAATACGAAGTAGGCTTTTTACCGATTTTTATTAAAATACCTCTTTGTTGAGCTTTTCGCAGTTGATTTAGTACGTTGTTCAGATTTTACTGATCTATTGTGGTGTAACTTATGGCTGTTTGTTTGTTATGTTATTTATTCAGACAATCCAGAAGAAATAGCCATGTCTTTATTTATTGTTTTATTTTTCTTGTCTCGAGAACTCGGAGGCGATGGAAGTATCTTGACCGTAGCCGTAAGCCTAGGACGGAATGGGCATCTGCCCATTGCCTTGCTCCCGCACATAGCAGGGTTGCTATGTGCAGGAGAAAGCTTGAAGTTATTTATTGATAAATAATTTTTATTACAGTTAACTTAAGATAACGACAAAAGCATTTTTATATAACTTGATAAGCCAAGATAAGACCTTGTAAAACCAGTCAACATAATTTGTAGGTAAAATTTAGGGCATACAAAAAACAGGAATTATTCTGTCACTACATTTCAGCTCTAAAATGAAAGCTTCCATTTTCATATAGTAGAGTTTCATTTTGAAACACAAAGGGTACCTTTAAAATAGCGAAAAATAGAGTTCGGCGAATAGAGAATTAGGTCACTGCATTGACATCTGTATTACTGGAAATATTGTATTTTTTTACATTAATTTTAATTAACAAAAGTAGTGGCCGACGTACCCCAGCGTGTAAACTCGATAGTTGAGAGTTCAATTCCACACTGGGAAATTATGTTCCTTTCCTCAATCTGATTATAGCACAAAGTGCGCCGTTAAATTGAGTGATGACACGTTATATCTTGTCAATTTTTGGAACTGGGTGTCTTAACGCAAGGGTCCCCCTACCCTTTTTTATGGGATACAGCGTAAAAAAAAGAATAAAAATCCTGTATAAAAATAATATAGACATATGCCCCTTTCATTAATTAAATGCAATTTATATTATTTTTATATTTTATTTTGACAGATTTTGAAGAAATCCTTTTTTAAACAAATATATTACTCAGAGTTATCATTAGGCTTTCTACTACTAGTTACTCGGAGACACAAGTTTAAAAATATTAAAACTCAAAGCATTAACTAAGATAACCTGCATAGGTGTCCTAAATGCCTAATACCTACTATCTGAACGATTTCAAAGTCAACTAAGTGTGTACAGCTGATAATAACCATAGCATAGGCGAGCCAAGCGGGGCTCGTGTTCGGTTAACGACGTGTTTATCAAATTAAATCTGTGTGACAGTGAATTGGAGTCATTCAGTTAGCATGACATTGCGTGTTGAGTGATTGAACTCAACACTGCACGTTGCTTCGAAACCAGAACGAAGCAATGGAAATAAAAATGTAAATAAATATTTCATTACTTCGAGTGGGAATGGAATCCACAACCAGTCGTGCTTACAGTCACACTTTGTGTCCCTGAGCTACGACTGGCTTCATATAATATATTTTGGTATTATTTTGCACTTGGAATATTTTTTATTTCGATTTGAAAATATGAACCCTGCAAAAAACACCTACGTGTGCTTTAGCCAATTAAGGCTTATTTCATCTGCGTCCACGTCCTACTTCAATGATTTTGTTAACTTTTTTTTGTTAATATTTTATACATGCACTATTTCCATAAAAATAAAACAATAAACTAAATCATCTGTATGTGTAATTGTTAGGGTTCCGTACCACAAAAGGTAAAAACGGAACCCTTATAGGGTCACTTCGCTGTCCGTCTGTTAAGACCGTGATATCCTCCATGATATCCAGACGCCCCAGGTATGCTATACGTTGCCGAGATATAGTATAGAAAACCTAAATTACCCATCAAAATCTGTACTGAATAAAAACTAACTTCTGTTTATCAGTAAAAATCTTTATAACATCTTGAGTAGTAGCAATCTAGTATCAAAACTTTAAAGTAGATTATATAAATGAGATTTTATCTTACTATATTAACCATATAACAACCATAAGTCTTAAGACCAAGCAAAATTTAATAATAACTTGAGTAATACTATTAAACCGTTACGACTCTCAAGTGTGTGACCATCACAACCCTTCCTTCTATGAAAATTTAATAATAAACCCTAAAATAACCACAAAAGATGCACCCTTGTATATTTATTAATGTAGCAATCTTAATCAACTATACTCCCTTAAACACCCTTATGGCGTAGTAAAAAAGAAATAATAACTTTGCCTATTATTAGCGATAGTGGTGGGTTTAAATGCTAGGAGTCCCAGCTATTAATGATAAGTAAAATTTATTATGTTACTAAGATGATAATTAAAAACAATTAGGATTTATCAAAATATAATGTCTGAAGCCATCGTGGTGCAGGGACACAAGCGTGACTGGTAACGTCAAGGTTGTAGATTCGATTCCCAATCTGGGAAATGAAATATTTCCTTTCGTTTCGGAAAGCGTGGCGTTCTGCCATTTAATGCCTCGAAAATTCGGCAGCAAGTATGGAAAGGAGTATTTTTATGAGAACAGAGTGTCCTAGCATTATGTTCTTTGTTTACCTTACTTCGTGCGGGATACAGCGTGAATCTAAAAAAATATATAATAGCTACATTATTTAAAAAATATCAAGCTAATAGAAAAAAGATACCACAAACCATTTTATCCAGCCGTAAATCACTATTCTCTATCGTGGGCCGGCGATAAAATTATTTACTTTAACAATTCACTATCGATTAAGCGTTCCCTAAAGTGCTATGATAACGGCTTATCTACAAGTAAATCCCTACAAAATATAGTCTTATAAAATAAAATACTGAAAGGGACTCAGCGTATGAGGGAAGAGGGAGGAGGAGGGCGGAGGCTGCAGAACAAGGGAATAAGAAAAGTTATTTTACGGTTCGTCCGCGCGAATAAACACAGGTGTGTTAAAATTAGAGTTGGAACTGAGAAATAATACGAACTTTGCTCGTGAATATGTTTTGCGAGTTTGTAATGTGAATTAAAATGTTAATAAATGTACATTATGTTTATAATTTTCTATTGGGCCTGCCCTTGGCTGATTTTTGGCTGATTGATGGTTTTGGTTATAAATAATGGTAAATTTGTTTGAGGCCAGTGGCAACGTTAGGGTACATTTGGCGTTTACATTCACACACTTGTGTGATGTTATGGGTTCGATTCTCACTCGAAGAAATTAAATATTTTAAACGTAATGGAGTTGAGATTCGCCACTCCACCACGCAATGCCTCCAGAATCTATAAATATGTAAACAACATTTCACCTTTTAAAGTGACTTTGGCACGTTTAGCGTAAATCTTAATAAATCGGTTCATTGGAGCGAATAAAATTAATATGAACGATACTTTTCATAGCCGTTTTAATATATCCGGCCATAGCTGCGGTATGTTCTTATATTTGCATAGCTATAGATTTATAATATAGATAAAACACTTTAGATTCTCTTTCTAGTTATATGAATAATGGTAGTTTCTACAGCGTAGAGTGGTGGAACTAATCTGATATTTTAAACAGCAATACTTTGCTTTTCTGCAGCTGGCGCCCAATCTGCTTTGCCTGAAACTCTCAAAGTGCACAAATGGGTTTGCAGAATTACAAATTAGATAAGTTCCATTGTTAGAGTTATTAATGCTTTTACAATTTTCGTAGTCAGGTGTGGTTTTTGTAGATTATATTTTGATTTAAATGCTAATTACAAAACAATTTTGCCATAGTAAATTTAGAATGATTCACTACATATAAAACGCGAAACAGATGTAAATTTATAAATGTTTAATTCGATTGTCTATCACTATATTTTTTTCAGTAATATAGTTAAGGCGATTTGTATGCAGTGATAGACTAGCGGAAGATAAGGACAACTACCAAAGTGGACGAGACTTGACGAGATATTGACAACATACTCTTCACTACCACACACTCTCTACTTTCCTTGAAATACATGTCATAAAATAATCTGATAGATATTAATACTCCAACTGCGTTCAACAACAACAATCAGTACTACAATAGCGCCATAATAGTAAAAAAAGGTTAATAAAATAATTTAAGAATATTTATATTTCTTTGTATAATTTATTAGTCTTTCAGTTAGCCCCGTTTTGTTAATATTTCATACCGAAAGCCAAACTGCGCAGATGTTCCGTCACAACTGTTCAATATTTAGTTTCAGCTGAAGTTTTTGCACTTTTAGCATAACTAAAGTTTGAGTTGCATTTAATCTGGCGCTATTCTGCCTTTGTTAAGTATCACACGGAAATTTGGATGGCGAATTGCGTCCTAAAGTGACTGTAGCTCTCGAGTTACGAGGTGTTTTTGGCTATTACGATTACAGTTTTTATACGTGAAAATGCGATATTTTTTTGAAAATTACTTATTGTCCACTATAACTTACAGTAATATAGTGTAAATGTAAAGATAACAGTGAATTGGCACAATTTTTTTTCTTGATAAATACGCGTTTGGAGGTTTTTAGATTTTTATTTATAGTCACAAAGTCGGAATTAACTTAAGATCAATCCTAAGCAAATCTTCCAAAAAAAACCTTAAACGAATGATCGTAATCAAGGCTTAAGTCCTTAAAAAATGGCACAGCCTTATGTCTAATTTATTTTTATTTCTCCTCTTTAATAATGCCTGTAAAGCTCCTTGGAAGGAATTTATTTAAGAGAGCATTACTTAAAATGAACGCACGATGAACCTTTATTTTATTCCTTGGAGGTGTGGATGTAAATGAGTTTCTGACTCTACCAGTGATATATGAACGTCGGGCTGAGCTAAGTGAATTTGGAATGTTTTATATGCTTGATTTTTACTATCTTGTGTTTGTTGTCTAGATTTAGATACAAAATCTAGACCGTTAATCTTATTAGGAGATATAAAATTAGACATAAGAAAAAGAATAAAACCAATTCATTTATTATATTTATAGGAATTTGATTTAAACCTAAACTGTTTTCTCAGCAACAAAATCAAAAAAAAACAAACTGCATTCAACGTAATGTATAAAAAGTTTACGTCGCTAACGGAATTTCCAAGAAAAGCGTACGTTATCCTAATCTTAACAACCTATATATAGACTAAGCTGTTCTCTTCAGCTAAGCCCTGCTTGTAAGGCGAGCTCTACTTACCGTGGTGCTGTCCAGAAATAGTTATTTCACCTGTGAAGAGTGTGCTGAATTAAAAAGCTCCGCCGGTTTGAAGCTTGAGTTTTATATATCTATTCTATAATTGCTTTGTTTTTTTTAAAGAATCTCGTTTTTCTCGCGTAGAAATAAGTGACAATTCACATCGTTTTTTCACAACGAATTGCCATAACTTTAAAGAAAATAAACTTGTTTTTCGTACTGTGAGTATAAAAGTTCTTTTTGTCTGTATTTATTTTTGTACAATATACATAAATATAGGTACATAGAATTTAATGTTTTCTAGATACGAGGTATTTACACTATACCACCCTAACACTAACATATCTTCATCTATTGCAAAAACTTATATTGATATGTGAAGTTTTATAAATAATTCCTTATGTGTTTCACACCCTTGCAATACTTAATTATTATATAACATTGACACCACCTAGCTGCCATTTTCACTTTTCCCATTCCACCCTCAATTCTCGCGTGTTTTTTGGGCAATACATCTTGAAGTTGGTCAGAACGTCGCCATGTCGCCTTTAAGCTTAATCTGTTCTTAATCGCCTTATTTTTATCACTTTTATGTTTTTTATCAGCAGCTTTTCCAAACGTCATAACAAAGTATATTTTTGGTAAATAATATATGATAATTTTGACAGTGTCCGAATATATTAAAAACAATCAGTTTCTCACTGTATCCTGCACATATCAGGGTAGGCAGAGGGAACAAGTGTTAAGACACTCTGTTCCCACTAAATCACTACCGTTCCCCACTCAATATATTATTCTGAAGATATCGCTTGTCGAGTGGCACTCAACGCTTCGGTGTGCCTTATCAGAGCGATCGGATAAGAATATTAAATTTAATTTCCTCGAGTGAGAACCGTAGCCATAACCGGTCGCGTTAATCACATGCTTGTGCCCTTGCGCCACGACTGGCATCTAAAAATAATCAAAAATATTTTTATTGCTAAAATATAATTTCAAATTATACAGTTATTTCGTAGTACCGACGTTATATCGTCGCTTCTCTCGAAACAACAAGATCTTAAATGTACATACATACATATTGACACAAATCGCGACAGACGACACGACACGCTTTTATTTACACACAATTCGCTCTCAATGAATTTTGTTATACCACGAATATAAGAAAATGTATCACGTAGCACTTTCATAATAAAACGAATATAACCTTTTGCTATAACTGTATATTTTTTGTATATTTTATTTGACTGTTTTCTTTAACCCGATTTTATTTTGCGATGTATGAAAAGAGGTCTATGTTTAATTGCTTACTTGTTTTTTTTAGTTTCACGCTGTATCCTGCATAATTAGGGTGAGTAGTGGGAACCTAAGACCTAAACTGAAGAGCGGAGTGACTTGACACTAAGTTTCCTCAGCAAATCCTTTTACGTGGATACAGCGTGAATCTAAAAAAAATACATTTTCCACGTAACAAAAGGCTTTCTTGTTTTGCATTTTATTTTAGTGTTCCTCGATTTGTCTGCTTCATCCATCACGCGTGGCAGACACTTTGCTCATTAGATATTTGCGTCTGTAGCGCACTAACAAGCAACTGTACTTACCTACTACTTTTAAAATACTATTATTTCAATGGGACTCGTCTTGTTTAAATTATTTTTTTTTCTTTTTAGATAGTAACGAGTGCGTGTCTGAGTGTATAGCGCTATTTGTGAATAATTAAATTATCGTTGAGTGTTGGAAGGAAGGTCCTACTCGCTTATTTAGATGACTCGCTAGTCTGTATTATAGTATTGCATGTATTTAAATAATTAAATCCTTTGGGCCCAGTCCAGCTCAGGCGCCTCGTCGTGGGTTCGATTATCAATTGAGAAAATATTTAATATTTTATTTTCCTCGCTCGCTGAATTCAGCGGAAATGTGTTTTGAAAGCACTTAATACAAAAAAATCTCATGGTTCGTAGGTATCTATCTACCTATAGATATGAAAAAAAAAAACATCTAGGATTCGAACGAGTACTATAAACATGTTGACTACTTCTTCGAAAATGTTCATCTTTATTTTAATACAAAATATTATTGGAACAGGCAAGCTAAGTTGTTAGCAAGCTTAACTTTGAAATATGTCATTTTCACGTATTTTTAAGTCCTCTATTAGCAATAACGATTGCTGAAAGCTCCTGGCTTCGAGAAGACTATGACAGTTTATAAAATAAACATTGCTAGTTTGACGGGCTTCTTCGTCGTATATTTAACGTCGTGGTTAGAATACTAACAACTCACACGTTTTGAATACTAAAACTAAAAAAATAAAATAACAACAACAAGTCTATGAAATTGTAAGTAGAGTACAAAATTAAACGATTTTAATTACCTTCCTACCTACCTACCTTCGCTAAGTGGAAAACGTTTGGTCATATTGAAAAAGAAAAGTTTAATTTTTGCTTTTAATTCAACGGTCTTTTAATTTTCTTTATGATTTTTCTTAACATTTTTAATTTAGATCATGTTAATTTCTTAGAGGTCAGTCGTGGCAAAGGAGCATAAGCGTACAACTATAAACGCGACAGGTTGTGGGTTCGATTCCCACTCGATGAAATTAAATTTTTATTATTTTCATTACCTCGCTCTTGTAAGCGCGGCGTTGGGTTGCGCCACTCAAGTCGCAATGGCTTCAGAATTCGGTGGAAAATGGGGAACGAGCCTTACGAGGGAACAGGGTTAATACTTAATGCTACGTGCGCTACAGCGTGAATCTATAAAAATCAATATTCACTAATTCGTTTGAATATTTGTTTAAATATTTTTTTAGTACAGAATCCTAGATATAGCAGTGTAAATAGTGTAGTCTGTGCTTAAACACTCCCACTACACACACACACACACACACACACACACGCACGCACGCACACACACACACACACATACACAAATCCTCTTAAAATGTATTAAATTTTTATAATTTAAAAACGATTGTTAAAACCAAGAGCTCACAATTGCAGTTTACTCTTACTTACACGTATTGAACAAAATATAAAATTATGGTTGAACGCAGTCGACGTTATATCGATATTCCGATATTATCAAACAATACTCTGTTCGCGGCTTCGACCGCTTAATCTTCACTAGTATAATATGTCTAAATACACATTTAAAAAAGCAAGTTTTCATACAAACTAACTAATCATATAATAGGAATATTGGATAGCTCGGGCTTGTAACAGTGGTTACACGCCCGAGCTCGCCAGACGAGGACGACACACAAAAGTTATTTAGAGACGGGACTCCAACTTAAGTTATGTATGGAGTTGTTGAAGTGCCGAACGAATTACCTATTCAAATAGAGGAGGTTATAGAAGTGGGATACTATGTAATTTCATATAATGTATGTTGTTCACATTATTAGCGCTATAGTTTTATTGTACATATTTGACGTTGTTTTAGGTTGAAATCCTAGCTAGGGAAATATTTTCACATTATTTTCTTTTTAAAACTTGCAGTTATAAATGCGGGTATTCAGAACATATTATTTTATATCCTTATATAAATATAGATACATTTTTGTTCTCATCAACTTTTTCGATTCAAGTTTGCATACGTAAATAAGTGAATTGCAATTGTATTAATACATTTTCATTGAAGGAATTCTAATCAGCAAAAAATTACTTAAAGAGACCACTACTGCACTTCGACATCGCTATCAACATTCTATTCTATAAGTTACATTATCAAAATAACCCTTCTGCGTCTTTATTCTTAGTATAGTCTAGTTATCTGGGATGCTCGAGTTAAATCGCTATCGTCTACATCCTAATTTACTTTTGCAATGATTAGCTAAGTTGAGACTCGACTGACTTAATGTTATTCCTTTACACCAAATGTACTTTACTGTGGATTGCAGTTGTAAATGGATTTATTACTTACAGGTTTTTTAAAGGAAATACAAGTTTTTTTTGGGTATTCATAATACAGTGTTAAGACACTTCTTCCCTCACTTTTTTAACACTTTGCATGACGAGTTGTGTAACTCAAACATTGACTCGAAGCGCTTTGTTTTAGTATATTTAAAAAGTAAAAACGTAAATCACAAAAAACATACAAAAACGTACACATAATTGATTACAATTTATGTACATTTCATGTTAGTTAGGTTGTGCTTTTATTCGGTTCGTACAGACGAAAGATAATGTGTAATTGAGTACCTACCTAGATGCATTCACGAAAAAGTTTTGAAAATTAAGTTACTAATTGCAATCTAACAAATTTTGTAATGTGAAATTGGATGGATGAGGCTTTTGTCTCTGTGGACTTTTCATAATCTACACGGAAAGTAATATTATACCAGATATAAGCAAATAATAATATTTATGCTTTTTGCTGCATAACAGAAAGTGAAGAAAACTTAGTGTTAAAAACTTTGTTTTTCGCTTTTCGCCCAATGTGCCCGTTTTTAGTCTAGACAATGTGTCACAGTGCTACTACGATACCGTACACATACAACCTAAATGAATTATATTGGTAAAACCACCATTTCTCAACCATATGACATAAAGATCAAACTAAAAGCTTATCAATTAATAATCACTTAATACCTACAACAGTACATGCATCTATCCTGTTAATTAAACTCGCAGTGGCAGCTATTTAACAGATTATGCCGGTTGGCATATGCAAATATATGCATAACCGTGTACACTGGAGACGTATTTACATTAAAACTAATCTCAACGCATATTCTAGACACTTGCTAAATGTGTCTTATTAAAATGTTTATTTTGTATGTTAATCATTATGCACAAACTATACATATATTGTATAAAACTAATATTTTTGAGGATAGTCGTCGCGCAAGGGCACAAGCGTGAAAATGTAATTGCGACAGGTCGTGGGTTCGTTTCCCACTCGAGGAAATGAAATTTTTAATATTTTCATTTTCTCGCTCTGATAACTCTATATTGTGTTAATAAATTAAGTCTCAATAACGTGTACGTGATTTTTATTAATTTAACATTTATATTTTGTAATTTCTTATTATAATTTGCCTTAATAGTAATATGTGGTGTCTTAATATGTTTCTTTATGAGTTCGTAAAGAAAATTGTAGAAAAAATATAGAAGTCACAAAATAACTTCACAATGTAAAACATCGCAACGGACGAACTCCACAATACTCCACAATCTTAAGTGGTGGGACAAATATTTAAACATAAAAATCAAAGGACACAGCAATCGTTGAGACGCTGGCATTCAAGTCAAATCGTTTGACTGTCTCAGTCTATGTCAACATCATTTCTACGAAGAATAAATAGGGGTCTAGGGACTGCTGTCTTACAAAGACCGTCTGTGAAGTCTTCGAATGCGTCTCTAAAGTTGAAATATTATTCAAGGTGCTTTCCTTGTGGTGAAAGCGTCTCGTAGTCATCCATGCAAATTTTACGTAAATATGAGCTTTATAAGTTTAATTTTTGATGATTTTAATGTATCTTAAAGAGAATTTGTTTATTTGTATGTATAAAATTGTTATTAGTATAAAATAAGTATAGTTTGTATTTTAGATATATAAAAAAATAAGTTGTAAAATGTCTATAGTTTGTTCAACTTTTTCAACGTAAATTTTTGTCTGTTCTAATGGATGTGCGTCGATCACTCTTGTGTTATTTTGAATAATTCATTTTCAGATAGTAGATTGCTTCATATTTTATATACAATATGAATTCACATTGGACAAATTGAATAATATTTTCTATATATATGAATTTAAAACTGCTTAACATATTACAAAATGCATGACGACGTTAAATCCTTGAAAACAGATCAATTAGTGTTACATCACTCAGTTCTCTTATTCAATTCCATTCAAGTAATATATTTTTTTAAATTCATTACTAAATATTATTTTAAATATGAAATCTGTAAATAATCCAATATTTAATCATATAAACTTTATATTTTTATACATTCATTTCAATTTTCTTTTATTTTTCAGGTAAGTTCCCTCCTCGTCTTAACAGGTAAAGTTTTTATAACAATTTGCTAATATTCTTGAGAGCTATGAAAACTTAGTCTCGGGAATTCTAAGAGAATTAGATTATCTACCATTGGGCGTGATAATGTAGCAGTTTGACCCAATTGTTAGTCCAACTTCCAGTCGACAGTTCATGGTCAGTCTTAGTAAACATGTTTGCATGGAAAAGTATTTTTAATTGATTTTAAGAAGGAAAATTAATAATTTTAGCATTCGTTTTAGGCCATAGCGTTTATAGTAATTCTGATTTTACTATTCAAATTGTTATGTGTGATTTCTTCAAATGTTTTATTTATTTATATAATAATTTGGCAAATATAACCGTACTAAAATTATCATACATTTGACTATATTTAGTATAAGTGAAAAGAAATTTCTTGGCATCCCATGGATTCACCATATCATGGTACCTATCGTCTTACAGGTAAAGAGCTCTAAGCATTGTCTGGGGCTAGCGGCCTAAACGTTGCAAATATCAGAATCGCTTTTAACTTTTTTTTGGACCTCTGTTGTCAGAGCTTTTTCTTCTATTTTAACAAATTAAAATATCGCTTTAAAAAATCGCTTTCTAAGTATTTTGGTTCTAGAAAACATATATTTTTAATACTTGATTACACAACTGATTAGACAAAAAATATTTTATTCAAAATGTTTTATAAGTTAATGTAAGTTATGAAAAGAAATTCTACTGAAATTTTCTACTAATACTTAGAACAACAATGTTATTGAAATATTTCATAAAAATGTACAAGAATTCTGTTTTACTTTTTACCGCTTCAGACTTTTATCCTCGAACTCAATTATTTAGTATCGTTTGTATGCAAATATAATATATTTTTTAAAGGGGTTAACAAAATATTGTTTTAATTATTATTGTTATGAGATCGTTATAAAACTGAACATGACTATTTCGTATGCAATTTACAATTCTCTAAGATAGAAGTAAATAAAAAAATAACAAATTTATATGTACGAACCCGTAATAAAATAATAAGAAAAGTAAATAAAATGGGATAAATTAACAATTAACATGATGTAATCCAGATCTCTTTCTCGATGAATGGTCAAACCAGTCGTTTATAAAATCAAAATCAGCTTCACGCTGTATCCCGCACACAGCAGAGTAGGCAGAAGGAGCCTAATGTTAAGACACTCCGTTCTCCACTAAGTAGTGGTAGTAGTAGTTTATAAGATAAGCGCATTCAAATAAACAACCCTTTGGCTTTATAATATTATAGTCAAGATATTAAGTATAGTGGGAAATACCACTCAGCATGCACTCTACAAATGGATGAGAGAAGGAAAAGGAATGACTTATGAATAATGTCCACGCTACTTCCTTCTATGTGTAGTCAAAGTTTATGTGGATGGATGTATTTTACGCAAACTGAAAATATTTGGATTAAACTTTACAGTAATATAACTTATACATCAAAATAACACATAGGCAAAATCAAAATAATCAAAATAGCACTTGTATAAAGATTTTGTACAATTTAAATATAATAAAACAATAATTTTCAACGGGTGAAGCCGCATTTGCATCAGGAATTTATAAACTTTCTAGAGAAAAACATAAGAAGCATTATTCAAAATAAGTCATGATGACAGTAAATAAATACCATACAAACTCGAAAACCCGATGTAAAACTCCAATAAAGAGGCGTCACATAGATTGATTTACGACGACACAACGTCGTATCTTTAAAGTTGAACGCGGCGCTAAGATCACCATTGTTTACCGAACAATAGTGCGCTTAGGCTTAGAGATCAGGATAATAGTGCCTGTATAATAATCCTGTCGTTATAGTACTTGAATTCAAATAAGATTAATTTCAGGAGACTGATGTCTGATGCCTATTATTAAGGATATGCGGTGCGATATGTAGGCTATAAAGTTTGAAGTACGGCGGAATTTAATATCAAGAAATTTTCCTCGCTTGGTGACTTCAGTTTAAGATAAGATGGAAAGAAATTCTTAAATCGTTTAAGAAAATTATAACTTATCCACCGCAGTTTTCTTTATAACAGAAAACACTGAAATTTGAAGTCTTAACCGACTGTCGTAGCGCAGCAGCAGCGTCTTACGTGATGCTGTTGTTTCAATTCCCACTTCAATCAGACGACTAGAAAATAAGACGGAAAATGTTGAAGAAAGTGTCTGAGTCTAGGTTCTCTCTGCCTACCAAAAAGGTAATTAAAAATTGCACAATAGAAAAATTTAAAACAGATTCGCCAATACCAATAGATGATTACCTACGATCGATGTCAAATGACAATCTATATTGGACATCATTGACGCTCAAATAAGAAATAACTAATCAATATCGAAGGAGAATTTCTTTGGGTATGTGAATAAACAATCTATATTTTACCATGAAAATCACAAATAAATAAATGTTGGTAGAAATTGTGTATGAACAAACATTAATTTAATAAGTCCAATTCGCAGAAACGATATGAAACGGTAATATCTCTTGGAAAGCGAGTCCACAATGAAAATATTACTTTTATATCAAGATAAGTTAGAAAACAGAGTGTAATAACGTTCAGTTATTTGTGACCGGTATTGGGAATTGGGCCTTTATACGAGTGTATATATATTTCATATAGTTTGGCTGTGGCTTTTGAAATTGGGCAGTTTAAATTAATGTTTTTCTAAAAGGATTTTATTATTATCATTATATACCATATATATATATATATATATATATATATATATATATATATAATCATTTTGTTGAGTCAATTTATTGACAAGTCACTCCGTTTTTCACTTAGAATTTCGAAAATGATATATTAGTTAACTAGATCGCCACAATGAAAATATTGTATATATTACAATCCCCTCTAATTGAAATTTGAATACAGAACATAGCCTAGTTCATATCAGAAAAGTTTAAATAAATAATTTTATAAGTTTTTCTGTTCTCTGTACAACGAATTGTAAATGAGACATGCTATGTGTCCGGGCTAGCTCCTACCGCAGGAACAGAGGATTATATCGAAACGGCAAAGTAATGTTGCCTATGGCTGCGTAAATGGAACATCCAACACAAACGGAATTTTTCTATTTGAGTACTTCTCGAAATTAGCTCGTTTAACCAAACAAATTCTTCAGCTTTATAATTTTAATAAAGAGATTTAAACGAGACTTGTCTTTTTTTTTAATATAATAATATAATTTTAATTTTAAATTTATAAATCATATCAGTTAGATGGTATACTGTAAAAGGAAAATAATTGTATCCAAAACACCATTCTATCGAATCTCAATCAAAACGTCGTCAGCAGTGGCGACAGCTGGACGCACATGATTTATGTAAGGCATGAAAAGTTTTGCAGATGAGCCCATACATTATCTACGAGCATAGCCTGGCCCCGGCAACTTTGTAGCTTGGCTTATGATATTGCTTTGGTGCATATTATATCGTTAAGCTATTACGATATTTTTGTTGAATGATGATTGTAATTTAAATTTTAATATATATAAAGGTGAATTTAATTGACTACTTACACAGTTATATGATGTCGTTACTAGCTTTAATTATCTCTTTTTTTTTCTTTTTCGTTCGCTCCACCAGTCCTACCAAATGTTCTAAAATAGATCTTTCTTCTTTTTTTATTCCAAATCCATTCCTCGAAATATTTTTAGAAGTGTAAGTGTAAACTCTAGATTATTTTTAATTTTCTCTTATTGTTCCTTTCATAAAACAGCTATTATTAGAACATGTTAATGTAATACTATCAACTTCCCTACAAAACCTAGTAGAGTTGCTCGAGTAAGACCTAATCGGACCCTAGGGTGTTATTAAACCGAACACCGTTGAAAGACTGCATTCTAATATAATGCGATTTTATCTTAATTTCTCTCTAAAACTCTTGGTTTTTATATAAAAGTTACGTATAAAATCTTAAATTTTTGTACAAATAAGCACTGCTAATTTGACAGCTACCATTTAAATATCAGTGTCGTCAGTATGAAGGGACTCTACTAATATTAGTGAGGCAATTATACGAATGAGTCAATTAAGCGAACGATCTTTTACATATCATGTAAAATACATTTGATGATGTTTAGTATAAAATTATCGTAAAAAAAAATTTGAGAGCAATGTATTGGTCTATTAGTGTTAGCAATTAGATGATAAAAAAAATATTGCTTAGTTGTGAAAAGTTATAACAGCAAATTCACATTTTTACATTTACGTACGTCTCTCTGTCTCGATGCTCTCTACCGAACTATATATAGTTTGGGAGTTAACTATATAAAGATAGAGTGAGATTGTTAAGAATAAACTCTATTTCTGTTTTTATATACCGCCCGAATTCGAGACATTTCTTGAAGAACACAGTGCCTCGCGTTTAGAGCCAAATACTAATACGTACAAAATGTACAAACATACTAATACATAAATGTATATAAATAATAGATAACTTAATAATATGTAATGTTTTAATCAAAACCTATATTATTAGGTTACCTAATTAAGTAAACAATTTAGATAGTTCCAGGTTCCACATACTCGTAGTACTCAAATTAACAGCGCGCTTCCAACGTTCCACTCGTGGGTGTACACAATAATTATGCTATATAAAGCGATGCTAAATGAAATTCGTTGTAAAATAACATTAGTTTTTAGTAACTTTTTACTTAACATTGCTTTTGGAGTTTTAAGATTTTGTCAACATGTTGGTATAATGAATGTATGTAATTGCTACAATTGTTGGTATAATTCTTACTGATGGGAGTAGTTGTTGTAGTAAGTAATTATCTTATTTAATATTCACATACGTAGAATTTGAATATTTCTATATTAAAACGTTGCACACGTCCCGACTGCATAGACAGTTTTTCTTCAAACCAAGCTTCTCCAAATAATTTTAAATAAAATATAAACAAACATAAAGTTTCATCTCGCATACCAAAATTGCATGTCAGAGAAAGCAAGCACATTGCTACTATTAGACTTGATGTATTCGCGCAATTTTGTAAGTTTCTTCATAATTTATCTTCATACAATCTCGTTCATATTTTAAACTTCATATTTTGTGAATATTAGATATATATATTTTACAATTAATTTGCTGATCAAGGCGCAGGAAAATAAGCGTGCGACTGTTAACGCGACAGATTGTAGGTTCAATCTCCACTCGAAGAAATAAAATCTATATATATAAAAGGACTTGTCCTCACTAACTGAGGTAAGACGCACGCACAGCCGAAACCGCTATGCGTAGAAACGTGAAATTTGGACAGATGTTTACTTTCGTAATCCGAACATCCACTAAGAAGGGATTTTGAAAAATTTGAACCCTACAATAAAGGTTGGAAGTTTGTATGGAAAAAAAAATTTAATCAGCAACGATTTTTATAATCTCTCTTAAATATATTTAATTGAACACGTGTTTCACAGTTTTTTAGAATTTACCCCTAAGGGTGCAAATAAGCAGGCGTAGCTGCGCGCGTCCGCTAGTATTTAATATTTTCATTTCCTCGCTCTTGCGATTGTTGCGACGACGAGGCGTTGCGTTGAGATCGTCATTCAACACACAATGCCTTCATATCTTTATGGAAACGGAGTGTCTTAAAACTAGGTCCCCAGATTCCCTCTGCCCACGTGTGGGGTTCAGCGTGAAGCGAGAAAAAAAATATAAGAAAAACTTACAGATAAATGACACTGGTATGTTTAATTGACATTGCTAGTGTGTGAAGTGCTACTGAGTGGTGAAACTTTACGCAGCGTTGATCGTTTGATCGTTTAGTAAACCCCAATACGTTACAATGCTGTCCCAAGCACAGTATATTTACATATTATTCTTATTTTGATGCTTTCACGCTGTATATATATAGCAGGGCAGCCTAGTGTTAGGAGACTAATCCCCACACCCCCCCAATTTTCGAGACATTGCGTATTATATGGCGGAACTCAACACCGCACCTTAGCTTGGCATCAGAACGAAGAAATAAAAAAATATACTCAAGACGCTGTACCAGGACAGTACGCCACGGATATCTTTATATAAATATATAGCTTATACAATATAGGTACATGTGTATATGTGGGACAAATATAATATGTGCGTACTTGGTAATTAAATTATAAATCAATAAACCGATAATAATTATTTGTACTTAGAACTTTGATCTTAAACGATATCTGTATTCTGTATCCTAGTTTTTAATGTAAACAATTCGTAGTAATTTTAAGCGAGAAATACAATTGTTTGTCTTTAAATAAATTATTTATAGGTATACCTAAATGTAATTTAAAATGTTAATAAAAAATGTTTCTTTTTAGTTTTTTTAATAAATTTTACAAACCCATTCATTTAGTACTTATATAAGACATTATGCAAAAATTTGTAATCCGCCATTTTGTTGTTGTTAGAGATATGTCATACGCAAACTAGCCGTCGCTTGCAACTTTGTTTACCTGGTAGATTGCCTTAGTTTCATTTTTAGAATTCTTTTATTAGTGTTTCTATACTTTATCTACTTAAAAATTAAGAATTCATAGGTACTTTATTTACATATTTAAATAACTACAATTTTTCATATGATTCATTTCTATTTGACAAGAAACTGATTCGATTTTTAAATCGATACTTAGAAGTTAAATCCAAGAGGCAATTTCGACCACCCATATAGTGTCATAAAAAGAATGGACGGGTGTCAAAATTAGCTTTGTCTACATACAGAGGATAAAGCCAACCATTGCGTCCGGTTCGATACACTTTAAACCTTCTCTAGAAAGTCGATATAGATATATAAATAAAAATATAACTTCGGTGAAAGTATTGAAATTCAAAAAGGGTTGAATTTTACTGGTGAAGATAGTTAGAAACTCGTTACCTCCTGGGAGTATAAAACTTTGAAATCCTAAACCCACTGCACCAGACGTCAAAATATTCTCATCTCATTCTGTGCGCAACTTAAGCCGAAAATACCTAAACTTAGTAACTTAGAAATCTTTGGCCATAAACTGATAAATATGTTTAACGAACTGAAAAATACACTTTACAAATAATTTTTCATAATATTTATTTTTAACTTCTTTTTACCTTTTATTTTTATTACACGTTAAGCCACATACAGTTCATTGTTAAGACACTCCGTACTCCACTTTCCGCAAGATGTCGATACATTATGTACCTATTGAGATCCGAAACTCAACGTTGTGAGCAGAGACTGAGAACAATTTATTGCTCTGAATGGGCCTCGAACCGATAACTATAAGACGCTTTCGTCCCACAAAACACAATTTCCTTCTCTATTATTGTTATTTTACTATATTTTTATTATTTTTATAGTAAAGAAATATATATCTATACTTGTCATATGTATGCAAATAATAATTTTGATTTATTAACATTACTGAGTAAAGTCTTATTATTTACTCAAATTAAATGAATAATATTGTTTTCATAATCTAGAAAATCTGTTCTACATTACATAATTGGTTTATTCAAAACATGTTCGTATCTCTTGAATAATATTTCTAATGTATACTTAAATGAATTTATTATCATTTTAAATTTGGTAACATAGACTGCGAAATTACTTTTATCGACTCCGTAAAGTTCTTGTTTTTTGACCTAAAGATAGCATTTGGTCCAAATTAAATACTTATATAACATAAGTCGTCGTAGTCTAGTGTCTACGAGTTGGTCGTGGGTTCCAACCTCATTCGGGGCAATAAATTATTTTGATTTCCCTGGATACCATATTTTAACGATTTTAAAAACGTTAAAAATAGTACGTACGTACGGCGTACCTAATAGAAAAATACACACTATAAAATTATTAGTTTAATCTTGAGTTACATCTATGATCTACCTACACGGGTCTACACCTACGTAGGAATAAATTGTAAATGCTTGTGGGCTTTAGGTTAAAAGTGCATTAAAAATCAAATCGTCTATTTGTAGTCACATTGGTAGAAAAATTGTGACTTTAGATTTTTGAAATATTTAATATAGAGTTTATTTTCATTTTTTACCTCCACTGAATCATTTAATCATTCGCATTTTTTAATTAATGAGAGTGAATCATTAAATTTTAATAATAAAATTAATCCTGGTTGAAGGCCGTCTCAGCGCAGTGGTACAAGCTGTGGCGATGATTGTGAGTTCGATTTCCTCTCGGGAATTAATTAATATTTTAATTTCCTCGCTCTGATAAGCGAATGCGAAGTCCAATGTCTCGAAAATTTGGTAAAGTGTGGGAAACGGAGTGTCAATTATATTGTCTAGATAGCTATAATACAAATAATAAACGACGATAAAGATTTATCATAATATTTATGAAACTTACGCCTAAGATAAGTTTCTCGAGTCAAAAGTCACTCAGTGTAGTGCGGCCGGCAAATTTAGCTAACAATAGAGTAATAGCAAGATGTTTCTAACTCATTAGAGAAGTTGCCGCGGACCTCCTAACGGGAGTTGGGAACTTGGATGATCTTTTTTATGCAATATCTGCTGCGACACATTCTAATATGACTTTGTTATGAATTTCTTGATTATATAGTATACTTAATACATTTATGCTTCTATTGTCAACTTCATACTTTTTTGGTTACTTTACTAGAGTCATATAAAATGTAGAACCATAGTTTTAAATTAGTCCGTTCGCCACTATCCGTACAATAATGGATAATGCGTGTCGGAACTCAAAGGCGCAGTTCTTCTAGAGCGGAGAAATACTTTTTTATCTTCACACTGTATACCGGACTAGGCAAAAGAATCTAGTGTTAAGACACTCCGTTCCGATTAAGGCTCACTTTCCTCCAAATTGTGGAGGTATGAAGTATTGAGTGGTGTAACTCAACTTCAAAACGTTCTTGAAAAATAAATATTTCATGCTAGAAAAAAAAAACAAAAACAAAACCCATTAAAGCCTACAAGGCGGAAGAGAAAAAACAAATTAAAGTAAGAATCCCGAAGAAACTCGTCAAACAATAAAGGTGGCAGGACTTGGGGTGCGCGACTAGAATACTAATGTATGTAAGTTACTGCTTGCGAGGTGTAAGTGTTAGTGAAATCTTTCTTTTGTGCATAATTGAAGCTGTTTTTCAAGAGTAATTGATATTACTTAATCTTTATATATTAAATAATAAATGGCCGTCGTGGCGGAGGGATAGGTACAAGGATTAGACTGTTACGCGTCGGTTGTAGATTGGATTCCCATTCGGGGATATGAAATAATATTTTCATTACTATTTTCAATTCTTTAAAAAGCAAATTTCCAGTGTTGAATTCCACCATTTAACAGTACCTCGGAAAATTCAGCGAAAAGTAGAGAACAGAATGTCTTAACAGGTTACTTGACTTCCATCCTCTTATTTATCTAGACAGAAAAGTTTTCCACTTTTGTTATAATTATTGATCGAATCCTATTACGAGGAAGTAAACATATATGAAAAGCTCCCTCGAGTACAATTTGAAATTCCATCGTATTCCTGCAGGATATTACGGTAGCGGTGACAATAAGCTATCTTATATTTTTATTGACATTAAAATACTAAATATTCTATCAAGACATACATGCCTATAGTTGTATATTTTGAAAATTTTCTCAAATACTTACAAGACTTAAAACCTAACCTTACTGAGATTAGGTTCACATCTGCAAGCAAAATATTTAAAATATTTGCTGCTTTAAATATTTTGCTCCAGGTTTTGACGTATGCATTTGTGTTATGTAAGCTCAAGTAAATATCAAACTTTAATTATTTATCGAATTTTTTATATTAATTAAAATGCCAAGATCTGCAAGAGTGCTTCCAGCGTCGTACAAATTTATGTACTGTGTACCTACCAAATTTAATAACCCACAGTTTCCATTTGGTGGGGACCATTTGGATTGGAAGTTGCTTTGTTTTTATTAGGGGAACGAAATTGCCTATTTCCAAAAGTATCCCTTAGGACTCACATGTCAAATCGCAAGGGCGACATCTTGTTTGGTGTTTATTAGTGTGCAAAAATATGTATAAACAATGCTTGACTACGTGGTTACGGTAGGCAATAGTACATAGTAGGTTCTGGGTTAGGTGTAATCATTTATAATTTATTAGAAAACTTATGAAAAATTTAGCAAAGCGGGATTTCAACTAACGTTACAAGATTAGTTACTATACATTTTGTATATAAGTGTATAATTATTTACTTATTTGTGGCATATATTATTTTAATAATTATTTTTTATGATTTTTTTAAAATAAAGATTCTATTATGACTTTTCACTTGAATTCCAACACAACAACAAAATTATTTTTAACGACTAAAACTCTAAAGAAACTAGTAAATTGTTGTACGTATTTTGACACAAACTTTCATGAAAGCTGTCTGTTACCACGAAAATAGAAAACCCACGTATTTTCTAACTACACAGTGGCCACTGTCGGGGCATAACGGCGCTACGTCTAGACTGTAGATGCATTTTATATTGTTTCAAAGTTCATTGGTTCAATTATGCTTATTAATTCTTAGGTTAATCATGTTATAGAATAGAAAAACTTGAAATAGTTAAAACGGTCAGCGGTCAACGGACAAGTCTATTGAACTATCAATAGACTCGACTACTATAACAACTATGTTATAAATTAAATTGAAGATTGTTAATTTTTTAATAAAGAATTTTTTTTTCATATTATATATATGTTTAGTGTATGTTTAATTAATCAAATTGATTGGATGGACAAAAATTATGCGTCTTATATCATATTTTATGATAATTTATTTTGTATGCCTATTGTATAACATATCTTATATATTATATTCAACATTAACACATAAACGTAAATGTTGACGTAAAACTTAGAATAGAGTGTTTTATCTTTAGATTTTTTAAATCTGCTTTATAAGAGCAACACAAACTAAACAAGTGTAATACAAAATCTTAACATTTAGGTACATTATGAAACACATGCCTACACACTTCTTATGTGGCACCTACTGGCATAGTAAAGTAGTGGCAATTAAGAAAAGAATCCTTAAACGTCAGCAGAAAAATCCTCGTCTAATGAGACGATGTGAGGTGTGCTCGTCGGCTCGCCACCATTGTATATTCTTGTATACTTCAACCTAATTGTGATTTAAGTAATTTTTTTGCGTCCTTAGAGCTTTCTTATTTAAAAAAACAATCAGAAATTGAAGGAGTAGAAGTAGCTCCCTTCATACGCTAGTCCGACTCGCACTTCGGTCTATCCATTTTATTATAAAAAGTTTATAATAAAAAAGGATAACATCATTGCAGATGATCTATCAAAAGAAATTTTATATTAAGACAGTCCGTTAGTTAAGTCCGTCAATTAAGTTCTCGCACTTTATCTTCAAATTAAACTAAAGAAATAATTAATTTCCTCGAATGGAAATCAAACCCACAACCGTTGAGACTGGCATCTGAACACTGTCAATGAATTATAATAATCAAATATATGTACTTTGTAAGAGTGATTCTATAGGGGCAGAACTAAAAGAACATAATAAAAAGAAACAAAGAGCCGTATAAGACCAGCCCTACTAACCACAATCTAAATATACCCTATAAAAATAAACGTAGGGTGTTCCAATAAAATACATAAATGTGTAGCACGGGCGCTCAGCGGTATTATCGATACACCGAGTAGATACTTAACGATCGATCTTCATATTACAGTATCCTTTATCTTATATGATAATTTAGTTTGCTTGGAAAATTTACTTTTTATATGGCAATAGGAATATACGCTGCTAGCATTTACTTGCTGCCTCTTCTTCTTGCTAGTCGTTGTCAAACTAATGCTACAACAACCTTACTAGGTACAATATCTAATTAATAAGCCTGTTTGTCTTAGTTGGTACGTACTTCAAAATTATAAAATCTTTGTAACATTATTTATCACTTTTTAGCTCGTTGATAGAAGTCGGTTTGCCTTTTTGTTAAAAATTTATTTATATTTTTTTTACATTATTTATACTAAAATAACTCTTTAGTCCTAATATTCGATGTTATAATTAAGAGCTCTATTTCATTCGGGGCGGTAATATCATTCAACGCTCGCACTTTATTGTTATAGCTTCAATTTGTTTTCATTACACTTATTGGGATGCGTAATTATACATAAATATATTTATTTGGGTTCCTATAATAATAATAACGATAAATTCGTATTATATTATTGGGATATATATAAATGTATTATAATGTGTTCGTTTTACTACTAACTAAGATACTAACGGAAGTAATGTTCAGAATTCATTAATAACTGCAGCTTCTAAGCCATGCAGAATGCAGGTGGCTAAGCTAAAGAATATAAAAAGTTGAAATTGGGCACGTAGAGATAGAGACCCCAATGCCAGTATTCTTCATCCGAATTCGAACATGGCATATTTAGGCTCGTCTTAATAAACCGCTCTCAACTCTGAAATCAATCAGGCGATCTTGAGGCGCCTGAACGGAACTCAAGCAGTCTTGAGGGGCTTGTCTTGAGTTGTTTGTCTTACTCGTTCCGGAAATGAAAATAATTATAATATACGCATCGTACTTACGAGCCACCGTAGACTTGACTTGATTCCCTAGACTGGGAATCGAACCTACAACAAGGTTCGATTCCCAGTCTAGGAAATCAATTATTTTTATTCTTTTGCTCTAGTAACTAGACAAAGTTGTAGAATATCCCGAAAATTGCATCTTAATAGTTAGGTCAGGGAGGTCTTGGGAGCGGATTTCTAGAAATTCTTACGGGAACAAATTAAGAATGGATTTTCCATTTTACGTCTTATAGTCTATGTAAACAAAGGTACCGGGCGATGTGTTTTATAAAATAAATATTATTCCAATAAATGTATGGATGTATACATGTTTAAATCATTTAAAATTTTAATTGATGTAAAAAGACTACGAAATTGTTTAACATATTTTATATAAATGCAATATTAATTATTTGTATTTAAATTTTAAGTACAAAAGTGGGACACAAATGAATTGAAGTTGAAAATTGTTTCATTTCACATATCAAACATAAAATGATGTATCCAATGTTTTATTATTTTACTTTATGTAATGATTAATTATACCCATTAGATGTTTTTGGCTAAGATACAATTTATAATATATTGCAAGAAAATAAAAATAATTAATGACCTACAGTGGGAATCGAATCCGATCGAACCCAAAACCATCGCATTTACAGCCAGATGACATAATTACTCGTGAATTATTTTATTTATATTTCTCGGCTCACATAATACAAACAACGGAACTCAAGACCGCTTGAGTTACTATGGCTCGTATTTAGAAATCGCTGTCAATTCTAATATCTATCTTGAGACTGATCAAGATCAATCAAGAGATCATCTCAAGAGATACCTTTATCATTCATAGATTTTTAAAACAGCGCCTCAAGATCGCTCTTAGGATCGATCTCAGTGTTAAGAGCGGTTTATAAATACGAGTGTAAATATGCAATGTCTTAAATGCGGACGGACGTCGACAAGTAATGAATGTCGACACTAGGTTGTCTCGTGTCAACCCTATGCAGTTCTAAGGGAAAAGGCGAGAAGCATTCTAAATTAGTACATTTACAGTTCTTTACTTTATCATTTATATTATTTTAAACAGAAATGACGAAAGATATTAATTAGAAAAACTGTTACAGACAAGTTTTCTAGTTTCTGTTTTTTACATGATGTTATGATGTTATAAATCAAGCCTTTTCATTTGATCCACCATATTAGTTGGGTTGGCAGCCATTTGAGTTTAGTAACCCTATTGATTATACATAATTTCATTGTCATCAGAACAGAAGTCGTTATCCAAATTTCAGATCAAACGGACACTGGAAAATGGGTCAAATGTGCTTTGAACACATATAGAAACACAATAATTTAAATAAAATAAAGCTTCTAAAATATTGTGAAGCGCCGTTACAGTGGTGGAAAGTATAAAATTATAAATATTTACATAATTACCCAATACAAATAGGATAATTATCGCACAGCTCTAATTATTTGCTAATATATTAATGTAGGCGCTAATTTACATTCAAAGAAGTTGATAAGAACATTCAATGTAGATAGGCGCTTTTGCCATTTTTAATATAAAATTTAAAACAAACTAAAGAGATCTAATAATTATGTACTTCAAAACATACCTATGTTTGTAATAAAATCGTAACGGATCGGTGTTTATGCATGGAAGATATATAAGAAAAGAATGTTTTTGGCAGCATTTAATAACGTAAAAAAAACTATAATTCTTAAAAATTCATTCGGTTTATAAATATAAAGGCCGTCGTAGCTCAGCGGCGTAAGGGTGCCACTGTGACGCAACAGTTGTGGATTCTTATTATAAGGTATATAATCTTTATAAAGTAAATTTTATAACTTTTTGTGATAAATTTAGATAGATAAATTGTAAGTGAGATATCTGTCTTTTTTATTCCATATTTAAATTACATTACAGTACAGTAAAATTTATTAAAGCCTTTTTCATCATATCTATAGAACAAAAAAAAATACCAATTAGCACTCGGAGACGATAATAAATTTTAATGGCATTTAAATTATATAAATTAGATCAACATACATTTGTTATGGTATTAAATATAAATATTGTTTATTTTTATTTAAACAGAATAATAATAAAGATTCTAATATACGCTAATAGTTTAAAATAGGTGAAGCGTAGGCTAAAATTTAAATTACATTTTATGTCGGGAAAGTCCATCATTAATGCATATTTATGAGTGGGGGAAAAATCTCGACACACAGTCATTAGTAAGGCATTACTTAAGGCTTGGCCCAAAAGACAATTTAAAGTTAAATGTAAAATTAGCTCGTGAATAAATTTTGATACTGCCGTAGAGCAAATACTATATCTCTGTCAGAGTTTTTAATTGATCATATTTTCAAAGGTTTAAAGTATTTATTGATAACCTGCAAAAGCCTGAAATTATTAAATAAATTATTTGCTAGAGCGAGCAATGAAAATAATCAATTTCTATGAGTAGGAATCGAAGACACAACCGTTGCGCTTACAATCAAACACTATGCTGCTGCACCACGACCCCTTCAGCACCTGCACTCTTATATGGATTAGTTTATATAAAAGGAAGTAAATACATGTAATTATAACAACACGTGCATTTGAAATCATAATATTGTAATTAAGTTACTTTGGCAAATACAACTTAATCTAAACCAGATTGTAATTATAATTATGATTGTAAGATAGATTGTAATGCCATAAAATGATTTAATGTCTACATTTTATATTAGACAATTATGAAATAATACTTCCACTTCATGCAAAAACTTTTAACGTATTTAGATGCAATTTTACACTAATATAGCTCACACATCGGAATCGCACAAACACTATAATTTATGTAAAGGTATTGAATAATTTGACTATAATAATAAAAAGTTTAAGCGAGCGAACCCGAGTCTATCGCTAGTGATATAACAATTGTTTCAAAATACCCAAAAAGGTGTAACTTTCAGAAATATTATGAGCATTAACATAACGTTCCTACAGCTGACTCGCTCACAGAAATAGCTTAACAGTTATATATCTCATGACTTGCGCCAGCCTTATTTGGCCGGGGGCATAATGGCCGCGTGCTTTTGACGGGGGCACGCCCTATCCTTTGCTGTAAATGTATTAGATATTATGCCCTCTTTGTTATCTATGTTTTCCGTGTAATTTGGTTCTTTGAGTCTCTGTAAGCTGATTATTGTTTTAACTTTTTGTGTATTTGGAAATGTATGTATGTAATACCCATGTGTTTTTGGTTTTTGTTGTTATATTCGTTTAGAATTTATGGAGTTAATATTTAGTATTTGTAGGTAATGGTTGTGAGGTTTAATTTTGTTTGAATAGATTTATTTACTTACAAATAATATGATAAAGCTTCTTGTAATATATTGAAATCCGCTTTCCGCACACAGCAGGGTAGGCACTTTCCGCCGAATTCTGGTATTGCCTATGGCCTATTGAGGAGCTCAACGCTGCGTTATACCACGACACAAGAAATAGAAATAAAAATTTAAGAAAATATTTCATTTCTTCAAGTAGGGATCTAACCCACAACCAGTCGCTTTTACTTCTACTTACTTCTTGTAATATGATAAAGGTTATAAAAGGAACAAGATTTTTTATCTAAATTAGATTCTAAAGAAGAAATATTATTTTTAGAGCAAACGTTTACCAAAAAGGAGTATATTTTCACACTGCTTGTGACCATTTTCCATTTCCTTTCAAGACTTATCCCAACACGATCGTTGCTAGTTGCAATTTGACGGACGGACGCAACCACAATACCAAAACCCCACGCACTACGTTATCAATGTAACCCACAACCAATTATCGCAACCGCCGGACGGTTAAAAAGCGTTGGTCACGTGACCGGTCGCGCAAATAATTAACGCGTAACATTAGCGCTGATCGATGTGGCCTCATTGAATTAAACTGCTCTTTAACTATCTAATGGTCTCTACATTTTAAACTTAATTATAATTTTCAACAAATAACTGTTGCATTATTGTTAATTATTAATTGTTACTTGATTTTGGATGATTTGTTTACAAATAGTGATTAATTAATTGCATGCGTTAATTGTGCTAATTTGAGTGGTAAGTTTGGTGATTGGCGCATGAGTTTTGCTAATATAGGTTATATAAATAAATGGTTCTATTTGTATAACCAATATCAAGACCAGGAGCTCATGTTATTATTTTCATTTCTGCGCTCGGGTAACGAGACAAAGCGTGGCGTTGATTTCCGCCATTCAATGCGCAATGTGGAGGTTATTATATTTTTTGGTTTTTATATATAAGAATATAATGTAATTAATACTAGGCTTAGTTTAGTCTTAACACCTGGTTTCCGGGAACTTGAGTACTCTTTTATGTTCGGGATGCAGCGTAGGTTAAAAAAATGCTTCCAAAAATATAACATTCTAAAATTTATACATCTCAATTTCCGCCATGAGAAAATTCACTTGGCATCACTCGCTTAAATAATATTAAAAGGTTATACAAAAAAATATTTATGTTTAAGATGAAATCATCGATTTTTATACGTAATGGATGTTGTTATTTTGAGGCGGAGTGTCGATGAGCCATTTTATCGGGATTCCGCTCGGTCGCGCGGGATAAGCATGCAGCTAGGGCTGGCGGGACTTGGGGACTTAGATTATTAGACTTTAGTCAAGCCAGTGCTTTTAGATCATTTAATGATAAACTATGAGTTAGCAGTTGTTAGATATTATTGATTTGTATTGATTTAAATTTCACTTGAGTTTATTGTAAAAATATGACATTCTTCAATTAATGAAGAATAAGACAAAATAAAGTAATCTTGTTATATTGTGATCTTCTTACAAAAAAATGATAAGTAGAGTATCAAAAAGGGTATTGATTTTTTTTAAGTAATTATTAAAAGCAAGTAATTATTAATATTTACATATCCTGTAAAATCAATATTTTTTAACAAAAATAATATTTAATAGAATCTTTGATAATATTTAAGAGATTGACTAAATAAATTCAGCCCTGAATGTTCAGTAACGTATACTCGTATTTTACTTGAAACATATCAGCGTGAAACCGTATTTTAAGGAAATTCGCGTATAACTTTTATATTGCGATTGTCACTTCACGTTTTACCTGTAAGCGTTATTTTGAATAATATATCTTATACGTAATGATTTTTCATTTTACGCTTTACAAAAATATAAATGACTTACCTTGATAATTTATTTTGTCATATCTTGCTTCCGGAACAGGTGGATGTAATAAATTATATCTTAACACCTAATGATGGATCTCATATTAGTTCTTATTGATATTATATTCGCTTTCGTCACCAGCATTGAATTTCGGCACTCAAGTCTCTTAACTATTGAGTTCCAGAGTTCCAGAGCCTCCAAAATTTGATGGAGAGTGGAAAACGGAGGGTCTTAACACTAGTTTCCTAGGATCCCTCTTCCTACCCTGCCACGAGCACAATACATCGTGAAGCTAAAATATATATAAATACGTTTTACATTTGAAGCATTTGGTACCAGTGCCAGAAGGAAATTTATCAATATCACCGCTATAAACTATGTCCTTTGGATATGCGTCTCACGTACTTGATCATGGAAGCCATTGATATTGCCACACAAATTTATGCTGGCTCCTCTCAGATATATATTAAAATTTCCGCAGAATCTGTCTTAAGGGGTAAGTCGTTTATTTTGCAGCGTCGTATGTTTTTTAATGAACCTTATAACTGGTTTAAAAGATTAAATATTTATAAAGGACAAGATGTATATAACTGATTAAAAGCAGCTACGAGTAATATTACATCGTTATATATTTTATAAATATATTGATTAATCTGATATATTATGTTAGGGAGGTTTTGTAATGTACACTATAGTTGTCCCATCCAAATCGAGTGGCCGGGCCAGGTTGTTACGAATTCGTAGAGTTCGTAGACCTCGAGTCAAGATCTTCGTTTTTCGTTCTGATTCTAGAAAGAATTTGAAAATGAAAAACGTCAAAATATTGTACCTAATGCAAATATTATCAATAAAAAAATGATAATGCTAACTTTATAGTGTTATTTCACGCATAACCTCACTACAGTGCACCTCCCTGTTAGTTACTGATATCACCGAAATAGCTGGCAGCTAGCGAATAGAAAAGGTTTATTCTACTTAAAGCCTTTGTATATACGAGTATGTATATAATCAGCCACGAAAAGTGCGAATTGGGTAGAAATTTACTGACATGTGAGCTAGCATTTTCGTATTATATTTTTAAATTTACTTATGTAGTATTTTAGTACTACTTAATAATTTAGACAAAGATGTTATAAATATATATTGCTATAAAAATAGCAATTACAATAACTATAGTCTAAATTATATTTTTCATTTTCTTCAACAGTTTTTCTTGCATGAATCAAATTGTAGGTACTGAATTCTATAACACACTGCAAACATGTTTTTCTGTTTTTAAAACGCATTATTCTGCTACAAACATAGTACCTAATTAGAAGTTTGACGATTTCGGTGTCGTTTTTACGTAATACGTAATTAATTAATTGCTACTTATATGTACTTACTTATTTGTGTTAATTAATGAATATTAATAATAACTTTATTTATCAACATTTACAGTTAATATTTGGTTCTTTTTTAAAAAATATATAATTATATAACATACTTCTACATCTACTAGATACCAGCGCCCTTGCAATTTAATCAATGGTCGATTGTGCTCACATCTCATTTGTCGTGTCATTGTGGCCCACGGAAAGTGCTCTTCGAGTGAAATTAACAACTCATTCATTGGTTTCGTTATATTCAATTGATTTTACATACTGTATTATACTATCATATAACCAGCTTCACGCTGTATTCCGCGCACAGCAGAATGGATGGAAATTTTGTGTTAAGACACTCCGTTCTCCACTTTCACTCAGCAAGCCCTAGCCCTAACTGGGAACATAGCCAAGTCAGGCACAAATGCATTGAGATAAGATCAGTCGCAAATTACTGTACCTCTTATTTATTTACCTCTCGTTTCTTTATTGACACAGAGGATTAAAAAAAAGGTAAAAAATTACAATAAATAGTTGCCCCTGTATAAATTGAAATCTACACATTCACGTAGGTGAAGTGAAGTTCACTTATGTGAAGTTGAAGTATCAGTTTTGTTTTTTTCTCATTTAAAATAATATTATAACATCTTAATCTTTATAGCAAACAATAGTAAAAGAAACTGAAAATATTTATTGATCCAAGTATTTCAAAAAGAAAACTAAAACGCAAGTACTTTCACGTATCGCTTTGACACAAAAAATGCGCAAAATTGAAATTGCTCAATAATTGTTAGAAAAAAATGACATTTAGCTACGTCAGTTGAATACGAATGAGGACGTTGGGAAGGCATGTCACGACTAACTGAAATACTAGGCAGGGCTATCGGAAGCGCAGAGTTCGTTAACGTCGCCGATCTCGATGCAGTCCAGTCGAGGTGACCATAATCCTGGGTAATATTAAGTGAACTATTTTTTAACAATATTTGTAAGATGGATTTTTTTTGTTATGTTCATTTTAAATGATGTTTATAGGCATTGTGTTTTGTTTTTAAAATTATTTTTTGGTGGTTTTTGAAAGAGAAACCCTTTTAGAGTAATTATATATATGTGTCTGATTCTATATATCAATAATGCTTTTATTTAAAAGATGCATTCATAGGAAAGAAAATCTGAATGTTAAAGAAACGATAAACAATATTCCATTAATCAGAATATAACACTAAATTAAAATGTTTATAAAATTGAAAATTAAATTTATTAAATTAAATTTATTTTTTAAATCCTCCTTGATTTTATATCGAAATATCCAATTTATCAAATATGTATGGTAAAACTACTTTTGGGTTTAAACGTGAGGTGCATACGAAGAAGAATGTATCAAATACATTGCCCGGTCAATGTTCCTGCAGTAGAAATTATTTTTACTTTTACTTGCATTTTTTAACCCTTATATGGACACAATCCTTAGTTAGACGTATATACTCCTATGACTGTGTGTAACTAGTATAGCCAGTAAGCAGTAGGTAGGAATTAAAGTTAAAGTATTTGAGGAAGCAATAATTATTAATTTAGATGCAATTATAATTCAAGAACTATTTAAGAAGTTACTTTAAAATCGATAACTCCAAGGCTAATTTTGACGTTAGAGCCTGTTAGGTACCTAATGTAAATATCACATCTTCATTTTATACACTTTAAATTTAGCAAAAATAATCGTAGAATTCTACTCTCTACTCTTAGTAGGTTCGAATTTAAAAATTATTTTTGTGTTGGACAATCCATTAATTACAAAAGAATATGGAAACCGTAAATTATTTTGATGTAACTCACTGTACCTCATTTGACAAAAACTAGTAATTCCAAATATAGTTTAAAAAAAATCCGAGCGCTTATTAACATCCTATTAAAAATAACACGAACGACATTTATATCCTGGAAAAAATTGTAGTTTCACAGACTTTTGTCGCATCCAGGCTCTATTTATGGAGTTAAATGAAGTTTCATAATAAAACTGAGAACAAAACCAGCAGTCCAGTTAATTTTTAACGCATTGCCGCAAAGCTTGCGGACGGACGCGCGCAAATAAATACAAGTGTGAATGCACCTGCGCCGTTTGTTGCGAAACAACCGTGAATTTCACTTTATTCCAGACTCTGGAAATGAATTTAAATTTAACGTTTGGATGTTGTTTTTATTTAGTTGACTCCTAATTTTAGTTAGATCTCTTTACTTTTGTTATTATTTCAAGGGGTTACAGTTTTTTTGGTAATTATTTTTATGACAATATCTAAATTTTTATTTTCAATCGTTTGGATTGAACGTTGTTTGTTACTTTAAGTTGTATGTGATATTTTATGTAAGATAGGCTAAGCTACAAGCTGTTAACTTGAAGTTTTTACCTTAAATACATATTTACAATAAAACCAGAGCTATAAAATAAACTCTCTTGTTTTATTACAACAAATATTTGTTTGTGTATAATGTGTATTTGAGAAAAAATCATACGGTTACGTGAGAGCAAACGGCCATTGTCGGACGGGCGGATGCACGTGCTCAGTTTATTTAATACTTACGTAACTTGAACGCGGGGCATTTATTATAGTATGGACAAGGGCACTGTAATAAATAACAGGATCAAAATTGCTATAAAACATAACTTTGTTCGCTGACAGTACTTGAACTTGTGAAACATGTACATTTGTAGTTTGTATATGAAAATTACCTTACCGATTCTGCATCAAACTAGAAGAGCAAATCTAAGAGCATAATATATCATTATATTCAAGTGCGTGCGACTAAACAAAACCATTCTCTTTAAAGTCCCTAAATATATTCTATCGGATACGGAAAGCTGCGATCCTCTAAGGATTTTCGCAAATTCAATTTTATTTAAACGTTTTAAGAACTATCTCTCGTTGCAGTATTTCCATTTGAATGAACCTGCTTTGGTTCTTAGAAAAGATATACAGCTTTGTGAATGCCGAAATCGACACAATATTGTCCTTTGAGAAATGGAATGTATAAAATAGGTTCCAAAATATAGCAAATGTGGATGAAGGATAGATGCATTATATTGATTTCGTTATTGGTTTAAATATTATGTAGTACCATTCCCAAGAAAATCTATAGATTGGCATTTTCTGACCGAATTTTGAGACATTGCTGCTGTTTTGTGAAATTTGACCCCGCACTTTGCCCATAACAGACAAATGTAAAGTAATTTACTGCCCCCAAGTGGGGATCGTACCCAATACTAGAAATCTTAAAACTGGACAATGTATACCATAAGTGTTTATATTAAAGAAACTCCAGCATAACCTACTCATTAGTTTATCATATTAATTAAAAATATAATACTTCTTCTCAAGTAATTACAATACACATTAGGTGCTCTCTTTTTAAACATACTTTTAAGCTTTTTTTGATTGTTTCATTCCTCAGATATCCTTAAAAGCCTCGTTATTTATTTAATTAAAAAAGGAAATTACACAGTTTTTTTAAGCTTAAAGAAATATAATAAAACAGAGATAAAATGGGAGCCTTTCATATAATATTTGAAAAAATTAAATACAATTAGTTATAAAAATATATTATTGACATTATTTAAAATATACTATTGTAATTTAATGGTAATTATTTAATTATTAATTGTAAAATAAATTATTAATTTATATTTTTAAATAATGGTTCTATAATGTTAATTTGAAAAATAATTTGTATACTTTTATATGTCGTATTTATTCAGTTCTTCGATTATGTAGTCTGTCACTAGCTCCTTAGCGTCGGAAGCCATAACGAAATCTGTGTGAGAAAAAGAATCACGTGCTACTTTACGAACTCTGCAATTGGGCATAACTTCTGCCATAGCTAGTACATCTCTCTCATGCAGAAGTTCATCGCTCACTGTATAGTGCATGGTAACGTCCATAGTTATCTTGCTTAAGTCATAATCTGGTGGAGATAAACTGCCATAATGCAATAAGTTAGCGATGGGACTGTAGTACCACCTTCTGAATGATCTGTCGTTGATATTTTGGCCGTAATGGGCATATTGCTTGATAGACGCTCCACCTAAAACTTCAAATTCTTCCATGATACCTTCCTAAAACAAAATATTTCAATGAAATTACTGAATGCTTAGACGTGGCATAGATATAAACATTAAGTAAATCCAAAATTGCTACTATAATGGCTGCTATGTTGAAAAGACCACACGATCCATTTTCGTTGCAATCTCCAAGATCTAGATTATTCCATTCTGGTCCAAGAATTTCAATAAGACCCATCCTGACTGCAACTGCCTGTAAAAATATTTAGGCTTCAAATCCATTCAACAATTTACTTTCATAAATTATATAATAATTAATTCATAGAATAAAAATATAACAGAATAATTTTTACTTCAAATAATACGTAATACTTTAAACTTACATATATAGCCTGTGTACTTATAGCAGCCAAACTTAGCAATCTATGTGGGAAGTGTCGTTGGTAGCCTACACCAGCAAGTAAATGAGCTGACGCAATTTTTTGGTTATATTCGGGAAGCATAGAATTTAGTACAAGGAAGGTAGTTCCACCCTGAGAATGTCCAATGTAGTGAAGCTGAGATTTTCCGGTAAAGTTCAAAACGTAATCAATCATTGCCGGCAGATCTTTCATACCAATATCTTCAAAAGTGAAATCGAAAAAATCTTCTTTGTCTGCAGGATGATCTGGATTTAAGTAAACATGGTTACGTGAGTTGATAACTCCTCTTGCATTGCCCATCCAAACGTCATAACCGCTGTCCGCTAAATTGTAAGCTGTAAAGCAAATATTGTGTAAATTTTCAAGTATATTAAGATACAAGTAGATTAACAATGTACCTACTTCCATTATACGTAAACGTATTTACGTAAAATATAAATATAGTATAAATTTCATCATGTCAATTCGTAATGAACTTACCCACGCTATTATCAGGACCAGACGTGAAATAGGAAAAGGCAGAAGACTGTAAACCGTGCATCAGGAATACAACAGGCTTAGACATTTTCGCAGAATCCCTATTTTCATTGTAGCCAAATGGGATTCTATTAATTTCTAAAATATATCCATCACTTGTCGTCACTGTATGTGTTTCAGAATAAAATCCATCTTTAGCTATTCTTCCTTCCTAAAAAACGTAATCAATAACTTTACTTCTCGTATATTACTTTGTTTGCTACTCTGCCTAATCCGTGTACGGGATACAGCGTGAAGATAATTTTGATTTGAATGTGCAGTTCAGTTCTTAACTTATGGTGTTTCGATCGTCAAATTTAATCAGCATTAAAAGCAGCATGGTGGCAGTGACATAAAAAGACAAAAGTAGAATCTTTTCATAAGTAAATCACGAATACCAAAATCTAACTTACCGTGTCTAAATGCCTCGATACGGCATTACGAACTTCTGCAGTCAACACTTGAGCACAAATAAGGGTCACGATAGAAAGTATTCGTAACATGATGTTTTCTTAAATGACAATGTTTCCAATTTCCGCTGTCGTTTTATAATATGGCAATTATCTTTATCTTTGATTATAGTAAGGCAGCTTCACCTCGTTATCGCCGTATGTTTTGTTTTATCCGTCAGTTTTTAAATAAGTTCATTGTTTATGACAGGCTTAACCGATATAATTGCTTTGCCGACGTTCTACGATTAAAAAGCTTTCTTTATCGGTTACGCGTTTGTTTACTATTTATGTCTTCATTTCCTCGTCTACATTCGTTGACATGATGAAAAAAAATGAACCTGATACTTTTTTCTGCATACGAGGTTTACCAGAGTTCCTTTTCGAGAGATGTTTTATTCCGACGCACTTTATTGTTCCGGAACGGGAAATTAAAAATAATTTATTTATTTATTTTAAATTGGGAAACAAACAGCTTTTACAATACTTTTTAGCATGCTACATATCTATATTACATTTGCCAATAAAGTTTCCACTTTTACATGAAACATGGAGTGAATATAAAAGAAATGAACTTTTTCCATATGTTGCTAATTAACAATAAAAAATTGAATTTATGGTCTAAAAAGAAATAAAAAAAAAGATTTTTACAAAGGAATCAATCTTCACATCTACATCAGTTAAATTTTGTCGATAATTTTACATGAACATTGTTTCAAATTGTTATGAAAAATGTCTATATCACTAAAGTAATTATTGTATACTCTGCAAGATTGGCATAATTAGTTTTCCGAGCAGAAATGTAAAAGGTGTCTCTAGATCTGACACTAAAAGTTGGACATTTTATGTGAATATTACTTAGCAGATAATTGGAATCTATAAGATTGTGTAACAATTTATACAAAAAAATTTGATCTCTATATGCTCTTTGTTTTTTTAATGACAGTATATTTAGGTTCTGAGAGTTTTCTAATTTAAATTTGTAAAGTAATCGCCGTATAAATTTGTTTTGGACACTTCCAATTGCAAATACATATTTATCATACTGTGGGTTCCAGACAGGCGAGGCATACTCTAAGTAAGATCTAACATATGAATTATACAAAAGCTTAAATGTATGTATGTTCTTAAAATCACTCCCCTGTCTAAATATAAAACCGAGCATTTTATATGCTTTTCCTATAATATTCACAATATGTTTGTCAAATAAAAGACCGGCGTCCAATAATATACCAAGATCCTTAACAATGGAGACTCTTGATATTTTCCTGTTGCGAATCAGATAATCAAATAGAATGGGAGATTTCTTTCTACAAAAACTAATTACACAACATTTGTCAAGATTTAGAGATAAGTCATTAGACGCGCAGTATTTATCAAATTTGACTAGATCCTCCTGTAGTTTAGTGCAATCCTCATGATTTTTTATACTTTTGAAAATTTTTGCATCATCGGCATAAAGAAGTGTCTTAGAATGTTCAAAAGATTGTATAATATCATTGATAAAAATGTTAAAAAGAAGAGGTCCAAGATGGGAACCCTGTAAATTTAAATGTATCATTCCTCCGAGTATGAATCGAACTGCCAATTATCGCGTTCAGGAATCAGTCGCTGTCACAAAATTTCACGAAGTGTCATTAATATTAATTATTGATTATTATTTTGATTATAAGGGCCGGTTTCACAGGTTACGAATAAAGTTTCAGATAGTTATCTAATAAATTATGCAATTTTACAGACAAACGATGAAAATACAAAATAAATATTTCTTATATTTTCAGAATAATTTTCTCATTAATGAACGATAATAGTTGATTAACGAAATAAAGTAATTCATAGAATTTAGAACATTTTTAAATTACAAATAAATAAGTTAAAAAATACATTTGTCAAATGTGTATCTACTAGATATTGCTATCTGAAAGCAGTGAAACAAAAAATCATAGCTTGTTTGATCATCAGATAAGACTGTCCGGAACTATATCAGACAGTGGTGAAACTGACCCTAAATATGGTAATTTTACTTTTCGAGCCCGTTGTAATGCAGCGGCACAGCGTCTGACTGTAAATACGACGGTTATGGGTTCGGTTTCTTCTCAGGGAAATTAACTATTTTCATTGCCTACTTGAGGAAATGAAACATTTCTTTAAATTTATATTTTAATCACTTCGCTCTGGTGTCGAGGCAAAGTGCGGTATTGAATTTCGTCACTTAGCACGGAATGCCTCCAGAACTCAATACGCAATGTCCCGAAAATAAGATGGAAAGTGGGTTAAGCTTAACACCAGGTTTGCCTTGCCTACCCTTCTACACATATATATTCGAGATCAGTATCACGCGAAGCTAAAAAACAGAAAATACACTGAACATATATATCTGTCTTTCTTAGGAATGTTGAGATTTCCAAAAATATTTATACTAAAAATATCGTTTTTGACGTTATCGTAGATTCGATTGACAAATATTTCACTTCACTTATAGCTATAGTGGGTTCCTTCGTGATATCTTTATAATTAGTCTATCTAAATGAATCATTTATTTTTCTTGTTGGATAAATAATCGTAGCGCTGTTCAAATGGTAATTAGAACTTATGAATATATGTATGAAGTAGTGCATTAAAAGATCCTAATATTTTTAAACAAATGGATTAATTATCGAATTTGTCAATTACTTTATCCATACACTGTAGCGTTTTGCTCTACCAAATATTTTAGGAGTGATAATCCTTAATAGTAAAGATTAAAAATATATAATTTGGCCGATATCAGCTCCTATCAGCGTTGTATAAGCAATATAATCTATGTAAATAGAATATAATAGAGAAGAATATAGAATTAGCCTTCACTAAATTGTATAAATATTTCATATTAATCAGAAAATGCAATACATCGGCAAAGGCTGTTTAACCACTTTTGAGTGTGTTGCCGTTTTTCACCGTTCATAAAAATATTTATTTATTGAATTAATTTTAAAGTCAAATTATGGTATTTATTTTAAGCCTATTCAAATAAATGAACTCCTAATAAATAAAAGATTTATATGAATAAAAGAAACTAAAATGGTGAAAACTATTAATTTATTAATTTTCTGCAATTGTAATAAGTATTAATTAGTAATAATAAATTAAGTCCATAAGTCTTTTAGTTATCAATTCGGGAATATCCAAAATTACCGTCCATATGTTTTCCGTTTTTAAATATCGTATCGATTCAGGTCTTCGATTATATAGTCTGTTACCAATTCCTTAGCGTCGGAAGCTACAACGAAATCATTATGAGAGAAAGAATCACGTGCTACTTTACGAACTTTGCAATTGGGCATAACTTCTGCCATAGCTAGTACATCTCTCTCATCCAGGAGCTCGTCACTAATCGTATAGTGCATAATGACATTTGCAGTTATCTTGCTTAAATCATAATCTGGCGGGGAGACACTTCCGTATTTAATTAAGTTAGTAATTGGATTGTAGAACCACCTTCTGAATGATTTGTCCTTGATGTTTTGTCCATAATGAGCAAATTGCTTAAGAGAAGCTCCACCTATTACTTCATAATCTCCATATATCTCATCCTAGAACAAAATACGTTCTACGTAAGTATAATATATAATAACTAAGGTTACATTAATCAAGAGTTAATGTGAATGTCAAAATATTACCATAACGTTTGTAACGGTTAAGAGACCACATGCTTCAAAGTTTGTCTGGCAATCTCCAAAATCGGCAATATTAGATACAGGACCCAAAACTTCAATTAGGCCCATTCTAAGTGCAAATTCCTGAAAGAATATATTTAATAATGTTATAATAATATTGAATCAAAGTAAATCGCTTATTCTATAGGGAAAATGAGACATTAGATTTTTTTTCGAAGTTATACAAAATATTATTTAACTATTTGATGAGTTTAGACTTACATATATAAGTTGTGTACCAGAAGCAACTACACGTATTAGTGAATTAGGAAAATGTTCTTGATAGCCTACACCAGCAAGTAAATGAGCTGATGCTATTTTTTGGTTATATTCGGGCAGCATAGAGCTTAAGACAAGGAAAGCAGTTCCACCCTGGGAATGTCCAACGTAGTGAAGCTGAGATTTTCCGGTGAAGTCCAAAATATAATCAATCATTGCCGGTAGATCTTTCATACCAATGTCTTCAAAAGTATAGTCGAAAAAATCAAACTTTTCTGAAGGATTATCTGGATCTAAGGAAATGTGGTTACGTGAATTGAGGACGCCTCTCGCATTGCCCATCCAAACATCGTAGCCGCTGTCAGCCATAAGATAAGCTATAAAGAAAATGATCTTGTAAAATTTTTTGGTACCTCTTGTCATATTTTAACAGATAAGTACAATATGACCAGTATAAACTTACCTATGCTGTTATCAGGACCTTTCATGAAATAAGAATAAGCAGAAGCTTGCAAACCGTGCATCAAAAACACAACAGGTTTAGACTTTCTCGCAGAGTCTTCATTTTCATTACGGCCAAATGGAATTCTATTGATCTCTAAAATATACCCGTCACTTGTCAATACTTTATGTGCTTCGGAATAGAAGCCATCTTTAGCTATTCTTCCTTCCTGAATAACAAAATAAATTGAGTTAATTCTGCGAGTACCATGCCACTTACGAATATTTTTGATGGGAATGAATGACCTAGTTACAGTAATATATCATTTTACATTTCAATATAAGATTTACATAGCAGTCGAAGCAAGCCAAGAGTTTTAAGTTTTTTAAGACTCTCAACTCTCACTACAGGGTGGCCATGACTCTTTAACATAGTACTAATTAAAATAGTAATAAAGTTACTTACAGTATCTACATGCTTCGCCAAAGGACGAATTTCGTCACTAAAGACTTGGACACTAATAAGAGACACTAAATAAAGTATTCGCAACATGATGCTTGAGCAAATGGCGAAGAGTCCAATCCCCTTGTGTATTTATAATATGACAATTAATATTATCTCTTATGTAATAAACCAAGTTCACCTTGTTATCTATGTACCTTTGGTTACTCTTAATCAGCTATACTTTTGCGAAGATTTATTCTTTATAGCAGGTCTAAACAATTTAATTGTCCTATTCGATTATTAATTTTCTTTATCGGTGACTCATTTCAGTACTTTTAGCACCTATGCATTTGCCAAAAATGTACATTTACATTATATAAAACGGTTTTTTTTTAAATAAACAGACTTAAGAAATTTGTACATAGGGTGTGTTACCGATGACGATGACGTAAAGTAATTAAATGAGGAATAAATTTGAATCATTTGATATATGAGTCGAGTATGATTGTAGAATATAGTGTTTTAATAATAAATTGTTTCTGCTTACTTAATTTTATATGGCAAATGCGTGATGATATTTTTATTTTTTTATTTTTTTAGAAGCCTTCAGCGCAATGTGTCTTACTGTGAACGTGACAGTTCAACTGTGTTGATTCCTCGTGGCAATGATTTATATTATTTTGCTCCTTTAATTGCTTTCATAACAGGGCGTTAAGTTTCGCTACTTAATCTCAATAATGTCTCGAAAATTAAGCGGAAAGTGGGAAACGAAATGTCTTAACACTAGATTCATTCGACCAAGCTCATGATAGTAGAGTTCATTAAATACTGCAAACAGTGCTATCGGTTAAGCAAAGTTCTTGTTTAATAAAACTAGTCTACAGATAATCTAATATCAGTTTAATGCCATTTGTTACGGTTTTGATATTCTTGTTAATAAAATAAACTGTTTAACTTTTTAATATGTCTGATTAAACGTAGTGTTTTGGTCGGTATCTTAATCAAATATTATTAAAAGAAATATAATAAATTTACATTGCAAAATATAGAAAAATTTAGAAAAAAATATATATTTCGATAAAGCCGTCGCGGCGCAGGGGCACAAGCGTGCTACCTACAACGCGACGGTTGCGGGTTCGGTTACCACTGAAACCACGTTGAGTTCACTTAACACGCAATGCCTGAAGAATTCGGCGGAAAGTGGGGAACAGATGTGTCTTGTTGGGGACAGAGTGTCTATACACTAGGTTCCTTCGGGCTACCCTAAGTGTGGCATACATCAAGAAACTAAAAAAACAAAAAAAAACATTTATAAAGAATAATTGTTGATAAGAATTCAATAAAACAGATTGTATCATAACAAAACTTTTATTATATCTCTAGTAACTGTGCGCTCATATGTCAGAGCTACACAATTTTCAGGAAGGAAACTGATGAATTTAAATCTATTAAAGAACACCTTTTACTATAAGTAAAAACATATCAGATAAATACGAGAAAAAGAAGAAAAAGAAGATACTCGTATATACACCATCATGATGCGATACGAAATTGACAGTACCGCCGTTGACAGTGACATTCTAAAGCAGTGATTATTTTCCAATGTTTATTTACAATAAAAATTACGATAGGTTTCACAACCTAACTCCTAGCACTCGACAGGTTTATAATAGGCTTGTCAATAGAGATTAGATTAAAAATATAGCAATTCCACAAAATCTTTTTCATAATAGCTTAGCTGATAACTTTACATTTATGCCTACAGGAAGTAAAATGACTAACGTCAGAGTTGGCATGTATATTTCAAGGTTACGAGTTACTCGTTCATGCAAAAATCATGATTTAGCGAGTAAATGGTTTCTATATTTATGTAAATTGCAATATATTTAATATAGTTGTTTCTTGTAGATATAAATTAAAGTAAAATAAGTGAGAATATTCATTTATATTTAAAATATTTATCAATATAGTTTTCACGGCTCTTATGACTTCTTAAAAATTATTTGAGCTGGTGCCATCGCTTTTACCGCGTGGAAGCGAGGTGCTTCCATATATTAATGTAAATATTTCAGTTATAAAACATTGCTATTACGACAAACATTTAGCGTTCGAAATTTGGTATTGTAATAAGAATGTATTGTATTGTTCCCTCTGCCTACCTGCCTACCCTGTGAAGTGCGAGATACAGTGTAAAACTAAAAAAAATAATCAACATCATTATCAATCGTTTTCATACACGCTAGACATGGACGTCTGCTATTTCATGTTTCTTTAAAATGTATTAAGACGTTCACAACATAAGAGAGGTAAGGGAAGATGATTGATCTTAGTTGATCTTAGTGAGCACAGTACCGATGAAACTGGAAGAAGAGGTCACGTTAATGAAAAAGATTGATGACAGTGGACGAGGCGAAAGAAGTATCTAGGTAGAAAGATGAACTCCGTTCTCTCCGACTAACCCACCTAGGTATAAAACGTGAAGCTAAAAAAACATTGATAACATCCTTCAGATAAAACAACTTCCCTTTAACACTTTCTTCATTAGGGTTTATGCGTTTAAATAAATGTCCGTATTTATCTTCTTAATGTCCCCGATAACGGCTACAAGCATTTTCATACAAGTAGAGCAAGTCACTATATATATATTATTTTTAATGATATACATTTGATCTGTTAGAACATAAATAACAATTAAACTGACCGGATTCATGAATTTCGTTACGTCATAAAATAGAAAAATCTGACTAACGTGCATATGCAAAAAAAACAATATCGCGCTCCGCTCAATAAATACTTTTACTATATATTCAAACTAGCGGACCCGGACGCTGTTACACCTGCTTCAACTATAAGAATATTTATTAAATATATTCATGAAATTATTTTCAATTTTCAATAGAATTAGTAAGAAAATATAAGCTTAAATAATCAAAAAGAATAATAAGTAGAGACATATTATTAGAAAAAAATATCTAAGTTATTGAAATGAACCAACAAAAGTAACTAAAGGATAGGTATTCTTAATATTAGAAAAAGTACGTAAAATTTTTCGTGCGTGCGCACATAGATATCGACTCTATGAAATAACTAAACATTTCTGTATATTAAATAGGATAATTTTAGCGAGCAATATCAAATAAAATAAGAACAGGAACAAAGGGTAGTTTATATTAATTATAAACAGCAAATAATTACATAAAAATTAACAATAGATCGAAAATGTATGAAAATTTATAAAAAATTCAACATCATCTGCCCGTTCGCGTCGGTCAAACTCGTACTATGCCGTCCGAAGGCTAGGTCATTTCGAATCAATGACATCTCCTTAACTTTTTATTAGAATGTTTGACAGTAAACTATAATTTCAATCTAGATAAAATGCTAAAAGTGACTATTATATTTATTTTCATAAGGCTGAATATCAAAATATCGCGGTAATGGTCGCGTAGCGACGCGACGGTTGTTATTAACATGGCAGAATAAATTGCATGTCAAATTAGAAATAATTTTTTTAATAAATTAGTATATATGTGTAATGTAATGTTATATAGCCTATAGCACTGAAGAATGATGAATGAATCTGAAGAATGTAGCTTTCATACAAAACAAAAACAAAGTAAATCGGACCAGTAGATCCAGAGATCTTAGCGTTCAAACAAACAAACAAACTCTTCCGCTTTATTATATTAGTATAGATAGGCTAAATCTTACTTTATATCGGTATTCGGTACTGATAAAAATGTAAATTGATTTTAAATATTGAAGGGGCGATATTCTGTATAGTATTTTTTTCTTGAAAATCATAATTTTAGCATTCAGCATAATTTTGATTAAAATTAATAATAGTTTGAGCGCTATTATTATGTCTAGAAACTGTTAATGATTTCCTGAAAGTTCTTAATATCTTAAATATTATTATGAAAGCTTATGTATTCGTTAAAATGTTACCATATTTTAATTTAATCTCGTTATAAATTCTAGAGCTACTATTGTATTCTTCGTCCCATAATCAATTTCGAAAACAAAAAAGGTACCATGTGAATGAAAAATACATCTGATGCTAATAATATTTTTATTCTTTATATAAAAAGACTTATATATTTTTTTATGATTATTCTATTCTAGAACTGTCTAAATACTATCAATAATTATAAATAAATAATCTAGATACATATTTACACTTCATTATTTATCATTTCCAAATCCGTTTGATTCCCAATCTACATATGTGTTTGACAATTATTGGACGATAATAATTATACCATCTACATATGTAAGTGTATACAAACATTTATAAACTTATTCTTATAATCATCTTTTATATTTATTTAATTGTTCAATAATAAAATCAGTAACTAGTTCCTTCGAATCTCTTGAGCCAATAAAATCGGTATGTGTGAACGATCTGCGTCGTACTCTACGAGCACGAGCATTGGGCATTACAAACGCCATGGTCAGCACATCTAATTGATCTAGAAAAACGTCATTAAGACTGTAGTGCATAGTGACATCCGCAGTGATACTTCTTAAGTTATATGGGGGTGGTGTAGACCTCCTGTATGCTATTAAGTTACCCAAAAGACCATAGTCCCATTGTCTAAATGATCTATCTTTTATATTTTGTCCGTAGTGAGCATATTGCTTGATGGAAGCGCCGCCTAACACATCCCATAAAGCAGCAATGTCGCCCTAAAAACATACTTTAAGTTTAGTAAAATGTCTATACATTATATTACCAATTCTACATATACTACAATAATAACAATACAAAACTTACCAAGAAGTCTCTTATGGCAAGAAGATCACAAGCGTCACGGTTCTTTTCTATAAGGCAATCTTCAGGATTAGGGCTAATCCAATTAGGTCCCATAATTTCTATCAAGCCAAAAGTGACGGCATATTTCTGAAATGCAAAAACATGGCCTAATAATATTTACATACAAGCCATAATTATTCCGCCATTCCGACAATCATTTCATGATAGTTTTTTCGGTCTTTGGTAAGTGGAAAACGCAGTGTCTTATCGTTAGATGTTATCTGTTTACTCTGCCATATAAAGGTTTAAAGAATTCCTGCTGCGAAGTTACAATATTGACACTTACATATAAATCATTGGTTCGTTGAGCTGCCAATTTTATAACATTGTCCGGAAAGTGCCTTTGATAACCTACGCCAGCAAGAAGATGAGCTGAAGTTATTTTACTGTTATACCATGGCATCATTGAATTCAGGACCAAAAAGGCGGTTCCTCCTTGAGAATGTCCAATATAATGTAGCTGCTCTCTATTAGTATAATGCAAGACGTAGTCAATCATGGTGGGAAGGTCTTTTGTCCCAATGTCGTGGAATGTGTAGTCGAAGAAGGCTCTTCTATCTTTGCGATCATCGGGATTTAAGGAGATATGATTTCGAGAGTTTATAACGCCTCTTGCGTTTCCGATCCAGACGTCGTATCCACTCTCAGCAAGGTTGTAGGCTAAAATAGAAAAATATTTTTTTTTATTACTTGGTTTTGTATGAAAATTAAAAATATCTTTGTATTTTTTAGGAAACTCCTTAATAAGTTATTTAGCGACTTATTATATTTTATTTCATTCCTTCGTTGATTTTTTTTACTAAGAACTTACCAATGCCTGTTTCCGGTCCTAAAGCAATAAAGGATAAACCAGAGTTCTGCATGCCATGCATCAAAAAGACGACCGGCTTAGAAACTGAAGAATTTTGGGGCTCAAAGCGACCAAACGGAATCCTATTAATTTCTAGGATATATCCATCGCTTGTTATTACATGGTGGGACTCGGAGTAGTATCCATCGTGCAATATTCTTTGCTCCTGAAAGAAAAATAAATTTATTCAAATTTCAACTTCTCATATTTTAATGAGATACGAAAACTTTGTATAAAAATAACAATTTCATGACATCACATTTGAAAGTTCATTCATTGTTTATAATTGATTGAAAACTTAGTAATATATTTTTTTAAAGTATTAATATAGGAAGTCGATATTATTTTATCGTAAATGTCATTTAGCACACTATATATATTTCATTCGTTATTATTATCACTTTATTCATTATTTACGTTAAGAAAAATTATATTCCTTATCATCTAAATAATTTCAGTAGCTGGTTGGGATACATGTAATAATTGTATATTATTTTTAATAGTAATCATTTTAATCTTTTAGATTACCTAATCGTAAACAATTCGTCTCGCGATTATACGTTCGATGTTAAGACTTTATGACATACAGATTAAAGGATTATCATTTTTAATACTAAAAGGATGTTTAATAATTACATTTTCATAATGAAAGACAGGAAAGCATAAAAGCAATATGAGATATTTTTAAAAAAATATTTAGAATAGGTAATCTAAAAAGTTTTCCACTTCCATATAAAGTTAAACTTTCATATTTTTCTAGATGTAATAAATAAGGCGATGTAAAAATTTAAACAAGACTATTCACTCTTGCTAGATTAAAACAAAAAAACATTTATTTATTAAAGTTATCAGCAAGCTTTTTGATATTACTGCGTGATATACGTGTGAAAATATTAAACCTTGCTATATGTACCATATTTAAAGAAAACAATCAAATTAATAACCGTTCAATATAAATTAACCATCACTAGTGTAGCGCAGTCATAGGAATTCGGTAGTTAAGTGACACAGCTCTATAAAGTTTGGTCTCGTTTGATTTGTCGCATGGGGTGGTAGTGCGTTGGTAGACGTGATATGCGACTACATCTTGGGGAAAAATAAGTTCCTTCGTCCGTACCGTTTCTTGTAAATTTGGATTTTTTTTTGATTGAGATGCTAAAATGAGCAAGTGCCGAGGGTTGAATAATATGAGGGTGTACAAACTTGTACCAGGTAAGTAATAGGTTGTTACAAAATTAATAAAAATTAAAAATAGCAATTAAAGAAGTAAACTACTACACTACTACTACTACTACATTTTTATAATAATAAAAACTAAAACAAAGTTTTTATTATTATAAAAATGTAGAAATTATTTTTAACCTGTCAATTCAAATAAATGAAAGAAATTATCAAGCTTTCATTTTTTTTTCTGCAATAAGGTTGTAAAAAATAATGTTGTATTTTATTTGATTTATTTTTTATACATATTGGTAACGATATTTAAACGTACTAAATATATACAAAGATAAATCAGAATTTTAGACTTGTTGATTTCGGCTATTTCCCAAATATTATTATTTTAAACAAACGTTTAACTATTAAAAAATCAAGGTACCTAAACTTTGTACTTACGATATCCTTTAAAATTAATTGATTTTCTTCCCAGTCTGAAACAGGTAACGCCTGGGCACCAACTAATATGGTCACTATTGAAATTATTCCCAACATGATGATATGACAAATGACAACTTTTTCTTACAAGTTCACGTATTTATAATCTGTTAATTATCATTATCTAAGGATTATTACAAAACACTTTTGCAATGTGTGTTGATGTAGAAATCGTATTTTTTCGCGAATACACAACACGCTTGCTGATTATGGTTATCTTTCAGATTTTCCTGAATTTGCTAATATATAATAATGTTCATTAGAATCTATTGTCAAAACTGATCTATTCATATTTCTGTGCCTCGCATCTATATATGGAACTTCTATTATCAATGCTTATCTATAATTCGATGGTTGTTAAAATGTTACTAATCTAATATCTCCGCACAGTATTTTTTACCAGATAGACATATGTATATGCCTATTAGAAATTTAAACGTTTTCGTGATTTTGTTTGTTAAATGAGTTATAAATTTCCATTATATGTGTCAAACGTGGTTGCTTGCTTGCTTTAAGTTTTTCTCGACAAAATAAACTGAAGCCCATATAAAAATGAGATATTTAAATATATGAGAATACCTTGTCATTACCTTTGTTTTGTAAAGTAAAAATCCTATGCATCTCGTCTACTTTCTCATGAAGATCAGGCGCTGGCGAGCCCAATCGATAATATCTAACAATAAATGTTGAAATTTCTCCTATGAGTAATTAATTTTACTATCGCCATTAAACGCAAAGTAGTTGCTTATACAGTATTGACAAAAAAGGGAACAATAAATAATCGAACAAAATTATATAAATGTTTTATTAAGATCACCTTTACATAAACAGTATATCCGCTAAACTATCATTCACGGAAATGAACAAGTATTAGAATTTTCTGAAGTTTTATACCCGGCGATTTATCTTATTTATCAAGTACTAATCCCATAATATATTTGAGACAAACCTAAATCTTTTTTATTTATAATATTCGATTAAGCGGCTTTGTTTGTAATATAAAATTGTTTTATAAATACTTTGTGGCAAATTTGTAAGTCGCTTATAACTTGGAAGGACATTAATAATACTTGTACTACTATTGGTACAGCCCCATTTCTGTTATTGAAAATAGCTGTGCGTTGTTCTTTTGGTATATTGTTGCCAATGGACCTGATGTAAGTAGACCGAGTGGCGCGCCGTGCTGCGATTGTTGTGATTACTATCCTTCATGATAAAAATCTTGTAAAGACAGCAAAGGAAAAAATATCTAAATATTTAGACTTCGTCTATAATATTACTGCCTCATAAAATAGCAATGTAACTGTAACTGTGCGAATAGTGATTTCAATTAACGATTTAGTGGCAAAAAGTCTTGGCTATCATCGCTTCACTGTTGGATCAGGAACTGTGTACAGAAGGCAGTATTACTTAAAACGGCGCGTATTGTTAGAAGTTTCTTCATTCTGGAGCTCTAACCACCTGGAGTTCTTCTTTGATAATAATAGTATATGTTGTTGTAGCAATATAACTTATTTATCTAACAAACTACCGTCTAAGTAACTAAGTCCGAGGCTTTCACGAAATTATAATAAAAAGTACTTATTGAATACTAGGTTCTTTCTGAGAGAATGAAAAAGAAATAAAGCATAAAGTTTAACAAAAAGTTAATATTTATAAATTGGTAGTGAATTTAACAAATTAGTTTATTTTTTTGTTGTTAACTACATTATTAATTATCAATAGGTACATAATCTACTGATAAATATGTAATTGCATGAATTTATATTTAATAAAGAAGCGTACAATATATACCCATGCTTAAGATTGTTTATCAAAAATACGCGATTACTTTATAAAAATTTGCATATATTTAAAAGATTATATATTTGCAAGTAAAATTAAACATTTAGTAGAATAGATCACTTTATAATCTATTTGATAAATCAATGGAAAAAGAAACAGTCGTATAATCAGAGTATATATAGGTAAATGTTGGAAAATAAAAAAATAATTTTAGTGTAATTTTGAAGGGAAATTGAAGAGAGAACATGAAATAGAATTATAGTATATTGAGAAGAAACTCCTTCTCCTTATACCCCATAAATTCACCTGAAGTACACACCTTGCGGTCCAAAGAGGAGGTCCCATAAAATCTATATTTGCAAAACATTGCCTTAAGTTGATCTCTATACAATAATAGGCCATAAGCTAAAGACGAGCACGGATAAAAAAAATATATAACTTAAATAGAATTATAAAAAAATAGCTACATTTTAGCTGTTACTAATATTGAAATAGTTCATTATACCTCATGAATAATGAAATAAGATTAATCGTTTAATGTATCTATCTGCTGATAATGTTATCAGATAACTAAAACGTCCGGTGTTATGTTTTTTACATTTAAAAAATAATCTATAACACTCGCTCGGTATGTTATCGATTGCGACAATAGCAAATAGAGGCAGAAGTAAAAGGTGAAAGATTATCTTTTTACTTCATCTTCACTTATTTAAAATGCTATGATAAGATACTTTATTACTAATATCATTTAGGCTTGCATTTTTTTATTTGTTTATTGTTAGATATTGTGTGTTCATTTGCGAAACCTTATGTCGCATTTTGTAAATCCGGACCAGGCAAGTGATTTCGCCTTTTTATTAAGGCATGGTTCAATATAGGCTAGCCTAGTATATCGTATTTTAATTATGGAAATCACATTTCTGTACTTTGATCTATTTAGTTGTATTCAGTATCAGATGTTGAACCAGGCACACCATCATTGCATTTCTTGCGTTATATTTAAATGTTTTTTTAAATTATTTGCTACTGTTCCTGCGTAACTTATAAAAGCAAGATTGCATTGCGAAGTTTACTCGTTATAGTAATTAAGAACAGTTCTTTCAATTTTACGACCATTTGTTCACACCAATAGCCAGTGACTACGATATGTGGCATACTATCAGCATTATAATGTTAGATCACAAAATTATACTATATAGTTCAAGAAACGTGAACTTATCTATCCATATCTATTAGTTGAAATTTTAAAATAAGTAAATAATACCATAATTTATAGCACAATAAATAAATTATCATGTGAATTGTATTTAACAGTTAAGTAGAACTATACTTTTCAGCCATGATAAGACGTCATATTTCAACTACGTATTTGTTATTTTGTTTAAGAATAAAACTAAGTATTAACCTTTTTCAAAAAAGAAGAGGAGTTTAATTAGGTTTTCGGTTGGTATTTTTATGTTATTAAGCTTCAATACATACTTCAAAGCTTGACCGACCTAGTAGTTTTCATTTCATGATAATTTTGGTTTAAATGGACGAAGTCAAAATGCTATATTTGATCCTCTATAAATATAATCCTCTATAAATGAAAATATTTTTTTAATGTCGATTTACTACGTTCATTAATATTTCCCTTTCTACGAGTAGGTACATATATAATATCTATCACTTACCTATCGGATAATTGCTTTCCATAATTAAATAATTACAATAATAATTACAAAATGTCATATACGGATAAATTCTTTCTTATATATTTATGTTTATAAATGCAAGATAGAATTTAATACTTTAAGATTAGATTTCTTTGTTTAGGAACCGGATAATAAACCCGGTAGCAATAAAGTACTGTGGACTTTGGAGTTATGCAACCACCACATGCTTATAACTTAAGACTTCAAACATTAATTTAATCATATTACCGGCTTAAATCTATCTGTTTCCGTTTATGAGGAAGGAACACAATGTCTTAACACCAGGTTCCCTCTGCCTACCCTGCTTTGTGTGGAATACAGCGTGAAGCTGATTTTCACTTTCTTTTTTTTATTAACACCGAAAGTAATGAAATTATCACAAAGCATTTACAAAATTAAAATCACGAAAATTTAATTTAGATTTTATATCCAATTTTAAATCAACGTCTTAGATTTGATCGACGTTTCTTCTTCATTTACTTTCAGAAAATTATTGTTTCGCTACAAGGGTAAATTAATCCTTGTATAATTTTCATTTAATCAATTTTCGTAGTTTCAGACATTTTCTAGATTGTTTGTGAAAAGTGAAAATTATTTTCAAACAAAATATCTTAACGTGCTGTACTTACCTTCACAAGTTCGTAAAATAATCTTTATTTTACTTAATTTTATTTTTTAAAATACACTTTTCTTTCACATCAATCACATTTTGACCTAAAAAATCTTTGAGAACCTATATAAATATAGATTCATAAAAACAGCAAATTTAGTTAACCACATATTTAATCTAGATTCTTTTGCAGTTTATGAATCTACATTCTCTGACTAAATACAAAACTAAAATGGAAATGGTTTTCTTTTATTATACTTAAATTAACTATTATATAATAAAAAAATATCTTAATTTTTATATGACCTCATTTCAGTTTTTTTACCTATAGACTATAAAAGCATAATTTTATCTCATGTTATCTCAAACCTTTTTACTACATCGTTATCTAATTCCAAAATTGTATAGACCTACAAATTATTATTTCATATGAATTGTAAGTATTTAATGTCAGTTAAACATCTGTATTTCTTTATTCAACTTTAGCAGCGAATATTGTGGAAAAACTCAAGACATACTGCACAACAACGGTAGCTTATAAGTTAACTTAAAATATCATAAAAAAATGTTTTACTTAAAAGTAAATGGAGAATATAGCCTGAAGCTCAAAAATAACGATATAGTTTTTATTTTTAATATTTTTAAAATGTTATTCTAGTTTCAAAAAAGAAAAATCTTATTCAATAAACATAAATTATTAACGTAGCGGAATTTAAACTCTGACCACTAAGCCATAAGTTCTCAATAAGCTACGTCGAAATTTTTGTTAAAGTTCAATTATATAGATAATAGTGATATGTAAACCTTAGGCCAGGGAAACCTTCAGACGTGAATGAAGAAATAAGGCCCGAAAGTGCCTTACCCTAGGCCCTGCTCGGTAAATTCTTTGTAAAACATTTCCTACTAAACGAATTAAAACTTTTAATGGTGGCTCGGGCGCTAAGTACTACATGAAACAAATAAAGTTGCTATGTGAGTAACAGGAAAAGTTGAAGACGCGTGTACTACAAAGTTTCAGTTCAAAAATCCTTTAGGCGACTCTCCAAAAAGCAATTATATCTAAGGAAATCTATCTATAAAGGAAATTGCAGATTTATTATAGGATTTTAATATTTAAGAGAGGCAAATTGTAAAGTGCGCAAGTTCTAAGCTTTGAATTAGTGTGAGACGTGAATGTTCATATATGGTGACGTCGGCCGCCAATCATGAAAAAAAGCAAACTAAAGTCGTTGTGGTATAGAAGAATGGATATATTTTTCCCGCCACTCACACAAATGCTAAGCTCAGCTTTGGCCTTGCAAACTTCAGTTGCAATGGACAGCCACTGAAGTACCTAATATTGATTTTGTGCTTGAATAATATTTAATTAATGTATACTTTTATTTTTCAGGTAAGAACCGAAAACATGAATGATCGTCTATTTAAGAACACTTAAGGTAAAAATTGGATATTCATATCCTGCTAACCAACAGCCAGCCAGTAGGTTATCTACTAAAAATGTTCGAAAAATGCAGCGGCAAACGCGGTTGATTGACAAGGAGCGGTTGTGCGTTTGTGATTGGACAGCAAATTGTTCAACCGCCATACCTGTACCTCTTTGTCAATATCCTATAAAATGTCTAAAAGTGCAGTAAATTTACTTAATAGGGAAAACAAACATTTTTTTTATCAGCTTTACGCTGTTCACACACGCAGTTCGGCATATAAGGTTAATGATTAGTGGTAGGGAGCAATAAGAGAAGATTTCTTGAAATTACCATAATTAACTTGAAAATTAACTGGAAGAAAACTGTATATTACTTGTTGTCGCTCTTGCAAACGCAGTTTCAGGCTACAGGCTAGTCCTTTTATAAAACATTGTTCCTAAAATCAAAAACAACAAATATATATATTTAGTATATCATGTTCGTGATATAGAAGAGCCTACAATAATTACTAATTCTGGCTAGCAGGTGTTATATATTGTCACGCCCCGCCTGTTGGGAGCGCTGTTCAACTGATTGTACTTCAACTTGCGAATTCGTTTTTAATAAAATACTATCAGTATTACTTACTAAAGTCAAAATGTTTGTTATTTTTTAATTGATATCATGTTTGAATAATCAAAATAATTTATATTACTTATCAGGTTATCTTTTATATTAATAAATATGTAAATTATTTTATTGTTGCTTCTACGAGTCCTTTCGATAGTATACTCGTATGTAAGGTGTAACACATAGCAAGGAAAGCAGGGGGATTCTAACGTCTAAGACACTCCGTTCCCTACTTTCCGTCCAATTTTACAGACATTGGGAGTTATGTAGCAGAAGCATAAGCTGCACTCTGTCTACCAGAGCGAGAAATGAACATAAGCTAAGAATAATTATTTCTCCAAATGGGAATTAAAAGCACGTTACTCTGTCATATCGCCAAGACGGCTCCTAATTACGTGATTTTATGGTTTATTGTATACTTATGCCTATTTCAATATAACAAAGCCACAAATTATTTTATCGTTGTCACATTTAATAACAATCAGACATTTATTAATTACTTTTTTATCTAGAGAGCTTTAGCAAAAAATCACGGAAAATATTTAGAAATAACAAAATGCATTAATTAACATAATACATTCAGATTATCATGGAAAATATGGCCCAGATTATTCGTTGGATTTTTTTCAAGCATCGTGCGAGAAAGAATAGAGGAAAATCAGTCTTTTTCACTTGCTGTCTATATTAGTTGGGCGGTGAAACATGAAGTGGCTATTTATTTAAATATGAGATAGTGTAAGTTGTGTAGCCTAATCCTATTTTTAGCTTCACGCTGTATCCTACATATAGGAGGATAGACAGAGGGAGCCTGGGAACCTAGTGTTAAGACACTTCATTCTTATTAAAACATGTTCGTTCATCACTTTCTATCGCATCCTTGGAGCATTGTGTGTTAAGCGATGGAACTCAAAGCTACGCTTGCCCTCGTTGCCAGAGGGAGGAAATGAAAATATTAAATATTATAATATAAGTATATAAACACTAAAGAATAAGTCTAATTTTCACTAACTACTTTATTATCTTTTTATTATCTTTGATACAATTGTTGCATATTTTGTTCTCTTATCATTGTAGATATTCATAGGCTTGTATAATTCTTAATAGTGATCGAACCACAGGGTAAATTTCCTAAATTGATCCTTAAAAGTAGCAAAAAACAGAATTCTCTTTAATTTTCAAAATGAGAAAATGGTTAAGTAAAAAAGTAACACAAGTACCTATAGATTCCTTAAGAGTATCACTGAACTCTACTTTAGTCTAATCTTTTAAAATAGTACAAATTATTAAAATTGAGGCCATCGTGGCGTAACGACATAGCATCTAACTTTAAACGCAACGGTTGTAGGTTCATTTCTCATTATGGACAATGAGTAATTGTCATTTGGTCCCTTTGCTATTAAGTCAAACGCGTGGCGCTGAGTCCCGCCACTCAACTCGCAATGTCTTGAAAATTTGGTGGTAAGTGGGGAACGGAGTGTCTTAACACTAGGTTCTTTATTTTAAAATCCCAAATAATACTAAATAATTATTTCATATAAAAATACCTGTTAATTTGACTTGGGACAAACAGATTTTTTACGAGATATTTGCTCTTATCTATACTATGGCGTACTTTCAAGATATAGCAGTAATAAACCGAGTGTAAAGAACTTTCATCTTTATGACTATTGCTGCTTCGCTTTGTTCGGCTTCGGCTGTAAAAAGATATGCATGCCTTTATTGTGGATGTGCAAATGGAGTGAGCTGCGTCTGGGTGTACCCACGGGTGATCCTATAAACAATTTTACTATCTTTTACTTTGTTTATCAGTTTAACGATATTGAAATGTTAAGAAATTTGCATATAGACTTAAAATTTTATTTATTTTATATTACAATGTTTTTTTTAAAGTGCAATTACGTCAGTGTTGTCTCAAAAGTACATCGGGTTAGACCCGATGACTTATTTTATATTAAATAGAATTTTTTTTATACATATCCTAGCCAAAATAATTTCTTAACAGCTTGTATTTTTTATTCATTTAAAAAAAACAATGTCATCGATGATGATTGATGTAGTAATAAAATATTCTATCGTCCCGGAAAGCAGGCTTATCGCTTAGCGTTTTATTTAATATCAGATGTTTTTTTAATTAGGTACGTATCTACCGTAAAGAGTAGCATGTGACACTAATTTCAACTCCTAAAACTAATTTAGTAAGGATATTTAATAAAAAAATAATTTAAACGTTATTCCTTTGAGTTTATTCCGTAAACTAAGTTCCTAATACTAGTAAAAGTCTATGATAAATGCTCTGTCAGTTGGTACTAATTCATGAAGCGTGGTGATAAATCGCCTCAGGACAAGTTAAGAAAAGGTCGCCCGAAACTAGACTCTTCCATTAGGTACTATGATAAAGTAGGACTCGAGGACCTTTGCATGTAAAAACTAATCTATTTGGTCAAATATAAACTGTAATCGCTATAGGTTATGTGTTCGATTCCTACTCGAGGAAATTAAATATTTAACTATTTTCATTTCTACGCTCTGGTAACGAAACAAACTACGGCGTGGAGTTTAGCATTTAACACGCAATGCCTCTAGAATTTGGTGGAAAGTGGAGATCTAAATTATCTTAATGGGATTGAAGTGTCTTAATACCAGGTTAACATGTTCTCTCTACTTAACCTTCTATGTGCGGGATAAAGCGTGAAGCTGATGCATAAAACAAAACTAAATAAGGTTATGCTTAACACGTATACATATAGATACACAGAGACAGAGACCTTGAATTGGAAATACGAGCTATCAAAACCCAAATCAATATTTTTTTATTGTTATTTATAGAATATATGTATCTTTATATATAATTAACAGTTAATATTGAAAAAAAAACTTTAATTGAAGCTTGACAATTTTTGGTAGTGGAAAATCTTATTGGTTCGCGTCAGCGACATGTTAATGCTCGCTCGATTATTTAAAATGTAGTGTTCGTGTCAGCGTTATATTGTAATGATAGTAGGCTAGCAGGACAAAAAAAAGTACGTTAATAATCCTAGTTGTAATACAAAATTTTTAAATTTAATATTAATTATACTTGTCAATTTTTATTCGGCAATTGTGAATGTTTGCAATGTTATATAACATTACCGTACTTCATAACTCCACGTATACATTTCATACATTTCTTGAATGACAGAAAATTAAAATGAATGCATTTGATATTTTGAACGCAATCCTAGTTTTTTTTTGTTATTTGCTGTCTAGCTGACACTATGTATCTCATGTATGTATCAAACGTCAAGAAGCAAAGGAGGAAAGAATTGTTTATTTATCAATAAAAAGCAACAATCAACTTGATACACCATTAAATTTTTGACATTATACACTGAATTAATGTTTTAAAGTCAGCATGATTCTGGAAGACTCAAAAGAAGTAACTTGCTCTCGTTGTACCGAACTTCGTAGAGCCTTTATAATTGTCGCCGTATCTGCCATACTTCCGATGATAGTATTTTCAGCAGTTATCTTACTTTTATCTACAGAAAAAGTTGATTCCCATTTGGAAAGTATTACTGCAATCATTGTTGAATTCGTTCTAGGATTACTCTACATACAATTGTTCGTGGCTACAGCATTTCTCATCATCGGATTTTTGAAAAGACATCGTCCTGTGTTAAAATATCAGTTTTGGTATATCATATTTCACGTCATATGCATGAGTCTGTTTCTAGTATCTTCTCTTATAATGACTTTGGCTAATGAATCGTATGCTCTATCGGTAGCTGTGGTTGCTGCTGGAGGGGCTTACTCTTATGTAGTATATTATTATATGAAATTAAAAATTTTGCGGTTAATACTTTAAGAAAGGATTGCTATTATAAGAGGCGATCATAAGATTAGAAAACAACCACAATGAAAACTTTAGCAAGCAGAAAAAAGGGTTTTATATGAATGCTTATTTAAATTCTACCATCAGATACGCTGAGCAGTAGCGAAACGTGGAAACTGGAGAATATAAGGAAGAATCCCTATTGGAATTGTATTTGAATGAAACTCTTTTTACTTATTTAAATAATAAATCTTACCGGCAGTTTTTGGCTTACATAATGTTTTTTTCTTCCTTAAAGTAGGCTTATTTTGTGGGTAGAATCGAAGATGTGATGTGTTCGTAATCGGCTTTACAGCGCCTCGTAACTTAGCAAATTAGCATAAACTATTCATTCTGTTTTAGTCAAAGATCCTGATTTTAAGATACTGTAAAGTCTAATAATGATAAAATTATTGCTTAATATATAATATTTGGACATTTTGCATACATTACATGGTATTGAGTTCCGCCATTTAACAAGCAATGTTTCGAAAATTCAGTAAAAAGTGGGGTATGAAGTGTCTTAACAAAATGTTCTCTCTTCCTACCCTGCTATATGCCATATAAATTATATTTGCTAGTAGTGGTAGCTGCATATTAAAATTTAGGTGCAGTTTATGCACGTCTTGTCACCTGCTTCATATTAAAAGATTTAATAAGAAAGGGCAACCTATAGAGGATTATTCGTGTATAGTGTATACCCTATTCATAGTTATTCCTAAGTGAATGTAGGGCTTAAAATGACACACATACTAAATAAATTATACATACTATATAAAAGCTAGCATTGTAAGATATATTTACTGCAACTTCAATACTCGGAGTTACAGAAAACTGAATGGAAGAGTCTTTATAAAATATAACAAAAAACCTTGTCAGTGCTCTTCATAAAATTACGCTACATTCTGCTATCTCATATTTTCAATGGAGATGTTCTTCAAAATGTAGAAAACAGATGTGAAAGATACAAATTACATTTAAGACTGGTCTTTAAATGCAATGGAACGAAGACTCTAATAGAGCTTTTAAGGTTTGTAGGCTGGTTTTTATTTTAAAAGATATATAAATTTACCTGACTTGAAAAAGTAGGTTTGAGTAAAGCATTACAACGTTCTTGTCGATATTAAAATATTGGAATAAGTTGGATTGCTCAAAATATTTTTTAAAAGCTTACAATCAGTATGTGGTATTTTTCAGTGTAATTTGTGATTAAAATGACCGAAAAATGACAAGCTAAGGCGTGATTGACATACACGATTTGTCAGTTGTGTCTAAGATACCTTCTTGATATTTTTATATTTGTTGTAAAAGTATATCATATAAATTATGTTCACATGTGTATGAACAATGAATATACATAACACATGTATATTCATTGTTCATATACTCGTATGTGTATCTCATATTGGTAGCAGATCAAAGATGAAAAAGGCAACCATTCAAAGTTGCTAATGGTTCAATAAATAAGAATACAAATGTTCAGTAATAAGAGCGAGGCTATAAGAAACTCTTTCGCAGTCTAGTCACGAAGTATTTATGTTTTCAAGTATCGAAGCTACCGCCGCTGGGGAACCATTGCTATTCGTTAGAGCGAACTAACGCCTAACCAATAATGACAACTTAAAATTCTGTTCATATATACCGATATTGGACGTAGTTTTACATTTAATTAACAAATGTAAGAGATAATCAAGTTTTTTTAACTTTCACGCTTTATCCCGAGTTTATCTTAATTATCCTGAGCTGTTCAAACATTATTCCACTTAACATGTCACTCCGCTCATTCCTTTTCTTTTTTACTGAGAGATAGTGTTTAATGGTGGATTTATATTTAAACATAGGTGATCAGAGTGTAAATTGAACCGGCAACCACTGCCTGCAGGTCTGTGTCGACTTCGCAATAATTCTGTATACACAAATAGTGTTTTTGGTCGTAACGAGTTGCGGATTACAAGATCGACACATTACAAATCATTGATATTCTTAGATTGAATTATTGAGTTGAATATCTTATTACCAACATCTACGTAGGTACCTTCTATCAATTTTTTTTTAAATAATGTTGGTAAAATAATATTGCCAGGAGGAAGAAGACTGCTAATAAAAACGCCATTAAAATCTCCCGCGGAATTTTTCTATTTAATGTGTTCATGAGATATTATGTAAAAAATATATGTAATACTTATAATATGTAAATATGTAAGCATACTTATTCATGTTTCGACCTAAATATTTTATAGAAAGCGGTTCCATACGCTACGAGACGAGTAAAATGCCTAGCAGGATAAATGATAGCAAAAAATATATTAATTACAAGAATATTTATTTCAAGAATATACTGAAAACTCTTAGAATTGAGAAACTTTTTTATTACGACAATTTTTTTCTTTTTCTTTAATATAAACAGGTTCGGATTTTAGTCTAATTGGTTATCTTACAATCTTAAAAAACAAGACTTATTTTTTGTAAGTAGTAAGTTAATTAAAATTACCTAAACTCTTTAAATTACCTCGTAAACTATTATAAAGTTACTAAAAAAACAATATATAGATACCAAAAAATATCGTAACTAAGCTTACGCTGCTAACTCGTATATTATCTTCCATCCTTTTCGGATGAGAATTATTAAATAATTTCCATTTTCCGCTTTCAAAAAAAAATGCTTTTTCATGATGACTGTGTATTTTGTAGTAGCCTAAATATGGATTGTTTCTTTTAATTTATATGGAAACGATAAGAAACTACATAAAGCGCAATGGTATCCAGCGTTTTACCTTGAATGGTACTAGTTCCTATAATATAAGTGTTGCATTTCTCCACATTTTTTTATATAGAGTTACAACGCGCTGTTTACAACATTTGACACCAATTTTTTTGACAGGGTAAAACCATAAAGAATATGCAGTATTTTTTGGTTGCGGAAGCAATTAATTTATCAAAAATATACCTACTTATGTATATATTTTTTTAATTAAACAGTGAAAATTAACTATAAAGATTATATTTTTATAAGACCCTGTCTCTATCGTGGTATACCCACCTAACCACTCGCCTTATTATCCTCCCAACATTAATCGTCCAACTTAACACTGTCACGGACTAGCCTTGACCTGCGTCGGTAAATCTACTTAGGTACAGAACCCTGACCAGATGCGGCCGCGCTGAGCAAACGGCTTTTAGAAACACTCGCCGCCGCCGCCCAACTATATATCACGCGGAGTGCTCACGCTGACGCCAAGTGACATAAGACATATCGAGCGTCATCTGTTCTCAAACTTGACTTATTTTGGTGTTTCTTTTCTTAATTTTTTCTATATATCGTAGTATTTGAGGGTGGTTTTATTTATATTATCCTCAATATGTCTAAGATAGGCGGAAAGTGGAAAATGGAGTGATGTATCACTAATTGTGAGTTGCCATGTTTTGTAATAAAGGCCATATTTTGCCTCGATACCAGAGCGAAGAAATTAAAATATTAATTTAAATAAATATAATTTCCTCGAGTAGGGATAGAACCCACAACGAGTCGCGTTTTCAGTTACACTTTGCCTCTACCTATTAATGAAAAGATGCAATTCTCTACGATATTGTTACACAAAAGAGCAACATAAATGCGGCATTGATGACATAATTTGTCACATTTATATTTGGAAGAATTCCCATTTAAAATAAATTATACAGAGATATCTTTACACTTCGACACAAAGCACAATCGATTAAAAATTAAATACAAATACGATTTTAATATCTGCTACAATTTGATTAACCTCTATGAGATACGAATTGGGTATTAATATATTTAACAATATAAACATCAGCAGATGTGCAATTTTCATTGTATTACTTCAATGCAACAATGAAATTGATAATGTACCAACTTTATCTGATGCTTATAAAATTATTTTTACATTGCTCTCGAAATCAGCAACAATGAATATTCGGTTCGCGCAGATATTGCCAATTTCGAACAGAAATAATTGTGTTAATCAGATATCGCAACCTCGTTTGGACGATGACTTCCTTTTGATGTAATATTCACAAATTATTATCTACTAGCAATATCTTTTTCTGAATTTCAACAAAGGATTGATTTAAATGATTGTTATTGGCTCCATTTTAATTTACGAGTTTATTATTTTACAGAATGTGTTATAAAGTCACGTGGATATATTTTATTTCTTTTTTTTTCAGTCTTACGCTTTACTTGTCCGCATATTATTATAGTTCCGCAGAGAGTTCTGGCTACTCTTCTATATGGAATGGTATTTGTTGTGCCGTGGTTTTAGTCCAGAAGCGCCGAGGGCACAGGAGCACAAGCGAGCGACTGTTGTATAGCATTGAGTTTCGCTACTTACCAACACTGAATACCTCAAGAATTTGACGGAAAGTGAGATATGGAAGTATCTTAAAATCTCAATTATTTATTTTATTAACCCATAAATAAGTATTATTTAAAAAAAATATCTGAATTTAAACAATGTAGGGTTGATTTCAACTGGAACAACACATCCAAAGTAGTTCCGCTTCCATGTCTCCTATCTTCTCATAATTAGTGCAGTAATATTTCCGAATCTATTACTCTGAAAAGAACGGAAAATGGAGAACGGAGTAATTTTATTAAGATGGCTTTGCTTGTCTCATATGTGCAATATCCCAATTTTGTGTGCATTCAAATAAAAAAAAATATTACATTAATTACGATTTTGAAGCCAGTCGTCGACAAGGGTGTCACTGAAAACGCGACTAGTTGTGGATTTTCACCACGAAATGCCTCCAGAGTTCGACGGAAAATGGGGAACGTCATGTCTTAACACTAGGTTCCCTTTGGCCACCATGATGTGTGCGAGATAAAACGTGAAGCTGATTCATTTTTTAATCACAAGTTTATATTAATCACAGAAATATCTCTAAACCGGAAACCAACTCATCATAACCGTAATTTGCTGCAACCATACACAAGCGTAACGCATTATTTATCACCGGATTAATTACTGATTTGCAATTATCTAAAATGAGATAACCGAGAGCTTTGGACGTCCATTATTTGAGATTAGACCGCGTTTAGAAGGGTCATTGGTATAAATTAGTGATGCCAGTAAACAGTTGCCAAGTTCGTTTGGCAAGTGAGCAGTATGCAGGTGAATAAATTGCCTCTGAAACTATGTACGACGTTCCACCACAGCGCCGGTCTTGCTTTGCTTCAATTAATTATTCTATTGAAACGTCGACTTCTTCGTCGAGCTTGTCTTAATCAAGTTTGTAATTGAGTTTTCTTCTCATTCATTTATTTTCGTTATATAACAGATAGTGGTTTTAAAGTTTGTTTTTTTGGTAATTTTAATTGAAATATATACGTTCACGCAGTGCCCCGCACAAAGCGGGGTAGGCTGAGGGAACCTGGGAACCTATTATACACTTCGCCCCACTTTCTGGCGAACTTTTTAAAATAAATATACCGCCTATTTATGTCGCAATACTGGCTTAAACTCTCTGCGATCTATAGACTGGAAGTCGTAGATTCAACTTCTCTGGGGGTCATTTGTACTACTTGTTGATCCTCAAGTACCGTAAGCAAATACGATTTTGCTATTCATTCATTTCAACATAAATCATCAATATAAAATCAACGGAAAAAATATATTAGAAACGCGGTCTATCCGAAATCTTTTCGTAGAATTATTTCAACTTATTTCTTTGCACTTATTGTATTGTATATAAAAATAATATATAGCTTTTTATATATTTTTCGTTCAATTTAATTCTCCATTCGGGAGAATTAATTATTATTTATAAATCATTTCCTCGCTCTGGCCTGCTCTGACTCCAGAATTCGGCGGGAAGTGGAGAACGGGGAGTGTCTTAATTTTAGGTTCTTATCTTTGCCTATCCTGCTATGTGCGGGATACCGCGTGAAGTTGATTTAATTTTTGATTTATAGACATAGTAATATCAACGTAATCTTCATCATCGGATATCCAAACAATTACCTCGAATGACTTATAGGTGATCCCTGAGCCCCAGCAATTACTCAGTTGACTGGCTCCAAGAACGATACATCGTGTTCCGTCTGTCCGCCTGCAAACACTTGATTGTGATTGGAAACTTGATTCGTTACGGGCCACGATTTGAACGTGGAGTGGAGCTCCGGTTTAGCAAAACTATTGCAATTTGCGGCGTACTTTAATAGGCTCTGCCGTTTTGCAATGGAGATGCCGTACCTAAATAGTTTTGTGGCTTTGTTTTTGATTTTGTAAACTGGAGTTTTGTTTTCATTGTAAAACTAATTGTTAATTAATTTTTGCCAATAAAAGATTTGTGTATACACTTATTTATTATAATATTTGAATACTATGCTATTACTTTTTTATTTTACCTTACCTTAATTTGTAACAGAGAGGCTAATTGGGGTGCAGTAGCATAAAATATGACTATACAATTGATTAATTTTGGGTTCGGTCTACTTTCGAGTAAATGAAATATTTGTTTAAATGTATATTTCCACTTCTTCGCTCTAGTATCAAGGCAAAACTCAGCGTTGAGTTCCGCCACTCAACACGCAAAGCCTCCAGAATTCAGTGGAAAGTAGGGAATTGAGTGTCTTAACATCACTTAACCTGCTATGTGCGGGATACAGCGTGAAGCTGATTTTATTTTTTAAATTGTAACAAAAGAAATGAAAAAGATAGTCAAGTATTATAAATATATATTTATATATATCCATACCTATATTATAAATTCGAAAGTAACTCTGTCTGTCTGTCTGTTTGTCTGTCTTTTACGCAATCAGGGCCAAACCGCTAATTTAATTGTGATAAAATACTCATATAGAGATACTTGAGGGTCTCGGGATGAACATAGGATACTTTTTTTTCTCATATTTGTAATATTTTCGATATATACCAATATATTAAAATACTTATTAATTTGACATGCAATTTATTCCGCCATGTTTATAACAACCGCCGTTGCTAAGCAACGATTTGCAAAGTTTGTTGTTAGAAAACGTCACTCAAAATAAGTTTGCTTAACGCATACATGGCGCGCGCCGACTCAACCTTATGAGACACAAAAACAATATTCCCCAAAAATATTGTCCCTTAAATATTGTTTAAAAAAGTCCGCGTTGATTTATACTATAGATATAGATTTGTATACATTAACAAAAATTATATGATTTCTATAATTTGATATTCAAAATATGGTAATTTTAATTATTTGGGATTTTATTTAATATTGTTCGCAAAAATTATCAATTATTTAATATAGAAAAATGTTTAGTACGCGCGCACGGCAAACTTTAGGTACTTTTTCTAATATTAAGAATTTCCTTTAGTTACTTTTACTTCTTTTGTTTGTTCATTTCGGTTACTCAGATATTTTATCTAATAATAAATCTCCACTTATTATTCTTTTTTAACTTATTTTAATTATTTAGGCTTATATTTTCTTACAAACTCTTTTGAAAACCGAAAATTATTTCACAAATATATTTAATAAATAATGGTATAGTTCAAGCGGGCGTAGCCGCGTATATATATGTATATAAATATAAGACAAACATGGGTTAGCCCCGTGTTGGTTTTGGATAACGCTAAATTTATTATGTTTTTTGTTCCCTTTCACTTATTCTTAATTTATATTTGAACCTACTCTTAATCAAATATCTCACTCAGAACGTCAATTTAAAATAAATCTATCAACACTATAAAATATAAATCCGGATTTCGCTGTATTAATTCGACTTTTTATGTCGAACAATGGTTTTACGAAACGTTTTAATTAAAAATTGTAGGTAAATTGTTGTTGAAACGAAAACACAATAAATATTTATTCGAAAATTATCATTTTAACAAGTGAAAAATGGCACTCAACTTTTAATCTACACGGTATTTTTTAATAAAATATTTAAGTTTATTTTTGTTTGTCAGCGGGTTTTTTACTTAATTGTATATTCTGACGTCGTTACTTTAAGCTTCACGCTATCTATGTGACAGGGCAGCAGGGAGTCCCCATACCAAGTCCCCCTAACAAGAGCGAGAAAAGGAAAGTAATTAATTTCCCTTAGTGGAAATCGAACCCACAATCATCGTAACTACAGTCAGCTGCTATGTTGCTATGCAACGGCCTTTCAATGTTTTGAGGCAAGGTAAAAAATGTTATATGACGTTCGTCGTTAAAACGTTTAAATTTTAGATAAGAAAGTGATCATTCTCTTAGTTCTTTCTGCCGGAGTGACCGGAGACAAAATTATCAACGCTGAGCTTATTCAAATGATAGGTAGATCCAAAGGCCTTCTATCGGGTATACAAAGTACGAGTAAGTTATAATCAAAAAACTTCCAACCCAATACTTAACATTCCAAACAACAGCGCCTCTATGAGTGTTTACTTGTTCCCACTTTTTACAGAGTTGGCTTAATCGAAGTTAAATTGATAAGCAAATAGAGTACGATAAGCCAATCGCTTGCCAGTGACAGCCTGTAATGGTTTCTTTGAAACAGTTCCTAACATTCAGTAATAAATATAAAAGAAAATATGAAATATTAGTGGTCTCAGCGTAAATGCGATTGTTTTGGTTTCGTATTCGTAATCGGGAAAATTGATTGTATTTCTATTATTTTTATATTACCGTTTAGGGAAGACAAAAAGCAGAGTTCCGCTACGTGTTGAGTGGCGGATCTTAACAACGCGCTATTCTATATTATATATTATTATTATATATTATTGATATTATTATATATAATTGACCAAAGCCAAGAAATTAAAATAATTCATACCCCCGAGTGAAATCGAATCCACGTCCGCACCTATAGACGTCACACGCTTGCAGGCAAACATTGTGCTACGACTGCCTAATACATGTTAAATACTACAATTTCATATAATTACATTAGCCAAAAGTACCAAAAGACTTTATTTTAGAAATAGAAACCACCACTGCTCTACAAGTTTGCAGTAGACACACGTTTTTGTAAAGCTACGAACTAGTTTCAGTTACGGCTATTGCATTATTAAATAACCGCACGTCTTTAACCTGTTTAACTTTAAAATCAAATTTTCTTTAAAGTTTTCTATATAAATTATTTAAAAGTTGCATACTAACACTACACAAGGTCTTGTTTAACATATACTAATATATATCTTTTACGAATTAAATTTCTATTAGTTTGCTCCTAATGTTGTTTTTTTTATATATACCTACCATTATAATTAAATATATTAAAAAAATAATTATCATTATCTATGATTAACTTACACAATGACAACAATGTAAAATAAAAACAACGACAGAATGAATAAAAACTATAGACCATCTAGCGTAGAACAATCAACATCCTGTGTAACGTGAGAAAATATCTGAACAGACTATACTTGATTTGAGGCCAGTCGTGGTGGTGGGTACAAGAGTGCGACTGTAAACGCAACGGTGGTGGGTTCTATTTCCGCCCGAGGATATGAAATGTTTAATATTTCGCACTCTGTTAACGAGGTAAATTAGGCGTTGAGTTATGCCGGGTAGACATAGGGCACCTGGGTTACCATTCCACATTAGGATAATTTGTTCCTCAATTTCAGCTGAATTCTAGAGACATTACGCTACGACTGGCCTCATATTACCTCATATACCTTGCACTTAAATTATTCTGTCTATCAATGAAAATCGCGCTAAAACTGCGTCGTTTTCAGAGATTACTCATATTATACATATGTATAATATTTTTTATATATATTTCAATGTGATATTTTACAAAATTTTACCATTATATAATATTCCATTAGTAAATTGACGAAAATTGGCTCGGAAGTGCCAGCGTGGGTCATCACGATACGTATGATTTCCCTCGCGCTTCCAATTTGCTATTTCAGATATGGATTTAATATACGCTCGATTTATTGAAGTCACCTTTTTCATTATTATATGGTATTTTAACTTATTAAAAAGAAAACCAGCTTGACGCTGTATCCCGCATGTAGCAGAGGGAGAATAGCCTAGTGTAAGACAGTCCGCTCCCCACTTTACACTGAGTTCTGGGGGCATCGCAAGTCAAGTTTAAAACAGGAAATATCAAACATAATCAATTTTAAATTATAAATTAAATCTAAAATATAGCACATTCTAGAAGGCCAGTTGTGGCGCAAGGGGACTATCTTGCGACTGTAAACCTACGTTACCGTTACGTAAATTTCCTGGCTCTGACGACAAGGTAAAGCGCGGCGTTGAGTTCCGCTCGCGGTCCACCCAATGGAATGATTAAGAATTCAGCGAAAAGTTGAGAACGGAAGTGTCTTTGGGAACCAAGTGTCTTGATACTGGGTTGTGTAGCCTTCGCTGGACACAGCATGAAGCTAAAAAATACAAAGGCATTGTTACAAAACAAGAAAAAGAATTTAAAAGTCTTTGGAAGTGCTGAAAAACATCACTATCGGTTCATCATATAAAAAAACTATCAATCGCGTACAGTGCAAGTCCATTTGTTTGTTAACTCCGAGTGCGGCAGTGGGTCAACTGAAAGAGATTGGTTATTCTCTCTGGGGGCATGTAACAGAGTATATTGAAAAAAAAAAATAAGAAAAACGAGACAAAAACTACGTGTGTTGACTTTGACTACACGAACAATTGTATTTTTCTATGACTCAGGTACAGCTTGTCGATGCCTTGATTTGTTTTGACTCCAATAAACCTTGGACAGGGTCTAACGAAATACGTGATGATTGTAAATTTAATTTCAGTGTTATATATACATGTTATATATTCACTTTTTTTTTGTTGTTTAAAAGATACTAGCTCGATTCCTACTAAGATGAATGAATATTTTCTTTTTAACGCTCTGATTAGACTAAAAGCCTACTACTAGTCTAGTCTAGTCTAGTCTAGGTGTTTCTGAGCACTAGATTCCCTCTACCTAACCTGCCTTATGCGGGATACAGCGCGAAGCTAAAAAAACGAATTCTTGTATAAATCAATGTATACAATGTTTTTTTTTTAATACATCCATCTCAAAGAAACTAAAATTAACATTAAACTATTAAAATATTTAGGTTATTTGTATCCATAAATTAGGAATGACTATTTATTTTATCTCTGAAGCAACACAAATTTGGAACTTCCACTGTAGTCATTAAACGCAGTTGTTTCTTACACATGTAAGTGTAGTGGAATACAAACTTTATATAATAATTCTCTACCCCGTCTCTAAATCTAAATAACTTTACCAAGAATCCGCGAGCGTGCCATGTGTCACTAATGTTCCAAGTTTCAAATTGTAATATAAAATTAATGCCCATCCTATATCTAGATGTAATAGTAGAAAATTATTTGGCATAACGTAGTGATAAATCACTGTTACAGTAGCTTCTCTAGGTTCCGATTACGACACTTAACTACTTATATGTTATCGTTACTCGGATACTGTTATAAGTTCATTTGTCATTCTAAATTTTTTTGTAAAGGATATGCACCTATGCAGAATGAACGTAGTGCCTAGGCACTCCATTCCTCGGCTTTCACTAGAACTTGTCATATTGCGTGTTGAGTGGTGCGGTGTAACATTGTATTTGTCTTGTATCGAATCAAGAACCGTTGCGTTTACAGGTCCACAGCGCCATTACGACTTCAAATAATACTACTACTAATTTATGGGCAAACTAACATATTATATTTAATTGATTCTCTCTAATAAAAATACTCCGAGAATCTTATAATGATGATATTTTTTCGTTCCATTAACTCAATTACTCGCCACGTTTGCTACATGTAATTAAATGTTATCGGAACTAGTTTTCCTCTTTCGTAGAACTAAATCTGTCATTTCCTTCGAATTATATAAATTGTTTAATGAGAATTTTATGGTCTAAATATTAAAGGCTTTTTTTTTGTCAAAGATCTTGCTTGATTTTTTTTTAATAGTTCCTACGTTTACTATCAAATTTGTTGGTTTTAAAAAAAAAATATATTAATTTTTTTTACAGTCATTTAACAGGAATTTTATTATGCAAAAGAAACAGAAAAAGAATAAATGCCTATTTCCACTAATTACAACTTTTACATTTAACTTTCTCATAATATTTTAACTTATAACTAAGGCGTTGAAATTTCTCTATAAAAGATTACTTCTAGTGATAATAAATAATAATGCTTTTGAACTCCTCTATTATAAGAAGCTTTCCAATACTTTTATAGGCCAATTAAAAGTTATTTTTTTATTTTAAATTTTTCACTGGATTTTAAATCATAACACTTAAATAACATAAGCCAGATTCTGTTGCTTAAATTATTTATTTAAATGTAAATATTCTGTTTTAATTAAATATTTTATTGTCACAAATATATGTTACTTTATAGCTATTGGTGCACATCTGGTGTTCGTCGGCTGGTGAACCTATAAACTTTTTATATTCCTTTTACGAGAGCTAGTCTTACTGTGGAGAGGAGCCGGAAATGATCTGCGAATTGAATATTCCTTTTTTCCCTTTTTTTCAGATCTTTCTAGCAATTTATTTAAAAAACATTCAGAGTACGAACGATTTTCCTCTTCTTTTGGTTTTTATATTGTTTTTTTTGCTATTTATAATAGGTATTTGTCTCTTTTGATTCTTTTACTTACCGTGTTTCTCCTAGTTGACCGTGTTTTAAACGCGCTTATGCGCTATTAATACATTTTAAATACTAAGGCAACGAACACACGACCAAAGTAAAACTTTGCAGTTATTACGAAATAATATAATCTGCACACAATACGTTCATTTTAGATCCCCTTGGGTCTGATAATATTGATACGTACATTTTTTTATCAAACCCAAGGGCATTTTTGTATTCCATCGAGCGGCGTAGAATGAGGCTGTAAAAGAAAACGTTTTGATTAGAAATACGTGACCGAAATCGTAAGCATTGTAAAGTATACGATTATAACGCACCTAATCCTGAATATTTCATATGCCGAAATATTTTATGAAATGCCTTAATTTAATAAAAGTGGGACGACTCGGGTGTACTGTCTTAATACAATTAGGAGCCTATATTGTCAAAATGTAGGTAAAATTTAAACGTAAAGTTGCCGTATTTGTGAATAAACGTCATATAACCGTATATGAGATTTATTGTTAACGGCAATACAGTCTGGAATTCTGTTTGATTAAGATAATATAGAGTTAGTAGTATAATCTTCAAAATGTTTCCTAGGGTCTGTTGGATAGTCAAAAGGTGAAAAATCTCTTCCTCGTCCGCCAGCTTGTGGGTTTTCGAAACCCAACTCCTTAATTCTTTGTAATTACACTGGGAAAATAGAAGTATTTCTAATTTGAAATTCCCTCGCGTTGTAATTGAACCCACGATCATTTTAACAGCGCCACAATTCTTAACACATATAGCAGTGAAGGCAGAGAGAATTAAGTTTTATCAAATCCGTTCCGTACCCTACTTTCCAATGATTTAAAAAAAAAATGCATGTTGAGTGGCGGAACTCAACACTCTGCGCTTTATCTTGTTACCAAAACGAGAAATATTAATTTATCAATCCGAGTGAGTGAGTGAGTTTTTAACAAAATAGATAAAATTATAAGCTGTCGTCTCTTGGGGCGTTTCACAAACATTTGCCGACATTACCAGAACAAAAACATTCAATTACAATTCACCTTCTGCCTCGACATAACGTAATAACGTTTTAATGGTTCGTTTTGCCGTAATTGCCTACACATTACTTTTTAATATTATTTCTACCTAATGTGCCCTTTTTTAAAATAAACATTAATGTGCTTTTTATTTTATAATGGAAGTTTGATATTATTTCATTTTGATCCTTGTGTTTGTTGGTTGAATTAATTTTCGTTAATATAAACTGTAAATCCGCTTAACATTATTATATTCCATTATAATGTTGTTCAGCTTCACGCTGTATCACTGTGCTAAGTCTTACTGATCCCCATTTTCCACTGGATTCTGGAGGCATTGCGTGTTAATTGGCGGAACTCAACGCGCTTTGCCCCGACACGAGTGCGAAAAAATTAAAATATTAAATATTTCATTTCCTCCAGTGGGAATCGAATCCACAACCAATGCCCCTCCGCCACAACTGGTCTCATAAGTTGTTTTTGTAAGTGTTACTTTAAAGATTAAAAACTAGTATAGTTTCAAAAAACTTATAAGCTTAAGTTAAGCAAAGTTTACAAGAAAATTTTTACAGACAAATACATATATTCAAATAGACAAAATTAATTAAAAGTGTACTAAATCTTAAGACAGACAACGATGAAGAAGTAAACTTAACTTATTCAAGACCACACTACTACTATATTAATTAACGAATGCAAATAAATGTTAATTTATCGAAAAAAAAACTCCTTTTCACAAAATAATGGTCACTTATTGATATTAATTCGATTCAATGCATTATACAAATCTACCTAAACATACAATTTTTCATCAATATACAATTTTTCATCAATCTTTTCTTATGACGTTATCATGTAAAATTCCCGTACGTAAACCGACTTTACGGACAAGAAGCAATTTTTTGTTTCTCCCCTTAATTTTGCCTGTTGTTTGACTCTAAAAAGCTTGACGTTACCCGCATGGTGAAGGTATGAACCGTATATCATTATGCTGGTACTTTTTATTACTTTAGTAACAAAGGTAAATATTGTATTACGTAGCCCATATGTAAAATTACACCATAAATAATTTTAATATTCATGACTAAAAATGCCATATTGAAACATTACGACGGACAACGACTTATAGCGGAAAGTGGAGAACGAAGTGTTTTGACATTACGTTCTCTATGCCTGTGTGAAGCTGTATAAACAATTATATAATTATAATTAAATAAACAAAACATAGATTGATGTATGTATTTATATTTATCCCCTTAACACTTTACGAATCGATTTAATCGTCATGATAATATGTAGTGCAATACCGCTGAGGTATCTACTAGATATGTATACGGATATATTTGTTATAACTTTTATCTGCTATCTTCATTAAGGTAAAAGTTTTAAAATATATATGACAATATTTTCACTATAAGTGGCTAAAATAAATATAGAAGTTACAAATTTATGGACAATATTAAAAATTGGCTTTTATTATATTTATTGATTTCTTTTTAGATTATTTAAGTACGAGCCAAGGTGCGGCGTTGAGTTCCGCCACCCAACACGCAATGCCTCCAGAATTCGGCAGAAAGTAGAGAACGGAGTATCTTAATCTTAGGCCCTTTCTGCCTACCCTACTTCGGGATACAGCGTAAAGCTGAAAAAAATAGTATTAAACACTGGACTCATTCTAAGTACCCAAGGTTCAGGGTTGATTATATTGAAACTATTAATATGATGCCTTCCTTGACCAATAGGTATATAATAATATAAAAAAACCTTTCTTCCAAGCGAAACAGAATGTACACTATGTACAACCTACCTATATTTAGATGGACTAAAAGGAACTGTGCCTCGGCATTATAAACTGTTTTCTTTTTTCATTTGCAAAAAATATATATAGCTGTATCTAAAAATTGGTTATATGAAAGATATTCAAAGACAACCTTTTAATTGATTTCATTTTCTTTTCAGGTATGTCCCGCTAAGCAGAGTTTAATTATTTAATTAGGTTATTATTGTAAGTATATATGTTCTTCTTCTTCTTCCCCCTGGCATTAATTCTAGCCTTGCTTGCAAGGGTATGTCTACGTGCTCAACCTACTCTACTTTGTACGATCTTTAAAAATGGCTCTTAAGTCCTGCATCACGACATCCCACCAGCGCTTGCTTGGGCGTTCGAAACCAGGCACTTCCATCCGACTTGTACCGACCGAATAGTTCCGAGGCCTGCACGCTCGGTGAAGGTATTCTTAATATTCAAAGTGTATTTCATAACCTATTTTAGTAAAACATAGAACAGAGTTACCTCACTTAAAGTGCCTTTTCTCAAAAATTGGACAGAAGACTGAAAGGAGGGAGTGTCTTTATATCAAACCTAGTACATACCTGCTATAAGCGTGAAGCTGAAAAAAAAACATAAAAATTTAAATATACAAAATTTCTACTGTATATAATATTTTTTTTATTATTATGCAAAGTAAACTACTCTATAATTATTCATTTAGCTACGTCATACTAGTAGCGACATGTCCATTTAGTTTAAAAGCCAAGGACAAGCTCTAAGCATTTGCTGTAAGTGCCGATATTAAAATTTTGGCGTCGGCCCAAAATCTGTACACAAAAGGTCCATTCCCAAAATAACGGAAGGAAAACGTAGCTACCTTATGTATAGGATAGTCTTGTCTGGTACTTATGCCTATTTATTGTCCTTAAGTTCTAATTTCAAACCCTGTTTGAGGTAAATTTTAGAAGGGTCATATGATTGAATGATTATACTTTAATTATTCTCGTGTCCATGCCCTATACCTATACAAAGCGTAGCGTTGTGTTCCACCACTCAACACGGAATATCACTAAAATTAGGCGGAATGCAGACAACGGAGTATTTTAACATTAAGTTCCCTCTGGCAACCCAGTTAGGCATTAGGGAAAAAAATATAAAGCTGGTTTTAAATTTTTACCCCAAAAAATCTTTTGCTTGTCCAAATAAATATTTAATTCTAAAAGTCTTAACATCTGATTCATATGATAGAAATGTTCTCAACATAATATAATGACCTGATTAATATAAATTCTCACGTACGAACTATTCAGCGGAGTCGGCTAAAATTCTCTTTGAGCGGGCTTTGAGGCTTACCACATTTGCACGAATTGAAGCCTAGTTTTGTTTAGACCAAGTTTTAATGTTTAATGCTTTAGAACTTTCAGAGTGTTTTACTGATTATGTGTGTGTATAAATTCCAAATGCAAGAACTAGTTTTTTTTTGCTTGTTCTATCTCGCACCTAGTAGGGTGGAAAGAGCGAAAGTAATGAACATGTTAAATACTTCATTCCCTTGCAGTCACACGCTTCAACCCCTAAGCCTCGATGGCCTTAAAAAAACTAGAATACAGATATAGAATAGAGATAGGTGTTTACATGAGGGATAGTTATGTAATTTCGCTAAAATATTAAATGAGTCAAGGAAAAACTAAGCGTGTAAATAACTACATAAATATGTTCATAATACATATGTACTTAACTACCACTAAAGCCATCGTGGTACAGAAGTGTAAATGTGCAACTGTAAAAGCGATGGTTGCGGGTTCGAAACTCACGCGAGAGAATGAAATATTTAATATTTTCATTTTCTTCGCTGTGATAGCGAGGCAAAGCACGGCGTTGAGTGCTGCCACTCAACATTCTATGCCTCAATTATTCGGCGAAAAATAGAGGATGCAAGTGTACTAACAGGGAACAGAGTATCTCTAAACAGGGAACAGTACCAGGTTCCCTTAGCCTACCCTATGTGCTTACTGCCGGATACAGCGTGAAGTTAAAAAGAAACTCATTATAGAAAATCGAACCCAGAACCATCACGTTTATAAACAGACGCTATCCCGCGCCATGAAGGCCTCAATTACTTATATCATAGCAACAAATATAGTACAGAAACCTTTCACAATTACTCACATCAACGAAAGCCTTCGATTGGCTATGTAATGTCATCTTAGGCAATTTCGTTAATGGCCCCATATCAACAGCCTATCTGTTGATTAGGGCACGTCTGCCTGAGACGAGATGTAATCTTATCAAGCCAATGTGCTGGTACTGAGTTGAAAATCTTCATTTTCTAGTAAGAGCTTAATTTTTTATATAGGTCTTTTCGTATGTAATTGTAACTTTGCCTTGAAGGTACCGTAACATCGTGGGCGTCAAGTAGGAAACGGAGTGCTATAACACTAGGTTGCACTACTACTGTTAGCTTAATAAGTTAAAACAAGAGAACATGTCGTTTTGGTTGTTTTGGTTAGACTTCCAATTTCATTATTGATAGAATCCTCTTCGACTAGAGGCTGCCACTCTGGTTTTGTCTCTTACTAGGCTGTGTCTTGTGAACAGTAACACATCCTCACAAAGTTTCACATTTATAATATTAATAGGATTAATGGATTATCGATAATAGTATTTTCTTATATGAAAATTACTTAGAACTGGTCGCTGTAGACATCCTTAGGGGAAGCCTATGTCCAGCACCGGGCCTCATAAAGCTGAAATAGATAACAATTATGAATTTGCTTTTGTTTAACAAAAATGCTTTAATTTCAACAAAAAATGAAATGTTACGTAAGTCGTACGTGTTTACGTGTCAGGTTAACATGGTGAAATGTTAAATAGCAATCTTAATGTAACGTTTGTAATTTGACATCAAAGTATTGACCTTCGCCCTCGTCCTCCGTGTCTACGTGCTCCTACGGCTGTCCCTTTATAATGAGTGGCTCGGGTCTCGCCGCAATCACTTTGTGAATGCTCATACAAACCCTGTATAGAGATGAAAGTCCTATTTAGTAACAAACTATTTCAATTCGAGTACTTGTTTGTTCGTACTGAATAATTAAAAATATATAGCAGGCTTGAGTTTTGGATATTTTGTCAAATTTGAATTGTATTACTGTTATCAGATGCTGTTGATTTCATAACTCTATTAACGTTTAAATGATTAAGCTGGCACCAATGTCTTTAACTATTAAACACCCAACAAAGGAGCTCAGTAAAGTAATCAATGGCTGAGCGGCGCGTGTTGCGGTCTTTAGCGATTTAATGAAATATCAACATCTAAACTGTACTTCATTTCATACAAAATGAGTGTGGATGTATATTTGACATACAATCCTGAAATTGATACGGGGCCCTCAGTATGTGAATCCGTCTCGCTTTGACCGGTGTTTTTTTTCGTATTTTTACGCAGTCAAGTTTTTTGGATTTTAATATTTATTATTTTTATTTACTGAACTCCACAAAATATCTATTATTTATACATATATTATATCGTTTTATCAAAGGCTGATAATTGAAGTATACAAAGCAAGTGTAGCGAGCGCTCCCTACGGGACGCTATATTGATTGGTACCCATTTGTTTCTTGTTAAACGGTACACGAATAAGCGTAACGTACGAGATAATTGACAGAGACGAACAGGGCCGCCGACCTCGTGACACACCGACACATCCTTTGATGCTCTGCCAAAAATCAGATTCACTTGTATTTTGTATTTACAATTCTGGAGTTTTTCTTGTTCTGTCTGTGAGGCTTAAGTCAGGAGGCTTCAGATTATAAAGGAAATGGTTGTGTTTAAGATACATGAATGCCTTGAGGTACAAGAGGTCAAAAGAGAACCTCGAAAGAGTTTATTACAATAATGCTACATATGTATGAAAACATGTAGTATATCCATATCCTACATGATAATTTCGGAAAAACAAAAATTATTTCTACCTACCTAATTAACATGGTTTTAAGATGATCCAGAATAATTATACAATTGTAATATGTATTTTATCATCTATATATTTATTTATTTACTGCATATTAGACAAATTAAATTTTAATAGATTTTTTTCAATAAAACGTTGACAATATTAAATTTTGAAACCTCCAACAATAGTTTGACCTACACTAAGGCGCTTATTATTAGTACTACAGTAAGCCACGTCTAAACACCCAACAAAGGAGCCCAAAATGTAATTAAGGCTTCCGTGCATACAATCAAATAGAATTCAATTAAAAGTCGAAAGGTGGAACAGGTTAGTGAAATAAGTTAAATTACACTAACGTTGGTATTGGCAAATGTGATAGAGCTATTTGCATACGGCTTGGGCGAGTAATAAGTTTTGCTTGAATTGATGTTCGTATTCGTAGTCGTTTTCTTGTAATGCACTAAAGAAACAGTAGGTTTACGATATAGAAGGGTCGGTAGAGTTAAACTAATGTTAATACACTCCGTTCTCCGCTTCCCGGCCATTCATTGCGTCTAGAGTGGCGAATTTTAATGCTGCGCTTTCTCTTGTTACCGTACCAAAAAATATATATTTCCTGAATGGGAGTCGAATCTATAACCGTCGCAAATATGTACATTGTTTCGCTACGCCATGAAGGTCTCAATATACCAGTATTTTGTATGAAAATTGATTTAGTATATGTAAATTTTGGGCGCAACCTTCGTGCTGATTATTTGTTATGTAAATCAGATATTATTATCAGAGTTAAATTGAGTTTTGTTCCACTTTGATGTAAATATTAAGATATGTTTGCTCTCTACGTAGAGATTAGGTTTAATATTTAGTAAATATCACATGAAAGGAATATTTTATTACATATTACGAAGCTTTTGTACAATATCAGCCGTATGAAATAAACAACAAATGAAAATTATATTTGAATTTAATCTGTTTCGTGCGTAATACGTATGTTATGATTTAAATATGGAGTACATACTGGATTTGGTGACGGTAGATTTAAATACATCTCGATGAGAAAAGTTTTGGGTATGCTTTCACGTATCGTTGATTGTAGTACCGAGTTAACATGATGGAAAATAAAGAGATTTTTTGAAAATTCTGCTGATGAGGCTGTCGTAGCGCAGGAGTATAAACGTGCGACGGTTGTGAGTTCAATTCCCACTCGGAGGAATGAAATATACACGCTGGTAACCAGGCAAAGAGCGGCGTTAAGTTCCGCCACACAACACGCAATGCCTCAAGAAGCAGAAGAAGAAGTTTTATGGGGTATGGATTGTCTTAACCGTAGGTTCCAAGGCTTTCTTAATTACCCTGCTATGAAAGGGATATACAGCGAAGCTACTGACATGGCAAGCATGAAAGCATTCTAAATTAACTACAGAAGATACACTACACAATAAAACTATTTAATATTTCTGAGTCACAAAAGTGTTATCGAATAATAATGTCATTCTGCTTTTAAATATTAAAGTAGAAGCGGATCGGTATTGTCACAGGCGTATTTCATTGAATATTGAAAGGACTAAAACGTCGCAAACGTCAGAACGTCTCCGTCCTAAGCTGTTAAAGTTAAGCGAAGAAAATGCCTTTATACCAAAACTGGAAATTATGAAAATGATTTGGAAGGCGCGGCAAGTGTGTCATTAAAGGAATTTATTTTCGAGCCGAAGGGTATTTGAGTGGGCGCGGGTTGTTACTAAGTGCCATTACGATAGGGATGCCATCTAAGATTTAGTTGATGGACAGTTGGTTTCGAACAATCAATTTTCTATCACCTGCTGTTGGGAGTTTCATGGAGTCATCAGTATGCTATTAGGTATTATCTTCAAGCTGCAGTTTAAATTTAATAAGCCATTTACTGAGCAAAGAATGATTTTGATGAATTATAAGTTCACTTACTATAAAAAAATCCTGTTTGATAAATAGAATAATGTACATACATACATACTTCACATTTTATCCCTAGCGAAGTAGTAGAAGGGAAAACTGAGTGCCGAATGCTGCGGTCTCTTCATACCTCTTTCGCCGCGTCCACTGTCATCAATCTCTTCATACATGTCCTCCAAGGGGCCCATTAAAGTTTAATTTTTCCATATATTATTTACGTAAGACACATAGGAGTATACTTTCATTCAATCGTTAAGAACAGAAATAATTTCTACCTAACTCTATAACTTACCTAAACTTCTTAGTTAAAGTATTCAGATATTTTAAATTATAGTATTTATTACACATACATTTATTTCGTAACGGTACGATACTGCGCAATAAAATACGTCGATATAACATGTATAAGATAAGATACGAGGATAAAGTCACTGGGAATGCCTATACGTCTCATTATAATTGAAATCAACTATTGTCACACTATGAACATTTCTCTATCAAAAACATTAAAAATATTTATTCACAATTTGTTAATAAATGTATTATTATTATTTTTTTTTAATTACGTATTTTTTATTTAGATGTATTTTCTTCAATTACCTAGACACTTCCTGGCTTTGATAACGAAGTAAGTACACAATGCCTTCAGAATTCGGCGGAAAGTGAGGGACGAAAGTGTCTTAATGAGAACGGAGTGTCTCAATATTAGGTACTTACCTACCATGATAGCATGGCAGGTACCGAAGATTAAGACACGTTATATATATTTTTTTATAATTTGCATATATCAAAGTCTTATTGGATGTATCTCGCGTATACATGCAAGATAATTGATAATACATCGATAATAAATTATTAAGATGTCCTGTAACCTCTAACATAGGGGCACCCTATTTGGGGTAAAAATTGACTTGACACTTTATTGACACTTAAAGTTCGTCTGTATATTACAGACAGTTTAACAATTTTTATCATTCGTGAGTTTTTATAGCTTACTTATTAATTGTTTTCCATTATCGTAATGTGTTTTTTGTTTATGCAAGAAGAAAATAGAACAGAAAAAGAAATTACATTAAGAACTTAGTTGTCTTAACCGTCTCAAAAACAATTACCTTAATTTTCACACATATGACTTAATTACCTTCATCAAACTTTCTGATGGTGGCTTTACAAAGTTTTATAGAAGATATTAATAAGGTGTAAATGAATTAATTAATGTAAATACATACATAATTTTAAACTGTGACAACTGGTACACGTTTTAAGCGGAAGGTCTGGCACTCTGTTTCTTCTAGCAAGAGGTATCGTGGGGGTACATCAACGAAACGATTGACGTGATATAATAAAGACCGTAGCCTTCTTCCATAAATATGGATTATTCAATGAAATGTCATAATTCAGTTCGAACTAGTAGATCTTAGATAAACGATTTCTTCAGTTTGACAACATTAGTGTTCATTCCTAAAGTCAGCCTGGAAAATTAGTGGTGGAGTTGACATGTATCTCTATTTTAATTGCAAGTGAAAGACAAGAGGAGTGTGGGACGGGCACAGCGGTCAGGTCTAACCGTAGTATTTAATTAGTTTTGTTAAGGATGTGATATATTTATTATTTTAAGTCGCTTTGATGACTTGCTGGGTGCTTAACATTTTGAATATTGTAAAGCACTTTGAAAATAAATATTTAAATATTATATCTAATTTTCCGATATATCCCGCAGAGCAAGGCAGGGAAAGAAGAGTTTCTACCGACTTTTCGAGGTATTGCCTGTAGAGTGACAGAATTCAACGCCGCGCTTTTGCCTTGGTACCAGAGCGACGAAATTAAAATATAATTAATAAATAATAATTCATTCTCCCAAATGGGAAGCGAACCCACAATCGTCGCGTTACACTCACACAAATTTATGAATGAATGAAAACTCTAATTTCAAATCTTTTATTAAAGAATTTTATATTTATAATGCAGTTATTTTTATACACTTGACAGTAGAATATCCGACGAGACGTTGGTTCGGTTGGCATGACGAGTCGACTTGAAAAGTTCTCTCAACAAAGAAAATGTCTTCCGACTTCATTCCAAGTTATATTTTTAGATATTTATTTCTAAAATTGTGTTACAAATCTTTTGATATGAGGTAAAACATACAATGGTTCTTAGTGTTATTATACTGATAGCGATTTTGAGAATCTTCCTTTAGATATTTCTCCGGTTTGGTTGAGTCAAGTACGCATCCATATGCGTAGCATTGCGCGTTGAGTGGTGGAACGCGAAGAAATGAAAATATAAAATTTAATATTAATAATAACGTGCCCTTTTCTTAAAAAGAATTGAATTAAAAAAAAATATTTTACATATAAAAGCTAATGCTCATATATAAAATTGTTTATTGTTTAAAACAAATATTCTTTGTATAAACAATTACTTTCTTATCAATAATAAATCATATCAAAGCCGTTTTACGAAAGATCATAAAAAATACTACTAATATTGTGATAAAACAGTCATTAAAAACAAATACTTCGCCACATACATCGAGGAAATGTACCTTTTTGTACTAATCGTTGTTGTTTTTTATAACCATTGGCTACGCAAAGCGAAAAACAAAATAGTATCCATAAAACTCTAGATAATGTCAAATAAATATACGTTGAATCTCGGGAGGTCAGTCGTGACGCAGGGGCACAAGCGTGTCAATGAATATTATGAAATGTTTAATATTTTCAGGGTAATGATCTGGTAAAGCGCGGCGTAGAATTTTGCCAGTCAATAAGCAATGCCCCTAGAATTTGGCGTAGAGTGAAAATCTTGTCGGTTCGAGACGACCAGAAATGTATAATAAATACTATTATACTAAAATGTTAGACAACACTGTTCAATTTTTCATAAGAACTACGACATAAACTATAGATACATTCCGTATCTGACACCCGACAAATTCATTGTATGACAGTACACTCGTACATATTTACTTGTAGTAGTACAAGAGCATGCATATAGAATCGCGATTGTAATTTACATTCACAAAGCAAAGCTAAATTGGATTGTCGGGGTGCAACGTTTCATTCAAAACGGACTTAACAGTCGCTTGTGTTGCCATAAAAAATATTCTCGAAAAGATTTCTCGGTGAATATGTTACCTATGTATAAGCTAAAGGCATAACGGTAGGTTTTATTTTTTTAGGGATTAGTTTACCGTCTGTGCCATCCGTTCATTTTCAGCCGAATTTTCAAGGCATTGCATGTTGCGAGGCGGCTTCTTACTATTAAATGGAAATATTAAATATTTAATTTCCTCGAGTGGGAATCATACGCACAACCTGTCGCCTTTACAGTCACATGCTTGTGCCCCTACTCAACGACCGGTCTTATAGACTTTAATAGTAAATAGACTTGTTTTTGGATAAATTGAATCGCTACCGCCATTTTCAATATATAGACTGTTATAAGTAAAAAATCTAAACTTTACGCGGTAATTATTGTTTTGAACACTAATTGCGTTTTTTTCAAATGATACTTTTAACCTGGATGAATGGTGTATATTTAGTGATAATCCAGTTTTAGAGTTTTGTTTAAAATGTATAAAAAATGCCAAAATCTTCCTTATAACATTATTATTATCGCCTCTGCCAGTTTTCATTACGGAAATACAGCCAAGTTTGAACTTTCAAACTTTCGAAAAACTAGATCGTAGCTCAAATTCTTTGATGAACAAGCTTTCGAGGGATTCGTTTTTTGTTTCGTCAACTTTTAATTTCGTTCCTGCATTTCTGTTGGGATTCGCAACAATGCCAGTGTTTTGCTATGGACTGATATTACAAATTACGATGATGCAGCAATGTTTCACGTACGGCATATCCCTCCTATACATTTCGAAATTAATTTTGAGTTATCCTTTTCAAGAGCTGAGCATGTTTGTTTAAATATATATATATGGTCCAGTCAGTATATATATATACTGAGTGACTGGCAGAGACAAAACATAACTGTAGCAACGCGGCGTCGATTGATGAAATTTAGTAAGTAGATTCCCTGGGGAATATATAGACGCAATAAAAATTATTTTCTCGAGATTCTTACGTCAACACAAAAACACGCGATTTTACGTTTAGTCTACGCAAACGAAGTTGCGGGCTACAGCTAATCTACAATACAATACAAGCTATAGGTAAATTTCATATACCAATTAACTACTGCTTTTCATATTCAGATTTACAAATAATCGGCAATGACAAATTGCCATTTGGATTTTTGGCTTACTGCAAACATGCTACAAAGGAACTGTCATACTTGTCTAAAAATTTTGAAGGCAGCCTGGAACAAATTGTCTTTGTAAAACTTTATGGAAGCCGATATCATAGAAACACCATCTATTTCTCCAGTGAACTTTAATTATTTGCCTTCTATTGTGCAAGTTATAACAAACCCGTCTCACAAAATCCATTATCGAAGTCTTTTCGACGTCCTAAATTAATTCCGATTTCAATAGGTTCTTATTTTATGGTATATAAATAAAGGCATTCAGTGAAGTTTCGCTATATTCCTTTGGCGGGCGATGAGAAAACGACTGGAGTTGTATAGTAATTATCGAAGCCAGGTTAGGGACTTTAGCTGTTCTTATTATCAGTCGAGAGTCGGACTGTCGCGAACATTATTATTCAATTTCCCTTTTAACTTCTCGTTTCTATCTTCGAGATAGCTCTGCAAAAGTTGCCGAGATAATTACTTGTTATTTTTAAAAAATGTATAAAATTTCAGGATTTCATTTCAGATAAATAGTTTTGTTTACCTACTCTACCTACCCCTGAATTTGTTTCGTTATGTCTTATATAAATTACGTTGGAACAAGAAGCTTTCACAAGAACGAATTAATTCAAAGTTGGCAGCTTACTTTTCGTCTTTGGCTATTATATTTTGTCATGACAACTTGTATAATTGCTTAACTCGTCATTACCGTCGTTCTTTGTATGACCAAATATTAGGTTTCAGTTATATGAAAGAATTTTGCCTAATATCTTAAGACAATGTTTTATTTACATTAGGACTATGTACCATCAGCAGGTCACCATTGCATTTTTGTAGTAGGTAATTTTTCATCAATTGTTAAATATTTATTTAGTGTACTATTTGAATATTTTATATTATAAATATGAAATATTCCAATTCTTACAAAGCAAAAACTTAAAAAGTACTCACAATGAAAAATAAAAATAGAACTCTATTAAAAGTTGAAGCACCTGAAAACAATAAAACTTCTAAGAAACGATTCACGGCCAACTTTCAATTAATTTTTTCTACTATTTGCTGTAGCACTTTTATCTTATATAAGCTTTCAAGATTTGTGTTTATAAATTATGAAATAAAATATCTTCTTGAGTAGAAAAATTTAATTTAATTATAGTTACGTCACTAGTTTGTCTTAGGATTATATTTATAGGTTTATACCAGTGGACCCAAACGCGGCTACTCCCGCTTGAACTGTACGAATTATTAAATATATATTTATGAAATTATTGTCAGTTTTCAAAAGAGAGAGAGATGCGTTAAGCAGGCTCTTTTTGAGTGACGTTTTCTAATAACAAACTTTGCAAATCTTTGCTTAGCAACGACGGTTGTTATTAACATGGCGGAATAAATTGCATGTCAAATTAAATTAATATATTGGTATATATCGAAAATATTACAAATATGAGAAAAAAAAGTATCCTATGTTCATCCCGGGACCCTCAAGTATCTCTATATGAGTATTTTATCACAATTAAATTAGCGGTTTGGCCCTGATTGCGTAAAAGGCAGACAGACAGAGTTACTTTCGAATTTATAATATAGGTATGGATAATAGGCGTTATCAGTAAAATTGTAAAACATATATACTATAAGACTGAGATGCCAGGGACCCTACCTACTTCATTTTAGCAAAGCTGAAATTTTGACGCTTTATAGTCTAATTTGTAGTAAAGAATGAAATAATTAATAATTTCATTTTCTCGCTTTTACAACAAGGCGAAGTGCGGCGTTGAGTTTTGCCATGCCTTATGGAATTCTGCACTAAAACTTACAAAACCTACACCAAGTGCCATGAAATATCCTTGAAGCTAAAAACTAATATGCTTTTCTTTTGATAATTCAAAAATGTATTTATGAATCAAACACCTGTTACAATACGTAACATTTGTCATTGTTAGATTAAAATTAATGATAATTTCATTTATCTATGAATTGATATGTACTACCGGTGTTTATTTATTTGAGATTTTGATTAAAACTATATACCTATAAGGTTAATGACAGCAATTAACCTTATAGCCTTAAGATACAAAAGCACGAGATCTGACTATCAACGCGAAGGTTATGAGTTCGATTCGCACTCGGGAGAATCAATAATGATTATGTAAGTATTTTATTCTCGCTTATTATTATTATTATATTTTTCTCACTCTGAAAGGAAGATAAAGCGCAGAGTTCCAGTTTTGATATTCATGGTAGGTCCGTTATTTTCAGGGTGAATCGAATAAGAATGCAAAGAAGTTTTTTCTTATAGTAACCCCTAAGCGAAAAAACTATAAGTACACTAGGTACATTCTTCCTCCATATAGATAGTACACATTTAAAGTATATAATCTATTATATTTTAAGTAGTTAAGTTTTACCAGCGATAACTAAGAGTTGTATATGACGTCTACTAAATGCCAGAGGTACAGGCAGGAGGAGGAGGAGGAGGACTACTGTTGGTTACATCGAAATAGTAAATGTGGTGTGAAAATGCCTTTAGCCAATGAATGAACTAGCATACAAATATTTTTTCTGACATTATGGCGTTCAACCATACAAAATCGTCTGTTAGGTATATAACATTAGTATAGATACATTATGTAATTTGACAAAAATACTACTCCTGAAAATATACATTTAAATAAAGTAGATGAATGTAAAGACGCATAATATAAATATTTCATACGCTATGTTGAGAAAATCGTAACTGACATTATTTCTTTAATTAGAAAGGACAGGTGTCTGCCGCTGTGAATAATTTTCTCTTTTGGAGCGTATAATATGGCCCGAATTTTACAGATTTTGGGACAGAAAAGTATAATGTCCGATTAACATATAAATATTTGAAGCTCTCGTAGCGTAGCACAACATCTGACCAAAATTGCGGTTGTCTCTTTGGTTGTCGGTTCGATTTGCACTCAGCGAATTGGGGATAAGGCATATAAATAAATAAACGTACTGAAATTTTAAATTCTATAAAACTATTTCTTTAATTTCCTGTAATTTCATTTACAAATTGTAATATGTTAATCAATTTTTGTAATGATTAATCAAAATTTAATTCTGTTTAGACTGAACCAAGTAATTTTAAAGGCAGTGTTCTAATTTTGACCGAAAACCCATTGAAAGCCATTCAAAGCAAATTAGCTTTGAACTTAATGTAATACATCAATTAGATACCGAAAATACATTGAAATCAACTTCAGTATTCAAAGGACAGAGATCGATACAGTATGCATCGAATATACTGATACAGAAGTCCAACATGATTAAGATAAAATTGAGTATTCGGTATTAGAAATTAAATTATACATACAGTTTTCCCAGAATCTCCTACCAAACATCTAAGTATAACTCTCTATCAGAAACTAAGCGACGCAGAACGCTGAGATGTCCTTGGGGAGTGTAAGGGAGATTTTTGAGAGGGTTCCCCGAAATCCCTGCAGGACATAAAAAAGCACAAATTTTATAATTTATTCCAAAGTCCAAGCGATACTTAAGATAACAAGTACATCTCCATATGAATCCTTTCATGTTACAAGACCTAGTCCACAAATTAAATCTTAGGTAAAACGCACATCAAAGACGTAAAGGAAAAAGGGCAGACGAGAAAATGGCTAATGAAGTCGAGTGACAGTGCAATTACACACCATCGAAACTAAGATGTGGGGTCGTCTGAGTCGATGTAAGCTAACACTGCGCTAGCTACTAGTAACTAGTAATGTCATTAGAGATAAAGTGAAATATGTGTTTAAAAATATATATTTAGGTGGATTATATAATTTATTTTTATTAATTTGGGTGATCAAATTATTAAATGATTCACTGGCAGTATATATTCGTATACACAATATCCCTATGACAGAAGGCATTAATGAGTATTCCTATACGTAAAGAATATAATAAAGTATGTGGTCATACTCTCTCCCCGTCTACTATACCAGAAGTAATAATTACACGACGAAAGACCACAATAGGGCTTATTTTTTAAATATTAAATACAGCTACGTATAAGTTTCCAACTCGTTAGAAATAACAACTCAAGTGACTTAGTCCGCGTTTCGAACTATATAAACTTTGAGCACACAGAATTATGCAACTTTTACAATCTCGTATACTGTTATTATTTTTGTGTTTCGAATTAACATTAATATTAATATGCTTTTAATTTTTATAAAAATAACTATTTTCATGAAAACCATAAGTGTAAAAAAGTCGTGTAAATAAAAATGTGTTTTACAGCATTTAAATGAGCTTTTTTCTGACAGTTTTACGCTTTTTTTCTTCTTAGCAGTGTGTTGGGGAGCGGAACTTAACGCCGTGGTGTGTCTATCAAGGTGGAAGAATGCAAATAGTATAAGCAATTACTTCCCCGAGTGGGGAAGGTGATGACTACCGCACACCAGGCAAACGCTTTCCGTCATGAGCAACTATTTAGCTGTGTTTGTTTACTAGTTTTTTGGGCCAAATAAAATGGTCTAAGTTGTATAAGCCATGATACACTCTAACAAGCCGACGTAACTCTGATGTCATGTACCTACAGTAGATTACATAAAAAAATACGCGGTGTATCCAATACAAAAAATCTAACCAGTAGTTCCTGAGGTTAGCGCATTTAACAAAACAAATTACAGATTTATATTATATATATAATACATAAACAAAGATTATCTTTATATTCATAAATTTAGGTATTAGGTTCGATTCCCATCCTCAAAATATGTGCAGTGACCAGAAATGTTTGCGGTTGATTGACAATTCCTCTTTATCAGTTGTTTGATTTAGGCTTTTGATTGATTGGTTGTATAACGTGTTAGTTGAAATTGTCACATAGTTAAATTTATTGCTTCCTGGATATCTAATTAAATTTATAATAATAAAGTTTCAATTGATTACAATTTATTTTATATGAGGATTACTGACAGCCTCTTATGTAAAACGTAACGAGATCGTCTCATGCAGGGTACTTTTTTTTGTGGTAAAGGCGGCGTTGAGATCCGCTACTCAACACGTAATGCCTCCAAAATTTAGAGGAGAGTGGGAAGCAGAGTGTCTTAATACTAGGGTCCCTTTCCCAACATGCGGGATACAGCGTGAAGCTAAAAAAAAGTATAACTATTATAGCGTATTTTCAATTTATTTACAATCTCATCCTTCTGTAGCGTGCGTTCTAAGCCGCAAGCCAAGTGTGGTTAATGCAGACGACAGCTAAGATTTACAGCACATTTCACTTGAAATTACATTGTGAAGTTCTGGGAGTTTTTGCAGCTGCTTGCGCCACCTTTGTTGAAACTATTTTTTATATTAAATAACGCAACTAATAAACATCAGTCCGTCTAACTCGCTCTCTAATATTTAAATGTACAAGCATGCAACTGCAAACGCGAGAGGTAGTGGGTTCGATTCCCACTTGAGAAAATAGAATATTAATATTATGATTTTCTCGCTTTGGTAACGAGGCAAAGCGCGCTCCAGAAATCGAAAAAGTGAGGGACGGAAGTGTCTTAACGGGAATAGAGTGCCTTAACACTCGGTTCCTAGGTTTCTTTATATATCAGGCTTTATGTATAGTATAGGTATATAAAATATACCTATTAAATTCTGTTGATAGAATAGAAGAATAAAGCATACTTTGGACTACTTTATAGGAGTACCTATTTTAAAAAATCTAATCAAATCAGCTTCACGCAGCATACCGCACACATCAGGGTTGTAGAACTAAAACAAAGAAAACTATTCATTAACGGTACACACTCAATATGCCTAACGCTACATACTATATCTTTAAAGATTTTAACTTAAAATTACACGATACGATGTAATAAAATGCAGAACTGGCGGAAAACATAATAAACCGCATTGAAGCAGGCCGCGATACGATGAAAAAGAAATGTAATTTGCACACGCTTCCCCATTCATATAAATTTGTTTTTACTACCACTAGGTATATATATTCCACTACTGGTCTTGTTGATTTTATATATGAAAGAGTTCTAATTCTATGTATAATATGTATATAAAAGTATATAAAACTGAAATAATTTTAAGTAAAACCGGCAAAATGCGAGACGGACTCTTTTACAATGACTTCCGTACCATTATTTATAAAAACGGCAAACATGTCACAATCATGTCTGTTGTATGTATCACAGGTATGCAAAATTGATCTACCTGAAAATTGTAGTATATAAGTATAAATAAATAATTCAATAATAAAATACCTCAAATTTGTTTTTTAATTGGATTAATTAAGAAATTATCTCGTAAATAAAACAAAAAATATCTTTTAATTACAATCAACTACATTCAAGAATAGATCGATACAGGTAATTATGTCAATAACAATTCACAGCGAAGTCTGAGCAGTGGGAGACTGCGACCCCGAAGCGCACTGACCCGACCGGCTGCTATCATTTATGTTACTGTTGCCATATAAGTGTTCTTTTAATAGGATTGTTAATTTATTTTGTCTTTTATTTATGTTTTTTAGGCCATAGGCCATTGGTCATTAGGCCAATGTCTTAAATTCAGATAGAAAACTCAGTGTCTTGTCACTAGATTTTCCCTGCCAACTTATTTATACATCATCTTCATCATCATCTTATTCATATAATGAATATGAACTCACGATGAGTTCAGTTTCCATCATAAGTAATGAACTCTCGGATTTTTTAAGTGCAACAATGGCAAATTACAAATATGAAGAAAAAGCATAATTATGATAAATGTATAAGAATAGTTTTCTGTTATATAAGTCAATATGAATTTTACATTTTATATAATGAAAGGCACTAAAACAATAAGTTCTAAGATTGAAATTTTGGGCCACTCTACATCTACTTTTAAGTATTAATTTCTAACTACTCGTTTAAGCACTACTTTAAAAAGTCAAAAAATGCAAACTAACTAACTAACAAAATTGCGAACTGTATCAAAATTTCATCACCCTCAAAACATTTTAATCATATTAATGAAATACCAATTACTCAGACGCTGGTAAAATATGAACACTCATTAAAGTGCTGTTCAGATCGCGCTTGCCTGCGCTCATCAATAAGGATTAAGTATATTGAAAATTTACAAGGTTTTCTAACGATGTTTGTGGAAGACTGGACCTTTTTAGGTCACTAGCGGTGTAAGTTGAGTTTCCTTGAATATTTTTTTTTTAACATAAGTATTCATTTCCAAGTTGAGACTCTTTTTTGAAATTAACACTGTACCCCGCATTTAGTAGGATAGGCAAAGAAAAAATTGTATTAAGAGAACTTTTTTGCACCTCACTTTCCCCCAATTTTCGTGACATTATTTATATTTTTTCTCGAATAATACTTATGCGAGAATACTAATTTATACCTTTAAAAAATATCCAGTTAAGAGCGCATCAATAGGTTCCAAATTAATTTTACCAACAAACAAACTGTTTTCATTAATAAGATATTATTTAAGTTTTTTTTAATTTACCTTTTTCCTAACCGATATTAAAAATATATTTTATCGTAAATCTATAATCATTCCTTTAATTATATTGAAAAAAAAAACAGATTTTTACATAAGAACACTCGAGCTCAACGAATTACCACGTTTAATTCGACCCCGACCCAGTTCTAGACAAGTAGGAAGAACTTAATTAGTACAATATGCCCCAACTCCACACGTAACTAGCTCCTGTCCCTTTTGTGATTTGATTAATTAAATTTGATTTTTTACTTCGTTTTCATTATCTTATAAAATTATGTGAAGTTTTGATTAATATAATTAAATTTGGAAAAAAAATGTAAATTTAATACATTTAACCTTGTATGCAAAAATTTGGTATAATGTAAATTTTCTAAAACCAATCGAGCTTAGGTTCATATAATTTATAGCACATTCCTTACCATGTGTAGAATACATGTAGAAAAGCAAGTTTGTAGTTTTTTTAACCTGTACTTTTTTACCTATATTAATTATTTATTCACGTTTTTAAAGAGTTACTTGAAAATATGTGTATATGAGAAATTGATAATATGTGTTCTACTAAAATCTGGATTCGCTTTTTCATTAAAAAATATATATAAAGCAAAAAATCCAGAACCATTCAGCTATTAATCGAAACTAAGCCTGACGTTGGTTAAATAAAAAATATAGATTCAGAAATGGAGGCCGGATGAACGGCAATTGCTCAGCGTCCGAACATGTGGCATGTTTTTTATTAAAAAAAAAGTCAAAACCCATCGTAGAAAAATTTCGATGATCCACTTTCGAATCACAAAAGTTGTTCAATAGTGTACCTATGCGAGTTACGTTTACCTGTTACTCGGATAAATTAATTGTAATCCTAGAAGGCTATGGAATAAAGTTGATTTTTCCATTTCATTGATTTAAATTCAGTTCTGAAATGATCTGTAAAAATAAGTTTCTTATCTGTTGACACTGTTATTGTTTGAAAATTTTGAACTTTTACAAGCTTTTACTTTTAATCTACTATGTTAAATTATAGTATGTTGTATCCTCACGCTTCATCCTGCAAATAGGAGAGTAATCAAATAAGCTTCACGCTGTATCCCGCACACAGCAGGGTAGGCAGAGGCAACCTCGTGTTAAGACACTCTGTTCTTATGTTAGTATTTATTTAAAAAAATGAGATAAAGAACTTGAATTTTAATAACTAAATCAAACGAAAGAAACGAAAAAAAATCTATATATCTATACATATAAATAATATTGTAACTGATGGGTATTGTAATTGGAGAAAAACTGACAGTTTTGTCGTGCGCATAACCGATATAAATATTCTATTTTGACAAACTTTCCTTAACGCTTAGTGTTTGTTTTATTTCAAATGGTTCATAAATAATAGGTACTATTATTTTGTTCGACAAAATTGCTACATATTTTTATTATTTTTTTTAAACTAGTGTTCAATAAAAAGTATTTATAATAATAATGTTCTTAGGACATAAAAGTATTTCAGATAAGTAAATATATAACTGTGTAGTTTAAGCGGGCGAAGCAGCAAGCGGCTGGCTAGTATTTAATATACATTTATTACCTTTGACATATTAATATGGTTTTCCTATAACCTCAAGAACATATAAGCGGTGACGTGGCCTACCAAAGGCTATAAAGGCATATTCACACATTGTTTGTGGTTGCAAATCTCACGCAGAAGCCCAAGGACCAATAAGCTGTGAAAGGCTTAACACTTTGGGTCTGCGTAAAGACGTCTCCTCACTGTGCGTTCTCCATCACATTTATCATGGTGAGTGTTCTGAGAAACTGTTCGACCTGTTACCTGCCGCCGAATTTTCCAACCGCACAGCACGTCACAAACTAAAATACCATCCACACTACCTGGATACTGTGCGGTTTCGTAGAAATTTCCTTCGAACTGTGGAATGGTCTACCCACGGCAGTGTTTCCAGGTCGGTACGATATGGGTACCTTCAAAAAGCGCGTCTATCTCCGCGTCCTCAAAGGCCAGCAACGCACCTGTAGCTCCTCTGGTGCTGCACGGAGTCGTGGGCGGCAGTGATCATCATCAGGTGACCCGAACGCTAGTTCGCCTTGTTCTTTTTCCATAAAAAAACTATCCTTTCTCTATTGACTTAATTTTCTTGTAGTTTCTATGTAAAATAAAAACAATAGCCGATAAATCTTCTTAAGCTAAGATACCTGGACGTCTTCTTTGGGATTCAATTAATTTGGTACGCCAAATGAAGTAGAAATCTGTCTCAGTGGATTTTTAATTAAATTGTCGACGAAATTACTACGTGCTGTGAATATAGAATTGGTAAAAATAAGATCCTTGAACATGTGGCTGAGATTGGTAGAATGGGACAAAGATAAGCTAAGAAATATTTAAGTTTAGGTAATGAAGTAAGTAAAGCTATGCTTAGTGGACAGTGGCTGAATGCAAATGCAATAGTTTTAGGTTCAATTTTCCACTAGAGCTAATTTCATTATAATTATTTACATTCATTTAGTAGACTGAGAGAACCTAGTACTAAGACATTACTGCTGTACGCTAGAATTCGGAACACTGCGTGTGGTATAATAGTAACTTAACGTTCTGCTGACTCATTTAATGTACATATTTAAACACGAGATCTAAGAAAATGTAATTAAAATTTCAAGCGTAGGACAATATCGTATATCACACAATGGGGGTTTGATATTTAACTAAATCCGAGGATCTCAAGTTTCTGCACACAAAAGGTAGTTAATTAAATCCGCTACTCGACTTTAGACTAACTCTCGAAGACTACCAACATACATATGTTACGTGCGAAGTTCCTGAAGCTTATCCTGGCATAACTTATAAGTAAATATCGTACTATAAGAACATATTATATATTTTTAGATTCAAGCTGCATCCCGATTATGGCAGGGTAGGCGATCAGCCAGGGTAGGAGAGGGTACCTTATGTTAAGACTCTCACCCCGTTTATCCAATTATGTATATCTAATTTTTGAGACATTGCACAGTGTTTTGTCTTGTTATTAGAGCATAGCGAGGAAAGGAAAAAAATTCATTTAGCTGAGTGGAAATCGAATTTACAACCGCCGGGTTTGCAATTAGCGTGATGCTCTACGGCGAGGCGGCAGAATATATAATTTTTATATTTACTTTTTAATTATTTATTTATTTCAGTTTAACTTAAAAGAATAAAAATAAGTAAATAAAAAACTTTTAATTAAAAAGTTATGTTTCCGCCCGGGATCGAACCGGGGACCTTCTGCGTGTTAGGCAGATGTGATAACCGCTACACCACGGAAACTATACGCTGTTAATTGAATTTATTTATAGCAAGCGGCTAAATTAATATGACTTACAAATTTTTATTTTATTATAATTTTCTTAATAATTATTACATTTAAATATATTATTTATACCACGTTACTCACAACCAATTCTACAACAATATGGAAATTAAAGTAATTTTCGTGTTCGCTCGCTTGGATGGCTGTTTTACTCGTTTTGCGTATTATTTATACTTTTTTCAGTGATAGTAAATAAAATGCATTATGTCTCGAAATATTCACAGTGCCACATCATTCGTTTGTCAGTTTCTCTGCTTTAAAAAATCATTATAGTAATTAGACCTCAAACATAAATAATAACTATACATACTTAGTACAGTAACCAGCATTGAAGCGTGAACACGTTACATTAGGCGTAATGTTAGTTTAACATTAGTTTACGCTAATTATAGACGATCAACGATCCCGCTAACCGTAATATGTGGCGGCCGAACTAATATAAACCACTATTGTGTAGACCGCATCAATTTTCAAGCATTGCCCTCGCCATATTGGAAATAATTGCACTTTACTATTCTATAAGCAATCCAATGCCAACTGAATGTTATTATATGAATTTCGCGGACAATCTGTATCTATATGAGACCAGTCGTGGCGCAGGGCGAATTACACTCGAGGAAATGTAAATCATATTTTCATTTGCTCGTTCTGGTAACTCGGCAAAGCGTAGCGTTGAGTTCCGCCACCCAATACGTAATGTCACAGTATTCAATGGATTTTGGGAGTAGACTGCCTTAAAACTAGATTTCCAGGATTGTACCTACCCTGCTATGTTCAAAATATAGATTGAAGCTAATGAAAAATAGACTTGCAAGCACTTTTGCAACGTCGAATAATCATAAAGCTATCACCGGTTCAGAAAGCAGTTCTGCTGAGAAAAGCTCGTAAAGAACTTAACAGTCACTCTGTAGCTAGCGCATTTTTGCCGAGCGAGGAAATGAAAATATTAAAATATTGCACTTCCTCGAGTGGGTATTGAACCCATTCCCTCTCGTGTTTTTTGGGAAATTTAAAAAATATTCATTCAAGTAAAACACTGTCGCGTTAAGGCTGGTCTAGAGTATAATATTTATTTGCTTAAAGTACTGTCCGTATTAAAACGAAGGAACAGAGTCGTATAAAGCATTAGCCCGAAATAAAAGAGAATAGATAAGTGAATTTATTTGATAGAATCTAAATCTAAATTTATTTGGGATTCGTTTTACATTATACGTATCTATATAAAGTTATCTTGTATATTGTCATTTGACATATATATATATATAGAACTTTTTGTTTTTTTTTCTTTTTTCATAATATAAACAGAAAGGAATCGTATCAGTACACGATAGGAACGCATCTATATAATTTGTTTGAGATTAATCATTTGAAACTAATTTGAAAAACACAATATTTATTTTAAATCATCGCAAAACATTATCCGGCTATATTAGAAAATTAGTAAACTCGTCTTTAAAATCATATATATGAATTCAAAACTAGATAATAAAATATTTAAATAACATTATACTACGACATAACCCAGTACTTTCGAAGTAGAAAACATACAAAACAATGAAAAATCTCTAAGGTAAATTCATAAAGGCACTCAGAACAAAGTACATAGTCTCAAGAGTCGCACCTCTACGAGTAGCCACTTACGGCTTTAACTGTCTCAGGAAGAGTGAAACAAGTTGTTATGGTGGATTAAATTTTCAACATTCATACAATATACATCTATTATAAATATTTATATAATCTATCATCTATTATATTATAATTATAAAGCTAAAGAGTGTGTTTGGTTGAACGCTCTTATCTCAGGAACTACTCTTCTTTCTTTTTTTTATTACATAGGCGACACCACAAAAAAACAATCGTTATATTTATTAATTAAAAATGTTTTTTAATTAATTCAATGAATATTATGTTTTAGTGTTCGCAGAATGTCTTAGCATCTGACCGTATTGTATAGTTTTGTTTTGAGTTTTGTCATTGATCAAATTATCAAGTAGATAATGTAAATAATAACTCAGATTCGGCCAAAAAGAAGAGAACGTAGTGTTTTAACATTTGTTTTTCTACCCTACTATGAGGAAAAATCTGTAAAGTTAAATTAAAAAATATTATTCAAGTCTTTAATAGTACATTTTTTTTTATTTTTCAGTCAAATTGTTAATTTTTTTCCTTTAAAATTAATATAGAAACGTCTTATTTACTATATTCTTATTTTGGAGTATGAATATAAAACGTTTTAATAAACAAGCAACCTCACCTCTAATATATAGCAACATTTATCATTTCTGTTGTCACGCCATTGTGGATTTAGTATTGCCTGCTGTGCGTTTTGATAACAAAATTAACATTCATATTGATTCACATATCGATGCGCTTATTTGCAATGTAAACAATTATAGGTGTTCAATCATTATATAGATTAAATAATATATTTTTTTTTACTTCACGCTGTATCACACTTACCCCCACTTACCAGAGTAAGCATTAAGGCACTCCTTTCCCATTTCCAAGAGTCTTCCGTTCCCGCTGCAACAATTACGTATAGGTGTTTAATTATAACATAGACTAAATGTTGAAAATATACACATATAGACAATATGATTTTTTATACTGCACATAGCAGGGTAAGCATAGAGAACCTGGGAACCTAGTGTTAATCGTTTTGATGTAGCTGCGATCAGAGTTACCTCGACCATATGCATACATTACATACTTTTAGTTATTTTGAAGGAGAACCCGCAGGGGAAAGCTAGTCCTTGCAAAAGTCAAAACTGAACACTCCTTTTCGGTTTTATCGCACTTTGGCAATAAATCTCCAAGATATTTTACTCCCAGCGAATGTTGCGAGCTCCATAATGTATGGAGGAAATATCCTTAAATTTATAATTTTCGAGTTCACTGGCTTGCGTCGATATTAATGTGCCAATGTTATTTGCATGTGAAAAATATGCATACAGTCGATTCCTTGTAGATATCACCTGATGTTTTAAAGTAATTAGTTTTATATAGTTATTTTTTATAGTTTGTGAATGATATTATGGTTTATAAATCATTTTATTATTTATCATCATCATAAAAAATTCTTAAATCAATTTATTTTTAATTCTCTCGTAAGTGTTTACTAATTACTGTCAGCTCGTCGAGGCATTGTAGATCTAGGGGATATTTGTGTTTTCGAATTCCAATAGACTATTATTTTTAGTTTACTCTATATAAACAGGCTTTATTGAAACACGTTATTTAGTATGAAATGAACTACAAATATGTATTAATAAGTAAGTTTCTGATAGTTTTTTTTTTCTATAATTAAAATATTTTCATATTTATAATTTCCATATTTCTGATTTGTTCTTTAATGGTAAGTGCTCACTTGAAGTGTGTTCAAGTGAGGTCAACATGATTTCATACAAAGTATAGGTATTTTTACACTTCTCCGAAGTGTGAAAATACTACTATCAAGGAAAACTTTAAAAGAATAAAGCTAGATTTTTAAAATTAAAACCCTTTCATAAACCAAGTTTGCAACAATAACTATAACTATAAGTCATTTTATAATTATTTAATAAGTGCTCCAAGCTGCACAAAACAGAGGAAATTCGCGCGAGATTAAATTTCAGTAGTAGTGGAATTAAATTATGAGGAAAGTGCGCGTTTGTTGCCTCCCCCGATGGGAATCGCTTCACACTGTCAACATTGAATAGAATATTAAGTTTTCAGTGTAACTGTGTACCTACAAGTTACTCTAAGGAAAAGTCTAACCTGCTTTGTGTGGGTCACGCGTTCAAATCTAATTCGATCTAAAAATATGTACATTTATTTTCGAGGCAAAGGCAAAAGGCACTTTTCGCCGAATTCTGTAGGCATTGCATGTTAAGTGGCGGAACTCAATGACGCGCTTTGTCTCCTTACCAGAGGGAGGTAACGAAGAAAATAAAAAAATATAATGAACCATTTCGAATTTACAGTCGCACCCTTCGCTTCGCCTTTATAGTCGCTTGTGCCCTGGTATGTTATTTGTTTATGTACACACGCGCTATATCGTTACGTTATATGGCGTGATAGATTAAAATGACATATTCATATTACCGTTAAAAAATAACAGATTATTTGATTTGATAAAAGATAATGCTATCCGGATGGATTTATCAGCTAAGCCTTAGAGACCTTGACATGAAAATCCTCAAAAAGAACGATCGCCTCCCAATCCATTGTAACAAACAACTTATCTAATTTCTTATGGCTTCGGTTAACGATTCGGAATGTTGTTTACTTTCTTTTTATGTCGATCATTTAGTAATTTTTTTTTCTGATAATTTTCGAAATGTAAGAGTTAAGGACAGAGAGAAAGTTAAAATTTTGAATATATTTTAAATTATCTTTTATAATAATGAATTATTTCATACGTATTGCACTTTTAATTAATGTTAATTTAATATGGCATTGTATGTTTAATGGTGAAACTCAACGCCGTGCTGAGTCTGCGCCGTCGAGTAAGAATCGAACCCACGACCGTAGCTTACCGTACGCTTGTGCCACTGCGTCACGATGATCTGAAAAAAATGTAATTTTTGCGTAATCTACAAATAATAGTAAATACAAAAAGTTCCATATGCAAATATACTTTCCAAGCGTAAATTTGTGTCCACCGTAAAAACGGGAATATAAAATTGTATAAAATAAATTCTTGTTTTGCAAAAAGAACAAAAAGTTTCGCCATAATTAGATACGGTATAATCTCGGGCATTAAAATTTATTGCCCCGTAGGTAATGTTTAACGGCTGCAGTAATATTTTTTGCATATTAATTTTACATATAGCAGGGTAGGCAGAGATTCCCTCTGTAGTATTAGGACTAGTATTAAGACACTCTATTACCCATTTTCCGCCGAATATTTGTGACATTGTATGTGTAGTGGCGGCCAACGCCGCGCTTGGTCTTGTTTCTAAAGCAAGGAAATGAAAATGTTAAAGTAATACATTTCCCCGGGTGGATCGAACCCAAAACCGCCACAACCAAGCTGTGCCACTGCGCCATGACGGTCTCAATCAGTACTAGCAAGAGGTTTTTCATGTGCGAGACTCATCCTGCGCAGTCCATTTAATATAACTGAAAGTGTACTTAAAAAGATTAATCGAATATACTTTTGTAATAACTTTTTGATAGTCCATTATTACGAATAAGTGGAATTATTGGGAATTTTCGAAAACGGACGATAATTTTACGTGATAACGTCATAAGAAAACAGTTGAAAAATATGTATACTTTTATGAATTGAATTATTGTAACCATTATTTTGTATAATACAACAGGAGTCGATTAAAAATTACAATATTTTCGTTAAATTATTCCAAATACTTTTCCATAAATAATTCCAAATACTTTTTTAAATTAAATTATACGGATTAATTACAAATAACAATACGGTACTATATTTACGGTTAACAATGAATGGATAGTCACGTCACGAGCTGAACGATTAGGGCAATCGTGCCTCTCTATCGTTTGTTCCAGGCTCTCGCTTGCACAGTCGACTCAGACGGAACGTGACAATGAAACATTATCTTTCTTTTTATCGCGTAAATAATCTCTAAGTAAATACCAACTACACTTAGCTAAAATTTGGTTACTTAAACAGAACCCTCCACAAATTGTGTAGTTTACAAGTACTAGAACTGAACGTATTCTGAACTAAACTGTATACAAAGTTGCAACAATTAACTTGACTTGGGCCCGCTCAATAAACTTGCATGGTATTGATGAAGTAGATAACTTTATGGTACAGTCCCTCGATGCATGCTTGAATGATTTACGTTTTGGCAGAGCCAGTAATTATTAAAATATCATATATTATATTGATAGAGGACGTCGTGGCACAGTGGGGCAACGGACTGTAAACGCGACGGTTTGGAAGTTCGATGCTCACTGTGGAGAATGTTTAACTGAAAGAAATGAAAGCAGCGTTGAGTTGAGAAATTTCGAATTTGGGCGGAAAGTCAGGAACGGAGTATCTTAATACTGATTTCTCTCTGCGCTTACATTGCTATACAGGAAAAAATGCGAAGGCAGTAGCAGACCGCCACAACGAAGAAGTAAAATAAAACATTGGGCTAACATTGTTCATGGGCTCAAATCGTGGGCCTACTCGGAATAAAATTTGTATTTTTTTATATCGTTGCAAATTTTTTTGTCGTTGCGCAGGAGACTATAAAACCGACTGGTTGTGGATTCAATCCCCACTCAATGAAAGAGAGAAATTTTAATTTAAACTTATTTTTCCATTTCTTCGCTCCGATGTCGAGGCAAAGCGTGGTATTGAGTTCTGTTACTCAACATGCAATGCATCCAGAATTCGGATATTTGGTGATATATATAGATGGACATAGTCAAACCGAATGGCGAAACACTCTGTTCGCAGTTTCTTGTCTAAATTTAAAATATTACACGTTGATCGGCGGAACTCAGCGTCACACTTTGTCCTGACATGATGAGGAAAATAATAAAAAAATATTCCCCCAAGCGATGGTCACACCCGTCCACAAACGCCGCTTTTACAGTTATTGGAAATTTCAAACTCCTGAAAACTTGAACAATAATTACGGAGGCAGAATCTTGGATAAGCACTGTTTTCCGCTCCGAAATACCCGGTCTGTCGGCCTATTTCATCAATCAGTCTAATCGGTTTACGTTCAATGCATTCGGCGAAAACATTTAGCAAATAACGCCTGTTTATCATTTTCATATTGTTAGGTTAGGTTACTTTGTGAATAATTTTCATTATCGTAGTTTTCTTTTAGCCTAGTATTAGAGGGTTGATACTGTTATCGATGTCGTTATTAATATAGTGGTAGGATTTTCTATATTAGCAATATTACTAGTAATACTTCTTGATATAAACGTTTTTTTGTGACCTTCTCGTTCAGAAAGAATCTAGTGTCAAGATGATCTGTTCTCCGCTTACCGTCTCGTCGTCGACGCTTCTCGTCGCTTCTTGCCAGAGTGGTAAAAAAAAAAGATAATTCCTTCGAAAGGGGACGGATCCCATGTGGAACATGAATCGGAACCTACAATCATTGCATTTTCTGAGAACGCTGTCTCACTGCGTTATTGTTTTTATTACTATTATATAATTATATTAAACATATGTTATTATTAAAACACATGGTACATACATAAAACATTCATAATATATTCAAATTATAAAAAATCTATAAAGACAGCACTTCAGCGTATAATGTCATGTATATTACCAATAAAAAAAGCTCCCGCTGGCGTAAAACGCCCGTGGGTTTTAGTCATAAAAGTTTCACGAGCCGATACAAAAACAAACCTTTCATTACCAACTTAGATCCAATTTATAAGCCGCGGAGCTTTGTGATGCTTTTATTAAAATTGCGGCAAACTTTAATTGATACCGACATAGCTTTGATTCTTCCGGTCAAATATTACTGCCGACCCAAACGCGACTTCGACCGCTCAAACTTATTGTTGCTGGCGAGTCGCTAGCGGCTTCGCCCTCTTGAACTAATCTTAATTGACTCAATAGTTTATTTACCAATCTTTAAAGGAAATATACAAACATAAATACTAGCGTTGTGAATTTTAGTATATTGATATTAAATCTTTATTTAGGCATTAATATTGATTTTTCTTAATAGTAGATAATATAAGATATTAATAATTATTTGTTTTTGTTTCAGGTACACCTTGGCGTCAAAAGTCTTAACAAAATTTATAGTTCTTTAAAATTTAAATTTTATCTGATATTTGACAAGGAAAGCCTTAAAATTAAAAGTAAAGGTCTCAAGATAGCAAAAACTTATCTTCTGGTTGAGTTTTAAACAACTTGTACATTTTAAACAAAGGATAAAACTGTCGTTACAACTTTGAAGTCCGTCAACCAAACCTTAATATTAAGGGTTCAGTAAATGCCTACCGAAGTGGGTCGAAAGCTTCTAAGTAATAAAACCAGTGAGCTTTAAAACTTATTCTTAAATATTGTTTTAAGCTTTACGCTGCATCCTGCTCATAGCAGAGTAGTCAGAGGGAACCTGGGAACCTAGTGTTAAGACACTCTGCCCCTTTTTTTGAAGAATTTAACATAGCAAATGTTAGTCACGTTTGCGCCATTACATGTCCAATAAAGAATAAATAAATAAATAAACTCACTGAATCTTGTCTAATTTTAGTATCGAATGCTGCTGTGGTAAATGCTTAAATTACTCTACAAATTGGTTGATTTACGCCAGTCAAGTGCAAAGCACTGCGCACTATACCAAGTGATCAAATATTAAAGACAATTGCTAAAGGCAATCAGACGTCCGGGTAATTCTAGCAGTTTGAAAATGCTAAGGTTAAAAGAAAGTAGAACTAGCTCTATTAAATATTTATATATTAATAAATTTCACATGTGGCCAGTCACAAAGTGTTAACACCTTGCGTGTTCCCTTTGCCTCCCTGCTATATGAGAGATATAGACATTTATTATAATAGTGAAGCTAAAAAAATTCTAACGAAATGTGGGGAACGGAGTGTCTTAAGACTAGGTTTTCTCTGTCTATCCTGTTGTGTGAGGTGAAATTGAGTTATAAAAAAATATAATATGATTTTGCTAATATATTAATTTTCTTTCAATAAATGCAGAAGACAGTACGTAACGTGTCGAAGGCAATGTTATTCGATGAGCGGATTCGTTCCGAGATGCACTCAATTTAGGGAATATTGAAAACAATTTCCGCTAACCTGGCTAGTGCCTGCAATTTCAATTTTAGTATACTATTATTTGTTATAGTTACTTAAAGTTAAAATGTTACTTAGAACTTATTGTCAAGATCTTCCACTCTTGACATTCCGCCCAATTTTGCATCACATTGCGGAACCTAACGCCGCGATTTGACTTCTTATCTCATTCGTACCCTCGATTGAGAATTGAACCAACAATCGTCGCGTTTGCAGTTACACGTTGTGCCATTGCAACAGAACGAATTTATTAAATATTTCTAAATAGATAGAGAATAGAAGTGGTCCTCATTTAAGTATTCCCTAGACTGGAAGTCGAATCTACAATCTACACGTTAAGAATGACCCAATAACATAAATACTTTCTAGTAAATATCTATCCGAGTACCTATCAACTGCAAAAGATATGGGATCCATTACGCTGATAAACACCCTCCCCTAACAAAGCGTGGTAATAAAGGCAAGGGATGCATTTACTGAAATTACATACGAGTACGTGCAGGGTACAAAACTGTCTTTTTATATATAAAACTTCAACAGTATTAGCCAAGTTATTTTATATGGTAATAAAAAAATTGTTTATAGATATATATTCAGGCGCAGTCGTAGCGTAGGGGCACAAATGACGACGACGGACGTGGGTTAGATTTCCCTACTCAGAATGAAATACTTCGAGAGAATGAAATAATTCATATTTTCATTTCCTCGCTATAGTAACGAGGCAAAATTCGGCGTTGAGTTCGAAACTCAACATGCATTGTCTCCAGAATTTTTTGGTTATGTTTTTATTATTATTAGTTTCATGTTATGTTCGGAAAAAAGCGTGAATCTAAAAAAACACCATAAAATTGTAAAATATGTTTTTGTAATTTTGGTGGTAGTAAAACTCACCGGCTTCTTACCAGAGCGAGAAAATAAAAATATTAAATAATTCGTTCTCCCTAGCCAAAATTGAACTTACACCAGTAGCGTTTACAGTCGAACGTTACCAGTGTCCCAATATGGCGTTATATCACAAGTTACCTGCATACAACATTATAGATTTCGATCCTTAACTGCAATTTTGTAGAGTACGAAAACTTGTGTCAACTTTATTTTTACGTTTACAATTTGAACCTTATTTCAGAGCACATAAGGCATATCCTCCACATGGGTCTGTAGCTAAGAGGCCTCTTAAATTTCAAAGCACTACTTTTCGTCGATAACATTGAAGTTAGTGTAACAAATAGGTTTAAAACGGTTAAATGCATTTCGATCTAACACAAACTTTAATATAGTTTACTTTATGGGTTTTATATGTACAAGAGAGCTGGTTAAATGTTTGCTGGTATAGTTAGAGTATTGACTTGAGATGAGTTTTGATTTTGATATAGAATTGATATGTTGAGCTTGTAGTAGAGAAATTATATTATTTTTTTATTTATTTTATTTTGTTCTTAGAATAGAATAATAAATTCATAATTTATCATCACGACAAAAGTTGTTTTTTTAACAATAACGTAGGTTATTTACGTTATTGGCAATGTTAATTTGCCGTAATTGGCTATTAAATATAAGTAAGTAAACGTATCAAAAATATGACATCGTTGAACCTTAAAAGCTAATGTGGTAATTATAAAGATGTTGCTTACCCGAAAACTATAGTACATGATTTACATATGGAAAAGAAAGTATAAATTTTTCTACATTTAAAAAATAAAAAGTTATGTTTCCGCCCGGGATCGAACCGGGGACCTTCTGCGTGTTAGGCAGATGTGATAACCGCTACACCACGGAAACTATACGCAGTTAGATGAATTTATGTATAGCAAGCGGCTTAGAGAAAGTATATATGATCTCAATATTTTAATAATTATGTTTATTATATTGGATTTGTTCATAAAAATAATTTATTGATAACCTTGAAGACATTGAAAAATACTAACATATGATATCTATATTAGATTATACATTATATAAAATTATACAACAACTTTTTCAACACCCTACCGAATAAGAACTCGGTTTAATTACTTATATATATTTAAATCATTTTTATATATAACAAAATATGAAAACTTAATATGTGCTACAATAAAGCTTACGCAGTTTCAGTTTCCTTAACCTATGTTGTCCATATTTTATCGGTCACGCCTAATTATTTCAGAAACTCCTCCGTAGTTATGGCTATAAAAATGATAATTTTTCCGAATACGCCCCCTTGAACAACTCTTTCTAACTCCAAATATAATATTAGATAAACTTGCGGACTTGCCATTCGTTAAAATATTAGCTAGCTTCTGTCACTATAGCAACGGCACAATAGGCACAGGGAACGTAATGTTAAGACACTCCGTTCCCACTATTCCGTATATAATATATTACTTATACATATATTTCAATACGTTTCGTTAAGCGTTTCTAAGGCTGTTTCTTTCTAGGACCTAGGGAAATTTTGCTTTTTTTTCTAATCTCTATCCAGATATTTTGTGGTAAGTTACATAGAGTTGACTATACTGAGATTTGAATTGATAATAATCATTCGTCTAGAGACAGAGAGACTCCATGGGGAAGAAGGGTCTTAACACTAGGTTCCCAGCTTTCCTCTCGCAACCCGACTGTGTGCGGCATCTCTCTCCACCTGACCAAATTGAAATAATGCTATACCATTTATATAAAGACAGTACACAATATCATTTACTTTACAATTATCACCAAACATAATTGCCGAACATCGATACAACAGATCAACAGCATCCCAAACTGCACGCAATCACCACCTGACTTGTCGACGAGATGAATCAATTATCCGGGGTATGAAATTACGTATTAGATGATGACACTCGAACGACATTGATTGGCTATAGCCATCATTAATTGCGCCCAAGCTTTAATAGTCGACACGTTGTAGGTGCCGTGGCCGTGACTAGTAGACCTGTGTTTTATATAATTTGGGGAATGACAGGTTGAATTTAGTGACTTTTTAACCATTTTTGATTTATTTTTGTAGATTGGAATTAAGGATAAGTTCTTTGTTTTGCGCCTATTTGAATATCTATTTTCTTTTCTTTCTAAATTTTTTCAGCTAAACGATTTTGCTTAAATCTAGATATAAAGAGATAACTCTGTGCCAAGACACACAACATTCGAAATGAATTCGACAAATTGCGTGTTGAGTCCTGAAACTTAAAACCATGTTTTGTCTTCAGAGAGAGGAACAATGAAAATGTTTAACATTATAAATATTAATAGGTTATATATGTACATGAACACAACTTTTTCTATTAAATTACTTACAGCAAAAAAATATTTCAGCGAAAAAAGCATAAAATTTATAATTGTCTTCGAAATGAAATATGTTTCAGTGTAATATTGGTGTGATTTATAGGCAATGCCAACAGTCATCGCTCTTCTACTTTTCACACTCTACCTTACGCTCTTTCAGCCCACCTTTGGTTTAGTCACGAATGCTATTTTTCGCTGTCTTTCAAAAGTTTCAATGATTATTCGTATTTTTACGGGAAACATTAATCACTTTATTTTTTAACATTTCTGGAACATTCTAAATGTTATTATAAATTACTACTGATATAGAGGTTACCCAAAAATGCACAAGTGTTAAAACACTTCGTCCGTTTGCCATTCAATTTACTAAGCATAATGTGTCAAGTAGCGAAACTCAGGTTTCAGTCTGGTTAAATTATCTGGCTAACTAGGGAAATGAAAATCATTCATTGCCCCAAGAGGGAACTGAGCTTGCGACCTTCGTGTTAACAGTGAGCCGTTGTGCCTCTAAGCCGGTATGGTAGAAATCACAAATCACAAAATGTATGTTATGTAATAAATATTACTTAAAAATATTATACATAATATATTGATAAATTTCCAAAAAGTGACATCTCTTCACGGTGTCTTACATAAACAAGGTATATGAAAGTCACTTTCCAACAGCACCCCGTCATCCGTAACATCGAGCTGATAGCCGATACTCCAGTCTCCATCGCTTACAAAGGCCCAAGCTTTTATCCCTTTGAGACGCGCCGACAAAATACACGTTATTGTTCGATACGTGCAATGTAAATTTTCGTCCCGCTTACAAAGCAATTTCACATAATAGGTGGGCAATCGCTGTAATAATACAATATGGGTGATATTTAATATATTTTATTTGTTAAAGGTCAGTGAGAGAGTAGAGCCTGGATTAAACTTAATGATTTTTGATTGTGAAAATGGAAGTAATTGATTGATTGAGCTTGACGTTGTAAGCAGAGGGAACCTCGTGTTAAGATACTCCGATGGAGGCATTATTGAGTAACGGAACTTAACGCCAAATTTTGTAAAGTTTTTTTTACGGATGTTATACTTAGATATTAGGCATCTAGTCTACATAATATAACATTTCATGACCTTACAACCGTAAATAATATTATAAGCGTGTAATTCATATTCTTAGATTTTATTAGAAAGTAGGAACTCGACCTAATAAAAACGTATTAAGAGACAATTTTAATGAAAAACAAATATACCAACTAACACAACAAATTCCTAATTGCTTTCAATTCTAGACCACATCCAATGCCTAAATTCAGATCATAATTTAACTGAATATATTCAATTGAAGTCGTAGTTCAAAACTGCTGAACATTGAACCCCTCCAAAGCTAACACGTATCTAGGCGGTTTGCAATCAGGAGTCCAATTATACCAGGGAGTAACAGTATTAGTTCATGGTAGTTCACGCCCGGTAAATTTATGGCCGCTGGGTATTTATTACTAAAAATGGTGGCTTTACGGTTTATATAGCTGTACTATACTGTCGGTGGATGTTTTTTTACTAGATATATTTTAAATATAAATATTGATGTTGCAATGCTTAAGAAAACTCTAAGTCACTCTCCGCCGAATTCATGAAACAGTGAGTGGCGGAATTAAACGCCGCTCTTTGCTTCGTTACCGAAATGAAAATATTAAATACCTTACCTGAATTTGATTGAAATTTAATGACGTTAAAAATAGCAGCTTCACTTTCTTTTCTGTAAAACAAGATAAAATTTAGGGAAGATAGAGGATCTTATGTTAAAAAACACGGTTTCCATATTTTCTACGCAATTTTTCAGATTGCCTGCCAATTTATGAAGGTTAATACCGCACATTTTCTACCAGGGCCGGAAAACCACAAACGAAAAAAAGTTAAAATAGTACATCCTTTCCCCCGATTGAGCATCGAACTCACAATCCCCTTTACATTCACTCTGTCCCAAAAATAAACTACAATAATTATAATATAAAGTGAAGCCCACAAAGCACCATTATGCAAGTAACGTATGCATCTGAGTAAGGCAAACACGTAAACGCAATCACAACTCCAATTAATCCGAGTCGGGTGCAACAACTAAACTAGTTGACGCTCGGTTCACAGCGTGAGCGTAGTGACGCACTACGTAGACTAGGAACTTGTGGTGATATTTTAGTGTTGTGTGCATGTGTGTTTATGTGTATGTTTATTTGATTTTTGTTTTGACATTAAAGCTGTCACGGCATAGCGGAACAGCGTTTGATTGTAAACGCGACGTTTGTAAATTCGTTTTGCAAATTGAGAAAATAATTAATATCCCTGATAAAAATAAATCCAATGCGTTAAGAATTTAGGTGAAAAATGAGTAAGGTGTCTTAAGATTAGTTTACCTCTGCTTACCTTGCTAATTATGATATTCTATTTCTCAGTTTTCATGAATACCTTTGACGTATTATAACTCATGGTAACTAAATTAAATAGACTTCTTTTCTCAAGATAATTTCCGTGAGTTTCAAGACCACTAAAATGTTAAACACCAAAGCGAGCCCAAGTCCACAGCAGCAGTGCGCAATACCAACATGGCATCTGTAAACAAATGTACGGGAAGATGTTTACAATTTGCCCGCATTTAATCGCGCTTCTGCAAACTGCGCCTTAGAACCCTCCCCTGGGTACCTATACGAGTATGTCTCTTAGCGCTAACAATGGCAACTTAATAATGTGTGGATAGAATGCCTTATATTTTATAAAACTTTAACATATAAATTATAAGTTACTAGAGGCTGTATCGTACTGTTAAACTTATTTAAAGATTATATATATTTTTTTTGGTAAAAGATTATAATAAAGCCCAAGGGACAAATGAGGAAAAAATTTTGAACTGACATTAGTCCTCATTTGTCTATAGAAATAGAATGTTAAAAAATTATAAAAGGAGAAAATAAAAAAAGAAACAACTAAAAGACGATTTGCCTCCAGAAATCAGAGCAGCACAACGTTAAATGGACGAAGCAAAAAATCAAAGTCCAATTACGCATGATATATTAATGAATTAAATTGAACATTTAGTATTTTCCTGAATGTCTTGTATTGTCTCTCTGCCTAACTTGAGGATAGACAGGATAAAAGTTTCAAATATAAGTACTTTGTAGTATACACATAATTTAAACAAATCAACAATATAAAAAAATAACACATGACTATGAGATCTTTAATATATAACCTCGAAACGAAGAAGAAACCAACATACTAATATTCAGCGATTGCACACAAACGGAAACGATATTAAAAATCTCAGCGTTCTCATTGTAAATATAGAAAGCATATTTTTCTCTACGCCCGCGCCATTGGCGAACAATGGGCCCCAAGAATGTATACAAGCAATTGTGCCAGGATTTAAGGAGCAGATAGAAATAAGACATGCACTTTTTGTGTTTTAAATTAGGTTAGTTCAAAATAGAGCGGGACAGTGTCTGTACACGTGGTGGTTGTGAATTTTTCCACTAGCGGCGTTGAGCTCTGCAACTCAACGCGCGTCGAAAATTTGAGCGGAATGCTGAGGGCATAGTATCTGTAGCTTTTCTGACTGCGTTGTATGCGAGACAAAGCGTGAGGCTATAAAAATATGTATATAATATACTTTTTTAGTTTTACAGAGCAGGCAGAGGGAACCTAAGACCCTAGTGTTAAAACACTCCGCTCCCATTAAGTCTCTTTCGTTCCTCACTTTTCGCCCCATTCTGGAGGCATTACGTTTTGAGTGGTAGTACTCAACGCCGTGTAATTTCCTAAAATTATTATACGTAATTTAACTTTTCAATTTTATTTTCACATACAAATCCCTCAGCCGGGGCCGCGTAATTATTTTTCTGGGACAACATATTTTCCGGTAAATTTGGAACAAAAGCCTAATTTCAGGATGCGTTCTTTGTTCTACCTATCTCCCTTTTTACTGTTTTCCTCAATATCTTTAAGAAAAATGGATACAACAAGCCCAAGATATTTTGACTCAAAAAGTTTCATAAATTAGGTCGTAGTTAACTTTAATTAACACCTTTTATCTTATTTGTTTTTTTTATATTTTTTTAAATTATCGACTCTAAACAAAAGCAAAACTTATGTTTTAAAACTATGTTCTCTCTGCCTACCCTACCGGTAAGAAACGAGAATCTAAAATAAATTGTGAGGAAGATTTTCGAGACATTGTATCAAGTCCTATCTGCAGATCTAAATGGCGGTGTAACCACGTATACTACTTAATTCATATTACGTGCCAAGAATCGGGTCAGCTCCAGTTAGAATATAAATTGAGTGTTTCCTATAGGTACCGAAATAGTTTATAAAATGGGCCAAGGCTTCGTTTTTGCAATTAATCAAAATGTAGCGCAATTTTGTATAACAATATTGTTTTAAAATTTTAATGTTCTTGTTTTATATAAAAAATATGAATTCTGTCTATTTTATTTTATTGTTTCTTGAAATATGAAAATTGTTGACTAAATTGGAAATCTATCTCGTCTCATAGCGCTGTTCTAGGATCTATCACGCGACACACAATATCTTAACAATAGTGTTGTAGTGATCTCGTAATATCAAATAATACTTGCATGCATAACTAATTATAAATGAAAGAAGACGGCCACACGCATTTTCCCTCTTCAAGGTAGTAAAAGAACACTTTCCGCCTGAATTCGAGGTAATGTCTGTCGAGCTTTTGTCAAGGAACTTTAATCAAGCTTTTATCAGCTTCTCGTATCCTACATATAGCAGGATAGGCAGAGTTAACCTAGGATCTTGTGCCAAGGTACTCTGTTCCCATTGACACACTTTCCCGAATTCTTGAGCCATTGCGTATTGAGAGACGGAAGTCAATGCTGTGCTTTGCCTCATTACCAGAGCAAGAAAATAAAAATATTAAATATTTATTATTACTATATTCTATTCGCCCAACCATGCGGAATGAAGGGTAAAGTTGAAAAAATATACTTGCATTATTTATTTATTGTATAAATTCATCAATTTTGCACAATTAACTTATATTATTTTAATTTACATAATAAATAATTTCTTTGACCTTACGGATTTATAAAGTAATGGAAAATTCTTTTAGCCTTTGTTTCATTGTTCTTTGTCAATATCTATTGAACTGTTCTATACAAAGTAGTACTATATTGTGCTCGACACTGTACAGTAATATTTTTATTCTCGTCGACTTTAATCTTTTATTGTTATTATATCCTATCACTATCTACTGTGTTTGTTTTTTTATATGCTCTTAAAAATATGATTTATTCAATTTTATTTTAAAAATAGCTAATTCAATTAATTAAAAACTCTTGTAAGTCCATTTTCTTAAAAGGCAAAGATCCAGTCAGATAGAGATACCTAGCATGGCTAAAAGGTTCACTTATGTTAGTCAATCAACTTATTGTGTATAAAAACGTATATATGTGAATATTTTTTATAACGTATGAAGTGAGTGAGACTCAAATGAGTTGGAAGTTACAGAAGTGACAAATTGTCTTTCATATAATAATACATTTTTTTTCTATCATTACATCTAGCGAAGCAAGCAGGTTTAATATTTATTTCCTGTGATTCTTTTAGAGAGCATATTTCTAAGCATGTTAATAAGAGGCGTTCTAGAACAAAGCGAGAGCTGAACCTGAAGGAACAACATTTATTTGTATTTATTTAAAGCCAAATTTATTTGACAAATTTGAATTATTTTTGTATGTTACTAAATTATATCAAAAATTTTGTTATTAGAATTTGTGTTTCTAAAATTTATTTTTAGTTATTCTTGCTATTAATATTTTTCTTGAGCGATGTAAATTTATGATTTTGAGTTCAATTTTTACTCGGGAGAATAAACAATTTTCATTTCCTCGCTCTGGTAATAATTCTAAGCACGGCAGTGTATTTGGGAGAACACAAAACTGAGCTTATTGTAATGAAGGAAGAGTCTTAACACTCTCTTCAGCCCGTGTGTCGCTGTAACCCGCATGTAGGGATACAGCCGAGATTTAGTGATACCCGCTATACGCGGGATACAGCGTGAAGCTAAAAAAATACTGCATATAAAGAGAGAAAGGAGAACTGAAATGTGAACACATTATATGTCACATTTAATATTTCCACCATAATGTGATTATCAACAATCAGATCGTGGACGCTAAGCTTTCCGCCACCTGATCCCAGCCTTAACGAAAACGAGACAAGTGAAGGGAAAAAAACGATAACAGTAAACATTTGTTACTTTGACTGGTGTGTTTACCATACGTATTGTAGGAATGTTATGTCCTTATAGTTATTTGAGAATATTGTTTTTCTCTGGTTGTATTAAGTAAAGCAAATTGTAGAGATTTTCTTGCCTTGCTTATTACCAACAAAGTCTACATTTCTTAGTTGTAAGTAAAGCTTTCGCGTGAGAAATGATCTTGGTTTATATTTAATATAAACAGAACAAAACTGGAAATCTTTATTAATATTTTATACATTTGAACTGCGTGTTTCGATAAACGCGCTCATTTTAGGATGTGCTAGTTCTAATTACAAAATTATTCTTACGTTTCTATTTCAAGAAAGTCATAGGAATTTAGAATATATCATGTGTACGCCACGACCACGCAGGCAAAGCCTTAAGTTAAAGCTATTTTAAGTACATAACACGTAATGCCTCAAGAATACGGCGGAAAGTGGGAAACGGAGTGTCTTAGTCTTTCTCCCTCTTTATACCCTGCAATCTTCTTCTTCTTCTTCCTGGCATTAATCCCGGCTATTACCAGGGTCTGCCTTCCTACTCAACCTACTCCACTCTGCACGATCTTTTGCGTTTTCAATGTGCGGGGATGTAGCATGAAGCTAAAAAATATAATAATTCGTTTAGGTGTCTTTTTTAACCCCATAATTGTAAATTAAACAGTTACATCTTTCATTATCATATTTCTGATTTAATAATAAACTTATAATAAACAATTACAATACCTTCAACTTTAAGCTAACAGAAAAGAGATGCTAATGTTTAGAAAAAAATGATGAACAAAATTCAGGAGGCCGATCCACGTCACCGTCGGCTCAACTCGCAAACTTTCTTTTTGAAATGTAAATCAAAACCCAAAAGCCCGTTTTCCAATCCTCTTTGATGTGCTAATTGCAGGTCCGCGAACTTCAACAAAATCACAGACTTTGCATGAAATAACGTAATACCTTTATAAAAGGGGTTGGTCAAGCTTGAATTAACTTTAGTCTGCATTCTGTTAATTATGTCGTAGTCTGCGGTGTTGGGTAATAAATAGACTGTTAAAAGTTTGAATATATAGATTTTTCTAGAACATTTGAAAGAAGTTACATTTGTATTCATATCTGTTCATGCCTTTTAAGTATTATAGATAAATCTCCTGTCTAAAGACTCACATTGTATCATAGTAACGAATATATAGAAAAATATAATTAATAGTGAACAACACATCTGACAAGATTTCAAAGTACGTAATAGTCTACCAGTTTAACTTATATTGCTGCGCACAAATTTTAAACAACTTCATGCATAGCACGGTAGGCAGAAGGAACCTAGTGTTAAGATACTCCGTCTCAGAGATGAAAAATGAAAATAATTTAGGTACAATCATTCTCTTGAGAGAATAGAGAATAGCACCTAACTGACAACCTTCTCATTACGTTACGACATAATCAATATTTATACGTGATTCAGTATTTATTAAGAGTTTTATCTATAATACTACATTTATTAATATGTATTATGAAGAACGTAAACGAGGATATTATATGTCATTCCTTTCTTCTCCACGTGATAATAAGATTTGATTTGTTCAAGATTATCCTATTTCCTTACTCCACTACACAAAGACAGTGTAATCATTCCAGAAAAATAAACGTTCTTTTACTTTGTTGTGCAAAGGAAAAATCTGCTGCCGCAATGATTCCGGAGGTTGGTCTTTTATATTATGTTATTGTTTTATTCGCGATTTTCTTTCTATTTCCTCAAGTTATTAGTTCCTTTTTAGCTAGTTGTGTATTTCGAATGAATCATTATAATTAATGACCTTTTGTATAATCCGTTAAGCACTTCGACATTAAAAACATTTTTCAGCAACAGTCCATTGGTCTTTTATGAAAACGATGACTATGAATAGTAAAAAGCTCTAAGTATTTTAGAAAATAAAATAGGCGGAATGATTTCGCCCAATTTTTAAGGCATCGCGTCGTAAGTCGCGGAACTCAACACCGCGCTTTATTTTATTACCAGAGTGAGCAAATGATAATAATTAATTATTCCCAGTGGGATTCAAACTCTGTCTGAATTCTATAGAATATCCATTGAATCGATAGGAAACAAAAGATTGGTTTGAATTATCTGTGCGTGTATGTTGCGAAATAAAGGAAATGTAATATATTTTAAAAGTTAGCAACCCAGTAATAGCAAAGGAACTACGTATACAGAACGGGCAGACGTTCTATTGTATGTCGTTTACGCTAAGTATCGTGATATAATCTGTTTTATTTAATTTATGGCTTGCAATATCCAATTAGCTATAAGAGTTTTTAATATTTTACAACTTATATATGGGTCGAAGTATAAAGTTCACATAAAATGATCGGTTAAAGTTTGCTGGCACCCAACGTGGAGCGTGGGTTGCAATTGCAAATGCAATGTCGCATCAGTGCTTTTATGACTGTAGAAATTCACAGAAAATCCACAGTTAAGTTCTAAAACGATCTTCGTTTTATTTTATGGCTCAAAGTTAGAACGCTAGCGTTATATTATATTTTTTGTTATCCCAACGTTAAAAACCAAGAGGGACTTAGGAACTGTTGTTTTATTTTTTTATTGCCACTGCGGTGTTCCGGTATAGCGAGATGGATGTGTATTCGTTTCGGAAATTAAACGGAAAGAGGGTAACAAATTTTCTTAACACTAAGTTTTCTCTGCTTAACATTGCCCTGATACAGCGTGACGCTACAAAAAAAGAATTCCAAAGTCTAAGCAAACTAATGTCACTAAGTTAAAGCTACCTTAATTCTGCCTGTCGAAAACAATCGTAGGTGACACGTAGCACCCACAAGTCACGAGTCCGTGACGCCGCGTGAAACCTAATGGTGCTTAAATTACACCTGAATCACCACACGTGCGCGACAAATGACGGCAATATTTTGAACAGGATTTTAATTTAAAACCAGAGTTAGTATAAAACGGGTCACTTACCCACCTTATTAAAGATAATGGATTTCTTAAGGAAAATTATTATCTGTATTGATTTTGTTATCCGAAGAAGTTCGGTTGTGCGTTGAAAATTGGCCGATATTTAAATTAAATTTTAATTAAGCTAATAGATATACTGGTTTCTTACTTTTCTCTAACTTAACCAAACGTCTGTTTTTGTATTAGTGATGAGTCAAGAAATCTATACTAATATTATAATACTGAAATGTTTGTTCATACACAACTCTTAGCTTTTTGATTTGACCACGACTGCAAAATAGCAAGCAAAAACCTTGTAATCTGCTGTTAAAACACTCCGTTCTTCATTATGACTTCCGTTTATTCCTAAGTATAAAAGTCTACACAAATGTGTTAGCCAAACAACTTTTTTGTTGTTCCTCACATTTTACGCATTAATGTGCACGTATAAATATTGGATAGGGGTCGGGAAAGGCCAATTGTAACTATCTTCTGCATTCACTCCACGGACGGTGGTGCTATTCCAAAACTATTTGTATTATTCAAATCATAAAGGAGGGTCAAACTTTTATAAGGTTTTGTGAGTCCTCATATGTTTTTGTGACATTATAGAGTTCGCGAAGTCTTTACCTGCCTAGATTATTTTATAAGAGTGTGTTTTATACTACCTGCAAATTTTTTCTATATTAATGTTCTATTCACGTGAAAAATTTTGTATGTGTCAAAGGCATTGCAAATGTTCATTTTTTTATATATAATGTAACACACATTATACATCAGGGAAAGTCAGGGTAGGAGTCGGAATACCATAATCAAAGAACAGAACCGAAATATAAACAGCTTCACGTCTTGCTCCGCATACCAGATCAGACTGTGCGAACTCACTGTTGATAAGAAGTGTCTACTTCATTCCCACTAATTTTCGAGACTTCGCTTGTTGAAAGGTTAAACTTAACGCCGCTCGTTAGCTGCTGATTGTTAATTTGTCCTAAAAAAAAACATTTTTTGTGAATATTAATTATTCATTTACTTTCATTATAACATATATAATGTTCGATATTTTGATTACCCATAAGAGTAATCAAAATATCGAACATTTCTAAATATTATATCACACTGCCATCACCAAACTTACTCAACCCGAATCGCATTAAAGCGAGCGTAGAACGCCATCAACTAAAGTGACCTTAGTAGAAACTTCTGCGAAATTCCTTTGTGTCCCTTCAATCTCCTTACGGACCATGTGGCGTACAATTTCCAAACTATTATTTTATTCAAATTCCACCATTTCCGGAAGTGCTGTTATCCTAAAAGGAATGAAAGGGACAGCTATCATCTATTTCACTTAGCTAGCTTTGCATCAGAATCGTATCAAAAGAGAGGATTAAGAGTGCGGGAACTGTCCTTGTTACAATAGCGTGGATGTGAGGTTTTCCTTAACGTATAAACTATATGTATTATACTATATGTAAAAAATTTAAGATTTATTTTATGTGGTTTTTCTTCTTTTGTGTTTGCTTTTTGCTTTTTAGAGCAAATAGTTTGATATAGTATTTTAGTACTAGGTGTTGTATTACAAGGATTTATGTAATATTAAAAAAAAAACATTTTATTTTGTAGTATTGTATCGATTTTGTAAATAAAAGATTAACAAAAATTTGACAGCAAATAGTTAATAGCATTACACACGCAACTCATTGCGAATTATGTTGTTGAATTTCTTTGATAATCTTATGAAGAAGATTAATTAATTTAACAATATAAACACCAATTTTAAAAAGCGTTGTTGCACATACGTCTATATAAAAATTAAAAATTTCTGTGGTCTATGTCTTTATACGAAGCGTTATATTATTACAGCGTTAATATGTAGCAATGTAACGTAGAATATAATAAAATCTATTTTTAGTCAAGTTAGCTATAACATTTTCAGGGTTTTAGAGCTTTTCCCAGTCGTATGTCCGTTACAGGCTCCCACGCCTTTGTTCCTCGTTAACATATTGTACGTAATAGGCCTGAGGGCTCCGTGCTTTTAGAGTTAGTGAAAGTAAACCTTACTATTCTTAAATATATCAAAATATATCCTTATATTAATATAAATTATTTTGAAACGAAAATCAGTATCAAAATGAAAATCAGTAAGTCATTACCGTAAAAATATTTATAAAATTTCTTCTTGAGGCCAGTGGTGCAGAGGCAAATCGCGACAGGGTTCGATTCCCACTCGAGGAAATTAAATATTTAATATTTTCATTACTTCGCTCTCGTTACAAGGCAAAGCCCGGTGTTAAATCCCGGCCTCTGGAGGCGAATTATGGAATTCAGTTGAAACTAGAGAACAAAATTGTCTTAAACTGCACGTAGTGTCCCAGTTATCACGCAGCGTCACTGACACTAGACTCCCAGGTGCCCTTTGCCTACCCTGCTATTTGCGCGATACAACGTGAAATTAAAAAATAAAAAAAGATAAGACTATCATACATTTCCTTGCTATACTTTGAATTAAAAAATATGGGTATAGGTATTGTAACTTTGTTTGTAATATTAAAAAAATATTTATAGTTAATAATCAGTACATCCCTTGAACACATTGTCAGAAAACCGGGATGGTCATAATAATTCGTCAAAAAGGTAAAACCTTTTTGTAAACTGGGTTAAAGATGAAATATGATATGACACAAATTGTAATAATGTTTGTACATTTTTAAAGTATGCCACGAACAGACGACTAGGGCTAGCCTGTAATTCGCGATTTACGTAATAATATGTTTATCTTTTTTGTAAAATCTTTTTTCTTATAAGCAAAACCACTTCTGTGATGTAAATTTAGGATTTTATATTAGTATATATGGGTTCAACATCACGGGTTGAATGGCGGAAATGAAAGCCGCTGTTTGTCTTGTTACCAGAGCTAGGAAATTTAAAATAATTTATACCCTCGAACTGTAATCGAACCCACAATCGTGTCGTTTACAGTTGTGCCGCTGTGCCACCTCTCTACTTATACAATGACGTTTTTTCAGTCTCATTATTAGAAGTACTGTATAGAATTGAGAGTCTGAACTGAGTCATTACTTAGATGATTTACCTTGAAATTTAATATCTCAAAATTAAAAAGTCTATATAAAATAGTACAAATAGTACAAATATCGAAGCTATTGGGGTTCCACTGACATGTACTTAGCGTGGTGAGCCCCTTTCTATTAAGAAATTACGAGCTTTCAACTATCAGGTGATGCCACGCCCAATGACACGCTGTAAACATTCCTTATATAACGAGATTTCAACCCGCACCCTCTGGCAATAAATCGATTGTGCTATTAAATTGACCAGAAATATTATTTTTATCACGCTATAGGCCGCGTATCCGCAGAGAGGATCTTGTGTCACACTGTTCAGTGAGGAACGCTGTTCTCAGTTTACTGTCAATGTTTACTGCTAGGACTCGACGCACTTGGTCAGAAAGAGGAAATATAAATATTAAATATGTCATTCCCCCGAGTGGAACTCTAAACCCTCAACCGTAGCTTGTGCTCCTGGGCCACGACGCCCTTTTACAAGCTTTTATTTATTTCCACCAGTTTAATTATAATTGTTATAAAATTATTAAACAAATATAATTTTAGTCAGATTTAATTTCGCCCTCATACATTTAATTACAGAACACCGTCGCTCGATGTAACAATGTTCTCACGAATATATTGTACAAAGCCTATAAATTATATTCATTATATTAAACTACTCGTAGCTTGGATGTTTGTTTTGCGTGTTTCAATATTCAACAGTGGTTTGCCAAAACATTTATATAATAGAGCTGATGAATTTCGCCTTATTGGAGAATATGTTTATTTGAGAATTATCAACGGAGATAATAGGTTCATTTTCTGGTATTAAAAAATAGCAAATAGGCTAATATAAAAGAAAATGGAAAAATATTTTTTATAGTGGTTAAATATGATTCTTATGATATATCTTATATTTGCAGTTTAATACAATGTAAATACTTACTTACTTAAGATTAGTTAAAAACCAGAGTTGAGTTACGCCACCCAAAAAGCAAAATAAACACTTTTTGACTGCTTCCCTGCAAACGCAAATGATATTCATAACGATAGTATAAAACAAAAACGTTAAAAACAAACAAAACATCACATTTACTTAAATGTGTCAATTTGTCTTTGTTGTTCTGCCAACGACGGCCAAGTAAAAATTTAAGCGACGGCCATTAGTAAAAAGGTGTTAATCAACAAAATCCTCTCTAGCGTCATTTAAAATCTTGGACTTACAGATCAATTTCCACAGCAAAATAAAAACAAGAAAAAAATACATTTATTTATACCTTAAACTTCTTGAATCTCCCAACGTGCTTTGCTCGTTCCCGTAGGAATGTTTAGAAATCTTCTCTTAGGTTAGTCACTCACCATTCATTCACTATTTACTTCAAGTGAGCATTGAACCCACAACAATAGCTTGTACACTTCTTAATAACGTCTCAATATCCAATAAAGCAGCGTAGGCTAAGGGAACCTAATTTTAATACATCCCTGCTCCCCACTTTTACCTATTCAACACGCAATCTCTGCATTCAGTCTCAACGCTGCATTTTATCTACCAGAGCGGAGAAATAAAAAAAAATATGTGTAATCAATCCCGAATTAGTATCAAATTCACAACCGTCGCGTTTACTAACAGACGGCCTGGCACTTGTCCACGACGGCCATTTTAATTAATAAACTACTCTAAAGCATTCAATCTGATCTACAATGTTGTTCTTCTATCTTATTTATCATGTTAAAAAGAGACTTTTATGTTTCCTTCAGGCTTTTTTGTTTATAATATCTCTCTTTAAATTTAGCTTTTAAGATTCTTTGATATTTTAATGTCAATTGCCTTATAATGTTTGAAAGAAAGCTTTAAAAAGTAAGTTATATTTTTTTTCTTATTAAATTATTTTTATATTACATACTAGCGATTTTTCGGGGGTCGCCCGTTTGCTCTTAATTACTATCGTGTTCTTATAACAATATCAGTTTAAAGAGAATAACTATACATTGAAAACTAAAGATTAAATTATAATCATAAAACTTTTTTGTAGCAATTTCATCCAGCAAAGTACTTTATATATACATATAACTTTTGTATTTATAAACCGATAAAAAAAACAAACATTAAATGTTAATAGAAGCTTGCCAAAATACAATAGTGAAGAGTACATTTAAATCGGCTAATCTGGCTCTAAGATTAGCATGTACAAACGGACATATAAACAGGAAATCCACAAACTTCGGAGAGTGTAGGAGAACACTTTAGTGATCATTCCTTTCCCCAAACAATTAGCAAAATACCCGTATAAAAGAAAAAAAACAAGATTTTACATTTATAGTTCATACAAACAAAGCTGCACAGACTATTGGGATACAACTAGTAGATTTAAAAAAATACAAAAAGATATAGAAAGCACATACAATCGACATTAAGTGAGCAAACAACGTTAAGGTTTTGACTTATTTTCATTAAGTGGACCATTAGCTGTAAGGAATTGGTGCCAAACGAGCGCTGGGCAAGCCGATAAGTACAGCACGGGAACCCCACAAATAGACCTATTAACGGTATAAACCATCATTACACTAAGCCCCGATGATTTATACCAAATTGCTCCTATATTTCATCTTGATTGCCAGGAAAATTCATAATTTCTGAATTTTGAATGTGGCCTTTTTAAATGGTTTGCAATGAGTGATTCCAGAGTTCGAAGAATGTGAATTGTATTTTATATTTAGTTAGGGTATTGTTGACTTTAGTCTTCCTTGATGACACTATAGGTTCGATTAGTAGACATTTAATAAGAAATATTTTATGACTATTTTGTACTCATTTGTAAAAAAGAACGATTGAGTTTCTTTAGTAATTACCATCTTTGGGCTCTTTTTTTCTCTTCTTATTTTTATCGCATATATAGCAGATAGAAAGAATTTATTCTCTGTTCATCAAGACACTCCGGTCTCCCCCTTCTGCTCGAGCTCGTAACATTCTATGTCGAATGGCGGGACTTAACGTTGCGTTTTATCTTCGGGAGCAAGCAAAAGAAAATTCACAATAAGCTTCCTAACTTAACACTTAGGCACTGTCCCACTGCGCCACTCTAAAAAGAAATATATAAATAAAAATTTATCTAACCAAAATATTTTTGATAAATTAAAATAAAACAAATAAAATAACTTATCAATTCTTGTTTAGTTAAATTCAGAAATTCGTGAAATGTGAGCACTGAGCCGTCATCGATCAATCTCCATCGTATCTCGTCTATTCTACGTGATATTGCTGAAGTAAATCATGCCTAACAGTCGCACTTGTAAGCTATACAATTTAATGGAAATTTCACCATTTGTGACAATTCCATTATAAGAAATATAATATCTCGGCAAAGTATTTTATGACAATTTAAATAAGTGTATTGAAAATGAAACAAAATAAGAGTTAAAATTAATGTACCGATATTTTTAAATTATATTTTCATGAAACTAAATAAACATTAATAGAAAAGCTGCTTCACTCTTCTCCAGCATAGCCAGATAGGCAGAGAGAACCTAGATTATAGATATATAAATATTCTTCATATATCTTTCTTCATCCCCATATCCCATTATAACAATTCAATGTTGTTCCAAGCAAGTTCCCAAAGATCGATCCCAACTAAAGTTGATCTGACAAATTGGTTTGACCCACTGACATGATTCAGCTGGCGAAAAGAATTTGAATATCCGTGACGCGTCTATAATATTACTTACTTTTACTTATTTTAGCATGATATACTTATTTTTTGTAAACAATTTAGAACTGACATAAACTCAAACTTTAAACATTATAAAATTAATCAGTTTCAGAATATATATTTTTAGTAAATAAGAATAATTAAAGTTTTAATCAAACACATTTTTCAACTTATCCATATTCTCTTAACGACAGTACAGGAATCTCAATAACGCCGATGCGTGCTCATCTCCAAACGTGGGGCCTCGACTTATAAAATTCTTGCCCATCCTCCACGCAATTAAGTAGGGGATATGCAGGAATGGATATTACAAGAACCTTTTTGGGTAAAATTAAATTATATTTTTAAGCCTAATACCTAGAAGTTTGGGATGTAGGAATTATTTTTTTTGGATATTTGTAAATGAAAAATCTTTTTAAATATCTATTGTTACAAAATAAATCATTATAACCAAGATACCACGGAAAAATGTTGTTAAATTCGTAATTAATATTAGGTACCAGTCATGGCTTAGGTACTAGCATAAGGATGTATATGCGACAGGATGTGGGTTCGATTCCCACTCAAGGGAATTAAATATTTAATATTTTTATTTCTTCTGGTAACGAGGCAAATCGCGATGCTAAGTCCCACCATTCCACAGTGTGGAAGTGTCTTAACGGGAACGGAGTGTCTTAATACTAGGCTGCCTTTTGCCTACCTTTCTATGAGCGAAATGCAAAAAAGTATTAGGTACTTTTTAGACCAAATATATACCAGCATAAGAAATTTTACGTAAAAATTCATATGTTATACAAAATGCCGAATATTTACGCCATGTTTTTCGCTATGTATATACCTACAAGCCCCTAATGCTCACCGATGTTATCAGAATATTTTCCCTAATAAAGCGGCGTACAGCGCCCATGCGTTCAAAGAAATCATTACCCCGCATACAAAATATAATATCATAAAATATATTATAGTCTGTATGTGTGTATATGAAAACATTCTCACAAACTTGGGAAATATCTTTTATTGCTTGCGGGATTTGCTAAACATTTCTTCGCGTGTAGAATTTGGAACGCCTAACTTCATTTTTATCATACATTTGATATAGAGTTATGATTGTGTCGCGATGTAGCTGAATGTACTCGCATTGGGTATGGGTTCAATTTCTACTCAGGAGAACATTATCAATTAAGAAAGCAAGACAAACTCATTGTCCTAGTTTTTGATCCTAGTGTTCAGGCACTTTGTTCTCCACTTTGCATCTAAATTTGAGTCATGTAGTTTAGTGGATTTGAATGCAGTATCTACTTCGCCTAACAGAGATACCCGTAACCACTGCGTTGCAATTAAATATTAATGAGATATAAGTATATTCCATTCATTAAATTAATAATAAATAAAGTGAAAATTATATGATTATCCAACGCATGTCATTTAAAGTCAATAATATCCATAACTTCTTACGCAAAATCTACCAAATAAGAAGGAAACGTACAAGAAAGCTTGATGGCATCTAACGAAGGCAGTTCTTATACAGTCTTTTGTGCTTTTTTGCCGAAAGCAAACATCTATATGGATATTTATGCGACGTTTGTATGTATCGCGAATTTATTGAGAAAACGGGAAAAAAGACTTTATTACGACCTATGAATAAGGAAAGGGGAACTACTGGGTACTTAAAGATTTAGTTGATATTTTTGTTATAAATATATTCTACTGTATACGGGATACTTTATGTTTTGCTCTTAGTTTATTTTTTTATTAACACTTATAAAATGTTTTTGTTGGTTTTTTAAATAGTTATTCATTCTTTTCTCTTAACTTTTCATACACATGATCTTATTAGGATCTGCTATCCTATTAGACCTGCATTACACGGGCTTATGTCTCATATCTTTCGAAATTTTATACTTGGCCATATTTGTATACAATGTATAATACAACAAAGTTTTTATATTATTTTTTCTTTTATTTTAGCATGTAGTAGTTATTAAAATATTTTGTTAGTCTTCGTTATATTTAAATGTAGCTTTTAAAGATTTTATGTCAATGCAAAACCATTAAGATTATTATAATTTATTCAAAAGATATACAGAAACGCTCTAAATCTCTCTTAAAACATCAGAGGCACGAATTGCCCTGGAATGGGTGTCAGAATACTGAGTCAATATTTTTGTTGTAACAGTATTATGGCAAGTACCTAATTGGACGACGGTAACTCGTTTTAGAAAAATAAAAGCACTAGATCGTTTTTTTTTTCATTTCTTGCTGTATCCCGCATACACGAGCCAGTAACCTGCCAGCCAGGGAACCTAATTGAGACATTCCGTTCACCACTGTCCGTCCAACAATAAACCAATTAATGAGTTCCCCTGAATGACAATCGAACCTACAACCGATGGCCTCATTTTTTTCATTCATTGTACCTGTTATTTTTATTTTTGTAATAGAATGTGATATTTTATGTTATGCTCTAATAAAAATGTTCATTCATTTTACTACACTTTGAACGTTATTCTTTGTAGTATTCTTCAGTGTCGAGGCCAACAAAAATGTATTCCCACTAGCTCCACTGAACAGATTTCGCGTGGTGTTTGAATCGTGTTGATTCAGCCGTGCTAGGAGGACGGTTAGAGAGCGAAAAAAAACGTAAAGCGTTGATTTATGACTAAGAGATCACATCATAAATCATAACACCCCTTATACTCGTATATCTACAGGACCTTCCAAGTAACGGGCCGCTTATTAAATTATTTTCGTTTTGATGATTATTATATATGCTCAATAAAAACCAAGAAAGCACTTATGACGAAATCCTAAAAGTGAATAAAAAAATACCTTATATGTTGTTTTAGTAATAATTATTTTTGTGTCCAATTAATGAAGGCGATCCTGGCGCAGCTGCAATAACCTCTGTTTGTAAGCGTGGGAATTGTGGTTCTGTTTCCCACTTTGAATTCATTCCCTCGCCCTGACAACAAGCTACACCGCGGCGTTGAGTTCCGCCACTCCATAAGTCTCGATAATTGGGCGAACCTAAGAAAACAGAGTGTTGTAACACTAGGTTCCCCTGTATACTTTGCTATATGTGGTATATAGTGTAAAACTAGAACAATATATATTGTTAAAAGGAATCCCACTTAAAACATCCCTGTTTTTGCGTAGAAACGTAAAAAAATATAAGAAAGCAGCGAGAAGTATTTACGAGCGTCGTCAGACTTCCTTGTGTTATTAATTAATCCATCTAATTAAATTTTGCCGCATTTCCAGTAAAAAAACTCAATGCCAACAATTTTCATTCCTAACTTCAAGAAAATAGTGACCAATAAATTGGTATTGTTATAGGAAAAGAATAAATAAACAATACTTTTAATGTAACTTGAATAATACTTGTATTAATATTCAAGTTAACAGTTTGTTTATAAATATTATAAACATCAAATACTTTATATTGAGACCAGTCGGGATACTAGAATATACGCTATATATAAATAACGCTACAAGTTGAGGGTTCGATTTTCTATCCTCGCTGGTAACGAGGCGCGTTTTGCCACTCAACACGCAATGTCTCCCGATTTTGGCGGAAAGAGGAGAATAGAAATACCTTAATGGGTACAGAGAGTTTTAACACCAGGTTCCTAGGCTATGCTGAAAAAATACGTTTTATCTGTTTTTAATAAACTATCTACTACATTAAACGTTAATTGATATTTCATTGTAGGCCTGTAAGTAACGAAAGATCTGTTTAGTTACGTTCATTAATATTTAAGCATTTGTTAAAAAAAGTATTATTATTTTTTTCACGGTTAACGAAGAAAAAAGATATGTACATATTCCGTCCGTACTCGAAAATATAATTTAATATTTGACATTGCTAAGCTTCTGACGTCCCAATATAATGAATGATAAATTGAGTGATCTCACAACATAATAAATGTCTAGACTGTTTTATTAATGTTTGTACGCGTTTATACACTTTTTATAATATAAACATATGAAGGGATTGACCTTTAAACAAAAAGCAACAATTTCACGCGTTTTCTCGCAGCAGCATAGCGGAAACGACAGAGAGAAGTTAGTATAGTGTAAGACACCCCGTTACCTACATTCCGCCTATTTTATTAAAAAATGCGAGAACTGCTGCTCAATAGAGTAGCGGAACTCAACGTCGCGTTTTGTCTTGTTACCAGAGTAAGATAATGAAAGCAATTCATTCTCGAGAGTGGCATTCACTTCACTGCGCCACAACGGTTCTTCCATAATATTTTATTCATCCGTTGCTTCTCAGCTTAAACATTCATTTTCTCTCATATTTAACGTTTCCTTCTCTGTATATGCAAGGTTTTTAAGAAAAAGCAAATACTTATTAATAATGTAGGCAAAGTTTGCACGTCGTTGTTTTAAAAGTAAATTTTCCTTTATCATGTCGCTTTTTGGAGCTCGTACTTAATTTAAGAGGCATTTCGTTTTACCGTGCTAAAGTATATACATATATTTTTAAGAAAATAAATCTTAAGTAGTAAGAAGAGAAAATCTTTTCCAATACATATATGTACCTAACTACTAATTACCTTGTTGTCTTATTGTATTTGAAAACTAGTTTTTTAATAACGATATCATTCAAAAGAATAAAAATGGACGAACGAATAGGTCTTTAACGTTAAAATTGTATTAAGCAGAGAGAGAGAGTACTTTGAACATAAAACAAGTATTCTTCGAACACGGAGTTGTCGCTCGTGATGGTTAATTGCTGTTAAATTGTATAGTTTGCTTCTATTTCTCGCACTTGCTGCTTCACATTGTACTTAGTATTTTCATATTTAAGGGTTTTGAAAAATATATCCTAGGAATGTGTAAGGATCTTCATTTTTGTCTGTGTCGTGTGTCCTAACATTAGGTTCCTCCTGCTTACTCTGCTATAGTGGGAATGGTATAATACATGTGGGTTATAGCGCGATGCTATTTATTATGAACCAATCACCTTGTAATAAAAGATGGTAGCCTGTAAAGATGGTAATAACGGAAACGGCCGCACAAAATAATTCCTAAAATTGATTTCCTCAAGATTTCTCTCTTTTTACATAAGGCTCTAAAGAGATTCTTTGAGATTTGAGATGCTTTGGCTTATAAAGGCATTCAGAACATTCAAGATTTATAATCCAGTGAATGCAGTACTTGTATTGTTACCACAAATATTCTTTTCTCGAATATGAAAACGGGGGCACGGGAAAATTGCGGAGACTGCAGTTAATGTCGCTAGCAAATGAGAAAAGAAACGGAATCACAGCTATCAGAAGTTCAACAACTTTTAGTGTGTCTTTGTTTACTAAATGATATATTTTAACATTAAAATTATTTATGCGAGTGTTTTCTTAAAGAATGGCATAATCTTCGTTTAGTAAGGCTTGTCTCAGCCGCGGTATAATGGTTTCTTTGAAGGTTTGTGTAACCAGGTTCTTATCATACTTAATATAATATTTGATTGAAATTATATTAGGCAAGACGGGAAAGTGAACGTCAATTTTTGGCACATTTTTCTCGCCTAACTCAGTAAAATATTTCTTTACCCAACAACTATTTCGTTAAATTAACAAGAGGACTAATAAATTAACAATACCTATAGTTTCCTCAATTTTTTTTTATATTTATGTAGGTCCTTTAGGTCCTTAATAAGTGGAGAGCGCAGCGATTTACCACTAAGATTCCACTATATACAAGAATAAACTTTTTAAATATAATATTCACCATTTAAAATATATAGACGCAAACTAACTTACTAAGTATGTACATAAATAATTAGTATCTACTTACCTTTGCACAGACACATTTAAATATTTAGAAGGCCAGACTTTAAAACGTCGTTGCTGATTGAGATATTTTGATGATAAAAGTTAGTTAGTTAAAAAATTAAGGCATTTATTTCTCCTATATTTTATAAAATACATACATATAGAGCTAATTATATGTATGTATTTTATAACTATTTTTTTAGCTCAAGCTGTCCCGCACATAGCAGGGTAGACAGACGGAACCTAATGTAATCTCTCTCAAACCTAGATATTTCAATTTTTCACTTTTTGTCGAATTTTGGAAGCATTAAGTGTTAAGTAGCGGAGCTCAACGCAGCGCTTTCCCTGTTTACCTGAGTAAGGACATGAAAATATTAAATATTTAATTTCCTTCAATAGAAATCGAACAAAGTAAGTATTAAAAAGTTCTATTTCGCACATATTTTATTAATATTCAATAGTAATTTTTAACGACCTAAAAATATTCAAAAGGCATATAGACTAGAGCTAGAATCCCAAAAAGTAGCAAATAGGCGTTATCTAAATAGGATATTATGAAAGTACGGATACACACGTCGGATATAAATATTTCTCATGAAATCCCAGTATTAAATAGGTACCCCAAAGTAATCAGAAACAAGGGTTAGACGACCTGTTGGGGATATATTGGGATTTGTTAGAATTATTTAAAAACATCTTCTCTTAGCTAGGTACACTAAGGCTAAGTATGAAGTCAACTATATCTGTGCAAATTTGATTTTAGGATTTTTCATACTTTTGATTACTTTTTTCATGTTAATATAGTGCACAAAATTCCAGAAAGCCTGACTTTAATGTGGCCACAACACATCGGATGTACTTTACCTAGCTAATAGCAGATTTACCTGACTTACCTTTATATAGGTTTAGGAGGAGCTTGCGTGTTAGTATGTTATTAGTTTTCGATTACATAGTCGGTTTTAGACATACTGGCTGGAAATATAGCTTCGTAGGAACTTTATAGTTTACACGTAAAGCCTTAAAGGAGCATATCACAGAATGTTTCTAGATGGGAAAGCTTACATAGTGATTAAATAAATAATCAGATAAATATCGCGCGTTTGAGAGGATTTGTAATTTTTCTTTATCTACGAAAATGAATGAAAAACATTTGGACTTTGTGAGACATTGTTTTCAGAACTCAGAATCTCTCCTCATCTTTCCTCGAATATAATTTGAAGCCGGAATCAACAGATGCGTGAAAATAATTTTGATTATATATTTTTTATCAGAAATCTCATTCTAATATATATATAAAGTAAGAATATTTCTTAATTTTAGTTCATTTGAAATAAAAGTAAAACAGCAGCTAAGATTAGAAGGAAATAAGAAATTACTAAAGTAAACTTTCATTCCAACGACTGAAGAAATCGAGACAAACTTTTGAAATAATAAGATAGAGTGCTGAAAGCATCGATACCTTCACGATACGATACTATCAGTTCGCCTTTCAATTTGTTGAGGACGAGAATATCCTTTCAACGGATAAACAAATTAATTCAAGGATTTCTTTATATAATTTTTATATGTTAAAATCCTTATCAATCAAAACCTTTATCTCCTTTTTACTTTAATTTTCTTCTAACAAAAGCTATGGCTCCTAAATACATTCATTTTAATTAATTATTTTTTAACATCTAAATATTGATGGGATATTTTTCTTAGAGTGTCTTAAGAAATCGAAACCATATCCTTAGCTAACTTATTTACTTTTACAAATAGATTGCATAAATACGTGTTATGTCAAAACTTTCACCAACAATTATAGAATAACTTTGATGATGTCTAAAAATAGCTTGTTTAAATTAAATTTCGTATATTTTGTTTATAAAACATTTCAATATTAATGAGTTCTCTTATAAATAGTTTTTGTAACAAATAATGTTGTTGTGTTTTTTCATTTTAATTAAATTTGCTATCTTTAAATTATTGTTTAAGATCAGTCAGTCAAAGATTATTGTATTTATGCACAAAGTACAAACGTGCGACTGTAAACGCGATACGATACGTTGTGGGTTCGATTCCTACTCGAGGAAATGAAATATTTAATTTTTTTTTCCTCGCTCCGGTAAAGACGCAAAGCGCTGCGTTAACTTGCGCTACTCAACACGCATTGCCTCTCGCAATTGGAGGAAATTGCAGAAAGGAGTGTTTTAACACCAGGTTCTCTCCACAAACCGTGCTATGTGCGGGATACAGCTTTAAGCAAAATAAAATTGTATGTACCTATTACATACATATATATTTAGTACTCCAATCCGTAAGTCCCGTATAAGCCTAATTAAATATTCTAAAGTAATTAGAAATGAAGATAAACGCGACCCGCATGAATTATAACAAGGATTTACCTAAATCACGTTTGAAATATTATGATATTGTATAAAATAATCCTTTCAGGCTTTACAAAAAGGTTTTACATTATTTAAATGAATATAATAAAGGCTTAGGTCACCTAGTTACAGCCTATAAAATAATCGATATCTAATCGAGTAGGTACTTGGTCTAGAAATTACAAATTAATAGGCCGCCCTAATTCTAGCCCTAATTCTACATTTTAGAATTTATTTTTTTAACAATTTGTAAGTTTTTACACACTGTACGAAGTTGTTACCGATTTCCACTCAGGAAATTTGTAAAAATAAATAGAAATGTATAATCTCAATGTTTTATTGAATCTCCTTACACCTAAATTTGAAAATTAGATACATAATATAGGATGTTTAATCTTATCAATTATTAATTAAATCATTATACTTTTATGAAAAAAAAAATACTTTTAAAGTTTTAAATCCGAAATAAAAACTATTAATTACATAAATATTAAAGGAGTTAGTTGCCTTAAAATATGTATTAAGAATTTTCCTAGCGCACTCTAACGTGAAAACCTGAAATTTCCACGCTAGCCTCCCGTCCCGTCTACGAACCCTCTGTTGGCTGAGCCGTGTACCAACCGTAGTTGGGGACTACACCCCCTACCCTCCCCTACTAAAGCTATCGATCTTCTACCGTCACTATACAACTTACGCTAACCGAAAAGACACTGCCAAAAGCTTAGGAAAGCTACACCATAAGCTACCAATAACAAACTTTAGGCCTAAGTATAGCCTACATTTTTTTTCTGGGTAAGTGACCTTTTAATATGTATTCATATGTATGGTGAATCCATTCATCATCGTTTTGCCATTCACGATGACGTGGACGTTTATAAGTTGTTTACTGTGTGGTTTTATATTGTTATTATATTTTAAGATTACTAATATTATTTAAGTACTATTCTTCGTTTTAGAAGTGTATGTAAAAATATAATATTTGGCGATTGCATCAAGTGCATATTTGATGCTCTGCTGAACTTTCGAGAAATAGGTCGCCCACTCAATCTATAGCTATGTAGGCACGTCGTCAAAGTCATTTAGCTTTTACGCTCTAGAAAAGTGCAATGCGATCTAAAACTGTTGAATCAAAGGTGCACTTGTGTGACAAATATACGTTTTATATAAAACATTGAGCTTATTTTTGTAAGTATATACTTATTCATTATAAGAGTTATGAATGTACGTAATATTTCTTCTAAAATATTCGTGTTTTTCTTTTTCCAGGTGGGCGCTACTGGCGTTCCGTCGACGGAAGGCGCAGTACATCAACACGACGACCCACTTGCGTCAGACAAAGATCTGTTTATTGACGACGATGGCTCCGGTGTAGAGATCGACGAGAGCTCCGGATCGGGCTGGGGGCCGGGACCAGGGCCCGATGACGAGGACAACCGCAGCGGATCAGGTGACACTATATACGGGCCGTCAGATGATGAAGACTTCCCCACTACCACAACGAAACACCCCGCATTGGAAGTGGAGCCGGATATTCCGGAGGAACCAGAGGACCCCGATTACCCAGAATCGGAAATCGACTCCGTCCCGAATCCCACCCCGCCAAAAGACCAGTTCGATGTAGTCAGTCGTGAGTAGAGGCTGAAGCATGCCAGTTTTGTTGCGTAATATTAGTTTTAGATGATTTGAATGTAGAATAATTTTACGGGTTAATATAACTAAATAAGAAAATGATCTATTGACATTTGTTTTGTATCACAAAAAAACAATTAAGTTTTAAATATTTCAAAACTTAAACTTTCAAATTGAACTTACGTTAAAGCTATTCTGCATTCTATATTTTATTTTAATAATATTATTTCTTATCATGTTCAATACCAGCTTATATTATTATTAATCGTTAGTCAACATATTTGAACTAATATGACTATTAATAATACAGGGCTTATTATAGATGAGTCACAAATGTTCCAGTAGTTATATAAATAATAGACAAGTATAAAGAAATAATTTAATTTAAAAATATAAAGTAACCAACCAATTTACACCAATTATTAATGAAGCTACATAAGCAAAATATTTTGAACTTAGTTTTTTATTTTAGTAAGAGTATTTATTCAAATTTTATGCTATATTATTATAGTACAGCATAAACATAGCTAAGGACTTCATTTTTTTCAAATGAACACTTGTAAAGTTATTAAAATGTATTCGTATAATTTGGTGTCGTTGCGTTACAAACACGCAACTAGTTTGGCCTTCATTACGACCAATTATCAGCGAGCAGTAAGCGTTAGTTATTGTTTAACTGTTGCTTATCCCAGTATTCTTTCCTCAACATCGAATTATTAGTCTATTGTAAAATTTTATGTCAATAATTATATAAATTTTAATTTTTCCAAGGACATTGGTAAGTCTTGACAAATAAAATTAATGTGCATGACATCATCGTATTACACTAGATCAGTTTTCACGACAACTCCTTTTTAAAATTCAATTATTGTTTAGTCTATTTTGATTTAAATTGAAACTATTATCCAATTTCTTCAAAATTTAAATGTCTCACTGTTTATATTAAGTACTTTTAATGTTATTCTTTCATACCTTAAGATGCAAATTTCCGTTTACCTTCATAAATCTCATTTTCATCTTTAGTCAAAAGTTATTAGTGTATGATGATTATCGTATAGTTACAGTGCTTTTGTGGGTTATTTAGCAAAAATGTTTATTTTTACTGAAAAATTATTCATATTTACCCAAAGATCAAGCACAATAGTTTTATTTCATATTTGTAACTCTAACCATTTTCGAATATTCCCTTCTTATATTCTCGCATGTTCAAAGTTTTTATCTGCTCTTAGGTATCATCATTCACTTAATTTTTTTCTTTTATTATTACATTATGCTGAATCCTTCCCAATTCCGAATTAACCAAATTAACCTGCTAACTTGTCCAAAGTCTTCGTCATCTACAAATAATTTACATTGTTACCTTTACTTCTATCGTTTTTTTATCGTTCTATTTCTTTAAAATAATAATAATAATAATATTCCCAGTAATTGTTTCTACTGTATTGTTCTAATACTATTACAATATTAACTAATACAATATTATTTAGGCACAGAAGTAATATATTCTGAAAAAGGCTATGAAGACATTTATGTAAAGAATTTTTATAATTTTTAATTTTCCACCATGTACCTTCACAGCACGTATATTGACCAAGCCCGAAGGAGCACCGGACTCTCGGCCTGAAGAGCCATCGCGTCCAGACCAGACAGATATTAGCATATCTGAAGAAGTTTTGCCCATTGTAAGTATTCCAGTGTTCATATATAAATAGTCAGAAGTCAGAACTCAGAAGAATTTGTTTGCAACGATAAAATATCTGCATTTTGAATTGTATTTGGCTAAATGCTAAAATCCTATTGAGCTAAATATAAAAAATATAAAAATTATATAACTTTTGCTTTTGCTAACTGTTATAACACAGAGACATATCGTTTTTTTGTAGCCGTTATGGGTTCGATTCCGACTTGGAGTAATTAATTATTTTCATTTAGCGGCTCTGGTTTTTATTCTAACTCAATGATAAATAGTTAAAATAAACAATTCTCATAAATTCCAGGACCAAGATAAATCCGGTTCGAATTTAGAACCGGAGTCGCGGCCGGCTGAAAACTCCGTGATCATAATGAACAACCCCGAGGACCGCGTCACCAGCTTCTTCGCTCAGCCTGGCATACTTGCTGGTAAGTATTTGTATGTTGTATGTAAATTCATCATAACTAGGGAAGAACAATTTATTATTTTATTCTTCTGAGGCCAGTCGTGGCGCAGGGGCACAAGCGTGTGGCTGTAAACGCGATCATGTGAAAAGTAAGGCCAAGTTGGCCTCAAATAAACTGGGGGTCATCAGCAGAGCGAGACAGTACTTCACGATTGGCCCTGTATAGGGCCCAGGTTCAGGCCTCATATGGCGTACTGTTCTCAACTTTGGGTTGGTGCACGTTCGGCTACGTAGCGGTTTGAGCGCATATCGTCGGACATTGTTGATATTACCTACATAAAAGTATTGTTTATGTATTAATGTCTAATACAATACAATATACTTTATTGCACATAAAATTTACACAAATTATATACAAAATACGTAGAAACAGCATGTACAATAAGGCGGCCTTATCGCTTAAAGCGATCTCTTCCAGGCAACCTTTGGTCGTTGGAGTTATATAAAAAAGATGGTGGGTGGTGCATTAAATTACAGGAGATTATTTAATAGTAAAAGAATAAATAAAATACATATATATACTACGAATAAATAAATATTTATATTAATAAATATAATAATAAACAATAAATAACATAAAATCTAATGTGTAAACTAAATCTATATTTTGTTTATAACTCTTATAAACCAATATATTTCTATTGTTATACTCTTGTGTTACTAATTTCAGAGCATTTTGTGGAAAGAAAAATATATCCTTCTATTTTTTATGGACGTTTAATAGTAAAAGTTCTATTTCGAAACATCTCATCTTAACATTTTTTTTTAATTTAACTAATTTTTACTTAATCATTTTAAACGAATTAATTGATCATAATTATAATGTTTACTTATGAATAATTATATCTTTTTTCAGCTGTGATAGGCGGTGCAGTCGTGGGGTTGCTATGTGCGATCCTAGTAGTGATGTTCATAGTGTACAGGATGCGCAAAAAGGACGAAGGCTCGTACGCGTTAGACGAGCCCAAGAGAAGTCCTGCCGCCGCCTCCTACGGTAAAGGCCACAACAATCGAGAATTCTACGCGTGAGATTCGGAAACACTGCCACAAGTATATTAATTTACATTAATTTTACAAATTTTAACTTAAAACTGTTTGAACATTGAAAATTTGCTATAGTTTCTCGTCTAGAAATGTCTGTAAGATTTAATTTTGACAGTTTTAAAGTTGATTCATAATGTAATTTATCGATTTAATTCGATTGTCTCGATTTTCAACAGAACTTTATTTGTTTTCATAAAACAATAATCCTAATGTGGCTAGTTCTGAAACGAATATGTAAAAATCTATCGTACTAGTTGTACGGACGTACAGACGATGTATGGTAAAGTTGTTCGACACACATATGTATGTGTGAATTGAATTTTTAACAAAAATATCAATTTTTAAGACCAAAATTTTAATCGTCAAGCGTGTCTTGATGTAAGTTTTACACGGATCAAGCGATCTGTTAGAAATGAAAAAAACTGTTACAAATACTAAAATACGTTTGAAATTATTAGCTAAAATTATATTCACTAGAAAATTTCACTAATATACTCTATGAATTAATTAATTACAACGTATTAAAGAAAAAAGTGGTTTCTTTCTAATCTTATAAAATAAATAACATAATAAGATTACTTAGAAAGTGACAAAAGTAATAATTTAAAAAACAGATCGCTTGATAAAGTTAATTCTAAACTGAATGTATGAGATTTATCACTTATTAAATAAAAAAAAATAAGTTGAATCTAAACGAATCTTGTATAATGTACTGTAAAAATAAAAAAAATAAATGTGCCATCCGCTTCTTTATTGTATATTCGCCAGTCATAGTTTCCTCATCGCATAGATTATAATTATTATCATAATGTATAGTCTATGGACGCGTCTCTATCTTGTCTTTATATATAGTTGTATGTATGGTTCTTTTTATTGAAACCTTGTTAAATAAAATCCAGGTGTTTAAGAAATTAAGAATGAAATTTTAAATAAATGAAAATAAATCATTATTATTGTTAGCGGCCGCCGTGGCGTAGTGGGTTGACGTCTTAACTGTAACTATAATTTTGGGATAGATGACACCCGGGGAACCAATTATATATAAATTATTTTCATTTCTCCGCTCTAATAGACAAGGCACGGCGTTGACTTCCGCCACCTCAATACGCAATGTTGAGTGGGAAAGTGAAGAACAGAGTGTTTTAACACAATATTTCCATCTGCCTACCTTTTCCCGCGGGAAAGATTGCCACAATGTTTCAATAAAAAACTATGTATATGTAGTTAAAATGACTATCAAATTTTCTTAAGATTTAATGACCATTGATATTGTCTATAAATACTTGTATAATCACTTTTTACGAATTTTATTTGTGTTCCTTTAGATTTATTTCATTTTTCTTTTATAATCATGAGGTTTCAATTTTATATTTAATCGTATTTTTATTTATCGGTTATGATCATTTATATAATGTATAATTTCCGTCATGACGCAACGAATTTTGTTGTTTAGAAATTAAATATCTCATATTGTAGATTTTTACATCTGCTATAATTAATCCAATAAAATGATTTTTATATTTTAATAATATTTGTTCTTTGTTTAATTATTTTTTTTGGAACAGTAACACAATGATTTTATAAATATTAATATGAGTTAAAAGTAATATCATAAAAAATCTACATTATGATTGCTTACTATATGTTTTTTTATAATAAGACGCCTAACTTTTTCATTTAATATGACAATTCAGTCAATTAATTTATTTAAATTATGTGTAATAGTCGTAATTTAATCGTAATGGTGTAATTTTCATTATATAATCGCTTAGTGATTTAAAATTATATTTTATGTACATCTGACTTCGTGACATTTGACTATTATTGAACATTGAAACGTAAACATAGATAATGAAGGGTTTCAAGATGTATCCTATCTTACAAATTGTCTGTATTTTTTTAGAATATTTAAAAGATTTTAAAATAATAAAGCTATTAATTCCCTTATAACATAAAAAATATACTTTTTTCCAAAACATTCTTTAAAAAATACAGATAACAATAAAATTTTATATGAAATATAAATAAATAAATAAATAAACATTCCTCAAAATCTCCGTAAAGCAGTAACTAAAGCGACGCTCATTTAGTTTAAGAAGTGTACATTAAATTTGTAAATTCTATTAGATACTAACTTATAAATAGTAAACCAATAACCAAATATTGTTCATATACATATATATCAAATATAAATACGAAATTAATTTATGGATGACATTATTTTACATAGTGTACTTTTAATACTGTTGAATTAGTTTTTCTTTTACTTTTATTAATAAAATTATAGAAAATGGTTATAATTCCTGAGTATAAAGATTTTGCAATTTAATTGTTTCGTAGTAACGTAAGAAACTACGAATTTTGTGGTGACATTTTTTGTGTGGTAATAGTATCTAAAGTAATATGTCCATTAGCTGACAGCTCGTAAAATTTAAAAAAGTATAATTTTTAAACTAATTTCACAGTATTTTAATGATTTAACAACCAGTTTCAGAATTGTACTATTCATATTAAAAATTTGTTAATATCCCATATTCTAGTAATAATTAATATTATAATACTAAAATGACGTATCCTATTTAACATAGCACTTGTTCTAAAAGTAACACAAAATTTAATAATTTTAAAGTTTTCACGCATATCCATAATTTTGAACCTAGGTTACATTTGCTTTTAATAATAGTATTGCATCTATATTTAAAATTGATGACTAACATTTTGTTTATTTAGAAAATATGACTTAACATATTTTTTGTTTAAATATTTATTATAATTTCATATATAATAGTCAAAATATGTTATTTTTTTTACATAAAACTATGCTGTTTTCTAACTTAAAAAAAATATTTTATAACTTGATTAATTTTTAATAACATGCTCAATTTTACTTTTTGACATTTTAGTATAATAACTGTGTATGTGTTATTTTTCATTTACTTTTAATAATATGAATATTTAAAATAAATCTAAGGCAGCTCTAAATATAAATATCATTTTCAAAATACTTAAAGTGTTATACCGCACTAAGGATAGAAGAATAGTTGAGGAAATGGATAAAAATTTAGACCCAGTTTACGTTTAATTTTTTATGTTTTTTCTTAAATATTACAAATATCACAGTAAACTAGCGTATATAGAATATACCAACAATGTTGAGACTAAAAATTATAGATAAGCCAAGTAACAAAATTTTAAATGTTATATTAGTTATTGCTTTTAATGTCAGTGCATGTCGATAAAAACATTTTTCTTGCAATTTTGACGGTTTTGTTTTTAATCTGTGTAATAAATTATTAATTTCGTATCATTTTATTTTGAAATGATAATTTATAGATTTTAATTAATAAATTTAAAAACTAAAGCTGCTAAAAATATAAATAAGCTTATTTGAACCTTTGTTAAAATAGTAAAAGTAATATTTTTCAATACATTTTATAATTATTTTAGCTCTCATATAATATTAATTTAAATATCACTTTTGTTTATTATTTTCTACTAATGTTTGGAAAGATTAGATTTAGGGTAGGCATAAATATATCGATGTCCACCTTGTAAATAATGCTCCTTTACACTTAGGTAATTATACAGGTCATTATAAATATTCGTTTTGTTTTATTTTTATCCCTTTAAATATGCAATCTATCAAATTGTTTCTCTCTTTTTATTCTATATACATTATTTAAACAGTAAAAAATAAAACAAACAATTTCTATAAATTATATGATGAAACTTTAAATTTAATTATTAAAAAATAATGAAGAACAATTCGTTCTTCCATTCATACTTTTATGTATAAAACAGTCAAGCAAATGTTTATTTGCACAACTGAAAATTCATAAAATTTTATTCTGAATATTTAAAGAATATATTTATCATAAATTTCATATTGTACTTTTTAATTGTTCCAAGCAAACCAGCAAAAATTACTATATAATTTTTGCTACGACATATATATAATAAATAAGTTAGACATGTCTGATCTAGATAATGTAAAAAGATAAAAAAAAATGTGAAATAAAGTAAAGAACTAATAAAAACTCGTTTTAAAAGAATGTTTTGCAATTACCGGCTACATTTAAATACGTACATTTAATGTTAGATTTCTTACAGAAAAAATTAAACTTAGCAGCATTCCAAGGAAAATTGTCATGTTCGAGGCCAGTTGTGTTCATGCTCTCGCTAACTTGAGGAAATGAAATATATATTATTTTACGTAAAAATTGGCCAGAAAGAGGGGAACGGAGTGTGTTAACACTAGGCTTGTTGCTAGTGAAAAAAAAATAACAGAGTTCTTTCTGTATCATATGGAAAAAGTGAACATATCGCTTACTACTTCACAAAAAGATCTGTTGTGCACACTCCTAATTGAAATATGATTTTAATAAATAATGTATTTATATTTTTTCAAATTATTTTATCTTTGTGTAACGTTGTAATATTTGGTAAAATTGCGTAACAGGCAGCGTGGCCGAGTGGTCTAAGGCGCTGGTTTTAGGCACCAGTCCGAAAGGGCGTGGGTTCGAATCCCACCGCTGTCAAATAATTTTTGTAAATTATAAAATAAAGTTGTTTCTAGCTCCAATTTATTTTATTAACAATAGTGAAGTGATATATTTAAAATAGTTTGTATTTTTAGTATTTCATTTATTTTTTCGGTGTCAGTTAGTTTTATTTTTCATTTCATTTTCAATGTTCAATTCTATGTGTTTAATCGAAATAAAATATAAGATACTTATTAATTTAATTATTTGTGTGATGTATAATGTTAATCGATAAGATTCGCATGGGCGTATCTAGAGGTAGTTTCCAGGGGGACCTGGACTCTGGCGTATGCGTGTTCTTGTAAAGGTTCTTTTTATTTTATATTTTTCAGGGCTAATAAGTTAGCAAAATTTCAAAGGGTGGGCAAAGCATTATTCTATACCGATTTTTTTTCTCGCCAAAACGGGCACGCTAGTCTAATTATGGAACATTGCGAATTGAGCGTTTTATATCACCAAGATAGGTGAAAATATCTCCAATATAATTAAATTTTCCTGCACGGGAATAGAACTAATGACCATTTATATTCCAGTGCGCCGCATTGATTTTATGTCCTATTTTATAATTTCATAAAAGTCTCCTAACAATGGGTGCTTTATTTATAAACATAAAAAATAATCATTTTAAATATTAATATAAATTTTTATAAAACAACTTTCACAAGAGACAAAATAATTAATTACAAGCGTTGTCAGGTGTCAGCCATATATCAAAATATAAGTTTTGCCAATCAAATATAATATTTTTGTAGGTGAAACGGACAGGTTTCTCTAGAACCGCGGCTTCATACATCTATCGCTGTCATTCTATGTTAGTTTTATTAGCATACTTAGACTTTGGTGGACAAAAAATAGTAATATTTAATTTTGTTTCTAATATTTAAATATATACTTAACCTTTTATGCTGATGTTCAGATGTAAAATATGTGATCATTCAACGTCCGAGACGGCTCTGAGTTCCAATGTTATATAGCTACGGAAATATGAATTTCTTTGTTTGTAATTAAAACTTTTAACCTCTCTTTTACCATTACATATCTAATATACGCCTGGGAATCAATGGCCGTGTGGGAATCGAACTCAGAACCGTTCACCACAAAGTTAGATATTATTTTTTATTATTTGCGTTTACATATATTTAAAATGAATTTGTTACGATCTTTAATAAACATCGCCATACAAAATAGACTGTTTAAGAAAAACTTTTGAGGTTTGACTAAAAATCATTTCTTCTGATACCACCCGAGGTGTACGCCTAAACACCTCTTTAAAAATTATTGAATAACAATAGTGACCTTGTTATATTAAAATGACATTACGCCAAAATTGTCTTCTATTTACAAAGGTGTTTTAACGGCATCAACATGGTAGCAATGGCCGATAGAATACTATCTTGTATGAAATTGTAGAAAATTTCAAGTTGAAAGAACTTATTATTTCTGTCGTAAAACTTTAATCTTCGTCATTAAACATAATGACAAAAATATTAAGCGCGAAAAAAACTAAATAAACATTAATAAACTTGAAATAAAGTGCCTATTTTTAATGACTTCGATTTAGTATCGATAGATTATATCTATATCTAATATCCGCTTGGCGACAACTTTTATTCCAGTTACAGTACGGTTTGCAAGTAGTGGTCATAGAAGAACTTATTGGAACTTTTATACATTGTTCACTCAGGGAGCAATAATCAAAAGTTTAAAAAAAATCTATAATTAAATCTGCGCAGCCATCTACAGCTAATTTCAGGGCGGCCACGACTCGTTGACCGTACTGTAGCTTTGGCCAGGACACTTTTTGCGTTCATTAGAAAGAAAAAGTTTAGTGTAGCATTAAAGTGTTGACAGAGAAAGTGATCTAATTAATGATGAGAGTGCGTTTCATTGAAATTTGCAATCGATATTTACGTATGTGGTTATTAATAAACTTATGAACTTTATAGGTTATGGGTTCTAATCCTATTTAAGAGAATAGGTATTCTTTAAATCACAGTGAGGTAAAAATGCCACATATTTTTGACTATTGTTATATTTTTTGGAGGTCAGTAGTGGCGCAGTGGCACAAAATATGAGTGTGAACGCGACTGGTTGTGAGCTCGATTATCACTCAGGGAGATGAAATATTTAATATTATTTATTATTTCCTAAATCTTTTGTCGAGGCAAGGTGCAGCGCTGAGTTCCGTCACCGAACAGGCAGTGCCTCCAAAATTCGGCGGAAAATGGGGAACAAAGTGTCTTAACACTAGGTTCCCTCTGACTACCCAGCTGTGTGCGGGATACAGCGTGATCGTGCTTAGAAGAAAAGTTAGTTTAAATTATAGTTTCACAACAATTTCTTTACTTAAGATTTGAATCAAAATAATAAAATATGTCGTCAACTTACGATTTTCTTTAGAAGCTCCATAAAAAGCGTGATAAAAGTTTAGATAACTAAGTAGATTGTTCCAAACATAATCAATTTGATACGCCTATGACAATTTGAGCTTATTTGCTGTATATTTCACAGTTTTTTATTTTTGTTTATTCGTGTTGTGGGATCGATCTGAAAGAAGGTAGTAATTTATATTTGTATTATGCAGACGTTGTTTTGTGTGTAGTGTGTATAATATGTGCACAGTCCTTTATTTATACATACTGGCTAAATTTTTTTGTATATATCTTTCTTTAATGGAGCAATATAGGTATGTGTTATGAGGGAGTTTATGGGTGTAGGTTTCATACCCATGAACTTAATCTAGAAGACGATGATAAATATTCAATCATAAGTTCAATGAAATACACTATTTTATTTCAAGGAAGTCCAAAGAGAAAAATAGAACACTTCTTCCTCCGTTCTTTATTTAAAAAAATGTTTTTTTTTAAACAAAATGTGTAAAAATTTAAAACAAAATTGGACTCACATCCTCGCCTTTTAAATAGCTTAAGTTAGCATAGTGAGATATAATCCTTTAAATGTGTTAAAATTATCTTGTAAAAGTAAATAAAAATTATAGTCGTCCCTATAACGATGAATACATGAAATCTATTCTTGACATATGAAATGACTTCTATTCTATTTCGAAAGTCGTAAAGTTTTTATATATCTATAGGAAACGACATAACATATCAAAACTGAATTAATTAAATATAATTAGATGAAACAAATACAATTGATTATCATAAAATATTCGTATAAGAATTTATATCGTTCGTTTTATAGACTTACTTAGTATTTATATGTTTTTATACCACTTGAATGATGCTTAAAAACTAATATTTATAAAAGATGCATTTCTGTTGCACATTTATGATGCACGGGACATCTTATATTATTTTTTCTTCAGGTTCACGTTGCGCTTACAGTCAAACGCTGAGTCGCTACTCTATGACGGCGGTTTGTTTTTCATTATAAATGCTTACTTATTATTTATTATAAAGATATTAAGTATATTTATAAAATAGCTATTAATACAAAATTATAACTCACCTAGGTCAACGCACTTGCATACAAGCCGGTCTTGCAACGTATCAACAAACGTCAACGCGTCATAAAAATTTAAAAAATAATTTGCAAAATCTTAATTGAGATCGGCAATCAATCTACCGTAACATATCTAAATTTACGACTTGGACGACTTTTCTAGGTGAAGTTCACGTTTTGACGAAGGCTGTGGATGGGTGGTGGTACCGCAAGGTTAGTATATAAGCTGAGAGAAATGCTCTCTCCACATCCACTAAATCGTCAGCTCTCATATCTAATCATGGCAGCTAAGCTTCTCGTCGCATTGGCGTGTTTCGCCCTTTGCAACTCTAGCCCTGTCCTTTTAAACGGTAAGGATTTTTTAAATATTATTCAATATTTTTTTTTAAATTACATTTTTATTTTGTAAACATATAGCTATATTACGCATATGATTGTATATTATATTATTAACAATATATTGCAGGTTATCTTTTCCGTGATGGGCGCGGCTATTCAATCGGTCAGGGCTATTCTAACTACGGCGGACAAGCGTCAGGATCAGCTTCAGTAAATGGAGGTATTCTTCAAGCTTCGGGAAGTGCTTCTTCGAACGAGAACAACCCTTTAATTAGAAATTATGGCTACGAAGCGTTCCCTGGTCAGGTGGCGGCTAAAGCTGAAGTAAACGACAATGCACACATGCCAGCTTACGGTTCCGCTAAAGCTGTAGCTCAAGCTCACGGCTTACCACACTATTACGTACCTGCTCCCGCTACCATTGTATCTTATGAACAAAATTTCGAATTACCATCTCAAATAAGATATGAATTCCCCGCTGGTGGAGTAGTTGCCGAATCGTCTGCTGTAATGGATGGAGATTCCGAAAGCTCGGTAACTTCTGTAAGAAGTGATGGTTCTGGATCTGCTGAATCCTCTGCTAATACCCACGGCGTCGGCAGCTTCGGTGTAACTTCATCTAACTCTAAAAGCTTTGGTGGACAAGGATCAGCTTCCTCTAACGCAAAGAGCGCACATGGAGTATCTAACATTGCTACTAAATCAAATGGCTTCGGTTCTGCATCGTCCAAATCTCAAAACGAACGTGGCCAAGTATCCGCTCAATCTGAATCAAACGGAGGATCCGCTAGTTCCTCAGCGAACAACAATTTAGGATCTGCCTCAGCAAATGCAGACTCTCAAGGTTTTGGTTCTTCCTCTTCTGACGTTGATATGAATAATGTACAAGGTGTCGTTATAAGTTCAGCTAAAAATGTTGACGCCAAGAGGATTCACTGGCGATTTGGCACCGCTTACAGCAACCCATCAGGACATGTTCATGCTGACAGCAAAGCTAACGGAGGCTCTGCTAAGTCCTCTGCTCAAAGCAATGGCTTCGGTTCTATCCAATCCGCTGCTGACGCCCAAGGACAAGGGTCTGCACATGCTAATGGTAATTTGAATGGTGGCTACGTCAATTCTGCGGTTGAAAACAACGGAAACGGCTATGGTTCTGCCAAGTCCTCAATCAACAATAACGGATATGGAGTCGCTAATTCCGTAGCAAACTCCAACGGTTTTGGCAATGTGAAATCTTCTGCCAACATTATGGGATCTAATTATGGTAATGTCAATGCCCATGCTGATGTTGATGATTTTGGACACGGTTCCGTGTCCTCTGTTGCAAACGGATACGGATCTGCTAGCTCCACTGCAAATGCAGGACCAGCTTATGGCGCACTCCGCGCTGATGGATTTCCTCACTACTACAACCCATCTCACTTGAAAGCTAATGCCCAAACTTCTGGCCAAGGCTTGGCCAGCTCATCTGCTAAGTCTCAGGGCGTAAACACCGCCTTCAGGGTTGTCAATTCTTCGGCAAACACCTTTGGCGTTGGCTCTGCTCAAGCCAATGCAAGTGCTTAACTATCTTTAATTAAGCAAACCACATTAAGACGACTTGAACAACGTCGTAACTTGTCTTAATGTATTTGCACTTTAGTTTTTAAGTAATTAATTTTATTTATTTAATTTATTTTCGATTCTTAATAAAATAGTTGGTTGGTTTAAATATTTTCTTTTATTATTATTTACTCATATGTTATACCATCCCATACAAATATATTAGGAAGATCAGGAATTAATAGTGACTAACGTAAAAATAATACGTACCCTTGTAAAAAAATATAATTAGGAAAAAAACATTGGATAATACTTTATTAAAATCGAAGAACACCTAATTAATTAAGACAAAAAAGGTCTTATGATTAGTAAACTATTGTTCTAAATAAATGATTTTTAATAGTCTTCATTGTTTAACAAAATTACAACAATAACATTTCATTTATTAAGATTTTTAATTTTTTTACTTATATTTTTTAAAAAAGATAGGAAAATTAATTTAAGAAAGTATTACTAGAAAAATGAATATCTAAAACTGAGTGGCGAAACACAATGTTCAAATGATCCAATATAAATGTTTGGATTTTATATAAATCAACTTCTCGCTGTATCCCGCATTTAGCAGCGTAGGCAGAGGGAACCTAGTGTTAAAACACTTCCTTCTTCAATTTCCGCTGAATTTTTGAGGCACTTATCCCACACACAGCAGAGTAAGCAGAGAAAACTCAACAAGGAGGTCAACGGTCTTACTATAATATATTAAATAAGATTTTTTTTCTGAGTGTGGAATAACACTTTAAAAACGTTAGAAAATATTTAATCAATAGCAGTCTCGTTTGCCATACGATAGTTCTTAGCATGAAATAAAAAAAATAAGTTTTATTTACTATTTTATTAAAAAATTACATATATTTATACACATAATTATTTATTACATATATTTATATATTTATTTACAGAAAATATAATAGCAAAACATATGTTGTTATTATTATAAAATTATAATTTTCCTCGCAAGAAAGGTTTAAGGTACTTATGGAATGAATCGTTTACAGGTTCTTTATTGAGCGGGCTCTTCATGGCTTCTTCCATCAAACGTTCGTAGGCCCGTCCGTCGTACGAGCCAAGAGTAGAATTTAGTACCTATATGAAAGATAACATTACTTATTTTTATAGCATATAGCATTGTTCGCAGAGGGAACTTGGGGAACAAAGTGTTAAAACACTTCGTTTTTCACTTTTTCCTCAATTCTTCAGGCATTGTATTGAGTGGTGGAACTTAACGCCGCGCTTTGCCTCGTTACCAGAGCGAGTAAATGAAAATATTTTTTATAAATAATACAAATAAATCTAAAACATAAAACATAGTAATAAAAATGTAGACATTTCATTTACCAAGTATAATAAACACTAAATAAAATATGAAATCAGGGAAGTCCCACGATGCATTAAAATAAATTTAAATAAAATAAATAAATAAGTAAATGTAAATATGTGAAACTTTTGACAGGGTTATCGATCAAAAATTCTCTAATGAAATAAACATCATAGATTAGCTTCTCGTTGGGTCCCGTATATAGCAGGATAGTCAGAGGAAACCTGGGAACCTAGTGTTAGAATACTCCGTTGAATGTAATATAAGTAAAAAAATGCATATTGAAGTTTAAATCAATTAAAATATGCGGTTACGGTTACGGATATCGAGGGTATCCACGTTGTCCATTTTAAAAATATTGCGTTCCTGGTGTATTAATTTGCATACATAAATATACTTTCCAGCGAGTGAGAATCGAACCTACAACGAAAAAATCCATGACAAATACATTTGCTTACCTCGTCCCTATAATCGAAGGCATCCACTAAACCTACGGCGTTGGGTCGAATTATGTCTAGTAAATCTTCATATTTCCTTTGCAAAGCTAACACATCCTTCTCAGAGACTTGAGTGTACTACAAAGAATTGTTATATAAATTAGTATGTTTAATTGTTTTTTTCCTTTATATAAAACGCAACGCATTATGTCTACCAGAGCGAGAATATTTATTTCTCCGATTGGCAATTGAACCCATTACCATCGTGTTCACATTCAGGCTTTGTAAATTTATATGTAGGAACTGTTTTCAAATGAAGTTCAAGTAAATTTCCGGTTCATATTAAACGTCTTATCAATTAAAGTTGGGTCGACGTAATCGTTGCTCTCATTATAATTTCCTTCAAGTAACAAATAAATAAATATCTATAAAAAACACTTTATATAAAAGAACTAGCTTTTGTCCTCGGCTGCGCTTGTATTTATAAAATGGTTTAAAATTCTTATAAAGCGATTTTGTAATGAAATATAAGCATGATAGAGACATGTGACTACAACACAAAGGATAAACAAATAAAAAACAGATATAAATTAAATCGTATGAAGTTCAAGCAGTTATTTACAACTTCCCTCTCATTAAGTAAACTAATGACGCCTAATAAACGTTGTAAAATACGAAATGCTATCCGGTTTTATTTCAATGACAAATGAAGTCAGCGGGGGCTCGTTTTTTTGCGATCAAATGCGGTCCATTGGCCTCATATCTGGGTAACTGTATCGAAGAACCTATCTTAGTTAAATTTATGTATACCGCGGTTAGAAGCGCACGCGCACTTTAAAAATAAATACTTTTTAATATGCAGTTTTGGAAAATATTTTAAATTTAAAAAAAGCTACCAGAAAATTTTATAATAGTTGGGTTTTGAAATTTTGAATATCTAAATTGAATATCTAAATATCTAAATTTTGAATATCTGTTGATTGAAAAAATTGAAAATATTAAGAAAATGCTAATTGAGTGACGAGACTCTTCATTGTCTATCGGTACAATAATATTTATACATTTTTTTTGAAATATTAGTAATATTTATTTCTTTAAATAATAATGGATTAAAATTAAATGTAATTTATTTTAATTAGCGAGGAAATTTGTTTTGGCATGCGCACGCTCTAAGAACGGAAAGAAAGACGAATATTGTAATGATTACAGCTGACCATACTAACCCATTTAGATAGTAGATAGCTAGAGATATGTGGTACATTTTTTGCTTCTTTTTTGTCTAGGTGCCATAAAAATTTATATCCATAGCAGTTTGACCGCAATTATAGATCACGCTTCATGCTTTGAGAAAATTATAGACGCGAATATTTTTTATTGATATACTTAATTATAGTTTATAGTGTGTTTACCATATCGAGAGACGCTTGTTGTTATGGTTCCTTTTAGTATATTCCTATGAATTAAATTAACTAGGAAAGCCATTAAAACTATTTATTGTTTTGTAGAGAAGCATGTATATTATTAATTGATTATAATTATATATTAAAAATTGTTTGAATAACTTTACTAATATTTAAAAGCTAAACATTTTTTTCGAATGAACGCGCTAATCTCAGGAACTAATATCACGATGTAACCTTAGTCAAAGTTATTTAATACTTTGGGCATTTAGAATGTGTCATACAAAATTTCTAATAATTTCTATTTGGATTTGGCAATGGAACCAACAAAAGCCAAAGTTAAAACATATATATAATAACTAAAGCATTATAATAATATCTAAGCTACAGCATTTATAATATCAAAAAGAATACATGTACAAATATATAAATATATCATCTCGGATGAATTGCTAAAGCCGGTTTCCTAAATGAAACTATAAAATAATTTACAACGTGAGAAAATAAAATTATGACTTTTTAGCTGTTAATAGATTATTTGCATACATAAATCCTAATTTAGTAAAATCGCAAATAAAATTGTGTTATTTATGTGTTAATTAGTATACAATATCTATTTACTACATATAACTACCTGCCATTTATTTTTCATTGAAGAAAGATCAAAAAAATTTGTTTTATCAGCTTAACACTGTATCCCGCCCACAGCAGGGTAGGCAAAGTACGTATTGTTAAAACACTCCGCTTTCCACTTTCTGCCGAATTCTGAAGGCATTGCGTATTGAGTGGCGGAACTCAACGCCGCTCTTTGCCTCGACACCAGAACGAAAAAATGGAAATATAAATTTAAATAAATATTTAATGTTCTTTGTATTTAGTATCGCATTACAAAATTATACATCCATTAGTAGACAAATGTCTTCGAGTTGATTGAACGTTGCATATAAATCTTTTAGATTTCTTTCCCAATATTATTATTTTTTGAATAATAAATTGTAATTTTACCGTTCTTCATAAGTTATTAGACGTTTTAGTAAATTAATATTATATAGTATAGGTCTAAATAAATAATTACGAAATTTGCACTATACGTCATATTAGTCAGTTTTTTATTAACAATCACTTTTTATTTTGGAAATAAAAATAAAATTGTTTCCTTTTTTAGCGTCAGCTGAATCCTGCTCATACAAGCTAGGCAGAGGGAACCCGGGAGCTTAGTTACACTTTCGCTTTTCAATTTCCGCTAGTATAAATATTTTTCGCCGAATATAAATATTTTGTACTACTCACTAATAATAGATCTCCAATCTTCTCCAAAGTCCAATAGATGAAATAAAGTTCTAGAAGCTGTTCTAGAACAATCCTTAGAGGTGGAGATAATTGTGAAGCTCTCTTTTCTATTTCAATTTTATAAACGGAAAGCAAGATGGCTCTTGCGTGGGCCTAAAATAAATAAGCAAAATATATCTCTATACATAAGAATAGTTGTAGCTATGATTATAATAGTCTCAAATTCGTCCAAAAAAGATTATATCTATGAACTAGTGGCTTCGCCCGCTTGTACAACACAATTATTTATTTACTCATCTCATTTATTTTTCGAGATCTAATAACATTATCATTTTGATGACAATATCCATACATTAAAAGCTAAAGATTTAACTAATGCAATAAAACGCTTTTTTCATAATTTGACTGTCCGCCAAAGTCTGGAGGCATTGCGTGCTTGACGGGATTAACGTCACACTTTTCTTTGTTACTAAAGCGAGAAAATGAAAATAATAAATATTTCATTTTTTCGAATAGGAATGGAACCTACGACTTATATTATGCGTTACGACTCAAATGGAATCAATATACGAAAATTAAATAAAGTCAATCATGGGAGAATAATAATTAAAAATATACCTCAGCCGCTGCTGTCAATTGTATCGACGCTTTGTTCCAAGCGTCTTCCGGAGAAAGTCCCGAGGCCTCATACTGCTTGAGGCTCGACACAGCTGTTGATAATTTGCTGAAAGTCATTTTATAAATTATAAATGTGGACGGCCATCTAGGAATTGTGGCTGCCCTGAAGTTAGGCTTTCTTTTTTCGCATTGCGGGAAGAAAGTAATGATGTGTAATAGTCATGTGCATCTAACTTCAGTTCGACCGCGACTCGTCAACCAAACATAGTGTATCTATAATTTCTATTTAAACGTAACTATTGGGCAATTAAAGGAAAAATATTTTCATATTTCTTATATTTTGCCAATTTTAAAAGAAATTACAAATTTGACAGCATTTAAAAGCAATCAAACAGTTTAACATTATATTATTATAATTACAATTTATGCAACAATTCGTCCACATACAATTTATTTTCATTTCTGGCAACTATATAACTATATTATTGAAAACTAAAATAACTCTTTGCTATATTAAGCACAGCGACCTGTATTATCGTAAACAATGTTATTATGAAATTAACTTATTATTATTTACTCCTTTTATATAGATAAGATAAATTTAATAGCAAAAACTGATAATTTAAAAAAACAACGTTATCACATATCAAACGATAATTATGTTAATCTAAACAATGTTATCTTACCCCCTAGATACTCTTTGGAAACCTTTTACGATACCGTTGAGTGAATTGTCCCAAGGGAATGAAGTATTTTCTGCGAGATATTCCACAGACGGGCTTAACTTTTGACCTTTAGTTGCTTGATGCCAGGCCTTTACTAAAGACCTGTAAGAAATTAAATTGTTAATAAAAGCATAAAAATAATAGATACATTAGTACAATGGTTATCAGTAGATATCAGTTGTTTGTTTAGCCATTCGTAATTGTGATACCTAAAAATATTTATTTATATTTACAGAAAAATGTTTGCCATAAATTATTCCAAATGAACTCAACATTTTTGCTAAACTATAATTCTTAAAATATATTTAAAAAAAATATATCTAAAAGACAAAGCATAGCAAAACCACGTTTACCTAGCAGCCTGCAAAAGCAGCACGGTGTTTTCACCCTCGTAAGTGCAAGTAGCCGTACAACCCCCATACAAAGAGGGTAGGTTAGAGGACAGCATGTACCCATGGCCGCCGCACGCCAGCCTGCACTTTTCTATGAGTTCAGTACAATCGAATGAACTGATTACTTTGAAACAGCACGTTAAGGCGTGTAGCTGGAAAATGAAATGTTAATTAAATAAAATTGATTTGTAAGTTAGATGTATTGATGGAACGGACATTTTGGATTCAAAATCCAGTTAGGGGAATTTTTATACTTGGTAGCCTGGTCAGTGGCGGACTAACCCCGTCGGAGGCCCGGGGCAAAGGTTGAGGAATAAAGGAAGGAATTTATTTTATAAAAAGAGTGGGTAACGGCGTCTAGGGTGCAATAAGTTCCCTCTGTCTACCCTCCTGCGGGATACAGCGTGAAACTGATTTGATTTGTTTTGTTTTTGAAGTTGTAAGTATATACTTATTACTTTATTTGTACATATATATTTTATACAAGTATATAAAAATATTAAAATTTAGGCATAAAATACAATATTATGTAACATGTATCTAACACTCGTATTAAAATAAATAATCAAATTAAAATATTATCGAATTACATATTATGTTTTCGCGTCTTCATTTCAACTTCTCTCGCATGATGCGATCGAAATACAAATGGTTAAGTAATACTGCATTATAAGTGATATGCCGGGCAAAGATTTTGTAAAATCCCATTTTATAATAAATTCAAGGACTTCTTGAGCCCTCCACTTGGATGCAACATCCGCACTAGTACCGGTAGCACAGATGTGCCTGCGATAACTTTTTACTTCTTTTAAAACCTGATTCTTTTTAAATTCTTCGTAAACTTCTATTAAATTATCTACTGCAACAGCCAGAGCGTCATCTGAAGCCTCCATCATAAAATTAGTTTGAACGATTTGAAAAATATTGTTTATTTCTTTCATAGCAATATATCGCTGCGACATATTTCTTCTTGGATCGATAATTTAGCACCATGACCTGTCTCACCCGCCATAGTTTTTTTTATCCTCCTTCTTCCTAACGGTTCAATGTTAATTTCCATATCGTTGCACGTTTTAGTTCCAAAAATTACTGCATTCTCTATAAGTGTTGTTCGTTCGGTTATTAAATATTGACTCAGGGCTTCTATTTTGGCGAGTCCCATATCCAGAGTCATTTTTGGAGACTGTAAATATTTTTGAACCAAATTGATTTCCTCCAGTATTGAGAACCAAAATTGTATATACGTCAAAAAGGTAAAATCACAAATAGCCGGCAGAAGCAAGCTTACTCCAGTTCTCGTATCCAAATTTGCTTTTAAAGGATCCTGAAAATTTTCAAGAACACTTACAATGGTTTATATGTTTTCTTTGACTGCTTTTACGGATTAATAATGTGAGCTCCAGCGAGTATCAGACAAATGTTTTAAATTGATTTTTGTTCTTTCTTTAAGCACCTGCCATCTGTGCGTAGATGATGAAAAAATAGATAGATTTTTTCTACTGTTCCAAAACATGTGACACTAGAAGGAACACATGAAAATGCGTGGATTCCTCAAATCACTCTTTAAATTTTAGAGAGTGATTTCATTTGTTTAGGGATTATCCGCTATGACGAAAATTCTCTGGCCGAATATTAGTCGCGTCGCGTTCAATATAAAAGAATATTAGTTCCACGTATACAATATACATAGATGGCTGTTATCTTAAACGTAAATTTTATTTATTTATTAAAAACTTTATTATTATTTTTTACTTTCATAGATCACAAAGACAAAACATTAAAATAACTTTAATGTTTTAATATTTATTAATTGTTTACTGCACTTAATTGTTAATGGGGCCCCCATCTAACCCCAAATTTCGTCTTAAGTAGATAATAACCTTTTTTCACAGGCTTTTTTAGGATTTGATCAAGGGAACTTGCATCATTTGGACAGGACCCCCAGGACCCGAGGTCCGGGGCGGTCCCTTAGTCCGCCACTGAGCCTGGTATCGCCAAACAGCAGTTTTAAAGTATTGTGTTATAACAAAAAGTAGAGATTGATTGATCATGAGGTCCTTCCATAAGGAGGGAATATCCGGTATAGGTTAATTGATATAATTTTTTAATTGATTTTTGTTTGATATCTAACAATCAAGTAGATTGTTAAACGTTTTTTTCTAACTGATTTCTGATCATTGACACAAATGCCCAGATTGAAAGCGAACTGTATATTCTGCTTCAAAGCGACATTGTCAAAAATAGAGAAAAGGGTGTTAACTAAGTTGTCTTTCTCTCTTCATAAAGAAAAAACATACCTCCGGTAAATTACTCAATTGTCCTTGATTGACATCTCTATTAACTTCAATATATAAATCCCAGAGCCATCTCACTGTGAAATGATAAGCGTGAACCGTCGCTATGCCTATTAATAATTTGTGTTGTTGCGTCACATAGTCCAGGATTTGGGGTTCTGGTTCACTGAAAATGAAGAAAAACGAAAATTTTTAGTACAGAACTTATACTAAGTATCCATACTTATTTTATAACGAACAAACAATGCTAGCAATGCGAACAAAGTCCTCGCTAAAAGCAGGTATAAGCTAATATAATTTAAAAAAATGAATTTACTTACAAAAAAAGAAAAATGCTTTCGTATGCAATAATTTGAACTTTTTACTTTAAGCTAAAAGAAAAATAAAATAATAATTGAAATACCTACTTAGACTTAGGCTGCGATTGTCTTCTAATAGCTGAGTATCTTATTGCAATAGTGACCGCTCTCGCGAGATACTGAGACGAAGTGTTAACGATAGTAACTCGAACGTAGACCATCGTGCCGTACGCCAGTTTGCTGTTCGGCGATGCTTTGAATGTACCATCCTGAAATGGATTTGGTTGAAATGGGTAATCTTTGTTCTATATATACAGAAATATACTTTGATATCAAATTCAAATTCAAAATATTCTTTATTCAAATAGGCAATTATTATAAGCACTTTTGAATCGTCGAATGAACATATGAACAAAAAGCTACCACCGGTTCGGAAGGCAGTTCTGCTGAGAAGAGCCGGCAAGAAACTCAACAGTTGCTCTTTTCAAAATCAATGGTACAATCTATAAACATTAGCTGGCAGCTATCCTGCATTACATTCAATAGACATTAATTCCATACATGCTTATCCTCTAAATATTCTTGAACAGTGTAATACGCTTTACTTGTTAGAATTTTTTTTACAGATATTTTAAATTTTGGTAGTGGCAAACTAAGAATACACTGCGGAATTTTATTATATACACGTATACTCAGACCCATAAAGGATTTACTAACTTTTTGGAGGCGAAAACTTGGTGTAACAAGCTTATCTTTATTTCTCGTTCCTATCGTATGACTGTCACTATTTTTGCTATGACAATGTATATTTTGTCGGACAAAGAGAATGTTATAATATACAAATTGGGAAGCAACTGTAATAATACCTGCATCTTTGAAAACATCTCGCGGAGAATCTCGAGCTCTTAGATTATAAATATATCTGACGGCTCTTTTTTGGAGAATAAATACTGAATTGATATCTGCAGCACTGCCCCATAGCAGCATTCCATAAGATAAAAGCATTGCATTAAAAATATTGTGTAAACTATTTGTTAAAAAGAATACCTTTAAAACCTGTGCATTCTTCATCAACATCATGTTTCTGGGTATTCTCACATTGTCAAAACCAAGAAATCCGTTGTTCACTGTATTAAAACCAAGTTTTGGTCCTATTTCTCCCACTTTGACACCAGGTAAGGGCATGTGAGTTTCTTCATCTCTGATCTGTACCATGAAGGGCTGGATGCCAAAATTTTTGCCTTTTATGTAGAGCTGTGCCATCACTATACAGTAATTTGCTGTGTGTCCCACTATATATGAAAAATATTAATATATAGAAAAAAAATGTTATACATATATTCTTTTACAAACATATTGTTCTACATATTGTATCCAAATATAATTTTTCCACTATCTCTTTAGAAATCGAGTTAAAATTTAAATACAAAAAAAAGTTAAGCACTTACAGCCACCTGGCCACCATTTATAAGAAGTTAGAGTTGGACTGTGTAAAATGAATTCTTCAGAAATTGGATCATAAGTGGCCTGTGTCTCCAATCCACGAATAAATGTTCCGTGTCCTAGTTCGGTCTTAAACAAACAAAAAAAAATCAAACCTGCTTCACGCTGTATCCTGCATACAGCAGGGATTGTAGAGGGAACCTAGTGTTAAGACACTCCGTTCTCTACTTTTCACCTAATTTTTCGAGACATTGCGTGCTGAGTGGCGGATCTCAACGCCAGGTCATTTGCCTTAGTGCCAGAGCGAAGTAATCAAAATATTAATAAATAATAATTCATTCTCTCGAGTGGGGATCGAACCCACTACTGTAGTACTGCACATTACAGTCAAACTCTTGTGCTCCAGCGCCTCAACGGCCCCAAACAATCAACCGATTTTATCGAAACGAAAACCATCCAAGCGCTACGACGAACTCATTTTTTTTTAATTTCGATAAAATTATACAAAGATATATTTATGATATATACCTGAGCATAAGTTCCAATTATTTCATAGTTAAGTGCTCTTTTCGCCCAATACTCTTTCTGCTCATCAGTCCCTTGACCCAAAATAGCCATCAAGAACATCGCCGAATGTAGCAAGAACGGTGAATTGTCTTTCAAAACTGCTGCGTGCACAGACTGTCGAAAGAGAAACCTGAATCAGAAAATTAACGTTTGGATGTTAATATTTGTTTGATAAACATCGCTGTTTAATGCTTATGTATTACGGCTACAGTCACCACGGATCAGACGTTTTTTAAATGCTGGTGGGTATTTTTTTAAATTTTAAACCTTAACTTCTAACTGCGTTAAAAGTTAAGTTTTAGTAGCAAATCCATATTTTTTTAATTATGAAAAAAATAATATGAATAAGAAAAAACTTAAGTTTGTTATAAATTATTTTATTATTATTATATCTATTCATAGAAAACCCTACTTACTTAATCCTTTCTTCGAAGGGCATGCTGTCATCAAAATGAGTCCTTGTAGTCTGAGAATAGAGGACGGCTTTTCTTACTGCGTTCTCATATTTTTCTTTATGACTCATATAATCTTCCGATACATCATCTATGATTCCCTTAACACTAAGTACTTTATCCTCTGTAATGTAAATTATATTTATTAAGGCTGCACAAAGTATTTCACAAATAGCAGGCAAGGCACTTTTCTCCCAATTGTCAGGTTAACCAGAGCGAGCATATTAAAGTATAATACAATCGCTAACAAAAGAATTACCTTAATATCTTGTGGAAGTGTAATTATTTATTAATAATTACACTACACACAATTGTAGATATGTTTTTTTAGCTTCTCGCTGTATTTCGCACATGCAAGGGTAGGCTGAGGGAAGCTGGGAAATTAGTGTTAAGACATTCCGTTCCTATTAGGACACTACCATTCTTCACTTTCCGTCAAATCTAGAGGTGCTGCGTGTTGAATAGGGGAACTCAACGCCGCGCTTTGCCTCTTTATCAGAGCGACGAAATGAAAATATTAATATTTAATTTCCTCGAGTGGAAATCGAACTGTCGCGTTTACAGTCGCATTCTCGTGTCACTGCGCCACTACCGGCATCGTGATATTTTTGTATTAAGAACTATTTGCTATTTTTACTTAAAAGGCAACACTTAAAACAATGATCTGTCAAAAACAATAATGACAAATTAATATAATGTTTTCTTCTTTATAGGAAATTAAGTGTAAATTTTATTTAACGTTACAGTATTGCTAACAACGAGAATTAACGATTAACAAACAAACCTATAGACATAACCTACAAATCACTTTCTAAATAAATATTTGATTGTTAAAAACAATAGATTTAACAAAATTCTCACCCAAATCTCTCCTGCGTTCAGTGCAAAGAGCTCCATCGTCCAACAAATTGGTCAACTCTTCTATTTTAAAAGTACAAGTATTTCTTTCTTTTTGTAAATCAGAATTCACTTTGAACGACATAGCGTTTCCACTAAAATATGTTAACTCTGCCACTGATGTATATCAACTGGTTTTATTTGATAATACTGTAGTGTATGAGATAAATGATTATTGTTTAATACTTGAAAATTGTTCTTCTCAATGACGATTTTACTTTTACTATCTCTAGAGATATTTATGTGTAATTGATTACGGACTTTTTATTTGTATTTTATGTTTTTTATATATGTACCTACATATTTTAATTACGTAGGTACTTATATATTAGTATTTTTTTTGATTATAATGTAAAATTAAATTAATAAATTAATCTGAAATATTTATTTCTTTTATCATTTTGTAATATATTTATTTTCAAAACTGGTAAATTTATTCGGTCCACGCTAAGGTCAACTCGCGTCTTTAGTGCTTTAGATGCCACAATGATGTATTTACACATTAGCAAGGTTTTTTTTATTTACATACATATGTATGTCTAAGGCAAATAATGAAATAAAATACATATTAATAAAATACATTTAATTTTTAAGCTATTTTATTGTCTACAATAAATAATTTAAACTATTTCGAATGAAGTAATTTTAGTAATTGTGTAATATAACAAATGCCGGAGGATGCGAATAATTGCTGCTAGTGCGTAAAAGAAATCTAATACCTATACTTATTAATTGTTACCTGACTATTAAACCTAAATAACAATTAAAACAACATTAATGTGACGAACATTAACACAGGCGTGCGTCTGTAAACGTGACCATAGTGGGTTCGATTCCCATCCTATGAAATGAAATATTAATAAATTGTCATTGCATGTTGAGTGGCGGAACTCAACGCCGCGCTCCACCAACGATTAAATGAGCCAGAGCGATTAAATGAAAATACAAAATATTACATATCCTCCAGTTATGGATCGATCGTTCCACAACCAGTCACCTCTCCCCCTGCGCCACGACTGGTCTCATTGCTTAATAAGGTTAAGCAATCAATCTTTAACCTCGGTACCGTTAATATTTGTGTACAAATCAACACATTTCATTCAAATTTAACAAACGAATACGAGGACGACATGCTATTACTTTCTAATGAACTTATACTTTCTATGTCTTATTGTATGACAAAACTACTTACGCTCTCAAGTACTTCGTGTACTAGAGACAATATATATACTCTATCGTTCGTTAAAATTTTGTTTAGTGCCATACAAAAATTTTTGTGTACAAGCCCAGAGGACGAGGCTTACTCTAACTTTCGAAATATAATAAATAATACATAATTAAAAATGTAGCTTTAAATTCATTTTGATGAAGTATACATGCCGATATTAAACTATTACTTTTTTGGTTCGAGATAAACGATTTAAATTGCATTTAGAAACTAAAAACTGCCCTTGAGGCACAAGCGTAGGCAGACGGTAGAGATAACAAACATAAACTTTTCTCTATTCAAGTCTTGACGACTTAAAATTTATTGTGCGTTATACATATAAAATAAAAAAATAATTAAATAAAAAGAAGAAAGTAGAAAGAAATTGTTGTTTTTTTTATTATCTTCGTAGTTTCATTATCGGCCATAGCAATCATATCTTAGATAGTTAAAAAATATTTACAATGCATTTATCGCTGGTGTTATTCGTTTTTATCATTAGTTATATAAAATACTTTTATGGCTTAATGACAGTGTGGTTCCAAAGTTTGAAAATATACTATGTATATATAATAATATTTTTTCCAAATGATCCTGCCACTTAAGAGGAATACAACAAATACACGTACAGAAGAATTATATATTCCACTTATATATTTATGTTTGAAAAGCTTGAGGTATATATGTAATATTGACATTGTCGATTCGACTTTTAGATACGTGATTTAATAAAAAGATAGATTTTAATAAAATTTAAAAATAGGTAATTGAAATGGCGAAGTATTACAAAGTACATTATGTTGGCAGGGTACAAAGTACATCTCAACACTATATTCCCACTGCCTGGAGCAACTGATATAAAAAGAAACACGCTATATATTAATAAGAATATTTTAATTAATAGTTATCAATTAATTACAATTTATTATTTATACATTACCAAATAATTCCAAAACGCAATACAAATAAATAACAAACACAACAGAAAATTAATAATATAGCCCGTCATTATATTTATTCATATTTAATTATAATTTTCCCTTCATCATGGGCTTCATATATTTATGATAACTTTGATTTACAGATTCCTTGTTCAATGGATTCTTTTCTACCTCCTCCATTATCCTCTCATACACTCTACCATCGTAAGAGCCTAACGTTGAGTGTAAAATCTGTAAAAGATTAATATTTATACTTATTTAGAAAACATATATATTTTTTTTACCATGAAATTCTTGAGATTAGTGACTTGAACTAAATGAACTAGACTTCAAATTTTCATTTGGCATAAATTGATGTGATTTGATTTGATTTTGATTGAAAATACTCGTATATTTCCCTTACCTCATCTCTGAGATCAAATGCATCTACCAGTCCGACAGCGTTAGGACGAATAATTTCTAATAGTTCTTCATACTGCCGCTGTATCAGATCTATGTCTTGTTCCGATATTGATGAATACTATAAAAATATATATTATACAAATAACATTATAATAACAATCTAATATAACAATAATTTTTAAAAAAAACGTTTTCAGTGAGTGTAAAAATTGGTAGGGGTTATTTCCAAATCATGTTTAGAAAAACTTTATTTTTAAAAAAATCTCTTTAAAATATATTGGTTATAAGTCATCTTGGATACACATAATTCACCTTTAAACACTAAACATATAAAAAAATCTTAGTCCATAAAATGTTTATTACACATTTTAATATGTTTATTTTATATTTATAGTTAGTATAATAACTATATATTACCCGTAAAAGGTCCCCAGTCCGCTCCAACACCCAATAAAGTAAATATAGCTTGGCTAGTTCAGTCATCACAATGTTTACATTGTCACTGCAGGTTTTGGTTAATCTTTGTGCTTCGTTCCAATATGTGTCTATTAGAACAGCCCGGCAATGTGCCTGTGAAAAATTTAATAGCAACTTTCAGGAAAATCTAGTCAAAAAAAGAATTGGAAATAAAGTAAATACGAGACTTCCTAGACTTATTTACGGTATATACGTTATTTAAAAGAGATACTTAAATAAAAAATGTAAAAGTGGAATGTTTCTGACTAAAAACCATTATTCGGCCAACACCTTTCCAATTAAAAATACAATTCCAATGAGGACATCGGTACGCAGTAACAGGAAAAACACTCGGGAAAACGAATTATTTGCAATTTAACGCTCTGATGAACGGAAACTCCGCCATGCAATGTCTCGATTTCGAGGGAAAAATGGAGAACGTAATACATATATTACGTTATAGCTATATAACTTTATCATGTATAAATACAATACATGATAAAGTTATATAGCTATACATCAGTTCTATAAAGTTCAAGTCTTACCTCAGCTGCACTAACAAGTTGAACTGTCGTCAAGAGCCATGCTTCTTCATAGTCCTTGCCTGCCTTCATTCTATCTCTAATACTTTTAACGCACAATGCTATCTTCCTAAAATTATATTATTTATATTATATTTAACTGCAATTTTATAAACATTATCTTAACTTTTGCATTTATTTTTGTTATGTGTAATTATATCTATTTATATAATTTATTTTTGATTTGTTTGTCTATAATTTGCAATATTTTTCAGTATGTATACTACTCACCCTCCTGCTACAGCTTGGAAAGATTTTATTATGCCTTCGGGAGTATTGTCCCATTGCACTTTTGCATTAGTATTGAAACAGCGATTCAAGTAAGCCACTGTTGGAGTCATTATGTTCCCAGCTTCCGCTTGTTCCCACTCTTTCACTAGAAATCTATTCATTTAAAATTATTAGGAAAAGCCAGTAAAGAATTTAATGTTATATAATGATTATTAATAATATAATATTACTATAGTTTTTAATAAACTACATGGCGGTTTTTAAAATAAATAATTCGCTAGGCGTATCATTTTTTCTCTAAATTTATTAATGTATATTTTCTTATTATTATAATTGGTAAAGATTAAGTCTAATATAATTTTAAAATTATTGATTAATTTTAATATATTTTAAAGGGGTTTTGGAGGTCAGACGGCAGTCAAGCTCCATTTAAAACCGCCAACCGCCACTTAAATGGATCGACATTATAAAAAACTGGGTACGGCTAGGGCGTCGCCGCAAAACGACGCGCAGGCACATAGCCCTACACCTGCGACAAGTGGGCAAGGGCTACCGTGTCATGTACGGGCACGGCTAAAGATGTNATGAGAGCCAATGGTCTAACCACCGAGGACGCAAAATATCGTGCAAAGTGGAGTAGGTTGAGTAGGAAGGCAGACCCTGGTAATAGCCGGGATTAATGCCAGGAAGAAGAAGAATTAATTTTAGAATTATATTAGACACAAGCATGCGACTGTAAACGCGACTGGTTGTGGATATCTTTTCCCAGTTGAGGAAATTAAATATTTTAATATATTCATTTTTTCGCTTTGGTGTCGAGGCAATGCGCGGCGTCACGTCGACACTCAACACGCAATACCTCCAAAACTCAGCGGAAAGTGAGAAACGCAGTGTCGTTACACTAGGCTCCTTCTGCCTTCCCTGTTACTTGCGTGATAGAGCGTGAACCTGAAA